>OZ057399.1:48113662-48756162 GCA_964056695.1 Melieria picta
GGGGGCAGGTGATGCGCTGCTCATAAAACCAAATGAAAAGCTCCGGTTTTTGGCAGTTGCCGCTTGCGACAATTACGCGTTCACTTGGCTCGACGGCTCCGTTCCAGCGCCTTTTGGACTTTGCTCTCTGCACTTTAAATAGTGCGGCGCTGACGCTTTTCCCCCTTTAACGTGGACATTTATTGTTTTTGTTCGTATTGCCGGCAGTATCGTTGCATTATAATCGGATTACTGTCACACTTTGTGCTGCCGCAACGCAACACTGGACGGCCGATAACAAGCAAAACCAAGAGGCGACAGAAAGTAAACGCCATGCGGCCAAACAGCGAGCAAGCAAAAAAGCAGCCAAAGTTTGCCGAAACACATTTCTTCTTCTATTTATTTGTATTTGTTGCCTTTTGTGTTGGGTTTTTGCAAATGAACACGTTAAAATTTTAACTGCCATACATTATTTGAGTCCTTTTATTTGAGTTCATTTCCTCGCTTCCATACTGAACGTCTTTTGCTGATGTGTTTTGCAATTGCTTTGCTGTGAAAAAAATCGAGTGGAGCAGCGTGGCAAAAGGCATCGTTCAAAGGATTCAATCGTTCGTTCTTTATGCCGCATAATTTATGGCTGCTCATTCGCCTGGAATACACACACACACACACACACGCACACATACAAGTGCACAACAGGCACACAAATATGTATGCACAGTGCATGTTATGTGCATACGTTGCGTCACTTATGTGTTCGTCTGTGTTCGGACGGACACTGTTTATGGCCGCATCTGGCCATCGTGTGGCAGTAGAAATATATTTGCTGATTTTACTGCGTTGGGTCAGCAGCGTTTCGTTACATTTTAGCTAGCGGGAGTTCAAAGATTAGTTCACAGAATATTCCAGTTCGTAGTGAATGTGGCGCTGATCATTCGTCGATCGATGTAAAACGATTTGGATGATGTTTTGTTTGCATTTAATTTCGAGAAAATCAAGTCATAGCTTATGATATTTTAAGAGCTCTCGTATTTGTGGTGAGATTATGCAATTATAAAGGGTGACCGGTCTCTGTTGACACATATTTGGGGGGCTAGAACCGTCCAGAAATTTGCAAAATTCAATTTTTTCTTACTCCTCTGCTTTCCCACATTGATTGATGATTTTTGTGTACACTTAATTTAAAGAAAATCAAGACAAAAATTTAAAAAAATTTTCACACCGAAAAAATAGTAATACTGCGTACTCAGTTTTTCATTTCTACATCCTTTGTCCTTTTAAAAATAATGAAATTTTGACACGTGATCAAGGAGATTTTGGGTTTTAACATAGTTACTTTTCAAGAAAATTCTTTTTAAATTTTCGAGGATATAAAGGATTAAATTTTTCAAAGGACATTTTCATATCCTTTTTTTACAAATAGATAAAAAATTAATTTTATTTAAATTCTTGAGCCATTTTTCTTTCATTTGATATATATATCGCCATATTCTAACGAGGTTAAGTATTTTTTATATTTTTTTTATTTTTTATCCCCTTCAAAATTTTAAAGTCCTTTTCAAAGGCCAAAGGATGTAGAGATGAAAAACTGAGTACGCAGTATTACTATTATTGGTCTCTAGTTTCACGCATATATGGATTTTTCCCGGTGTGAAAAATGCTGTCGCACGGAGTAATATTTCACAAACTCATCTATTTGTGGTACGATCATGCAATTATTCAGGGCGCCTGCATTCTTTTGACAAATATTTATGAGGTAATTCCGTAAAAAAATTCCAACAAAAAATTTATTTTTCTTAGTCCTCTGCTTTTCCACATTAGTTGAAGATATTTTGGGTAAATTTAATTAAAAAAAAAAACAACTCATAATATTTTACAAACTCTTCTATTTATTATGTAATTATGCAATTATAAAGGGAGTTTTGATTCTTTTGATATATAGTTAGGGGATAGTTCCGTCTAAAAATAAAACAAATGCAACTTTTTCTTAGTCCTCTGCTTCCCTCAGTGGGTAAAGGAATAATATAAAGATCCTTAAGTGGGAAAGCCACTGTGACGGGTCAAAAAATTAGTGATTTTAAACATTTTTTTTGACCGAGTAAATATAGGAATTTTTGGATCGGGTTTTTTTTATTTTATTAAGCAGACATCTAATAATATTTCCACAAATTTTTATTAAAAAATATTAAATAGTTTAAACAATAGAGATGATCCCGTAGCGCTTGAAAAAAAATTCCCCCTCCATGGCGGCATCGATTTCTCAAAAACCCGTACTCAGAAAAAAAAATTAAAATTTTATTGTAATCTGTATGAATGTAGCTATCTTTGTACGTAACCGTTTTTTTTTATTTTGATTTTTCACAAAATGGCGACCGATTGAAAATATTTCCATGTTTTCGACCTTGTTTTTTTGGTTTTGAGACAGTTTAAAAAATAGTAAAAAACAAAATTTTCCAAATCGGCTACGCTTAACCTTAACCACTACTAAGACGAACAAAACAAAAAAAAAATTAGAAATCGGTTCATAATTGTTCGAGTTATTGATGCCGCCAGTTCAAAAAAAGTCGTTTCGAGAAAAACGCGTTTAAAGTTTTGAGTTTTAGTACCTGAGTTGAGTACCTGCTCTCACTAAAATCGTTGTAACTTAGTCAATTTTTGAAATTTTGACTTGAAATTTTGTACACATATTTGTGAATATATAAGCTTTGATTTAAAACAAAAAAAAAAGAAATAAGAAATCATGTCACTTTCTCTTTGAGGAGGGTAAGAACTAATTACGCTACTTATGCTCCGATTTATAAATCCCTAAAAGAATTCAATTTGCTATCAAATTCTTTTGTTCTAGATTTTGTTTTTTTGTTCCATTTCAAATTGTTATTGAATGAATTAATTAGTTAGTATATTATATATATTTTATTTACATTTCATTGTTATCTGTACGAATTGTATTCAATTTCTGGATTACTTTACATATATAAATAAATAAATAAATAAATAAATAAATAAATAAAAAATAATATTTGATGAATTCTACTATTTGTGGTGAAACTGGTTTCTTTTTACACATATTTAGAGAGTTATTACTGTCTTTACTGTTTTACCACATATTTTTTGCAATATAAACTCACAGCACCAACTGAGCACCAATACATACAACATGGATATAAAAAACGCACATGAGTAAGAAATATAAATATATATAGACAACAAAATTTCACAATTACGTGCAACATTCACTCAAAGCTGCAACTGACAACATTCTAAATCGAGTGTTGCTTTTGTGAAAATTGTGTGGCAAAAATTTAGATAGCAACAGCAATTGGGTGTTTCAGTGTCGAAATTGATAAGCGCTATTTAACGCTGACGCCTTTGGAGTGCGGTATGGCAAAGCAGCGAAACGAAAGTTGAGCAATAACTTAATCCCATATATGCAGCATGAGCTCAAAGCGCCATGTTACGTATACGCCATGCAGTGCCGACAGCGCGCTCATCCACTCTACACACACACATACACACATAAGCAAGCAGTGCTTAGACACAGTTGGCGTGTAGATTGCAGTCGCACGAGCACAACGCAGCTACTTAGGGAGCAGCAGCAGAACGCCCATCGAGCACCGTGCAAAGTAAACATTCACACAAACGCGCACACTTGCAGCTATTTGCTTATGCTGCAAATTGCCGCCAGCAACAGCAGTGTTCCATGTTGCAACCATAAATCATTAAATCAGTTGCAGACGATATCAGTTTTATGCGTTTATAGTTAAACAAAAAAAGAAATGCAGTCAGTGTCCGAGTTGTTGTTGGAGCAAAAGCTGCTTTGGATGGCATAAACAAAAACGGTTCGATGAAGGGGGGAAGAGGTAATTCTATGGTAACACTTGGCATTTGCAAGATGCAAATGAAATGCAACGTGTGTAAGCAGAAGAAATGTCTCAATGCAGCAAGATTGAGCCAGTAGTAACTTTACAGTTTTGCAAATTTTTTTATGTTCTGCAAATGTAAACTAAGTAATGAATGCATAACTGACACATTTGTGATGTTAAAGAGAGTTTAAAACTTGCATATGACATGTCATGAACGCATATTGATGGCATATTACGAGTTTTTTCAATAGCTTAGACTCAATTTTGATGGCTTATTGCTCAGACGTTGCAAGCTCAATCATTTGTGTTCTGTCGTGATCACCATTCAACATCTTCTCGATACATTAAAATTCGTTTGCTGTTCAGCGTTTACAGCTGACCAAACTAATCATCAGTTTAACGAATTATTGCTAAATTCGAGCAACGCGGTTCGCTTTCTGGTCAAGCAGTCCATCCAAATGCGCGATCAAGTACTGACAACACAATCAACTGACAAAGAAACTGAAGTCTCCAGATCCAACATATACAGAAACTGAAGCCCACAGATCCAACAGACACAAGAACTGAAGCCTCAAGATTCAACAGACATAATAACTGAAGCCTCACGATCCAACTGGCACAAAAACTGAAGCCCCAAAATCCAACTGACACAAGAATTGAAGCTCTCAGATTCAACTGACACACAAACTGATGCCCTAAAATGCAACTGACTGCAAACTCCAACTCCAAAATCCAACTGACACAAGAACTGAAGCTCCCAAATTCAACTGACACAAAAACTGACTCCCCAAGATTCAACTGACAAAGAAACGGAAGTCCCCAGATCCAACAGATGCAGAAACTGAAGTCCCCAGATTCAATAGATAAAGAAACTGAAGCCCCAAGATTCAACTGACAGAAGAACTCAAGCCTTAAAATGCAACTGACAGAAAAACTGAAGTCCAAAATCCAGCTGACAAAGAAACTGAAGTCCCCAGATCAAACAGATACAGAAACTGAAGCCCCCAGATGCAACAGACATAATAACTGAAACCTCACGATCCAACTGACACAAGAAGTGACGCTCCAAAATCCAACTGACACACAAACTGATGCCCTAAGATTCAACTAACAGAAAAACTGAAGCCTCAAGTTGCAACAGACACAAGAACTGAAACCCCAAAATCCAACTGACAGAAAAACTGAAGTCCTAAAATGCAACTGACACAAGAACTCAAGCCCTAAACTTAAGTCCAAAATCCAACTGACAAAGAAACTGAAGTCCCCAGATCCAATAGATACAGAAACTGAAGCCCCAAGATTCAACTGGCAGAAGAACTCAAGCCCTAAAATGCAACTGACAGAAAAACTGTAGTACAAAATCCAACTGACAAAGAAACTGAAGTCCCTAGATCAAACAGATACAGAAACTGAAGCCCCCAGATGCAACAGATATAATAACTGAAACCTCACGATCTAACTGACACAAGAACTGACGCTCCAAAATCCAACTGACACACAAACTGATGCCCTAAGATTCAACTAACAGAAAAACTGAAGCCTCAAGATGCAACAGACAAAAGAACTGAAGCCCCAAAATGAAACTGACACAGAAACTGAAGAAGAACTGGCAGAAGAACTGAAGCCCTAAAATGCAACAGACAGAAAAACTGAAGCCTAAAATCCAACTGACAAAGAAACTGAAGTCCCCAGATCAAACAGATACAGAAACTGAAGCCCCCAGATGCAACAGACATAATAACTGAAACCTCACGATCCAACTGACACAAGAACTGACGCTCCAAAATCCAACTGGCACACAAACTGATGCCCTAAAATTCAACTGACACAGAAACTGAAGCTCCAAAATCTAACTGACAGAAAAACTGAAGCCCCAAGATTCAACTGACACAAGAACTAAAAATATAAAAATATTCGAAAAGTAGAAGGCAGGACAATTGTGTTGTCTAAATGAAGTACCAAGGAACGTCATGAGTGGAATGATGAAAGAAGAAGAAGAAGGAAGAGATCTTTGTACTAATAATGAAATCTGAGTTAAGTCATGCTTTGTTAATGGAAAAGGAGAAGAAGGAGCTTTAAGTTTGCTCGACTGTGTGTCTCTCTCTCCCCCTCGTGGTTGCAAAATTCAAGGATTCTACTTTTGTCAATCACTTCAATCAAAACGATCAACATTTCAGACTTCCTGGTTTTCGGCCACAAATCAAATTGCCTTAACCCTAATTCCCAGAATTTTAAAAGTAACGTAAACCCAGAAGTGAGACTGTCAGGATTATATGAGCTAAATTAATGAAAACATTTGTTTAAAAAGTACGAGTACAACAACTGTCTAAAATGTTAAATTTATAAATGCAATATAATTCTAACATTCCATAAGAGGATTACATAAAATAATCAAATAATAATCGTGGTTACTTTCGTCACTTATGGCGTGTGTGTGTGTGTGTTTCGGCAGCGATCTGTGACTTAAAAGCCATTTTATGTAAGCAAAAATTGTGTACGGAAAAACCCCTCAAAATGAAATTCTATGTACGCCACTATTCCCATACAATCATTTTAGTATTTTTAGTCCCACTCACACTTATCCTCAACTGATCTCGCTTACTCACAAAAATCTTAATGCAATTGTGAGGTAGAAAAAATATTGAAACCAAAATTCCGCGCTTTAAAATTCATTCGGATTGTCTGAAAATTAAATTTATTGCCAAATCTAAATGGCGGAAAATCAGCAAATAGTGCAATTAGATAGAAAAATGTTAGCACGCTGACAGACGCAGGACACTCGACAGCTATTTAGAATGAATGAGTCAGCTGCATGTTGCTGTAGAAAGGACGCAATGAAATGGCCAACAACAACGACTGCAATGCGGCCAAAATAAAAGAATCCCAAAAAATTCTACAGCAAGGACGAAAAACACAAGATTAACGTTTTCACCTCAGCAAAGTGGAATTGCGTTGGCAACACATCACAACGACTGACTGCACGCGTGACAGCGGCAACACAATAAAACCAACTTAACAAGACAATTAAAGCCACAACAATCATTGGCCAAGTCACAGCGACCATAAAAGACAGCGACGGCGATAAGGCGTGCACGCCCCTCAAACCCCCACGCCGACAGCATTTGGCGTTAGCCACACTGGCAGCGCTGAAGCCGCATTATTGTTGTTGTTTTTGTTGTCATTATAGCCATGACAACGCTTTATTGCAGCATTTTTAAGGCGAACGTTGGGGCACGGGGGCATGGTTGCTGCTGCACAATTGCCAACTCATGGCTCAGTGGCACTTTTCAACCAGACACGCACCGGCCACATTTGTACGTCGTCCCACTCGGCGCGCCACAGGAAAAACGGCACCAAAGAAACAAAGTCAGCGCTCACCTGATAATCCATGGAATTGCCGTAGCCCATGTGATTGCACGAGCACGAACAATGCTTAATGTGCTGCTCCAGTTCGTCGTCGATGAGTTGCGCGTGCAGCGGCCGCGGCGCGGGACTGTTGCAGCTGCTATTGTTGGAGACAATTTCCTGACACAGCATGGCGGCCATGTGATGTGGCTGATGTTGTTGTTGTTGTTCGTATTGCTGTTGCTGCTCATTGCGTGCCGCCGCATCGTTTAGATGCAGTCCCGCCAACGCGCTGCTTAGTAGATTGCCCGCCGTTGTTGCTGTTGTCTTGATTGCAGCGCCCGTTGTCGCCTGGCCGCACATGTGATGCGCTTTTATGCTGCTCGTTTTTGTTGTTGTCGCCGCTGACTTAATGCCCTCAACAATGGGATTGGTAATTATGGTGGAACGCTGCGCAGCATTTGGCCCATTAGCGCCCATTGACGCAGCAGCAACAGCAGCAAAGTCGAGTTCGCCTGCCGCATCCACTGAGTGGGCCTTTAACATTTTGCGCGCCGCTGTTGTGGCTCTGTTGACAACAGCCACTGTTGGCGGCGCTGTTGTCTCCTCGCCGAGACTGCTGCCGCGCAACAGTGTGGATGCTGTTGCTGGTGCGCGCCCCGAAAAGCTCTTGCGGCGCGCCAGCGCATGAAAAGCTTCGTAAGCAACAGTTTTGTCGGCCGCTGCGACGGCCGCATCCAGCGGTGCTGTCGTCGTCGCTTTGAAGGGATAACGCGCCAGCGTGAAAAACGTGCTCGGACTGTTGCTGTTGGCGTTGTTGTTGTTGTTGTTGGTCGCTGTTGCTGTTGTTGTTGTTGTCTGAGCTGTTGTTGCTTTTGCGCCACCAGTTGCTGCCACGTCCCTGGCTGGCTGCAGCAGATAGTCCAAGTCGGCCGCATAGTCGCTGCCGATTGTCGGCTGCGTGGTGACGGCCGTTGTGGCCGCCGTCAGCATCAGTCGCATCATTTCGATGGAATCGGCAGCGAGCGGCACACTGCACGAGCCCGTCTCGGTGGCGCTGTCGTCGTAATCGATGGCCGCGTACGGCTGCTGTGTGCTGTTTCCGTAGTTAGTGTTGTTGTTGTTGTTGCAGTTATTATTGCTATTCTCCTCGGAGCCCAGCTCGTCGGAGGTGTTCGACTCGAGCTCGGCGGCGTTGGCCAGCTTCTTGCGCTGCCCGATTATGGAAGCGGCCGTCGAATTGGCGCCGTATTTCCAGTACGTTTTGTTGGTGCCCGCCACGCGCTGCAACTGCGGCGATTTGCGTTCGCGCGCTGACGCTGTCGCTGTCGCTGTTGCCGCTGCGGCCGCCGCTTCTCGCTTGCGCTCCTGCTTTTGCTTGTCGAGCTGCTGCAGCGTCTTGAACGTTTTGCGCACCGGCTGCGTGTGGTGCAGCGTTGCGCAGCGCCTAATTGGCGGCGGCGTGTACACCGGCGAAACGCTGTGCGCCTGCGGTGGCGACAGCGAGCCGCTCGACTTGGCGCTGGGCGCAAATTTGCCGTATTTGCTGGTCGCCTTCTGTTTGCCGCCGCCACCGGCACGCGCCGTCAGCGAGTGCGCCGAGAGCGATAATACGCGCGTGAATTTCAAACGTCCGCCGCTGCCGGTTCCATGTTGCTGCTGCTGCTGCTGCTGTTGTTGGCGTCGCTTGGCTGCCGCTATCAGACTGCACTCGTTGATGGTGGGCAGCTTCAGTATGTGCGGATGCAGCTGCGCGTAGGTGAGCTTCGGCTGCTGCTGCAATTGCTGCGTCTGCTGCAGCAGCTTGCTGGCCGCCGGCGGCGACGGCGGCTCGAAGAGACTCTTCTGGCTGAGCGCGAGAAACTCCTTTTGTTCCTCTTCCTCGAGTGCCTTCAGCGCACGCAAATCCCATTCACCGGATGACATTAACGCGCGCGTGTGGAGCGTAGCGTATACGCTGACAACGAAGGCGGCGGCGTTTATTTACTTTGACTTGTTGTTGCTGTTGTTGTTGGGGTTAGAGTTGGTGGCATTTGAGCGAGTGACATTTGATGGCTGCCAACCGTGGCGCGTGGCCATTCACCAGCTGATAGCTAAGCGGCAGACTAGACATGGAGACGTGTCATTAACCCTTGTGTGCGCGATTTTTATTGCTTATTGACTGAGTGAGCGCGTTTTCTACGCATTTTCGCAAACATTTGTTGCATCTTTGTCAGCTTTGGGCCTGCGTCAAAATTTAATACAATGCATGGACGTCAAGTCGTGGGTCCCGATGTGGCCAATCATATTTTTTATAGTTTTTTCATATATTTGATTAAATTTTTTATGCATATTTAAGTTAAATTCATAATAGATTTCATACATTCAGCAAACTAAGACTTGTTGATTTTACTTATGGGTCTTTCAGACCCATTGTAATAAATGGTTTTGTATTTGATTCGCTTGTAGTGAACGATATTTTGCAGGGATATAAGTTTATCACACATAAAAGTGCCTGTTGGTTGGTTTTTGGGGTCACCAAGACCCCATCGTTGCAGTAATTTTTATATTTGTTGATTATTTTTTATTTAAGCTGCCAATTTTTTATTGTATTAACTTTATATGAATGATAATTATTATTTTTTTTATTTGCAAAGCATTTAATTATTTTTCACATGGGTCTTAAAGACCCATTTATATGTAAAAATGCCTTTGGTTTGATATGTCAGTTAGCTCACTTCCACATAACATTGAAGTTTACAACTTTTTTTTGCCACACTGTTTTGCCATTATGATATGGGGTCACATTGACCCTTTTCTTTTTGTTGCATTTTCCAACTAGGTTTTCAATTCATTCAATTCATGCTGCTGAATAGACGGAAATATTTATTAAACTATTGTATGGGGTCACATGGACCCATTTTCTTATGTTGCAGTCAACGCTTTTTGGTTGTTTTTTCCAATTTCAAAACTATTAAATCATATATTTATTGATATTATTGAATGAGGTCACATTGACCCATTTGCTTATTTTAATGTCAACGCATATTTTTAATTTTTCTTAACTAAGATTGTAATTTATTAATCAGCTGTTGAATAGTAACTAACATTTATTACATCTCATATAAAGGGCTTTATTAAATTTTTTGTTTTGTGTCGCTTGGACCCAAGGCTGTGAATTAATGATTGTTAAACTAGCACTTTGTTGAACACTTTATATCTCAAAATTGATTTTCACAACATTCTATCGCAGCACAATCGATTTAATTGCAATTTTGCGTTTGGTCACCAAGACCCATAATCCATTTTCACTCAAGTATAGTCTTGTAGAGTCCACTTCCTATGCGTAATGCGCTGAGGTGCTTCTTTCATATATTTGTTTAAGATTATTGAATAATCAATAGTATGATGTCACGCGAAAACAATTATTCAACGATTAATTAAATGCTAATTATAATAATTAAATAAGTCGACTGGTTATGTTTGTAGTGCAAAGTATTAATGTTTTTTGTACTTTTCACACTATCAGTGTACAATTGGGTTTTTTGTTATTAGTTACAATTATTTATGTGATTTTTAATTATAATTATTTTTTAATGTCGGTTAATTAAATTATTATTATTACTTTAATTAATTTAATTAATTTTATTTAAGTTAATTTAATTATTATTACTGCAAATTAACTATTAATTAACTTGAATTGTTAATAATAATTAATTAATTATTGAATTATGATTAGTTATTAGTTAAATATTTACTTGTTAATAACTATTCATAAATAATTTAAATATTAATAGTCAGTATTTAGCTGGATCACTGTCCATACAAGTTAATTATTTGTGGAATATTAATAATTGCAAAGTAATTATTTAATTGCCAATGATTATCTATTAATTATTTAGTTGATTATTGCTTAGTTATTAGTTTCTAAATATATGTTTTTTTATTTTTTCATATTTCATTTATATTGTCAAATCTGTAATGTTAATTAATTGATCAATTTTTAATGTTTTTTTTAATTCTAAATAATTTTCAACTAATCACTTCATGGTCTATTATTAGTAATTATTATTAATTTATTTGTAGCCTATTGATTAGTCACCGACTAGTTATGTTTCAAATCAGTGCCGCACACAGGATTTCATTTTAGAGGGGTTTTGCGTACAACTTTCGAGCCGAATACTATCCGAAACCATATTTTGTACCAGCAAATTTTATGTTTGGGGAGAGGGGGGGTTTAAACCACCAAAACTCCCTATGTGCGCCACTGTTTCCAATTATAATTATTAACAATATAAGGTAATTTAGTGTTGTTTGATTAATTAATTAATTTTAATTATTTGATTTTTAATTGTTTTTCATGTGTAACTTCTTAATAATTATTCAATTATTCACAAAGTTGCTAATTATTATATAGTTAGTTAGTTAGTTATAGTTATATAATTATTTTATTTACTTCGATTAACTTATTTATCACCTTTTCATTAGCCCCTGGCAAATAACTTCGTTTCTAGTTATAGTTATCAATTATTTTTAAACTTTTAATAACTAATTAATTAATTGTTAATTATTACCAATTTTTATTAGTTTATTTATAACATATTGATTAGAAATAAACCAATAACTAAGTTTTTAATTATAATTATTTTTAATACACTTTATAATTATTTTATTTCAATTTATTGTTATGTGGCTTCAAATCATTCCGCACTTAATACTTATTGATTATTCAATTATTATTACAAATTAGTTATTGGTTTTATAAATTTAATTTAAATTTCTTTTTATTTGGTTTTATAAATTAATATTAATTACTTAATAATTAATTTTTTTACTAATAATAATTATTAATCAATTTATTCATTAACCAATTCCTTTATTTATTCATTAATTCTTATTATTATTAGTACTTAATAAGTTAATTGATTATTTACAATAGTACTATTATGAATATTGTAATTAATTAATTCTAATAATTTATTTATTATTTGTTTTATTTCTTTCTATTACTTAATTGATGATAATAATTAATTAAAAATAATTAATACATTTAATAATTTATTAGTAACAATTATTTAATGATTACTTGTAATGTAGTTATTATGTACAAATTATTTATTAATAACTACTTCAATTCTTAAAAATATTATTTGGTTCATTTTTGAACGATTTTATTTAAATTTATTATTATTTAGTTTTAAATTTCATTCATTCATTAAATTCAATTTTTAAATACAAATTATTATTAAAAATTTTAAATAAAATTTTATTCATAACTTCTTTTGTCTTCATTTATTTTAAATTGACATAATGTTTAAATTATATTTTTAATTACTAATAATATATTAATAATGAAACAATTATTCATTAATAATTAATTATTCTTCAATTATAAAAAAGTTGTTAATTTCCTTTATTTGATTTTATTTAAAATTTTTGTTATTTCATTTTATTTTAAATTAATTTTAAACATTTCTTATTTTTAGTAATTTCAATTTTTTGTTATTTAAATTATATTTTTACATTTTTTTAATTTGTATTTTTCAAATTTTTGATATATTAATTTAATTGTTATTATTTTTTATATTTTTTATTGAAAAAATTCGAGCGTTTCTAAATCTACGAGCACTAAATTACACAGACATAAAATGCAACATTAAATTTCCACGTCGTTGATGCTTGTTGCTGCTACTATCGCAACACACGCAACAGTGTTGTACCGTTAATGCACTTTCGGCGGCAAGTTCGTTGTTTACTCAAATAACACACAACGAAAAAAAATTGCTGCAGCATCAGTGCGCCGCACACACACAAACACGCACCAGGCTGGCTGTTCGCATTCGCTGGCCAAGTTGGATTTTCTATTACTTCACTTTCAAATGTCGAATTTGTGCGCACACACGCACGCACAGATAAACAAAAACCCAGCTGTGTGTGCCGTCTGGCATGAGGCAACAACAACACTTAATGGACGACCGCCAGCCAGCACACTCGAAGCTTCGTCTTTGGCAGCGGCCAGCACAAAACCCCTCCAAAACGCTTCACACCCAACCGCCGCACCGCAATTGCCGCCTGACTGCTGACCACACACACACACGCACACACCCACACATGCCGCGTTCGAGCGTCCGGTGTTGCCGTCGTTAAGCGCACGTTTCATTGAACTGAAACGGCAAGTCAAGTGTTTACCATTTTATACAGCCGCACTGCGGACTGTTGTGGCCGCTGTAGCCGGGCAGCGTGGCTCGGTGCAGCTTAACATTCTCGCGCACACCGCACGGAGTCGCTGGGCGCTGTGGGCGCGCGCAGTGCAAGCGGGAGGCGCGCAACACGTGCTCGCAAGCACAAGTCAAGGCTGTTGCTGTGACGACTGTTGCTGCGAGCGCTGTTGCGTTGCTGCTGTTGTTAACAGTGCTAGAATAACTTCCACAATGCACATTGCAACAGCTGTTAAAAGAACAGAAGTCAGCAGAGAGCGTAACAGTGCTCTGTTGCCAACAGTCTGGCTGCAACTGAGTACTGTTCGGGCACTCAGGTTAGCTTCATGCATTTTCACTTGTCGAATGTGTAGCATAGTTTTTGGCTTTTTTACGTTTCTTTTACATTTCGCTGTTCTTTGGCGAATTATTTTCCACTGCATTGTTGACGTTTTTCACAAGTCGCGCTGCTGCGTTTTTTTTTTGCTGTCTTCTTGTATTATTCACTTTTGTCGCTGTCAGCGTAAACGAGAATTCACGTCACAGGGTAATCAACGAGACTAATGCAACAAGGAAACATACACACGTGCATAAGTGTGCGTGTGTGCATTTTAAAGCAGTAAAGAGAAACGTGACATATTTTCGCATATAAACTGTCGCCGTTTGCAAACTTGGTTTGATTTAATGTTGCTAACAAAAATTTAATATGGCTAAAAGAATTTCTGTGTGAAAAATGTGCAGACGAAGGTGGAGGAAAAAGAGAGTTGCATATGTGTGGGAAAGTGAATGAGAGGATGTAATGCTTTTTGTGGAAGCCTGAGCAGCCAAAAACTTAATGGTTTTGAGTCACTGAAGTCATTATTAGTGAATTGTGTGTTTGAAATGTGTTGAAACTTTTCTTCATACAAAAGGTCAGAGGCCTTAAAATGTCCTATTGTGAGTTCCTTCTTGTAGGTGTTCGAATTGAATCTAATTGTTTCTTACCCCAATTTCAAACTACTTTTTAATGAAATTTAGCTAATGCAGTAGTTCAACTTTTCCTACTTTGCTCAGACTACACAAGTTTCCTGTCCTGAACTCAATGAACAAAGTTTAAGTCTGAAATACGGTTTATTGTTTCAATTCAATTCGAGTTTGACCAATTCGACTTCCTGATGAAGTTTAGCTGATCCAATAGTTCAACTTCTGTAGTGTAACTAAGTCTGAAATACGGTTTGTTGTTCAATTAATCAATGAACCAATATGACCAAGAACTTCAAATTTTCCTACTTTTCTCAGACTACCTCAATTCCTGTCCTGACCTCAATTAGCAAAGTGTAACTAAGTCTAAAAGACGGTTTATTGTTTAATCAATCAATGATCCAATACGATCCAGAAGTTTAACTTTTCCTACTTTGCTCAGACTATACAGATTTCCTTTACTGACCTCAATTAGCAAAGTTTAACTAAGTCTGAAAGACGGTTTATTGTTCAATCAATCAATGAACAAATTCGACTGATGAACCTTAACAGATTCGAAAGTTCAGCTTTTGCCAGGTTGTTCAAACTCTTAGAAGCAACCCACTTCTTATCGCCTCAAACTAACTTCTAGTATTGTTTCTATTTTTTCACTCAGTTATTCACTTTATTTCGACCGTAAAATATGCACTAATAATTGAGTTACTTTAAGCAATCAACGCCTACAAAACTCCAACCCAAGCAACAGTTCGACATTTTCATTCAGCTTACATTGAAAGCATCGTTGCATACTTTTTGGCACTTTCAAATTGAAAATCAAATTTACCATCGGCCCATCAAATCGTTTACATTTCCACAACAAAACACAACACACACCAGAGCCTACCACAATCGAGCGAAAAGTTGACAAAACTTTGCACATAAATTTACAAATCACTATGGAATTTCATTTACAACAAATACACAAACAAAAATCAAACACCAAA
Organism: Melieria picta; assembly: GCA_964056695.1. NCBI lineage: Eukaryota > Metazoa > Arthropoda > Insecta > Diptera > Ulidiidae > Melieria > Melieria picta. Next base: position 48,128,969 of record OZ057399.1, read on the forward strand.
AACCTCAAAATTGCAAAATCAAAAATAAAAAACCAATCACACAAAGCAAATAATTTTCGCACACAATCAAACACACAAATAACTATGAAATATAGAAAATTTCATAGAAAGTACAATTTTACTTTACGTTTTGCTGTACATAAAACTAAAAATGATTATAGTATTTAAATCGAGCACTGAATAGAATTTGGCAATAAATTCCTAAAAATTGCATGCTTCGGAAATGCTTCAACACTCAAATCTCCATGGGAATTTTGCCTCTCTGTGAATATTTAAATAAAATAAATGCAATTTGCAATGCACAAAAATATTTTCAATTATTGCTGCATTGCTGCTTACAAATTGAGCTTCAAATTTGTTGTTTTTTTTCTTGCACAAAATTGCATGCCTAGAACAAAATCAATAGAAAACACTTTGCCGGAGAAAATCGAACTGGAATGCGTTCGACCCGGTTTTCATATTCAAATTCGTGCGGAGTGCATTGCTCGATTCGCATGGCGTCTGAACACAGGCGATGCGCACATCTAAAGGACATTTTTAGTATTTAACTTAAGCTCAAAAGTATGCAACAATTTTTTTTAATTCAAATTTAAGCTTATATGACGTGTGAATTATTTAACAATTTGGTGAATGCTGCATGCGGTTGTTAAAAGCGCATGTGTGTGTGTTTGTGTTTGCATATTTGTATTTAAAAAAATATCACACAAGCATTTTTAAGTGGAACATTTCAATGGCATATTTACATACAGGCCGAGGCAAATATTTGCTACAGCAGGTGCAAAAAATAAATAAAATTATAATTTTTATTGACAGCGATTACCGCAACGAGTTGAACCATGAGTTCAGTATGAGCTGAGCTGACATGGATATAGCTGAGCGAATTGGCATTCAGCAACTGTGCAGCATTGACCATGTGGTCAGTGTGGCAATTATCCAATTTCGACTTGAAGCAATTTTGAGTGAACTATGACGAAAGAGAGGAAGCACATTGATTGCTTGTTTCAATCAGATGTGATCGTGTTTACAAGTCATGATTGCCTGGAGAGAAGTGTTTATGCTTTTTCAAAATGCGCTTTCAAAATAGCGTAAGCCTTGTCCAAATTTATTGTTATAAGTGTGGTCTGAAAAGTTTCCAACCTAACAAAGATACAAGACTTTTTTCACCAAATTTATTTTTAAATTTCTTCATGGTCTCCTTACAAGTTTACGCACTTCTCCCAGCGATGCTCTCATCTCATTAAGCCATCCAAATAGTATGCAGCATCTTTCTCTGTCAAATAATCGCTTACTAAATTCTTGGCCTCTTTATTTTATGAAAATCTCAATCCTCCGAGAGCAACTTTTAACTTAGGGCAAAAAAAAGATACTTGGGTCTAAATCTGGTAAGTAAGAAGAGTAGCAACCACTGAGGTGTGAGATGGCTACTAAATAATTTTTTCTTCCGCAAATCTGGCCGTTTTTTCTCAATTTCTGCTTTCAGTTTGTCAAGTAATAATGCTAAGTATTTATTTGTATAGTTTCTTATTTTTGAATATAATCGTTTAAGATTACTTATTTACTTACTTAACTGGCCATAACAACCCACTACCAGGTAAGAGTTTTCTGAAGGTGTCTCTGCTGTTGGTTTGGTGCCACTTCAGTTAGAAGGACGAAATTCGTGAATATGGTATGTGAAAATTTACCCTTGAGATATCTTTTTAAAAAAAAAAAATCTATTGAAAACTTTCAAGAATATTCAAGAATAAAGTTTTAAAATGACCTTTTCAGTACTTATTTGCACTCGCGCATCAAAACATTAAATTTTTTTTATTTCTAGCGAATTTTCTCTTTCATTTGATGCCCATATTTATATTTTACATTGCGCTAAATTTTTGAATAAATTAAATTATTTTTTTAATTATTAAAAAATCAATAAAAATTACAAACTTAAATTTGTTAATTATTTTTTTAAATATTGATTCCTTGAAATTTTAAAATATTAAAAAAAATCCTAACCTCAGCGAGAAAAACTACAAACCCAGTTTAACTATATTTTTCCTCTAGTTTTACAAGTAAATACAAGTTTTACAAGTTTTCATGTGTCAATTGCCAGTTTTAAATTTTTAACTATTTTCATATTAAAGTTTAAGTTTCATATTTAATTTTAACTATTTTTTAATTATTAAAAAATTAATAAAAATTATAAACTTAAATTTTTTTAATTATTTTTTAAAATATTGATGCCCTGAAATTTTAAAGTATTAAAAAAAATCCTAACCTCAGCGAGAAAAACTACAAACCCATTTTAACTATATTTTTCCACTAGTTTTACAAGTAAATATTTTGAATTTTTCATGTGTCAATTGCCAGTTTTAAATATTTAACTATTTTCATTTTAAAGTTGCAAAATATCGCTTCGGTCCCTTGCATCACTGCACCACAACACTTGACAGCAATGTTGCATTACAAATCGTTGACAGCCCAAAAAATGAAATACATTAATTCAATTTTCGGCCACATTAATGCTGGACGTCAGCATTGAATTGGTGCCGCTGAGCCCCACCACTGTGCGCGTCGCCACACAGTGGTGGGCGGTCATTGCCGCACAATTTGCATATAAAATTACGCGCGACAATTGGCAGCGTTGTCAACGCCAACGCGTCGCTTCAATGCACAAGTTGAAAATTCTATTTGTTGCAGTTGCGATCAACTGAAATGCAAAAATTTTTATTTAATTTATATACAAATTGTGCTTGAAAAATATTTTTTTATAAAAGCAAAAATAAAATTGGAGCAACACGGCATCAAATATTAAAATATGCGCTCACAAAATGAATTATTACAGCAAAAAAAGTTTAAATTAATTTGAAAACCGAAAAAAACGCGCTAAAAAATGCCGCAAGTGAAATGACAAAAATTAAAAATAAAAAAAAACTATTACTATAAAAATTACCAATGTGAAAACTATGTTGAAAAAAACTTGCACATAATGGTCGAATTTATTGTTGCTACTCTTATTGTTATTGTTGTTGTTGTGTTTGCGCATAATTCGGCCGCAATAAAGCGCGTAGTGTGCGCGCCATGAAAAGTTGCTGTGCAAAATACATTTGCATACTTTATGGCGCATTACGCATAACAAATGTATCCTTAAGGAATTTTGCGAATTTCTTTGTTGCCGCAATTGTTGCTGCTGTTAGAATAACGTGCAAACATTTTATATGAATTTCAATTTTTGTTTTTTTGCTTTCTTTTCTTTCTTAAATATACAATAGTGTTTGTTGTTTTTCTGTTTTGTGCTTTTCATGGCACAAGAATTACTCATACGCCACGCTGTACGGCGGTTTCCTGCAACTGATGCGCTCGCCTAACCAATTCCATAATTTTAATTAGCTGCGATTCTAATTTGTAGTATCATTGTATTTGTTATTGTTGTTTAATGATTAGCCCATACACACACACACATACACACACCGATGTAAGCACTTGTTGCACACTGTCGGTCGTTGCGTGTGTGTGCGAATTTGGGTTTTGGGTTTCACTGTCTGCTTCCGCTGGCCATATTTTAGCCTCAATTGTTGTTGTTGTTGTTGTAAAGCGCACCGTTACAGACAGCGCGGTGAATGTGTGGGTGTGCACGTATATGGCTTTCGCCTACATTCTCGTGTTTCTCTCTCGCCATTGGCAATTATCTGCAAAATTTCGTTAAAACTTTTATGCGTGCTTCGGTTTTGCTTTTGGATTTGTGGCTTTTTCTTGCATTTCTAGTGCTGTTTGCGGTTCTTAATTGCCGCCGCTATTTGTGCGTTTGCAAGTTTTGCTCCATGTCGACATTGGAGCGTGAATTGTAATTGTTCTGAGGCGTTAAAGTGGAAATGCGTGCGAGTGTTCAAAGTGTTCCTGAGCTGTTTGAGGCTGTTTTAATTAGCTGCGCGAGTACTTTATGTGACAGGTGTGGCTTTTTCTGCAGTAGAGGTGTGAAAAGATAATAACCAACCACAACTGAGTGAAATTTCAAGTTAATTAATGGAAACCAAGTTTATTGAGATGATTGTTTATGTCTAAGCAACGCTCAGATGAACATAAATGATTACAACATATTAAAAAATCAGACAAAATCTTCTGAAATTCGTGAAATCAGATCAAAGATCAGACAAAATCTTTATTAAATTTCATGGAAATAGAATTTAGTGTATCCAAAACATAAAGTCATTTGGGCTACCGAAAGGTGTGAAGGCGGTTTTTTCTGCACAAATTGACTAACGATAAAAACAAAATACTTATCTTACTAAAAATAGCATTCAAATCTCAACCAACCACCTCCTTTATTTGACTAATTTGGCACCATATGACTTTGATCAACGATAAAAAAAATACTCAGAATTCCGTCGACCAATTCTTCTTACTAAAAATTGCATTCAACTCTCAACCAACCACTTCCTTTATTTGACTAATTTGGCACCATATGACTTTGACCAACGATAAAAAAAAACTCAGAATTCCATCGACCAATTCTTCTTACTAAAAATTGCATTCAACTCTCAACCAACCACTTCCTTTATTTGACTAATTTGGCACCATATGACTTTGATCAACGATAAAAAAAATACTCAGAATTCCGTCGACCAATTCTTCTTACTAAAAATTGCATTCAACTCTCAACCAACCACTTCCATTATTTGACTAATTTGGCACCATATGACTTTGATCAACGATAAAAAAAAATACTCAGAATTCCACCGATCGATTTTTCTTACAAAAAATAGTATTTAACTATCAACCGACCTATCCCTTTTTGCGACATATTTGGCACTGTACGACTCTTACCTTTTCGCAAAAATGCATTTGTCAATGAATGAAAAGTGTTGTGAGCCCTTAGAAGCCCTTAGAAGCCAAAAAACTTATACCGACATCCTGAAGGACATTCCGGGCGACAATCTGAAACACTTATTTGGCATGCTTTCAGATCACATAAATCACTATATTGAAGGTAACTTTTACAAAGGAAACTTTCTTGAATTAAATCAATCAACGGCGCACAATTTGACGGCGCGACTTCCTTTAATTACTGCGCAGAGAACCACGAGGATTCCGTTGTTAACATGGCCACGTTCCTCATACACAATGAAGGTAGCTCACTCAGACTGGAAAGGAGTGGTGAATGAAGAAACTTAAATCTGATCCTCCTCTGCAGCGAAAGAGGAGACTGTAGACTTAACCGATACCGATGACACAATCGTATTGTCACTTCAGACCAGTGGCGCACACAGGATTTCATTTTGGATGGGGTTTTGAGTACAAGTCTGGAGCCGAATACCATTCGAAACTATATTCTGTACCAGAAATTTATGAGTTTGGGGGTGGTTTGAACACCCAACACCCAACCCTGGCACTATAACTTCGCTTCTAGTAAGTCAAATTTCAAAATATTTGGACTGGAAATGGTCACAAAATTCACCTTTAGTTTAAAAGTCCTTTTTTACTTTAGAATGCACCTTGCAGTCCATTAATCCCACTTAACCCTTTCGCTATTTTGTTGCCATATGGCAACATGCTACTTTGTGGACGTCTGAACCCTCTGTGGTTTCAAGAATACATTTTTTGTTGGTCCTTAGAATAGTTTGAAGTTTTAGGAAAAATACGAAATTAATAAACTGAATATTTAAATTTAAAGAAGAGAAGTATACACTTTTTTAATGGTATATCTTGACATAGTAAAAGAAGAAGAAGCAGATTAGATAACTTTTTAATTTGACGTTTTCTTTAAATTTAGATACTTTTTTTTTAATTTTGGCTGAAGTAAATGAAGAAATATTCAAATTTTCATTATGCGTAAAAAGTTTTATGTTTATGTAATTATTACAGCCACAACGATGTGGCTGCTCTCATAGAAAAACACTCTAAAATACAGGGTCCGAGTATGAAAATTTCTTATGGAATGTTGCTAATAAAACCACATAGAAGCCTAAAACGTAAAATTTTAAATTTTAACTTTCCCCAGTAAAATCCTGTAGCGAAAGGGTTAAGAATTAAATAAGAGATTAAAATTTCAAATATGAACCTTTTGCTGTTTTCATGTTTTTATTTTTGTTCTTCTATGTAAATTTTAAGACATTAACTTCTTTAATAATTTGTAGACCTTTTGAAATTAAACTTTAAATAAGAAAAAACGTATAGCATTAAATTCACAATAATTTCAACAATTATTGAAATCTGTCAGCATCAAATCTAATCGCTCATCATCATCGCTTTTCCTTACTCCAATTTGGCATTAAACTTGCAATCGATAAACTTTTGCTTAGTCCCATTTGCTTAAAATACTTTCACGTTCTATTTCGCTCATCCAAACCATGCAAGGAGATTCACAAATATGGCCACTATGGCGCAACAAACGTGCAATAATTGCTGTGCCCATAACTTGGGCCAAAGTTGATAAAGTTTGCAATGTTTGAAAATTATTTTCCCAGCTGCACATAAACGACGTTGACGCTGTTTTGTGTCGAATGGTGTGAAGGCCAACTTGGCTACAACAACAAACCATCGAGTTCTATGTTGAGCGAAAGGCGTAAAGTATGGATTGACTTACTTTGAATGAGAGTGTAACAATGAAACATCTTAAAGTATACTAAAAGCAAAAAAAACGGTATCGACGCCTCAATGCATTCATTTTGACTTCTTTGGGCATTCTAGTGTTAATGTTAAAAATACCAATGTAAATTTAAATTGAAGGCGTAGATGTTTAAGTCAAAGACAATGTAGAATTTTTCATAAGCCTCTTCAGACAATTTATTTACGCAGAACGTAATTGTTTGAAGCTTTCTTATGTTTCAATCTTCACTGACATTTATTTACATATCTCCATATACATAATATACATTTATAAGTCCTCCTATTTATGCGTTGAGCATTCATTTGTTTGCGGCAATTCGCATTCGGCGGCACACGTTTGCGGCAACTACGCTTCCACGCTTATTAGGTATGAAATGATGAATCCTTAGCACGTTTTCAATTTCCCGCGCTTACTTAAACACACACACACATACACATTCACACATTCACACAGTGACGTGTACACTCGCGCCAGCACAAATCGAAAAGCACAGACACACGTCTCAGCGCGACTTTTTGTCAGTGCCGAAAGCCAAGTTTTGCTATTTTTCTTGGTGGTCTCGTTTGCTTGTTGGTTGTCCTCGACACAGCCATGCAACAGGAGAGCCACCGGCACACGCACGCATTTCTTACTGCATATGTATGTGTAGACGCTCTCACATGTAAACCAACGTGTGCCGAACTTTGCGCCACAAAGCGCCAAAAGTGGCAAATGTCAACGCGGGCTGACAATAAATCACGCGCCACCGCGTCGCTGCATTCGATGCCATATTGAAGCAAATGCCAGTTGCCGTGCGTTGGTAGTTGTGGGTGTCGAGCTCCAGGGTTGTGTGCACTTTTTAAACGCATAGCAAACGTTTTCAAATTCCATAAATCCAAATGAAAAGCAATAGAAAATTGAGAAATACCGCACACAATCTCTCACACACACACATACACATTTAGGTCAGTCTGTGTGATTGTGTGGCGCGAATTTATTGCCAAGAAATACAAAGAAAATCAACACACAATTATTGTTGTTGTTGCTGTAGTGGCTGGTCTGTGCCGTGTGCGAATTTCCAAAGCAAATTTCAATTGTGTGTGTGTGTGTGCATGTGTTAATGTGTGACATATCCTTTCAATATATTGTGAAATGCGGATTAATAAATTTGTTGTTGTGCATTATGGATTAATACAATTTTAATGCGATTGAAATTCAATCAAATTGCTGATTTTTTGAACAAAGATGAAAATTTGGTGAAAAAGAAAAAAAGAATAATATAAAATAAGTAGAAAACAAAATATAAAGTATATGTATTAATTGTTATTATTATTTATTTATTTAATTTATTTTATTTTATCTTATTTTATTTTATTTTATTTTATTTATTATTTTATTTTATTTTATTTTATTTTATTTTATTTTATTTTATTTTATTTTATTTTATTTTATTTTTATTTATTTTATTTTATTTTATTTTATTTTATTTTATTTTATTTTTATTTTTGTTTTGTTTTGTTTTGTTGTGTTTTATTTTATTTTATTTTGTTTATTTTATTTTATTTCATTTTATTTTATTTTATTTTATTTTTATTTTATTTTATTTTATTTTATTTTATTTATTTTATTTTTTATTTTATTTTATTTTATTTTATTTTTTATTTTATTTCACTTTATTTTATTTTTTTTATTTTCCATTATTTTCAATTATTTTTATTTTTTTATTTTCCATTATTTTCTATTATTTTAATTTATTTTATTTTAGTTTATTTTATTTTATTTAATTTTATTTTATTTTATTTTAATTTTTTGTATTTTGTTTAATTTTATTTTATTTTATTTTCATTTATTTTATTTTATTTCCATTTATTTTATTTTATTTCCATTTATTTTATTTTATTTTATTTTTATTTATTTTATTTTATTTATTTTATTTTACTTTATTTTATTTTACTTTATTTTATTTTATTTTATTTTATTTTATTTTATTTTATTTTATTTTATTTTATTTTATTTTGTTTATTCTATTTTGTTTCATTTTATTTTTTTTTATTTTATTTTATTTATTTCAATTTAATTATTAAGGGGTTAGGTCCACTCATGATTTTCAAAATATCGATTTTTTTTATTACATTTTCTAAAAGTATAACATTTCAAAAGTATTCCCTGAAATTTTTAGATTAATCGGACTATTATTCGCCGAGATGTACTGCATTGAAATACATCTCTATTGTATTTTTATCTGCATGTAAACTATACTCAAAATTTTAAACGCGTTTTTCTCGAAACCACGTTTTCGAAGTCGGTGATCACTGTAACTCGAAAACGGCTGTATTGACCCTCTTGAAATTTTAACGACTTATTTTACATATAATTGTCCTCAGGATGGACGAAGAATTTTTTTGTACGATGAAATTTTTTTTTTTTATAGCCGAAAAAGTGACGAAAATGTGGGTAAAAAAAAAATGTTGACTTTGAACGTCCGCCATGTTGCGACAAATCAAAATATGAACAAACCCTTCGTCCATCCGGAGCATTAACTGAGTTACTAAAAATCCCCGTTCGTTTTTTTGGTTTCAAATGATCCAGACTGCTGCAATCGTGATCACCGCAAAACGTCTTTTTTTTTGGTGTCTCAGCAAATTGACTATATCTCTTAATATTATGGACATTTTGACATGAACATTTTTTTGTAACTTCTTGAAATGTGTATCTTTAATGTACAAAAAGATAAATAATAAAACCCGTCTTCAGAAAAAATTTGCAAAAAAGCGTTCTTTTTTTGCCTTACAAGTGGACCTAACCCCTTAATTTAATTATTATAATATTTATTTTATTTATTTTATTTTTTATTTTATTTATTTTATTTGTTATTTTGATTAGTGAAATATTCCCATACATCAAACAATTCTGGCAAAATGATTAAAATCAAGTTTACAATTTACAGCAAAATGCCAAACTTTGTTGTCCATAATCAAAATGGTGCACGTGCAATCGATACATTTTATTACCCAAAACATGTGCATACAACAACAATAACAACGACGACCAATATAACCAATTCGAATGCAACGAGAATGCACACAATCGAGTTGAATTGCATTGGTGGCACAGCGAACATAACCGACAAGTATTTGGCCAACAACAAAGTAACGTTTGCTTGCTTACAGCGAATTGTTGTTGGATTGCCTAACAGTGTTGTTATTGTTATTGTAGCTATTTTTCATATACTGCAGCGACTTAATTCAAAATTTGGGCAAAAAGATGAATCAAAGTAAACGCACACATACGCCCCAAAATTTGTATAACGCTGCAATACATTTAAACACTTGCAATCAGGCACAAACCCACACACACACATACACACACAAAAACACAAATACACTCACTTTGTTAGGGGCCAATATGAAAATGTGGCAAATACTCGGCAGTCACGTCACGATGCAACTGAGCAAAATTCTTCTGCCTGTTCTTCTTCACTACCACACACACACACACACACTCCAAAGTGCACATGTGTGCCAGCGTATGTTGCGTTATTTGTGCTTGTGTGTATGTGTGTGTGTGTCTATGTTGTAAGTAATGTAAGCTGCAATTTCCTTCAGCAACGCGCAGCATATGGAAAATGTTGCTGCCGCAGCTGTGATTGCTTTGCCAGCTGCAAGTGCGACCGCTCGCCGTGCCGCCCGATTACGTCCAATGCACAGTTAGCTGTCTGTGGCAGTGCCGTTTGTGCTTCATGTTTTTTAACTTTGTGTGCGTGATTTATGGCCGCGTGTCTTTTCATTCCGCAAGCAGCCAACAAAACCGGCAACAGCCAACATTCTAATATTACGAACAGCGAATGTGCGACAACTGTTGCTGGTTGTATTTACTGTTGCTGCTGTTTTTCTTGTTGTTGTTATTGTTGTAGCAAAATGTTTGTTACATCTTGACAACATTGCGTTTTTATTCGGTGTCCTTTGCGAAATCTTTGCCTGATTTGTGGCCGTTTCCTAATGGGAGGCTGTCGTTTTTGTCAAAAAAAAGTTATATGCATTATTTACAAAAGGTATACAACTTGATTCTAGGTCAGTGGCGTACACAGAATTTAATTTTTGGGGGTTTTTGGGTCCAATTTTTGAGCCGAATACCAGTCGAAACCATATTTTGTACCAGAAAATGTTTGTGTTTGGCGGGCGGGTGTTTGGAAAGTTCAAAAGAGAAAATTTAGTTAAAAGGAGACAATTTTCCTCTTTTATTTGATACCCATATCTTCAGCATTGCATAACCCCAAATATTTTTTTAAAATCTTTCAATTGTGTATGTCCTTAAAATTTTAAAGTCCTTTAAAAAGGACTTTGGGTCAGAAAATGAAAAACTGACTAAGCCAGGTTACTATAAATGACGTCTAGTTTCACGTCTATATCAATAAATGTAAAGTTGGTGTTTTTACTGAGTGCTTCATAACTTTATCATTTTTATTTCAATTCTATTGATGTTAGGCTTTATATTTGCTCAAATAATATATCTTTTATCTTAGATTTTAAAACTAGAGGAGATAGTTTATTTTATCTTTAAGAAAATCATTTGAAAATATTTTTTTTTGAAAATGGTCAAAAAGTTCACATTTTTACAACTTTCAACGTCAGTTACTTACCCAAATCTCATGTGATTTGGACAATCTGATATCGCTGGAAAGGCTAAGGTATTATCTTCTGGGCGATCGACAGCTTGTGTTAGTCGCATGATTAGTTTACGAGATATGTGCTCATAACTGAAACAACAGGTAAAAAACTGATTTTTCAAAGGTTTTTCAAAAACGCTTGTTAAAAAAATTTTTTGATTTTCAGTTTCGTGTTCAGCGGCCCAAAGTTAGTCTAGAAAATACTTTTGTTTTTTGGTGCACGCGATTAACCCTTTTTTGTCGAGTAGTGGGAAAGTTGTTGTTTCGAGTAGTTGCGAAAATTTTATTGAGATTGATGCGTCGTTTTAAAGATTATGGCAAAACAAAGATGAATGTAATCTCAGAAACAATATATTAAATTTTGGATTGTTGTGTTTGCTTTCAAGGAAAAAAACGGAGTTTACCTTCCAAGTACTTGTCTTGTACTTTTTAGGAGAAGAGAGATTCACCTGGGCCAGTTTCTTTTCAACAATCTAGGGAATCTATCCAATAGAACTATTTACAGTCTACTAGGCTTCATAAGGAACTCAAACTGGTTCAATGAAGGAGCGAACTTTAGCTCGATGGGCTTCTAACTTGGGTCCAGCCACTTCTACCTTTCTACCTACTTCTATACTCTCTGTTCGTCTGAAAAGATTTGTTAAGTTACTCTATGACAATCAAAAGCCTGAAAGCCTGGAAAAGGTTTGCGGGCCTTCGTTCTGAATATTTTGAAGTGTAAGCTGCTTCTCGCTCTGCTTGAGCTATCACCGAAAAAGGCATTGAAATTATAGATGAAGTTTAAGAAGACTATTTTATTAGCAGTCCCGATATTTCTGAGCAACTAAAGATCCATCACAAAGTTGGCTTCCAAAAAATTGCTTAATGTTTGAGTGCCTTATGAACTAAGTGCAAAAAATTTAATGAACAGAATTTCCAACTGCATTTCGCTGTTGAAACGAAACCAAATCGAACCATTTTTGAAACATGCAGTAAAAGGTGATGAAAAGTGAAGTAGTGAAAACTGTTGTCATCGAATCGCTGTGAAACGGCATAAACGGTGGCCAAGCCAGGATTGATGGTGAGTAAGGTTTAGCTGATTAATTGATCAACTTTAAAAGTGCTTGATGTGATGTGATGTTGTGTTCATTATTTTTTTGAATATCGATTGGTATGAAATAAATTGAATTTAAGCAGATCACATGTGGTTCATAATTTTCGTATGTATTATGTAGATAAATAAATAAAAAATAAAAAAAAATTAAAATTAAAAATTTAGGAACGGAACTCTGGCGATTTGCCTCGGGCGGCGTATAAGCTTTGTCCACCACCGCACCCACTTTATAGTTCTGACATTGCACTGCCAGATTATTATTTATTGCGATCTCTCCAACAGTCGCTTGTTGGGAAAAGATTGGCCTCAAAAGACGACTGCATAAAGCACCAGCGTCAGTTTTTCAAAAATAAAACCAAGCAATTCTACAAGATTCAACAAAAGATTCTACAACATATTCTACATCACATTCTACAACAAATGAATGATTCTCCCTCAAAATTGCCAAAAGGTAGTTGAAAAGAATTACAATATTTTAATTAAAAAAATGGGTTTTTTTTAAGAAATTTTTTTTGATTATTTTGTACTAATTTCTTGCTAATTTTTTTCAGTTTTTCAAACCATACAAATTATTTTATTAGATAAAATATGATGTCAAAATTTTTTCGAGTGCATTTTGTATAATTTTCAATAAACTTTGGCCTACAACAACAACTGGCAGCGCGAAAGAAACGCAACTTTCTGGCCGCCGTTTCTCACTGCAAGCGAAAAAAAACACAAAAAAAACAAACAATTCCAACTGACTGCTGCAGCGTTTGGCGCGTTGTGTTAGCGATAAGTTTATCTACTGCAACAGTTGTGGCATTTGTGCAGCAGTTGTTGCTCTTGCTGCCGCTGCCATAGCAATGAGCAGAGCAATGGCACAAACAGGGTTGCCACCACTTGGCATTGATGCCGTTCGCGCAAAACTTGAGCAAAAGTGAAATTAAACGATGGCGCAGCGCAAAAGTTTGCCTTGGCCGTGCGGTGCAACAGTTATTGTTGTTGTTGCTGCATGAAGTTTTGCTGCGCGCCAGCTTGCTTGACTGTTGGCATATGTTGCGGCCGTTGTTGTATTTAGATTTGTTGTTGTTGTTGCTGCTGTTATCGTTGCTATTATTGTGGCTTCCATTAGAGTTGCATTGTTGCCGCTGCCGACTGAAGTCTAATTTATTTTCACATTGTTGCCGCTGCCAGCCATGCCGACAGCAACACGTTGCTGCCACGCCAATCTTCCGCAGGTTAGCCGACACCGACAATGACGAATCGTTGCGCCAAATGCCACAAATGTCAGCAGTGCAAATGCAGCAAACTTAACATGTTGCACGGTGGCTGGACTTGATCGTGCGCGCCACAAATTTGTATGTGTGTGTGTTATGTTTGTGTTTGTGTGTGTGTGTGTCCGGTCGCGCCGCATTTGCATATCGAGCATTTTGTGCCGCTTGTCGTTCGTCATATGTGCAGCTCAATGTGTTGCGCTGTTATTGTGGTCGTTTTTGTTGTTGTTGTTGCCATTTGCATTGTGCGCTGCATTGTTGGCAATGAATTGTTGCAAATTTTCGGCGCAATTTGCGGTCGAGCGGCGATTTCAAATGGCTGCGCACGTCGGTCGCGCGTTTTGGACGACTGACATGTCAATGGCGCGCGGGCGTGAAATTCCTGCGGCCAAAATATTTGTATGACGTCCATTGGGCCGTGTCGCTTTAAATGTGAATTTATTATTGCACTTCAGTGTGAAAACTGCATGGAGGTTGGTTTGCTTGAAAATTGGTATTTTATTTGAGTTTTAAAGGATAACAAAAGTTTTGTTTTTACCTACGATTGGATTAAAGGAGATTGAAAAAGAAGAATGGTAGAAGGAAAAAAACAATATTACACCGTGCGACAGTATTTTTCACACCGGAAAAAATCCATATGTGCATGAAACTAGAGACCAAATATAGTAATACTGCGTACTCAGTTTTTTATTTCTACATCCTTTGTCCTTCTAAAAGGACTTCAAAATTTTGAAGGGGATAAAAAATAAAAAAAATATAAAAAATACTTAACCTCGTTAGACTATAGCGATATGTATAGCAAATGAAAGAGGAAAGGCTCAAGAATTTAAATAAAATTGATTTTGTATCTATTTGTTAAAAAAGGATATGAAAAAGGTCCTTTGAAAATTTTAATTCTTTATATCCTTGAAAATTTATACAGAATTTTCTTGAAAAGTAAGTATGTTAAAACCCAAAATCTCCTTGATCGTGTGCCAAAATTTCATTACTCTAACTTTATTGGTTCGAAAGTTATTAAAAAAAGGCGGAAGCTGCAAGTCTAATGAAGTACAAAAATTCTCATTTATTTGAGTATCAGTATTTTAAATCATAAATAGATACAAAATCAATGAAGCGGGAATAATGAAATTTTGACACGTGATCAAGGAGATTTTTTTTAAGAAAAATTACAAATATTTTTCTATCTTTTGAATATCTTTTGTATATCTTTTATGTCTTTGTGCATGTTTCAAGTTCTTTTTAAACTCATTAGGGGGAAAATCTCCACAGATTGTTCAGCAGCCTGTGGGTTGGTTACCAATTTAAAAAAAAAAACCTAATCGGAGATTTACCAAAGCGAACCACATAGTGGGTCCTTTTCCGTCCCCATGAAGTTCCTGTTTAGTTATTCGGAGGTCTGCCGTAATCATCGACTTCCTTCCTAAACTGTGTAAGGTGTTATCTCTAATCGATTTCTGTGGTTAATGATCCATGAAAGTTAATTGAACTATTGTCTCAGAATTCACATCCTTCTACCAATCAGAGCCGCATCTCTCTTGTGAACTTCGAGGCACAGACTACAAGTAACTCTCTCGACAAGGTTTAACCATGCGAGGTGTATCCTGAAGTTATTTTCATTATTAATGCAATCATTCATCTAAGAGCTTCAGTCAGACTTTTAAAGCTGCCATAGACTGCCTTCGGTTGGTCATCCCATTCCACTTATTACGGTGCACTAAGGTCACTCAACTATCGATCAGACTCATGACCATTGAATTGTTTAGTCCAAATCTTGGCCCGGGACCACAAAAGTCTTGTTCTGATTTCTTCTTTTCTGAATCATCTACCAGCTGAATATGTCCTCTTGGACCGACATGTCTTTTCACCCACAGCAAAGTTAGCTAAAGATCACATCTGTTGAGTTTTTGGACACATTCAAGAGCCAGTTTAGAGGTTATCGTCGACTGTTGCATGAACTTGACAACCTCCCTGATTCGACGCCTTCAATATTCGACGCTTGACTCTCAATTAGATGATCCAAAACATATATTATTTCCAGCAGCTCTAGAAGAAGAAATTTTCTCCTAGATTCAGGAGATTCTTGGCCTTTTAGGAGAATTTTTAGGAGGAAAAATTAGGAGAAAGTTTAGGAGATTTTAATGCTAATACATTTGACATCATTAGTGACACTGAAGCCTTGAATATTGAAAGCTAAAGTGTCACTTTTAATCTAATCTAGTTATCTGCTTCAAAGTGTAGCATTTATGCAATGAATGAAGGAAGTTTTCAAAAGCGAATTTCATACCGATCTAAATTTTTTATGTTTTTGTTATTGTTAAGCTGAAGCTGAATTAATAAAAAGGATGCCATAAAAAAGTAATATATGTACCTATTTTAGTTTTTTTTATGAGAAGTTTAATTTATTAGTTTATAATGACACAAATTATAATTTAAAATTTAGGAGATTTTGAAAATGTTTAGGAGGAAATTTCAGCTTTTTCAGCCAACCTTTTGATTAGTAGGAATGAACGACTAGGAATGTAGGTCAAGAATGTATCTAATATCCAAATTAACAACTAAATAATGCTCGATTTATATTTATTTTTGTTCACTTTCATTGTCGAAGAAATTAGCCCTCATTAGAAGCATATCGACTGAAAGTATTGTGGCGATCATGCAGCTCACTCTGCGCAGCTGCAAACCCTCTAGCATAGACAACACCACAACACTGAGCGGGCATTTGCCAGCACCAATAGCATTGCATACTTTTAGGAGGCATGGAAATTATTGCAGAGGCGGTTCGAGGCGATGCTGGAATGTTCAAGAATGAGTTATGCTCCAGGCAGACAAGTGTAAAAGGCAGCCGGAAATGGTGGTTCGAATCAGTTTGGTTTGACGGTGTAACAGGGAAGAGAAACTGATTTGGAAAAATGTAAATAAAATGACTACAGTGAAGAATGGCTTTAAAGAATTTCAGTGTGTTTTATTGTGGCACAATCCACAGTGATTCGTTCCATAGACCAAATTTAACCAATTCAAAGTTTCAGAATTTAGCTATTTTGATGTCATTTGAAAGATAAAACTCCAACTAAAAAAACCCAAAAAACTCTGGGCAAAAAATTAATTAATGTGTGTGCAAAAGCGGCTCAAAGTTGAAACTTTTTTCACAAAAACATTTAAACACATATTTTCTGTTTTTTAGTCTATTGAATAAAAAAATTGTAAAAATACATGGTTACCTAGAAGTTGCTAAAACTTTCAATATAAATGAAGAATTGATGTGCGCATTTTTCTTTTAATTGTTTTCTCAAAATTTGCAAAGCTGAGGCTTCTACTTCACATTGAATTTAAAATATTTTCCAAAATTAAAAACTGAAATTGGCAAAATTTAGAGAAACATATCTAAAAAGTAATATATGTGAAAGTATGCTCCTGGATTTTTGTGTATTTTAAGAAGTATTCTTTCTTTGTCGAATAATGTAAACACATCCTCCGGTATCTTTCAGGAAATAATGCAATTTGAAAAGTGGTCTAAACACCTATTTTTTGGCAAACTATATTTTATTTATCCCTGAAAGTATGCAATCAGCATGAAAAATTGAACAATCTGCATAAACAAAACATGCATCTATTATTATCATTTTTATTGAAAAACTAAGGGGTCCTCATACAATTTATCTTACTCTTTGCAATTATCAATGTTGACGTAACTGAATAAATGTAATATCTGAAGAATTCAGCCAGCACGCTTGGTGCTATAGCTTTCCAAAAATGATGAAAATTGCAAATTTAAGTCTCAAGCATTGCCAAACTACAAAATTTTTAGAAAAACAAAATGGAGATTTCAATTCAGCAGACCATGATTAACTAGTATACCAAATTTTATGAAGAATGGACCACTCCTTCTAATTTTGTCTCGCGGTTGTATGGAGTCGAATCACTGTGCAATCCAGGGATACGAACTACGCCTGTGTTGGCAAGCAGAACTAATATTCGTAACAATATATATACACTAAAATTTCAATGAGCTTAGTAAATTTTTAAATATTTTGAGAACTGTTTTGAAAAATACAATTTTGAAAACTTTTAACACTCGAGGAACAAGCGATTTTTGGTTTTTTCTTTGGCTTAAATTATAATTAAATTATAAAAGAAAAACAACAATTTTTCTTTCGGCGGCTGTCCTCTCAGCAGGAAATGGCAAACCTCTGAAAGTAAAATTGCCTATGAAAAAGCTCCCACTCGCCGTTCGGAATCGGCATAAAACTGTAGGTCCCTTCCAAACTTGTAAAAATTCGCACGCACAATACGGATGGTTGCGGGTAGCTAGGCCTTAGTCGCGGTATCGGGCTGTCGTGCCAGTCAATTATTATTATAATTAAATTATAATTTATTTACTTTTTTAACTAACTATAACAACCCGTTTCTGGGTAACGGCTTCCCGTAAAAATTTTCTAAAAAAATTGTTTAAAGAGATGATTAAATGACTACCATTTTTGAATCAGTCTCAGTCAATTTATCTGAGTGTTCCAAAGTTTTCTTTAAACATTTTTTTATGTAAAGCACTCTCATTATGAACTATGCCCGTGTGAGACTTAAAATGTAAATCCCTGAAAACAAAAAATGCAGCTGACATCTCTCATACCACCTGCACTCGCTTATTAACCGAAATGCATTTCGTGATTCGTTTCTGCTGTGTGTTGTGGCGTCAGTGGAGTAAAGCATACCTTTAGGCGTTGGCTTTTAATTGCAAATTGCAAAAGCATGCCCCGCAAATGGGTCCAGTAACCATTTCCCCCCTTCTTCGTTTCCATCATAATGTGCACATGAAGCAAAATTAATAAATGCATTTTTTGTAGGCATTTCACATTTACAAAAACAAAAATACGACGCGTTAACTGCGTAAATCTTGCAATAAAAGCCACAACAACAAAAGCAATACAAATTATGGCAACGCTCGAGTGGTAAGTCAGCTTCTTTTTTTTTTGGAGTCAAGGGGGCTCTGTCGTGTACGGTTGTCAGACTTTAAAGCCACTCAGCACAATTATGGCCGCCACAGCTGCACATTCGACCGGCGACAAGTCGTAAATCTTGAGTGCGCGCAGTCCGTTGTCCAGCCACTGCGAACGCCCGCCAGGCAGTCGAGTCAGACATGCTGATAAACCTGCATTGTGGCAGTGGGGCCAACGTATGGTATGTTTATTTGTGTATATGTTTATATATGTATGTATGTGTGTGTGTGTGTGCGTGTCTGCGTAATAAAGTCACTTGCGCCGCTTCTGCCGCCAATTGAGCCGCGCGGCGCTGCACATTGTTGTCTGTCGTTTTGGTTTTCATGTGTCAACTAGCGAGAATTGTTTCATGTTGTTCTACTTGTTGTTGTTGTTGTTGTTGCTGACATACTGCGCGTTGTTATTGTAGCTTATTGCGTTATTTACGCATGTTTTCATTTAACAGGAAAAAAAGTTTAAATACCGTAAAAAAAGCAAAGAAATTTTACTGCTTTTAAACGCAGTGCGGCATCACAACGTGTCGCTTGTGGTCCTTGCTGGTTGTTGTTGTTGTTGTTGGTGTCATGCAGGTCACCATATTCTTTCGAAGCATGCTGGCAGCTCTCGGTTATGTTTGTTGTTATTGCATTTTGTTGTGCTTTTGACATTTATTTAATTTTATTTGCAATTTTTATGCGAGTGTAAGAGTACTTATGTAGGTGTGTGTGTGTGCGTGTGTGTGTGTGCGTGTGTGTTTCTGAATGCGAGTGTGTTTGCTTTGGCTTTGACTGTGCTAGCTGTCACCTTCGTTATTTCTTTTTTTGCTTGGTTTTCTTTTTATATATGTGTGAAAAAATTTAACACACACGCACATTCGACAGCGATTTTATTAACATTTCGCCATCAATGCGACGCGCTTTTGTGGGGGCGCTAAGCTTTTTATGGCATCGTTTGTTGTATGCACACCTTGACATATCGAGCATTTTTATGTTCGTATAATTAATAAAATTACTGCGTCATATTAAATTCTCATTTTAAACTAATAAATTCTAAGCAAACAATTAATTAGCCGAACTTGAAGGCTGACTTTAAAATAAATTCTGACGACTTCAAAGCCATCAAAGCCAATGTGGACAGACTCAGCAGTGATTTGTGTTAAATAAATATTATGAATGTAAAGTTAAATATATAAATATGTGTTTGCATAAGATGAAAGATAGGCACCTTATCAAAATTAAATTACAGTACTCGACAAAAAATGGGTTAATCGCGTGCTTCTAAAAACAAAAGTATTTTCTAGACTAACTTTGGGCCGCTGAACACGAAACTAAAAATCAAAAAATTTTTTTAAGAAGCATTTTCGAAAAATTTTTGAAAAACCAGTTATTTTGTTGTTTCAGTTACGAGCACATATCTCGTAAACGAATCAACCGACTAACATAAGCTGTCGGCCAGAAGATAATACCTTGGCCTTTCCAGCAATATACAGATTGTCCAAATCAGATGAGATTTGGGGAATTTACTGACGGTGAAAGTTGTAAAAAAGTGAATTTTTCGACCATTTTCAAAAATTATAAATTTTCGAATGATTGTTTTATAGATAAAATAAATAACCTCCTCTGATTTGAAAATCTAAGATGAAAGATATATTGCTTGAGCAATTATTAAGCCTAACATCAGTAGAATTGAAAGAAAAATTACAAAGTTATGAACGAAGGTGCAGAAATCATCTTTAAAGAAAGAATCACCACCTCTTCCGACCGTCAAGCGACGCTAAAGACTGTGGGCTTACCGTTTAGTATATCCAAACTTGTCTGAAATTGCAGGAAGGCACACCTCGAGCTGGCCTGCCAATCGACAGTTAACCTCTTTTGGGTTCCTGGACTTAGGAACATTGAGAGTAATGAAAGAGCGATTGAGCTTGCCAAGAAAGGTTCCATTCTTCTTCAGGAGGATGCGGTAGAGGTCCTCTATCAAACTTATTAAGAGCGAAATCTCTCAGGGCATTTACCATATACGACAAAAGCAAATCGGTGGAACTGATTAGAATAAAGCGAGGTGATCTGTATTTGTAGATCTGTTATTGTAGGCCATTTACCACCACTTCTCAGACAGAATGACCATTTTTCAAAACACCAGTTGCCATAGCTGTGACGATCCAACTGAGCAGGAAACTATCGAGTACTTCTTTTATACATGCGCGGCCTCAGCATAAAGGAGAATGGATCAACCGACCAATCAGGTTCGCTATCCCCAACACCAAAAATTCTCAACTCTTTTCAAGAATACACTTAGACTTTCCATCGCTGTACTTGATTGATTGTCCAATGAGTTCGTTACAGACCGAAGTTCGAACGCCAAGTTCCATCCAGTTTATGGTAAATGTGGTCTATTTAGCAAACCGAAAACACCTCCATCAATGTATACCAGTGGCGGATCCAGGGGGGGTTTTGGGGGTTGAAACCCCCCCCCCGAAATATTTGGATCGACTTTAAAACTGCATACAAATTAAAAGGCATTTGTAGCAAGGCACTCATTACCAATACATACTACAAAAAGCATAGCATAACTCTAAGGGAAACATTACCAATACGTACTACAAAAGCATAGCACAAGCACAGGGGCGGACATTCTTTTTCATTTAACTTACAGTACGGACATGGTACTTCTCATTACGTTTAAGTTTGAAAGTAGGTAAAAGGGAGATGCACCGCCAGTTTGGTATCGCTTCCTCGACAGAGTGTTGAGGTAAGAAATCGGGGATAGCCGATCAAACGGCCAGCCATCCTTTCCTTTTTGTTTGTAATATCGTGACTTGCACGATGGTTTTTTTGAATGGTTTTTCGACAAATTTATGTACGTCTGTACCCGGCGACATCGCTCGTCGATTTCATAATTAATTTTTTGGAAATGGAAACGCCATGGTGGATGGACAAAATTTCAAGTTGGTATTTGAAAACAAAAAAAACGATATTGCGTCCGAAATTGATCGCGGGTTGGAACTCACCAAACTTGAAAATAGAAAGAAACTGACTCCAATTGTGCGGGCTGTTCTATTTTGTGGTAGGCAGGGCCTCTCTTTACGAGGTCATAGAGACGATGGACCATTATCAACGGAATGTCCAACCGAAAATGATGGAAATTTTCGAGCGCTTCTGCGCTTTGCAATAGAAAGCGGTGATGAGAATCTAAAAACTCTGTTTAGATCGCTAAACACTGCCGGCCACGCAGCTCTTAGAAATTAATATTTGTCAATAATATTATATTGTGTTTGTCCATTTATGTGTTTATATGTACGGATGGCAACCCTGGCCATCCCGAAGGGAGTTTGCGCGGCCGGCAGGCACTCGATGTACGAACTCCGGCGAACGAACACCGATCCCCGCGATAAACTTAAAACATAACACAAAAATTAACTTTTACCTACATATATAACAATAAACATTTAACATTTAATAAAACATTAACACGAACACCCGACACAAGCCGCAGTTTTTTATTTCAACGCGTTTGCGCAACTTTCGCTCTACTGAGTTTCGAACAAACTCATTTAACAACAGCAAGCAAAAATGAAACATACATAAGCAAAACTATTCAGAACGAAATTATCGAAGCGGCAAGAAAAATAATTTCGTCAAAATTGGTTCAACGCATCAATGAATCCAGATGTTTTTCGGTGATTGCAGATGAAACGACAGATGTAGGCGGCATCGAACAGTTTTCAATTTGTGCTCGATATGTTCGTTATGTTTCCCCCGATTATCAAATTTGTGAAGACTTTCTTTCTTTTGTTCCGGTTGTCGATGTCACGGGGAAAGGAAATTTACTGTCCAAAATGCAGAATATTTTACCCAGCAAGGTATTTGATTTGCAAAGCAATGATATCCAGAAAACGGCTCAATTGTTCGAAAAATATTGGCCCGACGATTTTTCAACGTCTGTTGATGACTTCGCGGCAGAGCTGATTATGTGGCGTTGGTACTTTTTTGTAAATAATCTGTGTAATAATTGTTAAACAATTAAATAATTCTTTCAGATATTGGGCCAAAGCATCAAAAATTAATTTGCCGGAAAACTTTATTGACCAGTGCGATGAAAAGCTCTATCCATTAATTTTCCATTTTTTGAAGATTGGTGCAACACTGCCAGTGTCTGTTGCAACAAGCGAACGGTCATTTTCAACACTACGTCGATTGAAAACATATTTACGGAGCAGCATTGGGCAAGACAGATTACTTGGTTTGGCACTTCCTAATGTGCATCGAGACATAGAAGTTGATCCTACAAACATTTTAGACGAGCTTGCAAAAAAGCGTAAGCGTAAACTATCTTTCGCGTTATAAGAAAAATACATGTATATATATTTTCAATTAATATCTTTATAAGAAATACATACACATAAACATATATGAATATTAAAAAATTACTTACTAAAAACCCCCCCCGAAATATTTTTCTGGATCCGCGCCTGATGTATACCAACATTTTTGTCGTTTTTTTTCGCCTCTTGTAACAAAGAATAAACGCCAAATCAATTAACCACTAAAGGCACATTTCACATTTCATTAAGCTAGCTGCATGTCACTCCATGCTGAGTTTTCCGTTTTGGATGCGGTAATGTCATGAAATGATTGACACTTGATATGAGCTCATGAGGAAGGCTGACAATCATCGAACTGTGGCAATGATTTGGAGGTTAGCGTGTCAGGTGACTTTCATTAAGCGCAACAGTTGGTATTTCAGCGTTGCTTCTATTGTTGTGTCTACTGGACAATAGGATTTTATTTGCCAATAAATGACATTGATGACATTTGGAGAAAGTATAAAGTAATTTATGATTTGAAATACCAGCGTGACATTACTTAGAGAGAAAATTGTAAAAAAAAAAATAAAATAATGAAAAAATTCAATGTGTTGAATTTTTCAACAAAAATTGCAAAAACTTTCAAATATCTCTAAAATGTTAATTTGCCTTATTTTCAACTTTAAAACATTCAAACAAATTTTAGACAAAAACCATGTTAATAAGTACTGCAGCCAATGAAAAGAGTTAGGTTAGGTTAAGTAAGGTTAGGTTGAAATTAGTCTACAAACTTTTACTCAAAGGCTCAGACGTTTGATTGTAAATCTTCCATCTACAAAATGAAGAAATTCAATCTTATAACAAAGTATTGTAGGGACCTTAAAAATATCAGATACAATACAAATAAAAGCTTGACAGCCAATGAAAAGAGTTAGGTTAGGTTAGATTAAAAAAGGCTAGTTAAGGAAGGTTAGATTAAAATGTCTGTGGAGTACAAACTCAGAGATGGAGACGTTCCACTTTGAATATTTTCATCTCCAAAGTGAAGAAATTCAATCTTGAAACGAAGTAATGTTGTTCTAAGGTAAGGTAAGGTTAGGTAAGAAAGGTTAGATTAAAATGTCTGTGGAGTACAAACTCAGAGACAAAGACATTCCATTGTGAATATTTTCATCTCCAAAATGAAGAAATTCTATCTTGTAGGAAGTTATTGTAGTATTGTGTTGTTCAAGACTTAAAATTCTGGTGTCAGCTTCATAAGTAAGAACTTTGAACCCAAAGTGCAGAGTACAGTCTTTCTGACAGCCAAACAGTGACAAAAGAAATTCTGAATCGTTTCTTTTATATCAGTTGACATTTGTGCAACTTTACTTTATGAGACCCAATGGCAACAATGCACAGTGATTCGACTCCATACAACCGCGAGACAAAATTAGAAGGAGTAGTCTGTTCTTCATAAAATGTTGCATACTAGTTAATCATGGTCTACTGAATTGAAATCTCCATTTTGTTTTTCGTTGCTGAGACTTAAATTTGAAATTTTAATAATTTTTGGAAATATATACCATTAAGTGTGTTGGCTAGATTTTTCAGATTTTACATTTAATCGGTAACGTCAATATTCATAATTTCAAAGAGTAACAGAAATTGTATCGGGACCCTTTAGTTTTGCAATAAAAATGATAACAATAGATGTATGTTTTGCATTTGTGCAGTTTCTTCAAGTTTTTATGCTGATTGCATACTTTTAGGGATGAATAAATTAAATTTTGTCGAAAAATAGGTGTTTAGATCACTTTTCAAATTGAATTATTTTCTGAGATCGGAAGATATCGGTTGATGTAATTACATTATCCGACAAAAAAAGAATGCTTCTTAAAATAAAAAAAATCCAGGAATATACTTTCACATCCTTTTTAGATATTTTCCTCTAAGTTTTGCCAATTTTCAGATTTTTAATTTAAAAAACTATTTTAAATTTAAAGCGAAGTAGAAGCCTCAGCTTTGCAAATTTTGAGAAAACATTAAAACCGAAAATGCTTTCATCAATTTTTAATCTATATTAAAAGTTTTAGTACCTTCTTAGTAACCATGTATTTTTATTATTTTTTTTATTCAATAGACTAAAAAACAGTAAATATGTGCTTAAATTTTTTTGTGAAAAAAGTTTCAACTTTGTGCAGCTTTTGCACAAACAATAATTAATTTTTTGCACAGATTGTTTGGGGTTTTCTTAGTTGGAGTTTTACCTATCAAATGACATCAAAATCGTTAAATTCTGAGACTATAAATTTTTTGAATTTTGTTTACTAAACTAAATTCCAGATATCCCTCGAGAAATGATGGAACACGCCACAAGGATTTGACTACTTGCATTTCCTAAATTTAGAAAACAATTTAGTTAAATAATTTTGCCATTGAAGGCCATAAAAATCTGAAAAACGGCATAAGTGAAGAAAATTTCCTTAGAAACTTTGACACATTTGAATAATGCAAAACCTCAGAACTCTGCTAGCCACATTTTCACCTCGACGTCTTGCCTGATAATACAAAACGAAGACTAAAAGACGGATGAAGGGCGGCGAAGACACACAAAAGCGTCATTTTTGCGCTGTTGCAAGTGTTTTTGCATAATTTTCTTATTTCAATGTCTTATTGTTGTTGTTGTTTTTGTAGCATAACAATAACTTATAATGTCACTAAAGCATGAAAAGTGTAAATGTGTATTCACATATAAACCCACACATTCATACTTGTCTAGTCGTATGTATATGTGCAGGTTTATATATGGTTGTGTGTGTTTGTGTACAAATGCAAATGCAACGGATTTTATGAAAAGTGCAAACAAACATTTCAACCACATCTTCGTCAGCGTTAGCGTTGCCGTCAACCAAATCACAACAAGCATAATAACACAAGAAAACAAAAACAACAATCACCATATGCAGCAACATGAAATATGAAATATGTGCATAAACATGTAGAACAGACAAAGTGACAACAACAACAACAAAAACTATAAACACATGAAAGCGACAATAGCAACAACAATAATGACAACAAGAAATTCATATATGTAACAACATTTCATTCAACTCGAGACAAAAATATGGAAAGGATATTTAAAATGTCTCAGTGGTGATTTCAAGTGCACTTACGAGTAGATAGACACACACACACACGCGCAAGCAAAGGTCATTACCATTCGACATTAACGTCATTGCCCAAAGCGCACCTTTCCAACACCCACACCCGCACCCCCCCCCCACCCCACACACACACGCACACAAACACAACTACTACTTGTGACTTTTGGCCTTTCGCATCTGCATGCATACAAAAGTTGTGTGTTTATTTGTATGAATTAAATTTTGCGCTTTTCTTACACTCTCGTCAAGGCTGCTGCTGCTCAAACAGGCGCGGCATCAGGTACTAAGTGTGCCACTAAGTGTGTCTGTGTGCGCACCGGAATGCGTAATGTCTTATCTGAATATTAGATGCCGTTTATGGCTTTTTTATTGCGCACGCGCCTCCAGACCTACCAAGACTTATTTGCCAAACAATACACGCTCACGCACTAACTTACACACACACACATACACACAGGACCGCCGACACAGCGGCACTAAGCCCAGATGATTATCTGACGTTAGTTAATGCGTGCTCGCGTCTGACTTTACACGTTTAGACGTTTACTTCATGGCGAAAAAGCCTCATTTGATCACGCAGCAATCTTCTTCTATCCCAATGAGTGTGGTTAGGTTTTTCAAAATAGGAGTTTGAGTAACTTAAATGTGTAGGGCCATATTTTAGTCTGCCTAGAATGAAAATTATTGTATATCAACTCAGTGATCAGACGGATAACTGTACTGTCTTTCAGGTAGAATGGCTATTACAGGCTTCTACGAGGGCAGTTTGATAAGTCAGTGACTTTTTGAATAAAAGACATTTTTATTCGGCAAAAAAACGTTTTATTTCTCAGTCTGGTCTTCTTTTAGCTCGATACATTTAGTCCATGGTTTTTCCAATTTTTGTATCCCTTCCAAATAATAGGTTTTCTCAAGGTCCTTAAATTAGACATTTACATATTTCAGTGATGATCTCTTCATTCGAGCAAACTCTCTTACCGCGGAGCCATTTCTTCAGGTTCGGGAACAGAAAATAGTTGCAGGGGGTTAAATATGCAGAATATGCTGGATGGGTTCGTAGTAGTTCGTAGCCCAACTGATGGAATTTTGCTATAGCAACTACACACGTGCGCGCTGGTAGAAGATAACATTTTTCTTGGCCAAATACGCTCGTTTTTGCTTCAAATCGATGTCTAATCGATTCACAGCTCTGCGTAATATGTGCCAGTAATAGTTTTACTCTCTTGAAGGTAATCGATGTGAATGACACCACATGTATCCCAAAAAACTGTAGCCATGACCTTGTTGGCCGACAGACCCACCTTAGCCTTCTTTGGGGCACATTCACCCAGAGAAGTACACTGCTTTGACTGTTCCTTGGTCTCTGGTGTGCAGTGATGGATCCATGTTTCATCAGCAGTTATGAAGCGTTGCAAAAACTCGTTCGGAATTCGGTTGAACATCGCCAAACACTCTTTTGAAGTGGTCACGCGTTTGCGTTTATGGTCGAGTGTGAACCATCGCGGCACCCATTGCGCGGATAGCTTTTTCATATTTTCCATATATGTCCATGTATCATATATGTCCATATATTCATTCATATTTCCAAATAAAAATAAAATAAAATAAAATAAAATAAAATAAAATAAAATAAAATAAAATAAAATAAAATAAAATAAAATAAAATAAAATAAAATAAAATAAAATAAAATAAAATAAAATAAAATAAAATAAAATAAAACAAAATAAAATAAAATAAAATAAAATAAAATAATATAAAATAAAATAAAATAAAATAAAATAAAATAAAATGAAATAAAATAAAATAAAATAAACTACAATAAAATACAATAAAATACAATACAATAAAATAAAATAGCATAAATTAAAAAAAAATAAAATTAAATAAAATAAAATAATATAAAATAAAATAAAATAAAATAAAATAAAATAAAATAAAATAAAATAAAATAAAATAAAATAAAATAAAATAAATCAAAATAAAATAAAATAAAATAAAATAAAATAAAATAAAATAAAATAAAATAAAATGAAATAAAATAAATCAAAATAAACCAAAATAAAGTAAAATAAAAAATCAAAATAAATCAAAATAAAAAATAAAAAAATAAAATAAAATAAAATATAATAAAATATAATAAAATAAAATATAATAAAATAAAATAAAATAAAATAAAATAAAATAAAATAAAATAAAATATAATAAAATAAAATAAAGTAAAATAGAATAAAATAAAATAAAATAAAATAAAATAAAATAAAATAAAATAAAATAAAATAAAAAAAATAAAATAACATAAATCAAAATAAAATAAAATAAAATAAAATAAATCAAAATAAAATAAAATAAAATAAAATAAAATAAAATAAAATAAAATAAAATAAAAAAAATCAAATAAAATAAAATAAAATAAAATAAAATAAAATGAAATGAAATAAAATAAAATAAAATAATAAAATAAAATAAAATAAAACAAAATAAAATAAAGTGAATAAAATAAAATAAAATAAAATAATAAAATAAAATAAAATAAAACAAAATAAAATAAAGTGAATAAAATAAAATAAAATAAATCAAAATAAAATAAAATAAAATAAAATAAAACAAAACAAAAATAAAAATAAAATTTGGTGTACCCGCTTAGCTGAGATGCCTATAGCTTCAGCCACCTCATGCACTTTCATTCTCCGTTCGTCCAATATTATTCCATGGACTTTATCAACCATTTCTGGCATGACAACCTCTTTTGGGCGACCTGAAAACCATTGAAATTGTTGATGCAGACTCACCATAATATTTATCAAGCCATTTCTTGGTTTCGGTGATGGTTTTTTTACGCAAAAAATAATGTTTTATCAGCACGCGGAATTTAATTGTATCCATTTTCCATCGAAATTCACAAAGTTGTCTGCTTTCAATGAGTGTCAAACACAAAGCAAATTACGCATCATGCTCAAAATTTCAATGTAGCCTACTAAGAGATAGTAGTTGACAGTAGCAGGGTTGCATTTAAAGTTACTACTTGGGAAATTAAAAAGTCACTGACTTCTTAAACTACCCTCGTATCTGGCTTATCCGCCTTCAAGTCGCTCGCGAAGGCGGCCAACTCATCCAGGCTGGTCTTGGACTGCCGAGAATTCTTAAACAACTCGGCTACGTGCTACAACGGCTCATTATTCTGGGTGCCAGGGTCCAGGAGTATCATGGGCAACTGCAAGGCGAATGAACTAGCCAGATCGGGTACGTTGCTCGCCAAGGCCTCGTCCTCTCTCTGAGCTCCACTTGCGTTCGTCAAACTGATGCTCAAGCAATTTTATCAAAAGGAAGCAAACGAATTGTCGCAGGAACAGACCTGCCATATCTCCCTACTAACTTTTCCAACCTAATAAAAACGTAACTGGACACAAAGATACCAAATTTTCTCTCCTACACGCTGTCGCAACATCACATGGCAAACCGAATCAATGCGCGTTTTTTTTCCAACAAATCAAGTTCACAACTGCAGCATCACATAGGCAACAGATGGTTCCCAGATGAAAAAAGGAACAGAAATCAAAATCATCTCAAACGAACCGAATCGACGCGCACTTCAGAGCAGCGATTCTCGAACGATTGCATGGCCGGCGGAAGCGGCTAATGTTGTTGCTGATCGGTGCAACAACTGCAGCTAAACGCAAAAAGGAGACACACACACACACATGCACGCAAACACGCCACTGCGCGCCGCAGGCCACAAACAAGGCAGGACACGCGTCACAACGAGCGCCGAATGGCGGCTTAGATGTGTGCGGCCAGCTGACATGTCACTTGCCATTGCTGCGCCCAATATAGGACAGTGAGTAGTGTTTTGGCTGCAGCGCCACGCCCACGCGCAGACGCCCATTTATACGCAGCCCGCAGCTGCGCGTACACGCCGCACGAACGTCGCCAGTTAGCAAACCCAATTGAAATTTTCAATTAAGTTCGTGCTTGTCGTGCTCAATGAGCCAAATGCAGATTGTCATGTCGATGTTGTTGCTGTTGTTGTTGTTGTTGCTGGCATTGCAGCCTGCTGCGCGCTCCATGCAACGCGACGCCGTTGGCGGTTTATGCCGCGCCATTGCTCACCGCTGCCAGTGCGCCATTGCTTGCTTGCTTAAGTTGTTGTTGTTGTTGTTGCTTTTGCTTTTACTGTGCTGCCAACGAGCCGAACGCCAGCCATGTCGCTGTCGCTATCGCCGTGCCATGTGACGTTATGTTTGGTTGTCTTTGTTTTATGGCTTCATAATGTAGCGGGTGTTGAATGTTGTTTTTGTTGTTGTTGTTGTGGCGTTGCTACCACAGGTTTGTTTACGCATTAAATCAAACTGTATTTGATGGTTTTGTGCAGCTGCATTAGACGCATTCGTCGCGCTTTACAGCGACGTGCGTGTGTGTGTGTTTGTGTGTGTGCGTGGCGGCATTCACAAATGTGCAACGTGACATTTCTCACTCTGTGTGCGTGTGTGTGTTCGTGTGCAGATTTGCGTCAACACTCACACTCGTACACAAACCATTTCACTCAAATTTCAAACGTTTTTCTAGTCGTTGTGATTTTTGAATGACGCAAATTCCATTTCCGCCGCAACTCACTCACCGAAACGAATTGTTTGCATTTCCACTTTATATCATCTTGGCTGCCATCTAAATGTGCACGCAGTGGTGCGTTCATGTTGTCAATGTTATTGTAGCAATGTTTTGCAAAAATATTTTCAGAAGAAAGCACTGATTTCTTCCACGTCAATCAGTTTGACAACGTTTCAAATATGGACATCAAAATGTCCTGGAAGTAGGACATATGTAATCGTATGTCCTAGAAGTAGATCTGGAGGCTTCGTACCATAAGTTGTACTCCGTTGAGGACACTTTTTTTTTAGCATTTTTAAGCCTCGAGAAGACGCGCTATGAGCATTTTGCTCACACAATTTTTAATTTGATGAAATTTCTATTCTATTAATGTTTTTGTTCAATGAATTAATGTATTGCTTTAACATGAATTCGTTAAATAAAAATACTTTTGCAATGTGGACTATTTGGTAGTATTAATACATTAAAAACCAAATTTTTAAAAATTCCGAAATATTTAAAATTTACACTAATTCATGTGAGCAAAATGCTTACGCGACAATCCATGCTTCTCCACGAGGCGCGGCTTCTCCAAGGTTTAAATTGTTTAGCAATGAGGCAGAGATCTTATTTTATTTAATTTTATTTCAGGGACTTAACTATTATAAGTTTTTTAAGAAAATAATTGCAATGTAACTATTACAATGCAACATAAATTTTATTTGTTGATTATAATTATTATTTGCAACAATTAATTTTTACGTTGCGTAATTACTTTTATGAGAAACAAATTTTTTTTCGTTCTCGATAATTATTATTTTGGAATTTTTTTTGTTTACTACTACTACTTTTATTTACGACTTTTTTTATTTACGTTACCGATAACTATTATTTTGAGAAATTTTTTTTTACGTTGCTTCATAACTTTTATGAAAGAATGTTTTTTTTTACGTTGCCTTACCACATTTTGAGTATGAATTGTTTAGTTGTTGGTGGAAATTAGGTTTCTGCAGTTAATTTGCGTTTTTCAATTCAAAACAATTAAAAATCAAATCATATCCAAAATGTGGTCATTCAACGTAAACAAATTTTTTTTTCAAAAAAAAAAAATCGGCAACGTAAATAACAAAAAAATCATAAATAAAAGTTATGAAGCAACGTAAAAAAAAATTCTCAAAATAATATTTATCGGTAACGTAAATTAAAAGAGTCATAAATAAAAGTTATGAAGCAATGTAAACAAAAAAATCCCAAAATAATAATTATCGACAACGAAAAATATGCTTGTTACTTATAAGAGTTATTATGCAACTCAAAATTATTTATTACATGATAATAGTTATAGGCGACGTAAAAAATTTCTTATTGGGAATAATTATTATAAAGCAATATTTATAAAAATTTTTTACAATTATGGCCATTTTTTTATTCCCAAAAATATGGATAATAATTATTTTAGGTCTCTGTTTTATTTTATTTTATTTTATTTTATTTTATTTTATTTTATTTTATTTTATTTTATTTTATTTTATTTTATTTTATTTTATTTTATTTTATTTTATTTTATTTTATTTTATTTTATTTTATTTTATTTTATTTTATTTTATTTTATTTTATTTTATTTTATTGTATTTTATTTTATTTTATTTTATTTTATTTTATTTTATTTTACTTCATTTTATTTTATTTTATTTTTTTTTATTTTATTTTATTTTATTTTATTGTATTTTATTTTATTTTATTTTATTTTTATTTTATTTTATTTTATTTTTTTTTATTTTATTTTATTTTATTTTAATTGAAGTTGAACATTTTTAATTTCTTTCTTATATGTTTAAGTAATTCGGCGCTGAGAATTATTTCGGCAAATCATTGTAAATAAAAATCCATTTTTCTTGAATAAACATTATTTTCACACCTTTAAACTTCCTTCATTAACTAATACAAAAACCATAATTTCGAAATTAGATGATTGAACATCATCACATCAGCTTTTACTGGCACCACCAGCAACGCCAATCAACGCAACAATAGACATGAACAACGCGAACGACCATCGACAACATCAGCACTTTTCCGCTTTTCTGCTTAGCAACGCATTTACGCGCTACTAACAAATACTTGTTGTTGGTATGTTTTAGCCACCTTAACCTAACCTAACCTATGTATGTAGCGGCCAGTCACCGCTTTTGCTGGTTAACTCCCGTTGGTATCGTTGCCAAATGCCAACGTGTTGATGTCGAGATGCGTCGCTGCGTTTATATACAGAAATCTGTTGTTGTTGTTGTTGTTGCTCATTAATCATCATTGCCCCTGAGCATATGCGTACTGCCGTATCGCATATATGTTTTGTGTGTGTGTGTGTGTGTGCATTTTGCTGGCATATGTGCACGAATTAATTTCAAGTCCATTGTCTTGTGGCTGCCACGGCACACAGGCGATGCCACAACTGGCCATACCGACACTTAACCGGACGCTGTCGCACGCATTCAACTCATGAAATTGACATTCAATAAATGACGAATTAATTTTCGGCTTAACGGTACGTTGGCGCTGTTTAATGGCACCGACTACAGCGCTTTCGATAGGCGTTGCGTGTATTAAATGTGTGTGTGCTATACGAGTGCTTATGTATGTGTGTACCAAATGAGTGCATGTGTACTATACTTGTGTGTGTATACTATATGTGTGTGTGTGTTTGTAATTCAATGGAGGCGTTGTTATGTTGCCGTCGGGAGGCGCGATTAACACATCTGCGCAATTGGGTCCGTTTAAGTGGCACTCAAGTGCGGTGTAGCACTCGATGCGAGAATTATGACGTGCAGCTGCTATTGAGTCAGGTTGCAATGCATTGCTTAAACCAGGAAGGACATATGCCAATTGGCGTGATTTTATGTTTTTGACAAAACCAAATTTTTTGTACTGATTCTCTTTTGATATGTCAGCTTAAAGTTGTTGAGGAAAATAGTTAAACATTTTTTGGAATTGAAAGCAAATAAATTAGTTCATAAAGAACTGAGTACAGTTGTTACTATGCAAAATTAACTATGGTCCAACACTCTCTCATTGAGATCTCAACACCTCGGCAAATACTTCAATGAGTCACAGTCAATTTGCAATCGAACAAAACTTGGTTCAGGTAAAACTTTGTCCTTCAACACACCTTTGTCCTTTACATTTCAACGAAAGTGACCTAATTAGATATCAATGCAGTTATTTCTGTACATCTGGAAATTAAAATAAAACCAAATAAATGTATTGTTCAGGGTCAGGTTTAGATAATTATGGAACCTCAACTGCATTTGTGACTCAAATTGTAATAAATTTCAATTTTCGCATAGACTAAAAGTCATTACATTTCATGTACAATATGCACACTGTATGTATGTATGCATTCATGTGTATTTAAATTATTTATATCAACCTAATACTGCATAATTATTAGCTATTTCAGTTGCTATAGCATTGGTTGATATGACTGCTCATATATTTGTATTTTGACATTATTTTTGTTTTTGGCATTTGGCAATTCACACTCATTTACAGGCCAATGACACTATACAGTACACAGTAAAATAGCCACAAAATGAGCAAAATTGCAGTCAGCTTAAATATGCAACACAAATTCCAGCAATCAAAGCTCTGGCATCTGCCATGAAATATACAACACAATATTCTTAAATCTATTATGTTCATATGTGTAAACTCATTGCTGTGTGTGTGTGTGTGTTTCGTAACATGTTGGTTCATTGAGCAGGCAACCATTTAATAGAATTTAGCGGCAAATGAATTTACGGCATAACTACCACGCTAATTGATCAGTTTATTAGTCATAGACACTCACACACGCACATATATTCAGACACACACCAGCCGACACACACACCACCGCCAGTAACGCTTTCAATGCAAATTAATTAATTTTGCCCTGCAAGCAGGTAAAGCCAATCAATCAGTGGCGGCGCTGTTGCTGCCACATTGTAACTCAACTCAGACAAAGCGTGATTGACACGTTCCACTCGCATACATCTCACATCAATATTGTATAATAATATCTCATTTCAGTCATTATGCTGATGAATCAATTTAGGTTTAATCTTCTTTTGGCTGCCATTAAAATGCTTTCAATTTGGTTTAGCCGCGAGCTTACTTGCCCAAATAACTCAATTTCACGCCACTCTAATGTAATATGTCAAACAACAACAATACTGCATACACAGCGGAAATATACAACCAAAACAAGCAAACAAGCTGAAGCAAGCAAAGCGCGAGCCAACGTGGCGTATGATGAATAATAATTACTCGCATTCGCATTTGCTTTAATGATCAGCCAACCAAAAGTAGTAATTTGCGGTATAACAGCGCACTTTTATTTATAACTGAATTAAATTAGGCTATGCATTTTTCCATAGCACTTGTTGTGATTAGTTATTGAATTGAATTTAATTGAATTGAATTGAATTGAATTGAAGTGAATTGAA
Organism: Melieria picta; assembly: GCA_964056695.1. NCBI lineage: Eukaryota > Metazoa > Arthropoda > Insecta > Diptera > Ulidiidae > Melieria > Melieria picta. The sequence goes on from OZ057399.1 coordinate 48,164,037, forward strand.
TTGAATTGAATTGAATTGAATTGAATTGAATTGAATTGAATTGTATTGAATTGAAATGAATTGATTTGATTTGATTTGATTTGATTTGATTTGATTTGATTTGATTTGATTTGAATTGAATTGAATTGAATTGAATTGAATTGAATTGAATTGAATTGAATTGAATTGAATTGAATTGAATTGAATTGAATTGAATTGAATTGAATTGAATTGAATTGAATTGAATTGAATTGAATTGAATTGAATTGAATTGAATTGAATTGAACTGAACTGAACTGAACCGAATTGAATTGAATTGAATTGAATTGAATTGAATTGAATTGAATTGAATTGAATTGAATTGAATTGAATTGAATTGAATTGAATTGATTTGAATTGAATTGAATTGAATTGAATTGAATTGAATTGAATTGAATTGAATTGAATTGAATTGAATTGAATTGAATTGAATTGAATTGAATTGAATTGAATTGAATTGAATTGAATTGAATTGAATTGAATTGAATTGAATTGAATTGAATTTAATTGAATTGAAGTGAATTGAATTGAATTGAATTGAATTGAATTGAATTGAATTGTATTGAATTGAAATGAATTGATTTGATTTGATTTGATTTGATTTGATTTGATTTGATTTGATTTGATTTGATTTGATTTGATTTGATTTGATTTGAATTGAATTGAATTGAATTGAATTGAATTGAATTGAATTGAATTGAATTGAATTGAATTGAATTGAATTGAATTGAATTGAATTGAATTGAATTGAATTGAATTGAATTGAATTGAATTGAATTGAATTGAATTGAATTGAATTGAATTGAATTGAATTGAATTGAATTGAATTGAATTGAATTGAATTGAATTGAATTGAATTGAATTGAATTGAATTGAATTGAATTGAATTGAATTGAATTGAATTGAATTGAATTGAATTGTATTGAATTGAAATGAATTGGTTTGATTTGATTTGATTTGATTTGATTTGATTTGATTTGATTTGATTTGATTTGACTTGACTTGATTTGAATTGAATTGAATTGAATTGAATTGAATTGAATTGAATTGAATTGAGTTGAATTGAATTGAATTGAACTGAACTGAACTGAACTGAACTGAACTGAACTGAACTGAACCGAATTGAATTGAATTGAATTGAATTGAATTGAATTGAATTGAATTGAATTGAATTGAATTGATTTGAATTGAATTGAATTGAATTGAATTGATTTGAATTGAATTGAATTGAATTGATTTCAATTGAATTGAATTGATTTTAAATGAATTGAATTGAATTGAATTGAATTGAATTGAATTGAATTGATTTGAATTGAATTGAATTGAATTGAATTGAATTGAATTTAATTGAATTGAATTGAATTGAATTGATTTGAATTGAATTGAATTGAATTGAATTGAATTGAATTGAATTGAATTGAATTGAATTGAATTGAATTGAATTGAATTGATTTGAATTGAATTGAATTGAATTGAATTGAATTGAATTGAATTGAATTGAATTGAATTGAATTGAATTGAATTGAATTGAATTGAATTGAATTGAATTGAATTGAATTGAATTGAATTGAATTGAGTTGAATTGAATTTAATGTAATTTAATTTAATTGAATTGAATTGAAGTGAATTGAATTCAATTGAATTGAATTGAATTGTATTGAATTGAAATGAATTGATTTGGTTTGATTTGATTTGATTTGATTTGATTTGATTTGATTTGAATTGAATTGAATTGAATTGAATTGAATTGAATTGAATTGAATTGAATTGAATTGAATTGAATTGAATTGAATTGAATTGAATTGAATTGAATTGAATTGAATTGAATTGAATTGAATTGAATTGAATTGAATTGAATTGAATTGAATTGAATTGAATTGAATTGAATTGAATTGAATTGAATTGAATTACATTGAATTGAATTGAATTGAACTGAATTGAATTGAATTGAATTGAATTGAATTGAATTGAACTGAATTGAATTGAATTGAATTGAATTGAATTGAATTGAATTGAATTGAATTGAATTGAATTGAATTGAAGTGAATCGATTTGAATTGAATTGAATTGAATTGAATTGAATTGAATTGAATTGATTTGAATTGAATTGAATTGAATTGAATTGAATTGAATTGAATTGAATTGAATTGAATTGAATTGAATTGAATTGAATTGAATTGAATTGTAATGTTTGGCGCTTTGTTGCGCCAACTTGTCGTAACCACTTCGCTCAAAATCGCTTGTAATTAATCAATTACAGAGTATCAAATTCAATTAACGTTGCAGCTACACATTTTTATTTTATTATTCATATTTTTTTGTGACAGTGAAATTGTTTGCGGTCTCACTAGCTACGGGTTGTTTTTTTTTGCTAGCCTGTGTACTTCATTTTCAAATGGCAGCTGTTGCATGAGTGTCAAAAATTTGCAATGAATCATACAATTAATACTAATACCAAAGCTTAGTGGGTGTTTTGTTGTAGTTCAATGTATATGAGAGACTTAATTAAAATGTACGCTACGTTGGCAATTAGGTTTTCATGAGATTCATGCCCAGGCATCGACGGTTCACATTAGTAAAAAGCCGCAGTAGCCAAAGAAAACATTGAACATTAAGCTTTAATTTTGGGTTGAATAAAATTCTTTCACAAAATATGCTCGAATTTAAAAACAAATGGCAGCCAACGAACTGATTAGCTATCAATTCTCTTGATTTCATGTTGACTTTGTATATAAAAGCTCGTTCACTTCCATTAGTACTAAAAGAATAGAAAACTTTTAAGCAATTTTAAGGAATAACCATTACACAGATTCATTGCATCTTACCAATATTCTTCCTTACCATTATTATTATTGTTGGAAATTTTCATAGGAATTGTACCCCAGCTAATGCCTCCCCCTCCCGCCTCGCAACTACTTGAAGTAGACCTCGCCATCGTTGGGTAATTCTGCGGCCTTCAATAAGCAACCCTTGACATCAAGTTTCTCAAAGAATCCGCATCCCTTTTAGGCGTTTTGTTGCTTTTGTAAAGCCTGGCACCCTTGGAATTCCAACATCCTCACCATAAAGCGCCCATTAAACAGGCTAACAAAGAAAAGTTAAGACAATAAAAATATCCTATGCTTTCTTGTACTGGGTTCAGACAATTTAAATATTTCTTTAATCATATCATTCACAGCTCTGGGTGTAATAAATGTTCAGCAATGATTGATAGTCGTTAGGATAATCAGTTGTTAGGAAAAACCCGAGATTTTTGGGGCCCTGATTTTGTAGTTTGATGTAATTTTCGTAACACATTGTTGGAGAAGGAATCCATTTGTTCTTTTTTTACTTACAGCTCTGACAATTAAGTAAACAATTTTAAATAATTTCCACCAAATCAAAGTTTAGTGTATGTATTGCTAACGAAATTAGAATCAGTGTATTTGCCTTCAAGATAGAATGCCAGTGTGTTTGTCTTCAAGATAGGAAAAACAGAAGCTATCTACCTGTGTTCCTTAAACCAACACTAAAACATACCAACTGAGAGCATTGAAATCAGCGAGGCCTTCTTTTCGAAAGTACGAACGAAAGTAGTCGACCTTGGTGTGACCTTAGGTTGGTTAAGTTAGGTTTAATTGGCTGGATAGATCCCATCCTATACATGGGCCAAGAGGTTTGCCCATTCTGTTGCCTATGCAGCTTTCTCTTAAAACTCGTTTAAACTTGGTCAAATCATCTGAACGAAGTTACGAACCAAAGCAGGTTTTTAATATGGGATATCTCCGCAAAATTTCGGATATAATCAAATTCGTATGGGAATCGTACATTATTAGAATCACAACTCAACAGCAAACCTTGTAGATCTGCAGGTGTCTCGAAATATTCGAAATTCGAGCAATCATTCGATAAGACTCTTAATTAATCAGCCCATCAACTTTGTTATTCTTTTTACTTCTCCTTAAAAAATCATAAAGTCCTTTTTCTACTTCCTATTGTGTTGTTTGGTACTTAAAAATCCAAAGTACAAAATTCCATTTGAGTGCACCGGAACTAAGTAATGAAAAAATACTAAGCTGCTTATTTACTCTAATTTATTCAATGTGCTTTATTGACAGGAAATCACAGTTGCGCACATAATTCCATTCGATTCCAAAGCAAATATCAAAGAAATTTTTTATATTTATTTAATTGAAATGAGCAAAAATTCAAACGATTTCTCAATGGTTTGTTGAGAGTTGTGAATGTGAAAGATGAAAAAATCAAAATATGTTGAAAAAATTACAATGTTACAGCGCGGAGAAAGAAGGTAGCGGCAACGGTTTAAATAGCAACAGGAAACTGACACCAGCAACGGCTGCAACGGCACAACAGCAATGCACCGTTTTCTATTCTTTTATTTTTTCTTTATGCTGATTTTTCCTTTTACCAGACACTGAAAATAAAATTGTGTTGCTAAAAATTGTTCACAATAATTTTAACAAATCAATTTTGAATCTGTAGAAAATATGAAGAACAGAAGGATTGATACCAGTCAGAATAATCAATTGTTTTTAGATTGATGGAAAGAATGCACTAAACGCTCTGGAAGGCCAATTGTCGCAAATGTCAATAAAATCATGAAAAAGTAATGTTCGTCATGCATGCAATGCTTTGCTTGTCCAGGAACTGAATATTGCACAAAAGATCGTCTCGAACCACTTCAATAAAGATGGATACAAAAAGAAGCTCGATGTATGGATACAAAAAACCGCATTGATCGAAATTCCATCAGCGAATCGTTGCTTAATCGCAATAAAATCTACTCATTTCTGAAGCGAATGATGACTGGTGATGAAAAGAGCATCACTTACAACAATGTTAATCGAAAGCGGTGGTGGTCGAATTGCGGTGAGTCTGTGCAAAGAGTGGTCAAGCTAGGATTGACGGTCAGAAAGTAACCGGAAATGTTCCACAAAATTGATCTCTTTTTATCTCCATAATCGTGTTTGGCCATTCAGAGGTTTAATTTATTTGATTTATTTTTTGATTCATATACTATAATTCATATATGTATTCATATAGTATAATTGTTTGCTCCGACTGACTTATTGATTCATCATCGCCCAACTCAAACCATTGAAGCTACAGACATGTAATTTGAACTGTAGGTCCACTTTGGAAAAATGAAGTTTCGCTAAGACAGGAATTTTTGAAAATCGGGGTCTTAAGGGGCAAAACATGGGTTAAAGAGTGGTATGAAGAACCGCGGGCCTTTTGTATTCAAACTTGGTAAAAATACTGCAAATCAAAAATAACTTGACACGTGTTTAATTTTTCAGAAAATCAAAATTTAACGGGGTCAACAATGGGCTAAGGTTCGTCTACGAGAAGACTACGAAAAAAATATGAACCAATAGGCATTAAAGTTGGTGAAAACTCTTGAAATCAAAAATATTTAAACATTTTTTTAAATTTTTTTTTAAATCAAATTCTATCGGTGGAACAAAGGGGCCCTGCTAGTGATTCATAAAGCTTTATGAGACCGAAATTAGCTGCCTTCATTAATCTTTTAAGACGTTCGCGGTCGTGAATACAGCAATTATTTTCAATTTCAGCCAATTATTCATGAAATTTGATATAAATTTTGATTAAAATTGTCTAATTAAAAGCATTAATTAATAAAATCCATTCGTATAAAACCAATAAAATTTTATATTCATACTATTACAAACTGAATCTAATTTATCTCTTTTTACACCTCACTGAAAATGTTACTGTTCGCAAACTTATTAATGAACTTCTAAGCTTTAATCTACAGATTTAAGCTGTAATTATTTATTAAAATTTTTCTAGGTGCATTTGCTAAACAATTTTTTTTTCATAGCTGTAACCGATATCGAATGAATGTGTCGCAGTTTTCTCTCCAGACGACGCAAAAATTAAAACTGCGGTCCAATGCAGCTAAAGATGCCTCCAATCGGATGAAGATGCAGCCAACTGACTGATGATGACAATAACAGCAACAACAATATGGTTTATTGTCGCTGTTGTTGGTAATCTAAGGCTGCGCTGTTGCTTGTTGTTGTTGTTGTTGTTGGCATTAGTGGAACAGTGTGATGAGTTGCGCGCCGCTGCTGCTGCGGTGACTGGCTTCCTTCTTTCACAAATCCAAATTGCCATAAAGCGACAAGCACTGAAATCTAAGACACAACTATTCTGTGTAATTATTTTACTGTCGTTGTTTTTGTTGTTGCTTCTTTGCCCACCCATAATACTCGGCTGGCTTTTGTTGATGTTAGGGCCGAGTTTGGGCTAGCGGAACAGGCCTGAATCAAATTACCAGCCGAGGGAGGCGCAAAGTTTAATTGCTGGGCAAAAGCAAATATTGTGTAACCAGGTGACGGACGAGCCGCTGACGGCAACGGCGGCCGGCGGCAGGAGGCAGCTGACAAGCGCTGACTGACTGGCTGCACAAAAGAACTGGCACAGTTGCAGAAATATTGGCTTACAGCGACGCAGGCAGTCGGGTGCGTAGACAAGGATAAGTTGGCGGCCCGTAATGAGACAACATGACGCAAAGAAGGGCAAGGAAGAGCGCAGCCAGCAACGCAACGGCGAAAATAATCATCATAAAGCGTAACACTAGCCGCTGCCTGGCGAAACAGACAATCGAATTGTGGCCGAGGCAAAGCAGCCACAATTGACAACAGCAACAACAACAACAACAACAACATGTAAGCGCACACGTTGTGCCGTCCCATTGTTGAAGTCTTCTCAGCTGTAACAGGTTTTGCACATTTAAGCTGAGATCTTAACTTTTGCTCAAACAGTCGATATGGCGGCGTCGTGCCCACAGTTGTGTTGTCACTCGTGCGAATTATGGCTCCAAGTCAGACACTTGCAAGGATATCAAAGCAAGTGGCGCGCAGCCCATCGCCCAGCAACTTCCAACACGCAGCAGTGCCAGTGACCGAAAAAACCAAATTGAAAATATATATAATTCAAATTTAAAGAACTGAGATCGGTTGGTGCATAGATATGTTCAATTGTAATGAAAAAATTGATATACAAAAAAAATTATAATGAAAATATATTACAAAATTCTAGCACCATTCGAAATCAGTGCTTTTGCTTGAAATTAAACAACGCAATATTTTCGCCATCAAAACTTTTGTTATTGTTTGCTCCAAAAGTGAGATCACTGAACAAGTGTAAAGTGCCTAAAAAATAAATAGTGCAAATAATTTTATTGGCTTCCAGCTGCCTGCCCTGAATGTCATTAACATTATATTCCACCGCAAAGCGTCTATCGGGATCTCGGTGCGCGTTGAATTGTTGTTGCTGCTGCATAGAAGCCAGATAACTGCAAATTGCTATTGAAACTTGACCGAATGAACTTGAAGTGAAATGTGTGATTGTGAATGCAGTGAATGTGATTTTATATACGTATGTAGGTTTGCTCAAATAACTTGTCGATCATTTGGTATGCCACAAAATTGTATCAAATTGCTTTAGTTTCGTCAACAGCTCTAAATGCTTTAGTCAGCAAAAAGGCCCAACAAACTCAGAGCCATTGTACAGCACAGCTGGCGGCTACATTTGATATGGCACTATTAGGGCGGGTTAATTTTTTTTTTGATGAAGCGTATAGTAAAAACGTAACGTAAAAACGTATTTTTATCACCTTTCAGAATCTGTATTGATACCAATATTTTTTTTTATTTTTAGTAGACATATTAGGAATTTTTTGTCGAAAAATAGCCTAAAATAAACTTTTAACTAATAAATTCCGAATTTTCTTCGATTTTTTTCGATAATTTTTTTTTTTTCCTTATTCTACAGGTATCAATACAGATTCTGAAAGGTGATAAAAATACCTTTCAAACAAGCCCAGATTGAGAAATCTACTGTAACTCTATCCGATTTGATGACGAATTTAATTAAATTATTCTATGTATATATTGAAAAATATCTATTTTGAAATTTTGGAGGGCTCCAAATCCGACTTAGAGCTATGGTCTCTTGAGCAAAATTTCTCAGAAACACCTATAGATTACGTTTTTGCTATATGCTTCATCAAAAAAAATCGTTCCATACAATTTGACCCGCCCTAGGCACTATATAGTATTGTGACGATTTGGTGTTAAAAATACACTTTCTATCATTAATGATATCAAAAGTTGTATTATATATAAAAAGTCTGTTCATTATTTGCTTAGTTATCAAATGGTTTCATATACAAAAGTAAAAGCAACTTTGTTCCACAAAATATTTTACTTTTTGTATTGACTCAAAACATTTTTAGAAATATATAATTTATTTTGTTGTTTCAGATACATAAGCAAAAAAATGAGCAAACTTTCTCCTACAAATTATGATATTTCCCTTTTAATATTGATTCATAACACTTTTAGAAATTCTCTCTATATTTTGAAGATCAATATTTGACAACTTTGGAACAATTGTTTTCATTATATAAATTCAAATGTTGACGTCACGCTGACTTATGACACAAACCAATCTGTGCAGATTGAATACGCTCATAGAATTAAAAGTATGTACACTAATTTCTGACGCAAATCATTCAAACGTTGTACATTAGACTTCAATTATTAAACAATACGCCGATTAGTTGGGCAAAATAATCAATAAAGTTAAATAATCAGCATGCATTTTCTTACATTATAATTGAGCAGTGACGTCAAAACATTCCCCGGCTGCAATGTTTACGTGTTTGAGGTTCTGAAATATATTGTTGAACTTGTTTAAACATATTTCAGAGGCTAAACAGGCCTGAAAATAGTTAAAACAACAAATTATTTGCTTATAATTTGTGCAAAAGCCATTGTTATATTTGTATTGAAAATTACATAGCATTCATTTAATATCTAATTAAATAAACATTAATGTCGGACAAATTTCCAAAGGCATGTTAGTAATACATTTAGAACTCGTCGTTGGCGAAGGGATGATGTGGATGATCCTTTACGCTGCAAATATAGAAACAAAAAGACATTTTGTAAACCATAGTCTGCATTTTAGTTAAATTAATACAATTTTTAAAATTTGTTGGGGAATTGAAGATTTGTTATTTTGCCATAAGATACTTAGGAGGGCATAATTTATGGAATATTAGAAAATCCTAATCGAAATGTGGGGTTAACAGCAACATAGGTCCTTGGAATAACTACAGAAGGAAGATGAAAACGAAACCGAGCAAGTAGGACCCGAGCATGTTAAGACTAATCCCACACAAGGCCATTGATGAATGCGACTTAGGTTAGGTTAGGAAAGACAGGCAGCTTGCTGATTTCTCAGCAAGGAGGTCTCAAAGGCTCCTTCTGATGCACAAAAATGCGACTTAAGTTCCTTAAACTTTTATTTATAATATTTCTTCAATTTTTTATTATATTTTATTATTTTCTAATCTATATATTTTGTATATTTCAAAACTTTTATCTGATTGGATATTATCATATTAATTACTGAATTTATTTCAAAATCAATTATTTTAGGGAAACATCTATTATTTAAGCTATAAGCTGTATAATGTTTACTTTTTGTAATTAGGTTTTTATTTTAAAAGTACAAAAAACTATTTTAAGAAAGAACTACTTAGGAATATAATTACAAATATTAGTAAAAAATAAACACAAATTATACTACAAACTAAAAAAAGACTCGGATACTAATACTGCTATTTTTTTAATTTATATTTTAATTAAATCAATGCATAAATAGTAAAAAATAAAATATTATATAAACATGTGTAGAAATGTTTTATAAAATATTTATAGATGTTTTATATAATATATACTTATATAGTATCAGGTGTACAACTTTGCTTCCGCCGTTTTTTTCCAAAATTAAAAGCTTTATTGCGAAAAAGTGCTTACAGATGTATTATTCAAAGTATTGTCCGTCGCTAGCGACAACTTTCTCCCATCTTTCCGGCAATTTTCGGATCCCGGCTCGAAAAAAGGAGTCCTCTTTTGACGCTATCCATGAAGCAATCCATTTTTCCAATTCTTCGAAGGATTGAAAATGTTGATCTGCCAGGCCGTGTGCCATCGAACGGAATAGGTGGAAGTCAGAAGGGGCGACATCTGGGGAATACGGCGGGTGGGGCAAGACTTCCCATTTCAGCGTTTCCAGGTACTTTTTGACCACTTTTGCGACGTGAGGCCGAGCATTGTCGTGTTGGAGGATGACTTTGTCATGTCGCTCTTGATATTGTGGCCGCTTTTCTTTTAGCGCGCGACTAAGGCGCATCAGTAGCGTTCGGTAGCGATCTCCTGTGATGGTTTCACCCGGTTTTCATCAAGCAATGCTTCTAGTTGTTCATCTTTGAAGGTTTTTTCTCTTCCACCACCATGTTTGTCTTCGACATCGAAATCACCATTTTTAAAACGTTGAAACCACTCCCGACACGTTCTTTCACTCAGAGCAGCATCACCGTAAGTTTCTGAGAGCATTCGATGCGCTTCAGCTGCATTTTTTTGCGAATTGTAACAGAAAAGTAAAACTTCCCGCAAATGGCGAGAATTGGGCACATAAACGGACATTTTCGAGCGTGAATAATACGAAAACAAGAACAACTGTCACTTAAACGGCGATGACTATTCGTTAGGCACTGTCCACACTCACTTTAAAGGCATTACCATCTATGTATTTCAACCAGCCTCAGCCGGTACAGCCACCTATCGGAAAACGGCGGAAGCAAAGTTGTACACCTGATATAAAACATGTGTAGAAATGTTTTATATAATATTTTATAGTATAGCACAGTCATAGAAATTTTTTCAAACCAAAAACAGCTCAGCAATAGAAATTTTCAGAATTACTATAAAATGTTCCAGTAAATAAAAAAATAAAAATACATATATTTTATAACGTTATATGCTATAGCATTTTATGCCCCAGATAGTTGTCATATCTTGAAATTTTGTATACCCCACTACTGAAGTACCTCTCCACTCAACAGTTTGTTAATCAACTCAAGTGCCTAAGCTGAGACATAAACTGTTACTACCCCAAACGAAAGCAGTCGAAGTCTCCGATAAGATACTGACCGATCAGATAACAGAAATGGGCGATAAACATGAAAATTAAAAAAATTTGATGAGAAGAGAGCGAAAATATGAAAAATGTGATAAGCTCATAGCCCTGCCCACTAGAAATTCATTATTTATAATCTCTATTATAGCTAATCACAATTAAACACAACATTTGATCAATAATTGGTAATATTCCTGTCGCATTTGGAGGGGAGTTGCCAATTATAGTGTGCAGGGTTATAATGGGGTAAAGCACTTTACCAAAATAGCAGAAATCATTTTGTTTAATTAGCAACTTCAAATTTTAGAACTCATCATGAAACGGATAATGTTCATGTGCGCCAGCCTCGCTATGAGAGTTTGCAAAATAATCATAAAATTATTAATAAAAATGCTGAACAAAAAACCAAGAGACTACTTACTTGTCCAAAGGCACAAAGCGTCCGTTGCAATCGAAATTGTCAATGGTGGCCACATCATCGTCGCTCAATTTGAAGTTGAACACATCAAAGTTGGACGCGATGCGACCTTTATGCACCGACTTGGGAATGGTAATGTTGCCGCGCTGCACCTGATAGCGTATTAGAATCTGTGCTGGTGTCTTGCCGTACTTATCGGCAATAGCAACAATCTAAAACAAATTTCAAATATTTTTTCTAGAAAACAACTACAGTTTGTATGTAATCGATGAGCGTCACCTTAGGGTCCTCCATCAACACCGGATCACCGGGTTTGGCCCATGGACGGTTCGGCGAACCCAAGGGACTGTAGGCAGTAATGGCGATATTCTTCGAACGGCAAAATTCCATCAGCTTCTTCTGTGTCAGATACGGATGACACTCGACCTGATTGGTGGCAGGCGGTATGGTGGCAACTTTCAAAATACGCTCGATTTGGCGCTTATTGAAATTGGAGACACCAATCGACTTGCACAGGCCATCCTTGACCAGCTGTTCCATGGCCTTCCAGGTGTCCACATAATCAACGTCCGAGAAGAGTGACTTGCCGTTGGCATCGGCCGGGAAAATTGCGCCACCCTCCTGATAGCCCATGGGCCAATGAATCAGATACATGTCGATGTAGCTCACCCTCAAGTGCTTCAACGTGGCCTCGCAGGCGCCACGCACCAGACTGGGACTATGGAATGTATTCCATAATTTGCTGGTCACAAACAGATCCTCGCTAAAAACGGAAAAAAGTTAAGATGAATTGCAAAAACATGCATAAGTGTGTCAGATTTGTGCACTTACCGCTTGACTACGCCCTCCTTGATTTTCTGCTCAATGCCCTCGCCCACCTCGTGCTCGTTCTCGTAGACGTGCGCACAGTCAATGTGCCGATAGCCAATATCAATGGCATCCTTGACGGCCTGCGCCACTTCGCCCTTAGGACTCTGCAAGGGCACAAACACAAACGCAAAATGGAAACATTAATTAGCGTTGCTGGCTGGGCGATTTCTAGCTGCTCTGCTAATTAGAGCAAACGATTATCAAGTGTTGCTTTAGCGCTGCAATGCAAATTCTCGCAGGCTGCGGCCAGTTGTGGGTGAGTGTTAAAACACTATCAAAACCGAAAGCTAATGTTTTATACTTTTTGTGAAAGTTATCCTCATGTGGGTTAAAAAACAGCTATGAGTGATGGTATTTTAATTAGTTAACACATGACTAATTAACATGTAGCGCGTTTGTGCTACATGCAGATGATTTGCGATTATTGGCCACTGCTGTGCTGACCTCACACACGCATCACATTTGTTGCTGCTCGTATAAAAATATAAATTTTTTATGTATCGGAATATATACAGCAACGCACAAAACAAAAAACGCTTTAATGAATTGGCAACACGTTTGTGCTTTTTAAAATTAGATTAACATAAATTAAATGTTGTGGCCAAATTACGCGTTAAGTACACAATTTAATTGGTAACCAGGCGGACGTGAATGTCCAGCGCAATGTAAAAAAAATTGTACGCATTCATGAGAAAATGCGATAACAACCACAAGCGGCTTGCGCCCATTAAAATGTAGTAGGTACGGAAAAAAAATCATAATACATTAATGAAAAAATGAAAGAAATATAAAAACATGATAATCGCACTTAAGTTGTTAATGTGAAAATACTCAGATACTTTTTAATAAATTATGTATAAATGCGTCAGAATATCGAAACTAACGCTAAGTGCGATAAGCATTCTTTAATTAATTCCTAGTGTGGAGTTTATCAGAAATTCGAAATTTCTCCAGATTGGGCACGGCACAATCTAGCCGACATGAGTATGGTGCGTGATTGCTAAGGGAATACGCGTATCTTGAATTTTTTATTGAGCTGATGACTTGCTAGAATTGCAATCGATAATCGATATTACACAGTATACACAAATAATACATACAAATGACATGACAATTTCAAACAAGGAGGGTCCTACAGGTGAATGCTGATACAGACCAACACTGTTGGAAAATATGTATTTTTTAGATTAGAGTTTATTCTGAGTGGTAAATAAACCAATATTGACAACATGTTTTTCAAAACATTTCGTACATCCTGTCTGAACGCAAACAGGTGGCAGAATAGACTGTTGTGCACTTCTAGAACGAGTAAAATTTAAGCAACTGCGTCATAATGATCTCTTTTATATTGGTACTCATAGAACTAATTTTGCAATTAATGAGCCTATAATAAGATCTCTTTTAATATTAAATAAAATGTTAAGATGTTGTAAATCGCTCGATATTACTCTTGATAGAGATTCATTTAAACATATTGTAAATATGTATCTTAAATAATATCTAAGAAATTTACTGTATTTCTAGTCTGTAAGGATTGTAATCCATTGACTGAAATAAACTAAACTAAACTAAATATACCATTAATGGACAAACATACTTTAGTCACTGTATCTATGCGTCATTCTTGAACTATCATTGCATGAGATCTTGCAACATAAAGCCAGCCGGAACTGTATCTGCAATACTTTCAATTGTCATTACTTTCTATCTATCATATATTTGTCAATCTGTTTTCTAGCAATAAAATCGGAATACAACTTGTGAAGAATGACTTTAATTAGTTATGAATCATACTATAATAGAGATCTAGTACTGATAAGGTAAGAAATATATTAACAAAACTTGATACTGAATCAAATTAGTTAGATCGCTCAAAAGTAATAATAATAATTAATTAATAATTTTGCTAAATAAGAAAATAGGAATAACATTTGTAACAAATCAAAACAAGCTCTGGGACTAGAAAAATTACCTCGACGCATAACTTGCTCAGGGACACGAGTCGTGTAGAATCTGCAGAGTAACCTGGCCGTAGCTTAATCCAAACAAGACTGAACAACTACTGCACCTAGAATGCACCTTTATTCCCATTACAGAATCGATACAGACAGGACTACTGGACTATCGGTAAGCATGCCCATCAACTCAAACTACCCTTCAACTTCTGATAAATGAGTAGGAATGCATCACGCGATTGAGTAGCAGACTTTGGCTCCTGGAAACTACATTTCTCAAATTTCGGCAATTTAATTCTCTTTATCAGGGCATTCGGATGGCTTTCATTCGACACAAGGAAGAAGTATTAGTAGTAGTGTAATAGCAGAAGTTTGTATTACAATGGGTTTGTTGTAGCCTATGTGAGTTGTCATGGGCTACCATTCTAGTCTAACTTAATTTAAACTAAACTGGCATCACCAAATGTTTTCTTTAAAGAGACCTTTCTCTTTTCTCATTACAAATAAAATCGAATTTTCGGCACAAACATCTTCTAGCATTTAAAACTTTACACTTAAAATTTTACAAGCGTTTGTTTTAAACGTGTCTCTGTCTGCCACCGTTATCTAATCTAACCTAACCTAAGATCACCAAATTGTTTTCTTTAAAGAGAACTGGTCCTTTTCCATTAAAAAGTTATATATATTTTTCTCAGACACTCGTTTTGTATATTGAAAATATTAATATAAATTAAATTTAATTTAATTAAATTTAAAGTTAAAATTTTGCAAACTTTTGTTTAGTTTTCTTTGATTCTTTTCTGCAAATGTAAACTTTAAATACGATTTTATCATTTTTTGTTCTTTGAATAGTGTTTTTGTACCTATGTTTTTAATGAATAGCCTTCAAATTTAAGTGTTTATTCAACAATTTCTATGCAATTACTTCTTAAATATTTCCAACGACAGTTTTTCTCTTTTTCCTCCGAGAAAAAAAATCGGGTTTTGTAAATTTTATATAAAAAAAATATTGTTTGCTTATAATTTCTTACTCGTACATATAAAGTATATAATGTTGCACATCAAAATGAAGATATGAAAAAGACCTATCGTTTGATACCCATATCGTGTAAATCGATTGGAAATTGATTGAGTTATTTTGATAAAAGTTTTGAACCTTGACCCCGTGCCACGCCTATTGTAGGTGTTTCCCAGGCAACATTTTAAGTTTGTTACATTCACAAAAACAAGCTCTATACAGCAAAATTGTCCTTCTTTTTTTTCACGAGGGTACGCTATTCTGCACTTGTTCCTAACTAAATGTACATAAATTTTAAGTTACTAACAATTTTAAAGACTTAACAATCATCAAATTGAATTTTCTATAGCCTAACCCTAAGAACAAAAACTTCGTATGCACGCCAGCTGCATCGGTGGCCCAATGACTTGCATCCGCAATTTCCTCTGAAGGTCGAACAAGTGCATTACGCTCGAGAACGACAACAATTCGACTTATAATTCACATGTTGATAGCATAAAAACATCTTTAATCGCTAAACGGAAATCAGCAAAAACAAATGTCAATTCAAACATGGAATATTCCAGTGCCGGCACCGAATGCAATACACATTGCAAAACAACAACAAAAAACGAAATAAATCATCGCTGTTATTGAATTGTGGCAACGTAATTCTAGAACAGCCTTTGCTTTTTCTATTTTCTGATACTTACACCCCAAGTGCCTAGACCCAGAATGGGCATTTTGTGGCCACTGTTTAGTAGAACGGTTGGAACGGACATCTTGCTCAGAATTGGCTTTTAGGTGGCGAAATTTCTTATTAACTTTACGGCACACTGTTTTAATTCACACTTCAAGTGCGGCCACGACAAAATCTGAAAGTACTCTGCCAGAAATAAGTTTGACTAATGACGACTACAGCTGACAAATATTCCACTTGAAGCGAGCACGCACAAAAACGTCATACAAATAATTCAAGCACGCTGAAGCGCCGAACCGGCAAACAGAATGGCGCGAACAGCTGGTAAAGCTTTTATAGCAAGCTTTTGTCAAGCATTAGCACAGTGGAGCAACGGGTATATATTGTTAGGAAAATAAAAGACTGATAGGAATGGATAGGATAGGATGATCAATGCTGATTTGTATGTGGCGCACGCTTTATTTTCATAAAAGTAACTAATTTGTAATCAAAACGGCTAATAGAACGACAGTTACCAGTACAGTCGTGTTAAGACCATTAATAATAGTGTTAACCTCATGTTTTCATGGATAAATAATTAAAAACTTACAATATAAATATTCGAAAACATCTGGGTAGGTTTATATTACTGTATAATAATATTTTTACTCTATAATGAATGTATCAAAAATTTGTAAAAATTTTGTACTTGTGAAATTTTGCAAGAACAAATACATCAAAGCGGCAATGTCCATATCGTACCGTCTTCGTCGATGGGAATTATTGTTTTAAAACTTATCATAGATGAAAGGATGATGCGGATGTGTTCCCACTCTGAAAAGGGCGCATGTGCAAAATTATATAATCAATGAATTAGTAATTTAAATTAAACATTCCTATCTAAATCATAATTAGTTGTAATGAAAAAGAAGCAATCTTAAACGCCCATTCATAAACATTTGTTTAGACTCTCATTTGGCACATTTTACAATAGTCTTGCCAAATTTATATACAAGTAGTACAAAGCCGATACCCTATCAATCGAGTCCCAAGAAAAATCTCAAAAGTTATCAAATCTCAAAACATCTCCACTTTCAGTTGGCTTTTGATCAGCTCATATAGGTACATAATAAAAATTCAAAAGTAACCAACCTGATGAGCTCTCAGAGCATGTCACAAAGAAACCATTTAAGGGCGCATTAAAGGCTTTTCTTCTCAAGGAAAGCGGTGCCGGTTTTACTTTAAACTACTCTTGAATTTATTGCTTCTTATTCGCAACAACCAATATGGAAACTTACTTTTCCAAGCCCACAAAGCGCAGGCCGCGATCCAACCCCTTCAATGCCATATAATCATTGTTGCTCAGCTTAAAGTCAAAGACATTCATGTTGGTCTCCATGCGAAACTTATTGACTGTTTTTACAATAACAATGTTCTCCAGCTGAACGTGAAAGCGTATTAGGATCTGTGCTGGTGTCTTGCTTCTCGTTTGTGCTATTTTGACAACCTTTCAGTGCAAAAGTGTACTATCGGTTAGAAAAAACAATGCGAGTAGCTGCGTTACGAACCCTCTTATCTTCCAGCAGCACAGGATCGCTCGGCTTTGCCCAGGGTCGCTTGGGTGAGCCCAGCGGGCTGTAGGCGGTCACGGCGATATCGCGCGATTTGCAAAATTCGCGCAACGGTATTTGTATCAAATAAGGATGGCACTCGATCTGATTGACTACTGGCTTCATTTTGGCTATTCTTAGTATTTCCACAATTTGTCGCTTATTGAAATTGGAAACACCAATCGATCGGCAGAGGCCGCATTTGCGCAGCTTCTCCATTTCTTTCCACGTATGAATGTAATGCGACGTCGAGAACAAAATTTTGCCGCAAGAATCGGTGGGAAATAGTTTGTCCGTGTCCTCCTTGAAGGCCATGGGCCAATGTATCAAGTATAAGTCGAGATATTCCAAGCCCAGTTCGTTCAGAGTGTGCTCGCACGCTTTCTGCACCAAGTCCGGCCGATGGAAGGTGTTCCACAGCTTGCTGGTAACCCAGAGATCTTCACTAAACGGAACGCATGCTGAGTATGAGTTGCAGAAATATCGTTCAGCAAAACGCATTTACCGTTTGACAGTCCCATCAGATATCTTCGCGCACAAGCCCTCGCCCACGCCCCGCTCGTTCCCGTAGACGTGCGCACAATCGAAGTGCCGATAGCCTACGTCAATGGCCTGCTTGACGACTTCCGGCGCCTCGCTGGTCGGAATCTGCAAAGAAACCGATTTACTCGAGAGCACCCGCTGCCACTCGTACGTACCCCCAACGTGCCCAGACCAATCTGTGGAATTCGTCGCTTGTCGCTGAGTTCGATCGAGTACGTGCCCGGAACACATGGCTTCGAGTACAGGCTGCGCGAACGAGTCAAAGTAATATGAAATGACTTTTGCCTGCCGTTGTCGACGCCAACTCACCAGGAGCGATAATTTGCTGTGCTGAATTTCCGAAAGTGCCTCAAAGATCGCTCGAGCAGTTTACTCCAGCCACACGAGCCGCGCATCCTGTCGCCGTTTATTTGTACTTGGTTCTTGGTTTGCCAAAAGAAATACGCAAACAGAATTTTTTTTTCAATAATTTATTTTCATTTCCAAAGACGAAATTCCAAAATGTCACACAAAAAATTCTTATGCCAGATTTTTACATCAAATATTTTGTTCAATTTTTTTTTCATTTAAGTTTTCACTTCAAATAATTTTACAGGTTCTCGTGTTCAAAAGCCACAGACAGGCCAGGATATCACTCGGTACTAACAGTTTTACAGGTTCATATTTAAACGCCACAGACAAATGGATGATCCGGATGATTAGCGACTCTGGAAACATAAAAAAGCAAAAAGCCATTAGCAGGAATACCAGGTGCCACAGGGTAGCATCCCGTTTGGCGACTTACTCGGGATAAACATCGTAGCGGTAATCACGATTCATTGCTTTTAAATTGTGAAAGTCGATGTCTTCCAACTTGAAGTCAAATATTTCGAAATTGGACTTGATCTGGTCCTTGTTGTCCCACTTCGGGATGGTAGCATTGCCAAGCTCGATTTGAAAGCGAAGCAGCACTTGCCTCATCGTCTTCTTGTCCTTTCTATACTTATCGGCAATAGCTCGAATCTGTGGTTGTATAAAGAAGTAATTTCGTTGAAAGCTTTCGCAACGATGCTATTAGAGCGTTTACCTTTGGATCTTCCAGCAACACCGGCTCATCGGGGTGTGACCAAGCAGGCCTGGGTGAGCCTGCTGGGTTGTTTGCGATGAGCTTCATTTGCCGCTTCCGATAAAAGTAGGACAGTTTGCTATGGGTCAAATATGGATGGCATTCGACCTGATTAACAGCTGGCGGCACTCTGGCCACTTTCATAATTCGCTCAATTTGTCGCTTATTGAAATTGGAAAGACCAATCGATTTGCACAGTCCCGTATAATACAAATCCTCCATGGCCTTCCACGTATGCACGTAATCGACATCGGAGTAGACTACATTTCTAGCGTCAGTGAAGAACAGATTGTTCCAATCCTCCTTGAAGGCCATGGGCCAATGTATCACATACAGATCAACATAATCCAGGCCCAAATTTTTCAATGTCAATTCGCAAGCCTTGCGTACAGATTTAGGTCGATGAAAATTATTCCATAGTTTGCTAGTGACCCAGAGGTCCTCGCTGTTCGACACCAACGTAACAAAATGCAATTTTAGTGATCAGCAAATAACACAAGAATTCATAATTTCTATATGTTTGTATTTACCGTTTGCTGGTGCCATCCCTTAGCGAGTCACCGATGGCACAGGACAACTCTCTTTCATTTCCGTATACAAAGGCACAATCCAAGTGGCGGTAGCCGATGTTGAATGCATACTTCACGGCATCCCCAATTTTACCCGGTCTCATCTGCAATGAATGCGTTTAGTCGCCAAATCGCCACTCGCCCGTATCGGTGCTGTTCTACTTACAACATTCGCATCGATACCGATCATCGGCATTTGTCTGCCATCGTTCAGCGTGATTGTCGGAGCGGGTATTTTCTTCTCTCCATATAAACGTACGGCAGTGCTAGATTACATCAAAATTAAAAAAAAACTAACTTCCAGAAACGTCGGGTATCGGGTATAACTTACAGAAAATTTTGGCATTTTGAAGCGCAAGGACTAAATGCTTTTGTTAATTTAAGAATACTCATGGTTTAATTTAGTATAATTTGTAAAGATTTTGTTAGAAAAGATTTTTTTTGCAATAATTTTTTTCGAAAAATTCGAGAGAGTTAAAGTTGAGAACAATTTTAGTTTTTAAAATTTGAAATTTAACTGATCACAATGTGATCAAATTTCCAAAGTAGTAAGCTCGATGAAATTTTGAAAAGTAGATAGTGGCTACAAATCGTGTTGTATCTGTAGTGGGTTATTATATATATAATATATATATGTAGACATGTGCCATCCTAAGGGCGGCCTCCCCTGTACCAGCCGTGTTAGTTTAGCGTATCTGAATGGAACCGGCCTGGATAAAATTGCATGGAATTTGCAATAAAACTAAATTCTACTCTAGATTCAAGTAGAAGTAGCAGATTTCGAACATCGGGAGATCAGAGATTTGGAGATTGCCGAATAAGGGAGTAGCTGTTGGTTACCATTGTTATTTCTAAACAGTATTGTCATTATTATGCCACAACATTCAGAAAGCTCGAAGTTCTAACACATTTTTTTACATTTACACAAATTGAACAAATTCGAACCAAAGGCCCAAGTGAAAGAAAAAGGTCCACTTTTGGTGCAAAAGTGGCCTGCATGTAAAACCTTCGTTGGGGCCAGTGAACACTTTATGACAGTTTTCGTTTAGAAAAAAGTGACAAAGCTGAACTATTCCCCTTTGGGGGATTCGTATTATGCATTATAGTCATTAACTCTTGACATCTTCGTTCTGCCTGCTGGTGGCTCGATGATTTGAATTCATGCAAGCCTCAATTTCGCGATAACTAATATATACTGAATTTTGCCCATGAAATTGTTTAAAGAGTACAAAACAAAATACTGTAAACTGGCCTACATAATAAAAATCGTTGAAAGATTAAAAATAACTATGTATTTGAGTTTGGCGCACAAAAAAACCATATGACAAAATTTCCCTTCATAGGTCCAGTTGTTTTTATGAATTTGTTTCAAATTTTTGGTGTGGTTTTTAGAATCTCACCACACTTGTGATTTAGATTTTTGAGAAGAAAGCATATCTTGCAAGTTAATAGGAGTCTTAATTTACTCGCTACACCTATAGGAACGATTTTGAAATCCATCGAAAGTTTGTTTGGCAACTTTGTTTATATTGAGTTTCTGCTAGAATTTCTGGAACTTTGAGCCCATTTGATGATGGTTAATGTGGTAGAAAAAATCGATTTACTGTTTCAAACTCAAGTGCTTTATTCTCTCCTTCTTTAAAGATGATACAAAAGAAAACATAGAGACGATATGAAAAATACTTGGAGATGACACTAACTATGGGCAGTGATACAACACTTAATTTCTAATTAATTTTTAAAGCTTTTCAATTATTTCATTTAGAATAACATTTATTATTCACTATTTAGCATTCACAATTTATCAATTTAATATCAAAATATTATCCATAATTCTATATTATTGAATTTAAAATGCAGCTTCACACACTATTCTGTCTCGAATTTTGATTGCTACAGATCAGTATTCGTCGTTGATAAATGGATGATGCGGATGACATTCCATCCTGTAAAAATATGCAACAGTATATGATTTAATTTCAAAGATGTTTTTTCAAAACTTCTCGCGCATTTTTCATTGTTTCAGCCCCTATTTTTGAACTTACTCCGGAAAAGCAACATAGCGAAACCCACAATCCATCGATTTCAATGTTTTTAAATCTTCATCACACAGTTTAAAGTCGAAGATTTCCAAATTCGCCTTTATATTCTTATTCGTTACCGACTTTGGAACCGTACTGTTGCCGAGCTCAATTTGAAAGCGTAGCAATATTTGACCCAAGGACTTGCCTTTGTAGTTCTTAACGACCTCCTTAAACTTCATTGAAACATAATTGTAATTAAAAAAAATTAACAAATAAAAATAATAGCAGTCACCCTTGGATCTTCCAACAACACCGGGTCGTCAGGCTTTGCCCATATGCGTATGGGAGAGCCCAGTGGGCTGTATGCGGTAATATTAATTTTTTGGCAATTACAGAATTCGATCAGTTTGGTTTGTATCAAGTATGGATGGCATTCGACTTGGTTAACCACTGGCAGTATTTTGGCCACTTTTAGAACTCGCTCCATTTGTCGCTTATTGAAATTGGAAAGGCAAATTGACTTGACGAGCCCCAGTCCGCATAACTCTTCCATTCCTTTCCACGTGTCAACATAATCAACATCCGAGAACTCTACGCCTTTGGGATCAGTAAGGTAGAGATTATCCCAATTCTCTTTGTAGCCCATGGGCCAATGTATTAAATACAAATCAATATAGTCAAGACCCAAATTCTTCAAGGACAATTCACAAGCCTTGCACACAACTCCCGGACGATGGAAATTATTCCACAATTTTGTAGTAATCCAAAGGTCCTCACTGTTCGAATGCAAGTGGTCAGTAATTATAAACTTGTAGCTGCAATATGTAAATATTTACCGTTTGACAATGCCATCCGAGATGGCTTGACATATGGCGGTGCCCACTTCCTTCTCGTTGCCGTAGACATAGGCACAATCCAGGTGACGATAGCCTATGCTGAATGCATATGTCACGGCTTTCTCCACCTGACCCGGTTTACTCTGTAATGACAACATTTGATGGCGAAGTTTTTGCGTTGAGACAAAAATACTCACAAGTGCCAAGACCCAGTTGCGGCATTTTTCTGCCATCATTGAGCGTGATTGTTGGAGCAACTTTACTTTTCGTGCTACAAGCGGACTCTGCGAATGTGCGGAATGAGTTCCTGAATTGAAAAAAGAAAACAATTTCAACGTTTTTGCTCCAGTTGACAATTTTCGACAATTTACAATAACAAATGACATTTTGAGGTACGATGGCCGAATGCTGTTTTGACGTATTGTAAAAGTCTCATATTCATTTAACTTAAACTGTTTTGTAATGATTTAGTTGCCAACAATAATTATAATAATAATAATAATTTGAAAAAAAATGTGATCAAAATTGCCAAGCAAGAAGTGTGATAAAAAAGCTTGATTGAGTTTTTCACGGTAGCGAGAATTAAGGAACATTTGCTGGGGACAACACGGACCGTATTACAACGAGGGACCTAGGAGTCTCATTGGGAATTCCTTTATGTTGAAGGTGATTAAGAGCTAGACCCAGCTTCTTGCTGGAAAAAAAGCCACTCGACCGCGATGCAATGAATTCAAGATTTGCCTTGCACTTGCAAGGTAGATTAGAAAATTGATCCCAAAATACAAAGCGTACATCTTTTGATTTTTCACGTCATCTAAAGACATCGTTGTAGACTAAAAGAGCTATTAATGAGTCACTCGTTTTGTTTAAATTATATATTTTACTTTATACAACCATTTCAGCGTAATTGCGAGTTGCGGTCTCCAAAGGTCGTGGCTTCGATTATCGACTCGACTTAAATAAAAAAACAAAACGGTTGACGGTCATCCTCAAAGCAAACCTCTGATAGTTAAGCAATCGTGTCAGATCTTGGCAGATCACTTTGTTCTATACAAAACAATTTTGTGGTTGGATTGAAACGTGACTGAATGCGTCACATCACCGTTGTAAGTAAATTCAAATCATTCTCAGACCAGATGACCTATCTATCTGTCTTATTTTTTAGTTGTCAAGAGCCAAGACCACCTAGTTTTCTCTTTTTTTCACCCAGAAGAAAATCCTTGGCAATCGATACGCAACCATGCCGAATCCTTTCAAACTAAAACCACCTCTAGTTAATTCTTCACAACACCATACGGAAAATTATTATTGAATTATTCCTTTCTTCTGCTTTTCTTTTCTACGAATTCCCACGTAACTGATAACCGTAGGAGTACAGAGTTATCTATCCATCCATCTATCCATTCAACTACAGTCACACCTTTCGGCAAGTTTATCCAACTGATTCTCTGCACCACTCTGATGAGGCAGAACTCACCAAAGGGTGACACTGCGAAAGTTAATTAACTGCTTTCGCTTGGTACCACTTTTGCTTTTACTTTATAAAATAATTGAGAACATATGTATATAATGTTGCGGTTGTACATATTTTTATGTGTATTTTCATTTTTACAAACATTTGAGCCATGTGACAAAAGTTTTCCGAAATACCTAAAACAATGTGTAGAACTTTTTTGTAAACTTGAAGAATAATTTAGTACTCATCCTTTGCAAATGGATGGTGTGGATGTGCTTTTGCTCTGAAAATGTAGACAATCATTTTAAAAAAGAATTACACAGCATTTCGGTAGCTTACTTCGTCATGGCTACATAGCGGTGATTCCGATTAATTTTGTCAATCTTTTTCATGTCACCTTTGGTCATTTCAAAGTCGAATATGTCTAGGTTGTCGTCTATGTGCTCCTTGGTTACCGCTTTGGGAATGACGATGTTTCCGCGTTGAATCTGGTAGCGTAGGGCAATTTGCGCTGCTGTCTTGCTGTACCGCATGCCGATGTACTGAAGCTGGAGTTTATGGAAGAAAAAATGTTGATGAAAGAAACAGTGAAACAGCAGAGTGGTGTTATAAGGTTTATGCGCACCTCGGAATCATCAATTACGACCGGATCGTCGGGTTTTACCCACGGACGCTTTGGCGAGCCCAGAGGACTGTAGCAGGTCACGGCAATTTTCTTCGACTTGCAGTGTTTAATCAATTTTTGCTGTGTCAAGTACGGATGACATTCGATCTGATTCATTACTGGCGGTATTTCGGCCACTTCGAGAAGGCGGTCGATTTGACGCTTATTGAAATTGGAAACCCCAATCGATTTGACGAGCCCCTGGCGCTTCAGTATCTCCATCTGCTTCCAGGTTTCGGTGTAGTCCACCAGCGAGAACAGGACTTTGCCGCAAGCGTCCACCGGTATCAGGATGCTGCCCTCCCGGTAGGCCATGGGCCAATGCATTAGGTATAGATCGAGATAGTTGAGCCCCAAACTGCGCAACGAGGCCTCGCACGCAGCGCGCACCAAATCCGGCCGATGGTGGGTATTCCACAGTTTGCTCGTCACCCAGATATCTTTGCTGTTCGAGAGAGACAAATAGATGATCGTTGGTAGTAACATTGGCCAGGCGCAGTTGTACCGTTTGAGTCCCACGTTCTTGAGCGCTTGTCGAATGCCGTCGCCCACTTCCTGCTCGTTCTGGTACAAATACGCGCAGTCAATGTGCCGATAACCTTTGGCAATGGCGTACTTCACAGACTCCTCCACCTGACCGGGTGGACTCTGGCGAGTAACATAATTTGTGGGTTAAATACATAACTTGTTCCCGAGTCAATGAAGCAACTGTGCAACGTACGTTCCAAGTGCCCAGACCGACCATGGGAATCTGTCTGCCATCACTGAGTACAACATTGGGATTGGATGCCGATTTTTTGGTGTTGCACGATTTTGGTACTTCAGGGGCCAATCCGAGAAGACTGCAAACACGTATGCAATTATGTATAACTCTAGCTTGCGACAGACTCACCGATAAGAGCTTAGCGCGTACAGTTTGGTCATATGCTTGACTGGCATGCATAGTTCCCGTAACCAATTCATAATTGAAATATTCAATTACTAGGAACTCGTTTGCATGCCCGATAACACTTTCGTTGAAAGAGTGCTTTCAAAGCCGTCCGCACTTATTGCTCTAGTCGACTTTTGGTCAGTGCAAACCACTTTTCATTGTAATGCAGAATTTGGTGTGTGGTTTAAGGCCGAAACCAGTGTTTATATGTAGCTAAAATTTTGAGCTCATTTCAAACTTTTTCATTTGAAATGTTTTTATTTAAATGCTTTTGAACAGGTTTTGATTTTCCACAGCAATGTTACTATTTTTGAATACGCCTGGCGCATTTCAGGTACTTCGGTTTTCGGTCGCTGTGTGTCCATTGCCACTTTAGAAATCATCGTTCTCAAACGGATGGTGTGGATGACCAGCAGCACTATAAAAACAAAATTAATAAATATGAATGCAAATATTATGTCATATTAGCGAAACGAGTGCAGTTTTTGGTGTGAGAGCAAAATTCAATATTCTTCAATTTGTTGCCGAATAATTTGGCAACTTTAACACTTTCGACCCCACAGTTGCCTGAGATCAACTTCACCTATTTGACATCTTATAGCAAAAGCTAGGATTGATTTATGGGTTGAATTTATGTAGGCACCAACAAATTAATATTTTTAGAAGTCAATTCAAAGCAAATTACAAAAACTGTACTGTTATCCCCAAAATAATTTCCAATAATTTGCAGCGATATCAGGGAAAGTTTGTGTTCTAATTGAAGTCTCCGAGTTGGGCGCGTTTGATCAAAAACCCGTTTCTTTAATAATGGTTAAATAAAATCAAAAAGTGATAATTTTGTATTTTTCCATAAATATTAAATAATTTTTCTGTAATTAAAAAATATTGATGCAAAATTTATTTAACCCATTTTAAGCTAAAATTGTTCAAAAGTAAACTAGCTCTAGAACTCTAACAAAGAGGCGTGGCGACTTCAAACGTCGCGTGCGCACTTCTTAGGCAAGTGCTTCATGATTTAAATACCAAAAAGTAATATCAAGACAAAGGGTAAAATCCGGAGTCGAAAGGGTTAATTTGTCGATGTTGTTTCATAGCAGAGTTCCCGTGAACCTAACCTTACTTAAAAAGTGGCCAAGCACAGCCGCAACACTTACATGTCCATCGTCATAATGCGTCCATTGAAATCGAGACTGTCCAGCTCTGTCATATCCTGCGGAGTCAACGTAAAGTCGCAAATGTTTATGTTCATCTCCATGTGCGCCTTGGTAACCGATCGCGGTATAACGATGACGCCGCGCTGCACTTGATAGCGCAACAGTACCTGCGGCGCACTCTTGCCATGCTTCTTGCCGATCTCGACAATCGTCGGGTGCTCCGTCAACTTGTGCTGGCCCGGTTTCAAGTACGGCGAATGCGCCGAGCCCAGCGAACTGTACGCTGTCACAACGATGCCGCGTTGGCAGCAAAACTCCAACAAGCGTTTCTGATTCAAGTACGGATGGCACTCGATCTGCAAATTGGTGGGCGCTATGCGCGCCACAGCCAAAACGCGCTCGATCTGCCGCTTATTAAAGTTGGAGAGGCCAATGTTGCGACAGAGACCGGCGTCCACCAGCGCTTCCATGGCCGGCCACGTGTCCACATAGTCCACATCCGACGGAATCACAATGCCCTTGTCGTCTTTGGGCTGCAGCTCGTCGCCCTCCTTCAAGCCCATTGGCCAGTGAATCAAATAGTTATCCAGATAGTCGACGCCCAGGTTCTTGAGCGTTGTCTCGCAGGCGCCGCGCACCAGCTCCGGCCGATGATAGGTGTTCCACAGTTTGCTGGTGATGAAAATGTCCTCCCTGGAATTTTACTCGCAATCAGCAACATGTCGCGCAGCAGCAGCAACAGATCATGCACACCTTTTAATAACGCCCTGCTTGATTTTCTCGTCAATGGCCGCGCCCACTTCCCGTTCGTTGCCATAAATGTGCGCACAGTCGATATGCCGATAGCCCACATCGATGGCATCCTTCACCGCCTGCCCGACCACCTCCGGTGCACTCTATACGGAAACAAAAAGCAGAGCACATGCTGAACGCTTGGCGGCCTGGCGAGCTTTTGGCATTGCACTTGAAAATGCATCGAAGCTTTCAAAGCGGCTGCAATTTCAATGCCACTCAGACGCGCGCGAAAGCTGCCGGCCTTTCCCGCCGCCACACTCAGACGTCGCGCCAAGCGTTAGTCAGCGTGACCATGAATGAAAATTTCGTTGGCCATTTCGCAGCCAAATGTTTACGGAGCTCCACACTTACCCGCCAGGTGCCAAGTCCTATCGCGGGCACTGCTGTGCCATTCTTCAACCTTATACAAGGCACAGCGGCCATATTGGCAAGTATTTTCGATACAGTTTTAATAATTTTTGATTTTTCAATTGTTATGACGATGTTTTTGCTGGTCGCGTACGCGCTGCGTACTCCACTCTTGTTGAATATATCGTGTCGGGACCTTGTGTTGGTCCGAGTTTTGGCAACGTGCTCGAAAGCTTTTATGCTTCTGTGATTTTTTATTGCAAAGCGAAAGCTTTAAAATTTTCCCATTGCATGCGAAAAAGGAAAATGGAAAACTAGTTTTGATTTGATAAAAAACAAATCGCACTATTCTTTTGTTTTCTTTTTCAATATCACAACTACAGTGAAATTTGAACGATGCACAGTGCAGAACAGAATTAACGTTTTGGTTTTGAATTAACGTATTTAATTTGAATTTCTTAATGACTTAACGAATCTTAACGGATTCGATCTATTCTTTAATATTGCCGGCCTGTTTCTTTTGAACAATTTGTTTATTATTTTACCATAATAAATTATTGTTGCATGATTGTATAACTTAAAAACGCAATAAAATTCAAAGAGATCGTTTTAGAAATATACGAAAATATTTGAATTTGTTTTTAAAGATTTTCCGATCTTGAAGTAGCCGTATAATTGTGCATGCGTGGACTAAAAGGGTATTTACTACCCTGACCACATAAAGTTCGGACACTGTGAACAATTTTGCAAAACCACATTTTAACCCACTGCATCTTCCCTTCTATTTCACGGATTGTAATACCGCTTTAGGAAACTTATGTAATTAGCTTTTAAGATATAAAACACAGCCAATTAAATTTTGCATATTTTGTATTTATTAAAGAAAAGTATTCCATTCCATTTACAGCACAAAAAAGATGACCAATATAAGTTCGGACTATTCAAATATTTTTCTTTTAATATTTGGTTACATCGCCTTTTGCTGAAATAACTGCTTTTATCCGCTTTGGTATTGAATTTACAAGCGCATTACACTCGTCTACAGAAATTTCGTTCCAAATATTTTGAATTTCATCTTTTAATCCCTGAATTGACGTTTGGGGACTAGCACGGAGCTTTGCCTTCATCTTTCCCCAAATATTTTTGATAGGGTTAAGATCGGGACTGGATGGGAGCCATTCTAGAACCCTAACGCTATGATCCTGCATTCATTTCTTTGTACATTTTGCGGTATGTGGCGGTGCACTGTGTTGTTGAAATGTAGGATTGACGTCCACAGCGAGGCAATTTATTGACGACAATAGCTTATCCTCTAAGATTTCAATATATTTCGCAGTATTTACGGTTCCATTGATGAAATGCAAGCCAGCCACACCCTTCGACGACATACAACCCCATATCATAACTTTAGCGGGATGCTTAATTGTCCGACATAGGCAATCGGAATTGAACGCTTCATGTGGTCTTCGTATGACACGGGGGTTAGAGTCGCCTACAGATAACTCAAACGAAGATTCGTCGCTAAAAATTATGTTATTCCACTCTTCGGTCCACAAATTCCGTTCTTTTGCCCATCTTAAACGTCTTTCTCTCTGTTTTTTAGTTAAAAGAGCCTTTTTCTTGGGCTAGAAGAATCCACAATTTTACGTTTTAATATAACATATTTTCAATCTTCTTCTTTTCTTACCTTATAAAATCCAAAGCCAAGCTTCCTCATCCGTAACCTTGTCGTCTCTCTTCCAACTGGTTCTTTTTATTGCTGCTGACCATTTTCGAGCGATATCTCGCAGAGAGGAACGTCTGTTGCTCTTGATAATGTCACGCAAAGCACGCAAGTCACGCTCGTTGAACTTTGAATTACGTCCAGGAACCCTTTTAGGTCAAACAGAATTCCGTACCTGGCTTATTTTTTATGATGTGTGACACTGTGGATTTAGGAACTAATGTCAATTTTGCGATTTCCCGAGTACTATGACCTTTATTATAATGCATCATTATAATTTCTCGGTCTTTTATAGGCACTGATTTCCCTCGCACCATCTGGACATTTTTAAAGTTCAAATCCAAAAGAATTTTATTAATTTATTTCCACTGAATTACTTATTCACTTTCACTTTTAGTAAATAATCTCATTCCCAACACCAATTTATAAAAATAAAAAGTAAATCAAGTGAGAATTACAAGTGGCCGAGCTGGTCAACTTGTTGTTGACTGTGAGTGAGAACTTGTCATATTTCTTTAGGTAACTACAAAAAATATAATATACACAATAGCTTTGTTTTATATCTTAAAAAGCAATCAAATTAGCTTTTCGACGCGACATTAAATGTAAAAATCAGTGTAACAGAAGAGAAGATACAGTAGATTAAAATGTGGATTTGCAAAATTTTTCACAGTGTCCGAACTTTATGTGGTCAGGGTAGTATAATAGCGAGATATGAAACATAAAATTTCTTTGCTCATTGGTCTTTACAGCACGTTGCCGTTATTGGACCGTTATGACCATTGCCATTTGAAAGCTCTACCGTTTTTGTCTGTCCCACTTAGGCATGAGTTAGGTTTGAATTATTTGGCACTGATGTGCTGTGGAGCGGGCACCGTACTAGATTATGGTTATTCCCAATAAATTCAAACTGATAATCTTGTCAGCAAGATTGCCATACTACCTGTTACCCTCAGGTTTGTGGGCGCTCTACTAAATTAATTAATCAATAAAGTTAAAAATTAAACACTCGCTCAACAAACGTACTGTAATTAGTGAAACTATTCTGTAGGATATCTAATGTCATTGCTACTAAGTCGTAGTGGAACCAAACAACTTCCAAGTATGATGTTTGGCCACCGCGCTTTAACGGTTTCGTTTTAAATGCATATCTGTTATAAATGCGTAGACAATCGGTTTGCGTTTTTATAGTTGGATTGATTTAAGAGGAGGAGCATGTCCTGATCTTACTGCCTTAGCTATGAAGAGACCTTTTACCTTGCGTCTGCCTTCTTTGTTGACCTTTTTGCCATATACAGTTGAACCTCGATTATCCGGGTTGCTCGGGACTGGGCTCATCACGGATAATCGAAAAACCCGGTTAAAAGAGGTTACATATAATCATTTATAAATTGTATTATTTTTATTTTTGATACGAACATGTAAAACTGCTTCTATAAAGGTACATTTGCATCAATAAATCTTATTCTATTTAAAAAAATGCATTTATTTTAAATAAATATGTATATTTATATGTGTGTTATACGGAAAAAAACAAACACAAGTACATGTGCTTCATGGATAGTAGAGGTAAATCACGGTTAATAGAGGTATAAAATCAACCACTCAGCATCCCGGTTAATAGATGTTCCCGGTTTATGGAGGC
This sequence comes from Melieria picta, assembly GCA_964056695.1. Classification (NCBI taxonomy): domain Eukaryota; kingdom Metazoa; phylum Arthropoda; class Insecta; order Diptera; family Ulidiidae; genus Melieria; species Melieria picta. The sequence goes on from OZ057399.1 coordinate 48,195,396, forward strand.
CCGGATAATCGAGGTTCAACTGTATTAGCAAAAGTGATTTGGTCCGATTAGCTAGAGGAGCTTCCCTGTGAAGTGAATAGTATTTTAGTGCTTAGCTAATGCTTGTTATGGTTTAACTGAGCCTATCTGAACATTGTACTGTTAAAACAATGTTAAGCTAGAATTTTATCTATCTTCCTCCAAATAAATCGCCGCTGGCAGCTTACAATTGTCAAAGTCACATTTGCCACTGGTCACTTTTCTGCAGCTGACTGCTGCCACTGAAAACTAGAAAATTCTCTACGGCTGGCAATACTGTCAGAAAATCAAACGCTGTCGCTGTCGTAAGAGGGAATTTTTTCTTAGCAATTTTGTGGTAAAATCAATGAGTGATTTTTATTTAAGTAAATTTCCTGTAAACGTAATCAATCGCAACTACACGCAACTTGTGCTAAGTAATACATCAAACCAACTGATATCTGAAGAATAAATTGAAACTTTGTCGGGCTGCTTGTGCCGAATCGTGTGTAAAATCAATAAAGTTTCAATTTGTCGAATACAATTGGAATTTGCTGTATGCGCATTAATTGGCCGCACAATTTAGCAAACCAATGTTTATTGCAGATTTTGAAGTGACACCAACGCTGCAGCTACACAAGCAGTGAAGAACGACGCCGTGTCCAGTCCACGGCAAAAGAACTCCCTTCGCACGTGCATACACACACACCCACACACACACGCCGTGACACTCCCCAAGTAGGCGCTATAGCAGCAATTTGGTTGTCACTGTTTACACCTGGCTGCCCACCCCCCGGGATTAGTGTAAAAGTAATTTACAACAACTTTAATTGAATTTTGTACCTGAATGCGCTGAGTGCTGCTCGTCAAATATTGTCACATTCGACACGACAACTGAGTGACTGGCACACCAGAGGAGTGAGAATAAGAGCAATTCCTTTCTATTGATTTACACAAAAAGAAAACAACTATATCACCTGGGCACAGCAGGCACAGGAGTCAATAACGTGGGCGTCAGTTAAAATAAGCGAGTTTTGCTGTGGTTGGAATATTGATTAGACTGTGCTCCTGGACAGCAACATGTCGATTGCACCGGTGATAGTTGAGGCTACTGCCAAGCATACATCAACGGTGAGCTGTTGCGCTTACGGCGCTGCTTTGATGAATTATTACTGCTCTTAACTAATTCCATAATTTATGTTCTATTTACAGTTGATATTCATGCATGGTCTGGGCGATACGGGGTATGTTAATGGTGCACCACTTTTATTGCTTCAATTTCGGAGCAACTATTAGCATGCCCACATAGTTAATTTTACTAGTTTAGAGCTAACTAAAAGTAAGGTTAGTGTTGCGGGCATGAAAATGTTACAAATCTTACGTTCGTGTTTATGAATTTATTTTCAATGACATGACTATTTTTGATTGCAGTACATGGCGTTGACTTTACGTTTGACGTGTAGCGATTTTTGTAAAACTATTTTGTATGATATTCTTACACTTTCCAAAAAGGAATGAATGGATTTTGTAATTTTAATGCTAGTAAATTAGATTTAAACTTATTAAGTGCTGATTTCTTATCTCAGTGAAATTCATTCTAATAATACCACTCGAAATAGTTATCGATCTCGTACAAGTTTATGTTTCTAAGCTTTAGCCATAAGCATTTTTGGAAATGAATGCTTAAACCCAAATGCATTGTAGATTTTACAAAGTCATTGATGTGTTTATTAGCATTATCTTCCCTAATTTGACAACTGGTGCTAATAAATATTTTATGAATTGTTTGAAAATGCCAGATAAGAGCAGTGGTGCTAACCACACACGCATACAATATTGCAGTGTAATACAGCTACCTCATTGCTATGCGCTGCACTTGCAATCTAGAGTATATTCACTTTAATATAAAACTAGTAACGCTAACAATGGGGCGTGCGCAGCATGGAATGTGTACATGTGGAAAAATGGTTTACTACGCATATGTAAAAAATAGCCAGACAAAAGCAGTCCAACGCATAAAAAATTCACTCAAACCAATTCAGTGTCATCAGTTAATATGCCACAATCCTAGTTTGTAAGTCGCATCGACACATGGCAGTTGGCCAAATGCAATAGATACTGTTTTCCATACACAAAAATCAATAGTATAAAGTTAGCGCAGCACAAAATTTATAAATTAATAAATCATAAGCAATGTATTAAGACGCTTTGCTGTATATGCTTCGCAGTTTGCAATGCTACAATAATCGTAATTAAGTAGTTACGACATTTAATAATGCATGAAACTGTGTACGCACTTGTGATAATGCAGCGCTACGCCACGCTTGACCTACATTTCCATTTCTCTGTCTCATTCTCTGATTGCTATTCCATTATTTGCATAACTCAATTACGGAAACGATGAATTGCCACGTGTGCAAGAGAGAAATGCAAATCACTAACGGCTAGTTGTCAGTTAAGGGGTTTAATTGAATTAATATACTAATCTAAGTCTTCCTGTATGAAAATAGAGATATTCATCTCAGTTATTTGTTCAATGTCAAATTCAAGTAAAGATTTTCAAGTCCGTCTACTTTTCATAAGCACGTCTAGAGAACAAGTTAAGCTGACAGCTGTTAACCGTTCTTGCCTATGACTGAATAACGATACAAACATTAATTTTCCCCTCTTGACATGTAGCTGCCATAAGTTTAATTTCTAATAACGTTGTGCAAATATGCTGTAAGATTTTTGAACTATTATCATTAACTTTTTCATATATGTTTTCCTTAGTCATGGCTGGAGCTCGGCTCTGGCAATGGTTCGTCCGCCGAGCATGAGAGTAATCTGTCCGACGGCACCTACACAGCCGGTCAGCTTGAATGCCGGTTTTCGCATGCCGTCATGGTTCGATTTGCGCACCCTGGATATATCCGGGCCCGAGGATGAGGATGGCATAAAGAGCGCCTCCAATAGCATAAAAGGCATGATAAACGACGAGGTAAAGAAAGGCATACCGGCGAATCAGATTGTGCTTGGCGGCTTCTCGCAAGGTGGTGCCTTAGCCTTGTACTCGGCATTAACATACACTGAGCCACTGGCCGGTGTGGTCGCTCTCTCGTGTTGGCTACCATTGCATAAGCAATTTCCCGGTCTCAGGACAAACGTCGATTCTATACCAGTAAGTCCGCACACACTAATTAAAATCGGAATTCAGTTGTTGCACATCTTGATTGCTTTGCAGATTTTCCAGGCTCATGGTGACTTCGATCCAGTTGTTCCATACAAATTTGGCCAACTTAGCGCTAGTTTATTGAAAACATTCATGAAGAATGTCACTTTCAAAACATATAGTGGTCTCTCACACTCCTCGTCGGATGAAGAAATGAACGACGTCAGGGTAATGTTTGGCTTGGCACAGTTACACTTATTGTCGAAACTGATTTTTAACTGCTGCTCTCTCTTTCTTCCACACAGGCGGTGCTTGCCAAATGGGTAAATTAAACTAAAAGAATTAAACATAAACCGAACCTAATCGTAGTAGATCTAGTTTAGAGTACATATATACATATATTTTTGCTCAGAACGCAATGAAATGCAAACTATTCAACAGGATATTGAATTACTTAAACGAAATGATTGAGGTATTTTTGAAAATACATTTAAGCATACAAGAGCCGAAGAACCAGAGAGCAATAATCGCATAGACGCTGCTGCTCTCAATTAGAAACGAACGAATGCAATATGAACACTTAATTAGAAATCACAAAAAACGAAAATAAAACCTCGAACACTATATTCAAAATTTATAACTAAAAACAAAAACATAATTTATGACATACGTTTATAGTTTGCGAATTTGTGCATTCGATGTGCGAAATGTTGTGAAATTGAAATGAAAGAGCTAAACACACACGTTACTTGAATGCCACTCGTTCAGTTGAGTTGAAATGCAACGCAATATCACTTTTGCTGAAGGTTTGTCCTTGTTTTATGTTTATATAACGATGAACACTTATTAATGAATGCAATTAATGGATTGATTTGAATTATATTATGCAAAATTGCTTAGAACAAACAAATAAATACTGATTTGGTATGCCACAATTTGAGTATTAATAAAGCAATTGACATGCGAAACAAAACCACAGCAACAAAACAAAACATGAAATGCTGAAAATTTTGAATGCAAAGAGAAATTCGTATTGAGTTGAAACGTATTTTGATTTGTTTTTAAATAATAATTTCGCAAACGCATTCATTAATGCTATGTACATGTTTTTTTAATATTGTGTGTGTGGGATTCCATATACATGTACATGTTTTTTTTAATATTGTGTGTGTGGGATTCCATATCAACTTTTGTTTTGACTTCATGACGGGCTTCAACTGCATTTGGTAACACCGCAACAGCAATAGAGGCATTGATTGAATAAATTAAGCTATAAATTAATGACATAACTATTTTTGTATGTTTTCCATGCTATTAATTATTACTAGAGCACACAGATTTTTTGTTAGGGGTATAAATATTATTATTTAAACGAATAGTGAAAGAATGATGTTGATTCTAAGCATTGGGGAAAACACTGTGGGGTGAATCAAAAGTGCACGATTAGGTGAAAATATTATTATTTAAACGCATAGCGAAAGAATGGTGTTGATTCGCTGGAGTTGATTCAGGATCTATGATTAGTGATTATTTATTAGTTATTGAAAGTAAATTTAGTTAATTTCTTAGTATTATTATGACAGCGTGGGAGACTGGGAATTTGCTTGATAAAGAAAATAAAATGATGAATTAAAAAATTTTAATTTTATTTTGCAAAAACGGTGTGTTGGAGAAACAATTACAAAAAGTTGTATTAATAAAAAAAACTCAAGCTCTCTTTAAACAATCAATCCAACCTTAACAATACCAGTTAGATCTTTGCACTTATTGTGCGCACGTTTGAAAGTTTAAAAGTTAAAGTTTTGAAGTTTAATCCATCAGAAATGCTACTACAGAGTTGGCAAAAGCCTTTCCTAGTGTTATTCAGCTTTCACATTGTCGTCTAGACTAAATAGCTTTTAATAGCACCCGTAGTTATAGCCCAAAGTGCTTAAGGGGTTTCTCCATACTTTTAACATGTATACATACAACTTTAAACGTTCTTTAATGCTTAAAAAATAATAATACGATTACATTAATTGTTAGATTTCCATCAAGGAAACCATTTTATCCAGCACTTGTCATTCGTATAAAATTTTATAATTTTTAGTATTAAAAAAATCATAGATTTTCATGTACCAATGAAATACTTACAAAATCTTTCAGTGATTTAGCATTTGATTTGCTTCAGATATTATATTTTTATTGTTTCTTTTATGATTTTTATTTCATTAATCTTTGTTACAACTAACACAATTTGATCAATTCTTGTTCGCCGTCTCAGCCGCCTTTGTCTTTCTTAATAATAAAATTGTAATGTCTCTAAATTTTTCAGAGTTATAAGTTGTGTTCCACTAAAATCACTAATTTTGATTGGTAATCTTTGTTTCACTTTCTTTTCATATTTCATTCATTCATAGTTTAATATCTCAGAAATACTAAAAAAAAAGAAGAAAAATTAAATCAGTTGCAACTGTAGTCAATATTTAGACAGAACAATTTGAAGTTCTTGTAGAAGATTAGAAAGTAACTACACAACTTCTGGGTCTGTCCAAAAGCAAATTTAAAGCTTCAACAGCTTTCTTAAGTAGGCGTTAAGACTTAAACCCATAAAATAACTTAAGTACTATAACATAAACCTAGAAGAGGGGAGCATTAGTAGATCTCGGTAAGATAATAGGGACACCCTTACTACAAATTGAGAAAATATTTGTTTTGGAGAGCATATTTTGAAAGAAACACTTTAATTTTCTTAACAAAACCCACTAAGTAGACGAGTGTAATAATTCTTGGTCGTGTCATATATAACCCCTTTTCTCTTTGTACGCCCAATTTGATCCAAGAGCAAAGGCAAAGTGCCGATCGTTAAGTTGTAAAAAAATTCTAAAAAATGTGCCTCGGTTCATTAGCTAATTTGCATCCTAACTCAAGTTAGGTTGATTTACTTTCGGTCAAATTCATGGCATCAGATGTCAATTTTTCTGCCAGCCAGTAAACCTATTCATTGGTCTTATTTGTAGTCGTCTGTCGTGTTTAAATAAAAAGTGGCCCATCCACTTTCTGCCTTTCGAGTGATGCAAATAGAAGCTTCGCCCTTCAAGCAAATATTCTGGTTTGCGGTTAAAATTGTGCTTTCTGTCAGGTTATCATATCTGAATAAAATATACATAACATCCTCTCATTGGTATATAATAATTTGCGTTAGAATATTAGATGAGTTGAGAGTCGAACAAAAACTTCGTGCTATGTTGAACTTCCCCCTCGATTACTTCAATAAGTATTCTAGCTGACCATTCCATGTAATGGAATAAGTACGAAATATTGCATGCCTTCAGAGTGAAGTGTATTTTTTCATGTGATGTAGAAAAGTCAAAATCTTACAAATCTCTTTCCTTTTCAAAAATCAGACTTAACATGACATGATAGTTCTAGACCAAAGTGTTTTGGTACTCAATCATCGTTTTGTTCTATGCAGAAATAAAACATTAATAACAAAAAAATGCTTCTAATAGCGCATCAGTTACTTCTGTGCGCAACGTCACCACATCAGAAGTGTCGTAATTTCCATCAAAGCTGCTCTTTATTTCGCTGCCAATCGTCTTGTGTTGATTTGTTTTCGTTTTACTTTTCCCCCTCATAACGTTCGTGTAATCAATGCTTGCCACTCTCTATTTCATTGTTTGTATTCACATTCTATTTGCAGACCGATGACAATAGAAATTACAAATCGAAAACAAAGGCGGATGGGTCGTTAAGATCTACCAAAGAGCAATGCTGCGAGATATCATAGTAGCAAAGTAAATCGACTGCATTCATAAAACCGATACAGAAAGCCACAACTCAAACACATGTCAATCTTGAATCTTGAGTTTTACGTACGCATAGTCGCCACAGTCAGTTCCTGTTCCTCCTGCTCCCCCTCACCACAACCCAACCGTTATTCATTTGCGTCGTAATGCAAGTATTAGTGCGTGCAAACGACTCGTTTTTAAATTCATTGTTGCGAAAGAAAGCAAATATGTGTTTCTATTTATTCCTTTTGTTTGTTAAAACTAAATTAGTATTTTTGTTACCATTAGTAGAATGGAGCTGGACATTCTCCAGTTGTGTATGTGTGTGTGTGTGTGTGTGTGTATGGATGCGCGTGTTATACTCTACACTTAGCGGTTAATTATAACAAAATGAAACAAATAAAAGACAAAATTCAAATGCAATTCAAATAAAAGCAAACAAAAAATGTTAACTGCCATCCGGTGTATCTCTCATATGTCCAGGTTTAGCTTGAACGTGGCGAAGCGGTAGTGTCGGCTTTTGGGGCTGCGCACCAGGCACATGGGCTGCGCTACATGCGACTGTCGACACAGCGCCAGCAGCTGTTCCAGGCCGGCGGGTGCCACGTAGCCAATGCCACAGACGGTGGCCTCGGTGTAGCTGAAGCTGGTGGTGGTCACGTAGCCGAAAACTTCGCGTGTGCACTGCTTGCGTATGCTGTACAGGGTTTCAAAGTCCTCGGGCAGCCACAGTGAGCACATACGCTTAAATTGCTGGGCAACCAGGATTGAGGTGCCGGAACGTCGAATGTGCACGCGGGTTTTGCTCCTTTCCTGTGAAGAAGCAAAAGGAATTCATTAAAATATAAAGCGTGATTTTTTATTTTAAATCGTAAAAATTTTAATTAAATTTCAACCATGCAGTCTAAACTCAATCAAAATTTTATATTAAAAATTATAATAATGGTTTAATTTTTGATTTCAGAAAAAGTTCACTCAATTCATGTTAATTTGCAATTTGATATAACAGAGTTAAGAGCTTACTTGCGCTTTGCGCCTCCAATACACGCGCTCGCCTCGCAGATTCTTCAGGCGTTTCTTGTGGTGCTGTCGCAACATTTTACGCTCCCTTTGGTTGGTATCCGACAGTGCTGGCTCCGTGTAGACGGGCTCATGGTTTTCGTGTTTAATTTGTTTGAGATGTCGCTTGAAATCGGCACGTGTAGGCAGGCATATCAGCGCAAAATCGGCCAGACTGCCGCGCGACTTCATGCGCAGTTGCAGCTGAACGAGGCACTGCGGTGTCAGCTCACGCGGGAATGTGTTGCACTTGCGCTGGATAAACAGCTGCAGCGTCTGTAGCAGCTCACGATCGCGCAGCACGTGAAAGGAACTTGTAGTTCGCCGGGGCGTGTCGCCTGTGGCTGCCCAATCGCGCAGCAAGTGCGCAAAGGGAGCACGGAACGGACTAATAACGGCAAACTTGCGATAATTGCAACGCTTGCCAGGCGGTCGACGAAAGAACTTGGTGCGGAGTTCAGCATGGCGCTCGGCTAATATTTGGCGACCTGGAGCGAAAATTAAAAAAACAAACAACTAAAAACTTAATGTTAAGTGCAATATTAATGTCGCTTACCTCCCACTGTGTCTGGCAGATGTGGCTCGGTGCCCATCTCGCGGGCCACTGAGTCGAATTCGCGCAGTCCACCCGGTTTGGCGCCCCACATTATTAAAGCCAGCCAAGTGGGCATGCCGTAGCCGGCTGGCACTATCACATCCCAGCCACAACCGTAGCCAAGGCGCTTGTACTGCGGCTGCTGCGAACCGGGGCGCTGTATCAGCAACACTGGCACCGGCTGCAGCGTCTCCTCGAACTGACAACGTGCACCCGGCACCACTGCGTGCTTGGCGCGCAGCTCACCGTACGTCTGCGTGGTCAGCATTTGCTCACAAATGTGATCGCGCAATTCGGCGCACCACAACGCACTGTGTGACAAGCAATTGGGAGTAACTGTTAAGAATTCGCGTGACTGAGTAGTGCTCGGGCCCACAGCTGATGCCGAGATGGGCTGTGCTTTGGTGCGCTTCTGTGGGCGATTGATACGCGGGTCTTCGATATTCAAGGCGATTATCATGTTGGAAAGCAACTCGGCAGGTGAGCTGAGTACGCCGCACTGCTGCCAGTAGAGCGCCTGTGCTGTGTGCTGATCTCGTGCTTCTGGCCGCTGCTTTATTCGTGCTTGTAGCCAGTCCACTTTGCTTACCGCTGCGTCTGCATCCTGTACATTATTTACTTTGAAAGCATTTGCCAGCACCGACTGTGCCAACGGTCCAGTTAGGCGAAAGCGATTCATGGTGTCCTTCAGTTCACTCAGCAAAAGCGAACGCTCGGTGTTGGCATAGCGTTTAATGCGCTCGTACGCCAGCGTCTTTGTCATGAACTGCAGGCGGCGATGCGCTTGAACCGAGACCGGTTTGGGCTCTATAAATAAATCAAGTCAAAGTTTCTGCGACTCCGACGGTAAACATCCCAACACTTACCTTCTTCTTTCTGCTGTTCTCCATGCATTTTCTTGTCTTCTTCAAGTCGCATGACATCCTCCGGCTTCAGCTGCACTTTTACACTCTTTGTTGACACCAATTCGAAAACTTTGATCAGCTCCTCCAGCACCACCTGGTATGCACTCGGATGCACCCATAGCCATAGCGTATGGTTCACATCTTCCGCCGTCGCTTCCTCTTCCAACGGCCGCCACATGAAGCTGACACGCGCCAATGCCGACTCCGGAAAGCGTCCGTCTGCAAACAACTCGATGCTGCCTTCCCGCCTACCACTCAGGTACGTTTTAGCTCCAATGCTTAGCCCACATTTGGCACTGCTCAGGCGCGCAAACCCCGCACACAACTCGGCCACCTTTCCCTGCAGTTCTATGCACGCATGAAAGGAGATGTCCTGCAGAAGGCAGTGTTGTGCGCTGGCGCGATAGCACGCCCGATACGTCTTGTCGCAGCTGGCATAGGGCAGCCGATAGCCCCAGCGCTGCACCATGTGAAAGCGACGCGCGTGCCAGATATGCGTCTCCAGCCAGACGTGTCGCCGCTGCCGGCGTAAATACTCGCGCAGCAGGTTGCGCGGCCGGCGACGATGTTTGCGTGAGGGCCGCTTGGTCGGCTGTGGTATGCCCGCCTTGGCCATTTGCGAGCGATGCGCTGCTCGATATTTGCGCGGCAGCCGCTTCGGATGATGTGACATGGCACGGCGCCGCATATGTTTGGGCAGCGTCTGGAAGACCAGTTTTCGGCTGGTGGGATGCCGCACCTCATCCAGCAAATGTTTCAACTCCTGCACAGCTGAAGTGGCATAGCGATAGGTGGGCACATGGGTGCCCAGCTGCGCGGTGTCGTATTCCAACTTCTGCGTGGTCATGCTTGTCCTATGCCAGTAAAATGGTTAACGACATTAAACGCGAAATGCCGCTTTTCAAAATCAAAACAAACTCCGATTCGAATAAATGTCAAAACGCGAGTGCACGTGTGCTGCGTAGCAACGTTGCTGACTTAACGAAATCTGTATCACAGGGTGACTCCGATGACAAAATTATGTACTAAATTTAGTTTTAACCTCCACACTGTCACTATTAACATATGTGTAATATTTCAATTTTGATTTTGCTATAACTTTTTAGTTTTAAGTCCGATTTTCATGCGGCTTCGGCACAGTGGCCATTTTATCAAGCTCTTTCTAAATATGTAATCAGAAAACTAAAAATTTATTTTTTATTTTTATATTTATATTTATTTTTTCCATCTTTTTTTTTCAAATGAAAATTTTTACCCCTATTTTGGTTACATATTAACATATTCAAAATTCAATGTTCAAATTTGGATATGTGATGTGGAATTACCTAAAAATCTTAAATACAAAATTTTGTGAGAATATCTTTGAAAATGCACTTTTTATGGCATTTCTTTAAAAAAAGCAACAAATTCGCCCACATTGTGGGGGCTGAAACCCCATTCATCCCTTTTCCCCCTTCCACATTTGAACCTAAAATCTCTTAAGCACAGTCCATTTTACGTTTTTGCTTACCAACTTAGCTCAAAAAATGAAAATTGTCTATAAAACGGATGAAAGGAAAATTATTAACATATGTTAATAGTGACAGTGTGAAGGTTAAAAGATTTCATTACAATTTTTATCGAATTGAAATACTGAAATTCGGTGAGCAAAATGATCGATATGTTGAAATTAATTAATCCTACAAGGAAACACATGGATTATACTAACCTCTTTATTTTTACATTATATGTTAATATTGAATAAATATATACATATAAATATTAATTATTGAAAAATGTTTCAAGAAATATAGGCAACTCCTATCGTACTCTGCATAATTCTATTGTTATTTACTTTATAGAACTATATAAGCGAGTAGTATTGATCCAAAAGTTTTTTGGTGCCTAGTGTTTTATGACTATTTTTCACTGTTTCTCTATCAGTGAAACTTTATTAAAATATTACTCAAAAATATGGCCAATCACCTTAAATGGCCTGAACAATATTTTATCAGTCAAAGCAATTTAAATAAAAAATATTCACATCATAGCATTGTAGTAGTACTTTTATTTGGGGAAAAAATCCATCTGTACATACATACATAAAAAATTATGTCCTTTGGTTTTCCAAATGTCAGCCCTATGGCTTTTTAATAAGTGAATTTTTAATGTTCACACGATCACGAAGTTTGATTAATGCGGGGAAAATACCAAATTCAGACACTGAATGTGTCTTGCTGGTCTTTGATTTAAAAAAATGTGGCCAATTAAATCTGATTGGTATGACAATTTATCATTAGCAATTATCGTATATTAATTGACTTGACATTTCAAAACATTGCAGTTCGAATAAAAAAAAAATTCCAGAGGTAGATATGTCATGCTGAAATTGCCTCCAACCAATCTGGTTGTTTGTGTAGACAGCCAGGCGACAATTAAGTCACTGGACTCTCACATCATCGATGACATGATGATGATCAATGACAATATTCAATGAATCTTGATCAATGAGAAATGTGTTCGAATCGATTAGCCGATTTGACTAACAACGCAAAGTACTTGAGATGCACTTGTAGAATAAGATATGTATTCCAGGGTTAATAAAACGCAACTTTGCATACTCACAGGAGTTCTGACAGCGAGCCATCGGCCTTTCTGAGTTGGGCTGAGGGGGGAATAGACACTCCGTCATCGCTTTCTAGGCAACAGCGCGTTTGATTATCATCCGAAGCTTAGGCTGGTTTGGACCACCACCGAACACGTGATAGCAAAGGCCATGCAACACTCTTCGGGAGTTACAGCAGTTGTTCAAGGCCTCCGGGTGTACTAGACAATCGATAAGTTGCCCGTCAAATTTAACCTATTTTTAACCGATCTTACACTTTTATACACTAATATGCAAGATTATAATACCTAGAACTATTAATTTATTTGTAGGATAACAAACTTTAAAACTTTGCTTGCTGCAATAGACTGCATGTGTTTACTATATATTCCTATTTTGGTAATAGTCATGTAAACAAACTGTTTTACAAAAAAATACACTTTGCACCATTATTGCAATTAAATAAAGTGTCTGATATTATGTGCTCGTAAAAAAGTTGTTGTAATGTCTATATAAATTGGCATGATTAAACCTAAAGCCGAGAAAATTATTAATTCAGTCCCATAAAAATAAAGTGAATAATAAAAGTTAGTGCTAGTTAGACCTGTTTGTGGATCGTGGCGGTTCAATTTTCGAATCAACCAAAGACAACAGCAACAATGTTAACAACTGTCACACATTGTGAATACCGCTATTATTTGTTACAGCTGCTAAAAGCGCTGTTAAAAACTGCAGTACTACAATTCAAACACATTCAATATAATAATTTGCAATTAATTTCATTATTTTTTAAAATGTTTCAAATGGATTTGTGCACACTTCATTTGAGCTGCAAATTAGTTTCTCACTCATCGACTTTCCATTTGCCGTTAATTCAAAATGTACTCACATATGTATTTTAATTGATTAATAGCAGTAAATAGCTGCTTATTAATCAGTCGGGGAAGTCATATTTTAACTCGAATAACTAAAGATTTACATTGCAATTTAATATGTGGATGGTGCACCCAAGCAGAAGAGAATTCTTAATCATTTTTAATTGCTATGAATCTGTGAATATATTGAAAAGTGAAACGAATTAACGCTGAAGCGTTGATTTGTTTACATCGTCTTATAAATTCTTTTTTACATAATCTGTGTGGCGTTTTAACACGAAAAGTTTCCTTGCTTTGATAATGAGTTTGTAGACACTTGGAATAATACGAGCGAACAAAGATTTGGATTACAGGTGGCTGATATTTCTCTCTTTTTTGGATAAATTAAAATTCTCACATATGACCTGGTAATCCATTTTATTTGTATTGAAGACACACATCACTCAAAAAGGAACAGAGAGAAAGTTTAAAAATAAAGTTGTTTTTTTTTTTAATAAAGAAACATTCAATGAAGCATTTTTTGCAGAAACTCGATTAGTGCTGACTTGACAGAAAATCAAAAGAAACCAAAATTAGATATCCATAACATCTGGTTTCTGTAAAAATATAAAGTTAAATAATATTTTCAATGTAAACATATGACACAACGTGGGGTTAAAACTTCTTGCTGAAGAAATACTCTGAAATTACAGACTTTTAATATTATTTGCTTAGTTTTCATTCAGATTTCACATCTGCTTTCTATGAAAATATGAAATTTATTATTTTTTAAATGAAAACATGCGACAAAAAGTGTCTTAAAGGCACCTTTTTGCTTAAAGACTCTGTAAATACAGAATTTTAATATAATTTCTGTATTTGTTTTTTAATAGTTTCGGATATAAAATTGCATGTATGTATAAACTTTTTGATTTTAGATTAAAAATTACATGTGACAGTAAAGACAAAATAAGGTCCGAAAAAGACAAAAAAGTTATGCAGCTATCATACATACGTACATGTACCATGTATGTACCATGTTAGTTGATCAATCAGTCATAGAAGCGAATGAGTTTTGTTTAGCCACAAAGCCCTGACAAAAAAAGAAAGTAATTATTAAGTGAAAGGTCAAAGAACATGTTAGACCTTTGGTTCATTAAGTGCCCTCTATGCCGAGCGGAGGTCAGAGGGTAGCAAAACTCTTTAGCTGGGGTTCTATCAAAAGTAAGGTTATGTTTCATGTGGAACCATTTGCTCTCACAGAAGAAATTGACAAAGTCCGAACATTGCACCTTCGTCTGAGAGGAGCCGTGAAAGTGGTAAATCGATTGCTCTACTTCTTCATTGCGATAATTGGAAGGAGTGCCAGTAGGCGTCATTATTGGGGCATTAGTGCCCAGTGCTAACTCCTGCAACCTTTCCAGGACCTTTTTTTTGTTTTTTAATTTTGGCCATAATGAACTTGAAACCTTGAGTCGCACATGTTATGTGGGCCACATGCAATGAAAAGTACATTGATGGTGAAAAGAGCCAAGTATGAATATGTAAATGGGTCAAAGCCAATTAATATGTTTGCATTTAGTTGCTTTTAGCAATCATTAGGCAGTTTAAAATGTATTCATTATCGCTGAACCAATTGGTGTGCAGTACAAATGTTTATAGTAATTAAATTAAAATTACAAACTGCAGCATAAATTTATCGAAACACTGAACTTTAATAATGAAAATAATACTTATTTATAAAATCACTATTAAACATTGTAAAATTACAATTCGTTTAATTGTACAGCAGTCTAATTGTATATAATTTAGTTCAATGGCAACTAAGTGCTGTGATAGTGCAATAATTTTGTTGGAGGTTAAATGTGTGGCAAATCCCAAATGCGCCCAAGACTTGTTAGTCGCTAACCGGCTCCAGGCTGTCTCATATATTTGGACTAACATTATTAACCCTTTCGCTATTTTGTTGCCATATGGCAACATGCTACTTTGTGGACGTCTGTATCCTCTATGGTTGCGCGAATACATTTTTTTGTTGGTCTTTAGAATAGTTTGAAGTTTTTGGAAAAATACGAAATTAATAAACTGAATATTTAAGTTTAAAGAAGAGAAGTATACACGTTTTTAATGGTATATCTTGACATAGTAAAGGAAGAAGAAGCAGAAAAAATTAGAGAACTTTTTAATTTGGCGTTTTCTTTCAATTTAGATACTTGTTTTTTAATTTTGGCTGAAGTAAATGAAGAAATATTCAAATTTTCGTTATGCGTAAAAAGTTGTATGTTCAAGTTAATTATTACAGCCACAACGATGTGGTTGCTCTCATAGCAAACCACTCTAAAATACAGGGTCCGAGTATAAAAGTTACAAAATTTCTTATGGAATGGTTTTAATATAACCACATAGAAGCCTAAAACGTAAAATTTAAAATTTTAACTTTCCCCAGTAAAAACCTGTAGCGAAAGGGTTAAGTAAATCATGCACTGAAACCCGATTCTTGTTGAATATTTATAACAATAAAATTTTGAAGAATTATTCGAAAACACCAAAGTCAAAACGCTGAAGCCGCTACGCGCTTAGATGACAACAACAATATCAAAGCAACATTAGCGCTGTCAGCTTAAAAATCAAAGCGACAAAAAGGCAAGTGAGGGAAGACAAAGAACGAAAAGAAGAATGCGGCAATTTCCCATTTAACGCGTCTCATCAAGTGTTATGCGTTTTATGGCATTCAAGTGTTGCGTATGCAAATTAACATAAGGGGCCGGTTCCCTTTACTCAAAGCTGTCGCTTGCGCAGTTTGGCCAGCGATACATTAAAATTGAAGCACATAAAAATGCTGCAAAATAAATGCTGAAAACTCAGACAAGACAAAGTACGTTAAAAGTTCATAATAATGATTTCAGAGGAAGCACGTTGACAGTTATAAAATTCAAAAAAAATAATAAGGGAAAAGGATTTAACGTTTTTAACGGTTAACTGGGTTTTGCTTGAATTGCTTGAAATTTGAAATTAGTTTAAAACCTCAAAAATGCTGTTAACATTTTTGTATTTCTTTTTAATAAATGTTGGGAAACTGAATTTGGATTGCCTTTTTTGTTGACTTTCTACGTTTTTGGCTAAATCGAACTACTTTATTTGAAGAAAAGACACGAAATTTATTGAAAGTAATAAAAAATTCTCCACAAAACGCCTCTGTATTTGAAATCTGCTAAAAAAAGTCTATTGACAAAGGATGTGTGCTACACAAATCGAATTAAAACTCGGAGGCCTGAAAAAGGCTCATTGTTAGACTCTTCATGTATGTAGCTGAAGGCTATTTCCGTCTAAAACAACCAATGACGTCTTGAAAAAGCTTGACAAAACCGAAAATTCAACTTTTGCTGCGTTGCTCAGACTAGACCAGAACTTAGACCTCAAATAGCGAGGTGTAACCAAGTCAGTAACACCTACTGAAGTACTAATTTTGTTTATCAATCAATGAACCAATTCGACTTCTTAAAGAAGCTTAGTAGATCCTTAATTTCAACTTTTGCTGCGTTGTTCAGACTACACAGAAAGCTAGATCTCAAATAGTTCGGTGTAACTAAGTCAGTCAGTTCCTACTAAAATTCTATTCTCGTATTCTGAACTTGTAGGACCAAAATAAAATAAAATTTAGATGTACGAATCTACAGACTGAGATCTAAAAAATATGTATTTTTTTCTTAAAATTTAGTTAAATGGAGACAATTTTCCTCTTTCATTTTATACCCATATCTTCATCATTGCACAACCGCAGATATTTATAAAAATATTTGAAATGTGTACGTCTTCAAAATTTGAAAGTCATTTAAAAAGGACTTTCTGTCAGACAATGAAAAACTGACTATAAATGACCTCTTATTTCGCACTCTGTAATAAATGTAAAATTGGTAAAGTTCACTCAGTGTTTCATAACTTTGTAATTTTTCTTTCGATTCTATTGATGTTAGGCTTAATATTTGCACAAATAATATATCTTTTATCTTAGATTTTAAAACTAGAGGAGGTAAATAATTATTTTTTTATAAAAAAATCATTTGAAAATTTATGGTCGCAAAAATTTACTATTTTTAAACTTTCACCATCAGTAACTTCACCAAATATCATCTGATTTAGACAGACTATATATCGCTAAAAGGGCTCAGGTATTATCTTTTGAATGACGGCTTGTGTTAGACGGATGATTCGTTTACGAGATATGTGCTCATAACTGAAGCAACAGAGAAAAAACTGGTTTTTGGAAGAATTTTCGAAAACGAAGATTTTTAAAAAAGAATTTTTGATTTTCAGTTTCGTGTTCAGCGGCCCAAAGTTAGTCTAGAAAATACTTTTGTTTTTAGGTGCACGCGGCTAACCCATTTTTTGTCGATTAGTGTAATATTGCTTTGTAACACCGTTCGACAAAAATTAAAAAAATTTTTCACACCGTAAAAAATTCATATGGGCGTGAAACTAGAGACCAAACATAGTAATACTGCGTACTCAGTTTTTTATTTCTACATCCTTTGTTCTTTTAAAAGGACTTCAAAATTTTTAAGGGGATAAAAAATAAAAAAAATATAAAAAAACTTAACCTCGTTAGAATATGGCGATATGTATATCAAATGAAAGAGGAAAGGCTCAAAAATTTAAATAAAATTAATTTTTTTTATCTATTTGTAAAAAAGGATATGAAAAAGGTCCTTTGAAAATGTTAGTGCTTTTTATCCTTGAAAATTTATAACGAATTTTCTTGAAAAGTAAGTATGTTGAAACCCCAAATCTCCTTGATCACCTGCCAAAATTTCATGACTCTAACTTTATTGATTTTGTATCTTTTTATTATTTAAAATACTGATACTCAAATAAATTAGAATTTTTGTACTTCATTAGAATTGCAGCTTCCGCCTTTTTTTTAATAACTTTCGAACTAATAAAGTTAGAGATTTGGGGTTTTACTACTACATACTTACATTTCAAGAAAATTCTATGTCAAGGATATAAAGGATTAAAATTTTCAAAGGACCTTTTTCATATCCTTTTTTTACAAACGAGGTTAAGTATTTTATATATTTTTTTATTTTTTATCACCTTAAAAATTTTGAAGTCCTTTTAAAAGGAGAAAGGATGTAGAAATGAAAAACTGTTCGCAGTATTACTATATTTTGTCTCTAGTTTCACGCATATATGGATTTTTCCCGGTGTGAAAAATGCTGTCGCACGGTGTAATATATCAAAAATATTGCAGAATATTTAAATACACAAAAGTAATTACACAAATTTGACCGCAGCTAATTAAAAACCCATTAATACTACTCACTTAACTTTTAGAGAAAAACCAAAAATAATTTGAAGTGGAAGCAAGTTTCAACTGTGTGTACATTAAATCGATATGAAAACTAAAAATTTTGATAAGTACACAAAAAACATAGTTTTTGAAAGTCAGTGTGACAGTGCGCATATTTTTTGTGGGTGGCCAAATACCATAAATCTTCAGAGTATGTAAAATCACAGCTCTTAGAAGTATTTTCGCATGATTTTTAATGTGGCAAGTGCACAGTGAACAAATAATCGAATTGTAAAGTAGTCAGTGCGAGCACGTGTTGCACATCGACATTGGCATATTTTGCAATAATTTCTGTTGTTTTCTTATCAAAAAGTACAGGAAATATAGAAGCTAACAAGTTGAGCATTTCGCTTGAGCAAAAAGCAACAAAATATGCTGTAAGTGTGGGTGTTGGTTTTGGGTGTTGATCGAGCAGTTAGGTGCAAAGTTCATTTGCGGTTTTTATTCAATGACGGCAGTGATTCATGTTATGGCGCAATCGAGTTTTTGAATTTATGGTTGAGTTGATATAACTTACAGTATAGTGAACAGTAGTGCCCTTTGTTCTGTTGTTTAAAATTTTAAACTTTCCAACTGCTGAGGTTTGAGATTGTTCCCATTGTATATAAAACCCTAACGAAGTCATTGTAAGAGCGATTAAGTCCACGAATTTATTTATTTCAATTTTTGAGTAACAATTTCTGCGGACCAAATAAGTAGCAAAATTGCTTTTTCAAACCGATTGATATAAGGAGCCTAAAACTTGTTAAGATTCGCTTTCGACCAACATTTTCATAACTTGATGGAAATCCGTAATTTGGTCGGACATTAGACAAAACCTAATGTTAGCTAGTTTCTGAATATAAAAGTTGAATTTCACAAAAACACAGAACAAAAAATAAAACCAATAGTTACATTAAAAATAAAGAACAATCAGAGCAAAGATCTTCTAATTGTTCCTACATACAGTGGTGTCTGGATATAGTGAACTAATTATTGCAAGGCCTGTTCACTGTATTGAGGTTATTCACTATATCAAGGTTAACATTTTTGGTCAAAAACTCGTTTATTTGCTCAAAATATACTTTTTGTTTTTTGCTTGAAAATTTGTTTTCTATATTTAGAGGCTCGATGTCAAAATTTGAGTGTTCATTATATCGAGGTGTTCACTATATAGGGGTTTCACTATACCCAGACACGACTGTATTTCCATTCTTATTTTTATTTTTCATATCTTCAAAACTAAGTTTAATTCGCACCTGTGGGTCCGGTATCCAAAACACATTTTGAACTTCTCAAATGTGTTCAAAGTTATGCAATAAAGCTTTATGGAAGCAGTAGGGCACAGCTCTGGGTCTCAGCTGGCTATCAAAGCTATATTTTGAAACGAGGCAATGATTTGGTTTCCGCCAAGAAGTCTGGCGATTCGAATCGCAATTGGATGGACAGGGACAGAACAGCGCCAGGGTAACTAGCCTCGCAAAAAAACTGGGTTTGCTTTCGAATGACTCCTATCAAAACTGTATGGATGAGGAAGAAGAAGAAAATGCAATTCACCTTCTAAGGATTCGTCGCGAATTTTCGAACACAAGAAAGACTCACCTGGGCAACTTCTTCCTCGGTCTACTGGGTCTCGAAAGCAGCGTAAACTGTAACCAGTGGCATTTTTTTTTTTCGATAAAAGCATTGTTTGTTAAAGCTTGGAAAATCACCAAGCTTGAAAAAGTAATGTCTCAATGGAATAGCTTAGTCCCTCTGTATCTCATCCACCTCTGTTTGCATGCTTGTGGACATTCACTGGTGGTTGGTCACGACTACGGCTTCTTTCAAATGACTCTTCAAAGTGGCGAGCGATGAATGTCGAATGTTTGTTGCTGTTGAGGTACGCAAATTGAACTTGTCGCCTATATTTCAATATTCTTGTGCGAGTTGAACTTTAACTTGCTTGGCTGGTTGAATGTGCGCACTGATGAGGAATCGAATGTATGTAGAACGCAGTGGCGGATTCGGCGGAGTTTTTGGGGTTGAACACACCGCCCCCTCCGAAATATTAGGGTTGACTTTAAAACTACATACAAATTAAAAGGCATTTTATGAATATTAAAGAATTACTTTTTGAAACCCCCCAAATATTTTTCTGAATCCGCCCCTGGTAGAACGTATATATGTATGTATATGCAGTATGTTTCTATGTATGTATTTATATACATATGTACATACATATGTAAAGTATGCCAAGTAAATGCTGCTTGCTAGATTTCACATATTTTTTTATACCATACGACTGTAGCGCAAATGTAGTAAAAAACAACACCACAAGCAACAACAATGCTAACAACACGAAAAATTAAATCAGACATTAAGGAAATTTTATGCTCATTTTTTTTAAAAGCAATTTATTCACCTTCTTTTGGTTTTCTTTTTAACGTTGTTTGTAATTTGCTGTTGTCATTGTTGTTGTTTTTTATTATTATGATTTCAGTTTTTTTCTTTCTTTATTTTTCCATGTTTATTGTGCTTTGCAAATTCGTGAATTGTGCTGCTGCTGCTACTGCCACAATTGACACGATTACAACAACAGCAACAATAATAAGAATAACAAAACCAGCTAAACAACAACAATAGCCAACAGTAGCAGCAGCAGCTGCTGGCTGACACCAGCAACGGCGCTTTGCTTTTTATCGCTGCCGCCATCGTTGCGCCGTACTCACGTTTGCGTCTGAGCCACCAGCGACGCTGCGCCGCATTCAATCGTCGCCTGCCACAACGTGCGGTTCAGTCTGGTTCGGTTCGGTTTGGCTCAACGCGGTTTGGGGAAGATTTTGATGGGACCGCATTTGCTGCGGGCTCGCATTCGCATTTGTGCTTCGGAGCAAAACGCACGCGCGCTGCTACACACACAGACATAGACACATAGACACACACGGACACGTTCGCCACCCACTCTGCGCCAACGGTGTGAAACCAAATCGCACTGCAAGTCGACACGCGCAACGCGTCGCTTCAACGATTAGTCTGGAAATTTGAAAATAAACAAATTTCCTTCAAGCGCTCGAATTAAATAACTATCCAAATAAATAAAAATAATAATAAAAAATTTCCCTACAAAATAGTAAAGTAAAGCATAAAAATTAACTTGCAAAGTGACAACAAATTGCAAAGTGCCAACAAATGTTTTTAATTTTCAATTAAATCTGTGTGACGCGGCGTCCGAAACGTGGACAATCGACAATACTAACTCAATTGAAAGTTCAATAAATAATTGAAATTCAAATTCAAATGTGCCGAAAGTGTACATAAGTGTTGCTTGGCTGGCTTGAATGTTTTACACGTGTTGCACTCGTTGTCGAACTTTCAAGCTTCACTAAAACTTACAACAAAATAAACCAAAAAAGACTTAAAGAAAATCAGCTGAAACAATTCAAAAACCGAGCACACGTAGCTGTTTGCATGCAATTTGCGCACATACACACACATACACAAATATAAAGGGACAAAGCCTCTTCAAACCAGTGTTCTGCATATGGAACAGTTTTTGGATTTTTTTTTGTGTTCCAAAGTTCTCATCCAGAATATACAATTCTGAAATGTGGCATAGGCACTGAATTACGTGTATGAAATCACCCAAATGGTATAAAGTTTTGCAGTAATTTCAATTTCGTTTTCAATTGGAATTGAATGCATTTGTCTGGCACGACGGAACCATGACCTACTAGCGCAATTTAAAGCCCAATTTGTGTGACTGGAAGATTTGGCGGCGCGTCTGAAGCACTGTAAGTCTATCTAGCGCCTTAAACTACACACATGTGTGTGTACTGCGATTTGTAAGATTTAGCAAATTTATTTATTTTAAAGACTAAAAACTAAAAGACTCGGGAAAAAATAAAAAAATATTATATGAGTACAACAGTTCAAAATGAAATCTTAATTAATTAACTTTAAAACCCTTCCAAATTTCCAAAGAATCTGCAAGTATGTTGAATTCAGTTAGTGCTATTCTATTTCTATTCTATTCTATTTCAAACATCGATGTTTCCGATGTTCGATGTTTTTCTCTACTTTCCCATTACTATTAAAAAGAGCGGGAGAAGCTACAAAAAAAAACTAAAAAATTCATATAACATTTATAAAGCCTATAAAACCAATTTGGACATGCTGGTATTTATAAACCGCGAATCGTGAATGAATTTTGACTATAGTCAAATAAGATTTTGCTACTGGGTGGCACAGAAATGTTTATTTGGTTATTAATGTTCATTAATATGTTAAATTATCTTCTGTTGTTGTTGTTGTTAAATTCTTGTAATGGATTATTTTTTTTAACACACACCCCTTTAATAAAGTGGCAAATGAATTGCTAAAATTTTTAAATACATTTTAAGTTTTAATATATTTCAAAAAAGTCCCCATTGGAAAAAGGTCGAAGAAAGATCTTCTACCATGCAACGATTTTTAGTACAAAAGCGGATCGCTTGAAGGAGAGAATCGGAAATAGCAAAGCGAATATAAACTCTTCGAACTCGTTTAAATCGAATTATAGCAGACGCATAAAAAGTTCTCTATATGTAGGTGGCATATTCCAATCTTGAGCGAACATAAGCGGAAAAGGAACTTTGCGATGTATGGATACCAGAACGAAGAACAGTTGCTAATACAATAAACGAAGAGAAGCTTTACGGATGAATTGAATTGGGGATGGCAAAATCAATATTGGCAGAACAATTTAATTTAGTTTTAGATAGCTAAATTTTGAGTATGAGAAAGCTAAAACTTTCTTGAAAAAGCAAGCTGAATGCATTTATAGTTGTGAAAATTAATAAACGATTACTAAAACACAAATCGAAGCGATAGAAAGGGGGTTGGTTTTAACCTAAAAAAAAATTAAAACATTACATTTTATTTAAAACATTATTTTATTTATTTATTTTATTTTCTTAGGTGTAACGCAGGTTGAAAAAAAATATGGAAAAAATATATGTTGTTAAACATTATATGAGAAATATGGAGAAAACATTTGATGATTGTACAAAAATTCTAACTTGAAGAAAAATGTTTTTTGAATAAAAAAAAAATTTGTAATAAAAAAATTTAAATAAAAAAACCTTTTTGGGGTTATATTCACTTTTGAGTTCCACCGATTTTTCTAGTTATGCCTCTAAATGATATCTATAATATGTCTCAATCTCATCTAAGCCGGATGACTACTTAAAGTCAAACTTTTGTTTTTATTTACTATATTAATTCTGGCAGATCGGGAATTAACTTTTATGGACTAAAACTCTGGGAAATAGCTACCTATATTAATACTAGTATTAAAAACATATAACAATCAAAATTGTGCCCCCGGCCCGGGTGTTGCCCTTCCTTATCCGACTATAGCCTTTCAACGTTAAAGTAATAAAAAGTTTTAATAAAAAGTTCTCGTATGCTTATACAAAAATATACTGCAGCAATGAAAGCGATTTATTAAATAGTGATAGTGAAAATTAACTTGAAATCACATCTGTTGTGATTCATAGCTCACAATAAACGAAGCATAACTACAAACAACAAATCTGATATCAAGATTTTATCATGTTTTATCCAAAACTGGGTTAGAATGGGGAATAATTTGGAATTGGGAAATGTTGAACACATTACCACCAGAATTCGTTCAAATTCCGTTTAAGCATAAACGTTGAGGATATTTGAGCAAATATGTTGTTTTATGAAGAAATTCTTCAATCGTGTTTATAAGCTCGACATTTTGTTCAAAGAGACTGTCACTAGTTGCTCAGTGTAAAATTACGTTCGGAATTAGTTTACTTTTTCTGAAATATATT
This sequence comes from Melieria picta, assembly GCA_964056695.1. Taxonomy (NCBI): domain Eukaryota; kingdom Metazoa; phylum Arthropoda; class Insecta; order Diptera; family Ulidiidae; genus Melieria; species Melieria picta. The sequence goes on from OZ057399.1 coordinate 48,219,462, forward strand.
TTTATGCCGTTGTTAACTTGTTGAATTAGTTTACTTTTTCTGAAATATATTTTTATGCCGTTGTTAAGTGTTTAACTGCTGCTTTGGAAAATATTTTAATAGCAAAATGTGTAGCCAAGTTTAATTGCAGCGAACCGTGAGTTCGTTTTAGTTGAGCGCTTTGTTCTCAATGGATTTGTCACAGAACAGCGATTAAGTAAACTAGTAAAGTTTATTAAAAACAATGTATAGTATAAGTAAAATTGGCAAAGCCAAAAATACAAATACTTGGATTTATTTGGAATTTTATTTTTTTTTTGAATTTTATTAATATTTGTTAATGTATTATAAATTTGCATCCATATCCGCTTGTTAAACATTTTCACATTCGCATCCGCAAAATCGCATCCGGCTGATTTTAAATTTTCAACGCCCAGGTAAAACACGACGTTATTTAAAAGAATAAAAAAAATGTGTATTCCGAATCGCGAGACTTTCGGATTATCCGTTTGATTGTAAGTATAACAATTCGCTGATTCGCTGATTTGCTGATTGTGTATATAGTACTCAACAATTTTCGAGATAGTTGAGATGTCAGTAGCTTTTCCAGATCGGATATTTCAACACGGAGATTCAGGGGAATTTAGATAATTCTTAAAGCTTCGGGTTTGGCAAGCATTTCTTAAAATGTTGTCACGAGTTCTGATTAAGATTACAAATAAGAGTTTTTTAAGTAATTTTAGGTGAGGTTGAGTGGCTGCCTTTGTATAACCTATACTCACTCACTCAAACCTATACTTCAATGGACTTTGTCCATTGGACGTTGTTTACTGAACAACATAATTTAATCGCCAAAACCTAATGGTGCCCAAAAGACCCCGACTGGATCTACAGGGAACCAAACAGAGAAAAATGAAGGAATTCACAATGGACCCAATGGGGTCCCGAGTGAAATTGCATGCCGCACACTTCCCTTCTTTATCCTAACCTAACCTAGACCTATGCTTTTATGGCTCTTTGTGATACTAAAATCTACCAGTTTAAAATATATATGCAACACTGTTTTTTTATGTGTTATTACCAGGGAAAGGATTTAGTGGAAATTGCCTTTTTTGTTTGCTGCTAGATAAAGCATTTCTGATTGAAAATGAGCACGAATTAGGCCCTCCTGATTAAAAATATACCACTTTTATTTTGCCTTTTTTTGCCTTAAAAAAGCAGTTTGCCTTTTTCACTCATAAATGCCTTTTTTAAGTGCCTATTTTACCTATAAATGCCACAACATGCCTTTTTCAAGATTTGTCGAGCGCCTTTTTATTTTTCTTTCGTTTTTAATATTTTCCCCCTTTTGTTTCGCAAAAATACCTTGAAACTAAAAAAAATTAAGTAGCAACATTGCAATTTCGTTAACTTATCGATGTTTTTACATTGATTTGATCATTCCTAAGCCGTTATTTTTTGTTGTGCAGTGGAAAATTTAAAGAAAAAAACATGCCAAAATCAAAAAGTTCGGTTAGCGCAAGCATTTTATTTATTTTTTTGTGATACTAGTACGGCTTTTATGCTTTTATATGAGAAGTTAAAATATGAATTTAAAATATGTGCCTACATTTCAATTAAAATATCTTAGTTTTAGTTTTTTAACTATCTTTGAAAACCTTGATGTTCCTTTTCGTTTACAAAAAACGAGGTATAAATATTGTATGTTGCATACGTCAGATGAAATAAAATTATTAAAATATACATACCGTTCCCCCTTTTTTTAGATTTTCTAGTATTTTTTTCTTATTTTTAAATGCCTGTTTTTGCCTTTTTAACTGTTTTTAATGCCCTATTTTGCCTTTTTAGGCAATTTGTAGTGCCTTTTTCTGCCTTTTTGGCAGTTTTTAGTGCCTTTCCGTGCCTTTTTTGTTATTTGATTTGGCCTTTTTTATAGGTTTTTAGGTTCTCAAAATCCTTTCCCTGGTTATTACACACATTTCAGACTGACAAGTGATGTCCATTACCTTTAAATAAATTATTGTTATTATTTTTTTAAAGCTTTAGTTATGAAATTTTGGGTCCTGGGTCTTATCATCCAAATTGGGGGTTATTCTAAATATTAAAAAAAAACTTTTGTTTGGAATGTATCTATTTACTATGTTTGTATAAATATGCAAGTATCTCGGTTCGTCGGTCTGTCCATGAATTGACTGGAACGTATCTACGTAGAGAACGTATCTACATATTTGAGAAAATTGAGATATTGGAAATAAAATTGGAATCGATTCACTAAAGATGGGGATGTACTAAGGAAACAAAAATAATTAATCTATCTTAATAATTAATCTGTCCGTTGACCGATTGATATGCTCGAACGAAATTTGTGATAGGTTGTGCTATAGATGAGGTTGAACTATAAAGACTCGAATCAATGTGTAAATAGCAAAACTCGACTTTTCTACAGTCTGTTCAATAGCTCACTAGAACGGACCACAATTTTCAAGAATCTAAAGATATTGAAATTAAATTTATGAATTTTTTTAAATTTCTGTATTTCGGTACGTCGAAGAAATATGCGCAATAACTTTCGCAATAGTCGAGATATTGTAATGAGACTGGAACTGGTTAACTGAGCACTAATGTAAACAAAAAATTTTAAGTAGGAAACAATGTATTATTAGCGAGTTAACGTAACGGTTGTTGATATTTACAATGTCATGTGAATGTCATCCTATTACACTGTGGGCCATATTTATTGAAACTCAAGGTGTTGTTTTTTTAAACGAGACTTATTTATGATAGAACTGGTATTTAACTTAAGAACCGTATTCAGGAAGCTGGAATACCGTAGCTAACTTCATCTATCAATGAATTTTATCTATTTTTATTACTACCTACTTACATATATATCAGGTGTAAAACTTTGCTTCCGCCGTTTTTTTCCAAAATTAAAAGCTTTATTGCGAAAAAGTGCTTACAGATGTATTATTCAAAGTATTGTCCGTCTCTTTCTCCCATCTTTCCGGCAATTTTCGGATCCCGGCTCGAAAAAAGGAGTCCTCTTTTGACGCTATCCATGAAGCAATCCATTTTTCCAATTCTTCGAAGGATTGAAAATGTTGATCTGCCAGGCCGTGTGCCATCGAACGGAATAGGTGGAAGTCAGAAGGGGCGACATCTGGGGAATACGGCGGGTGGGGCAAGACTTCCCATTTCAGCGTTTCCAGGTACTTTTTGACCACTTTTGCGACGTGAGGCCGAGCATTGTCGTGTTGGAGGATGACTTTGTCATGTCGCTCTTGATATTGTGGCCGCTTTTCTTTTAGCGCGCGACTAAGGCGCATCAGTTGCGTTCGGTAGCGATCTCCTGTGATGGTTTCACCCGGTTTTAAGAGCTCGTAGTAAATCACACCGAGCTGATCCCACCAAATACAAATCATAACCTTGGCGCCGTGAATATTCGGTTTTGCCGTCGACGAAGAAGCATGCCCGGGCTTTCCCCATGATTTTCTGCGTTTAGGATTATCGTATCGAACCCACTTTTCATCACCGGTTACGATTCGATGTAAAAACCCCTTACGATTTTGTCTTTGAAGCAGTTGCTCACATACAAATAGACGGCGCTCGATGTCCCTCGGTTTCAACTCGTACGGCACCTAGTTTCCTTCTTTCTGAATCATGCCCAGGGCCTTGAGACGTTTTGAAATGGCTTGCTAACTCACTCCCAACGATTCGGCAAGCTCTTCTTGGGTTTGGCACGAATCTTCATCAAGCAATGCTTCTAGTTGTTCATCTTTGAAGGTTTTTTCTCTTCCACCACCATGTTTGTCTTCGACATCGAAATCACCATTTTTAAAACGTTGAAACCACTCCCGACACGTTCTTTCACTCAGAGCAGCATCACCGTAAGTTTCTGAGAGCATTCGATGAGCTTCAGCTGCATTTTTTTGCGAATTGTAACAGAAAAGTAAAACTTCCCGCAAATGGCGAGAATTGGGCACATAAACGGACATTTTCGAGCGTGAATAATACGAAAACAAGAACAACTGTCACTGAAACGGCGATGACAATTCGTTAGGCACTGTCCACACTCACTTTAAAGGCATTACCATCTATGTATTTCAACCAGCCTCAGCCGGTACAGCCACCTATCGGAAAACGGCGGAAGCAAAGTTGTACACCTGATACAAGTTGTAACTTTATTTATGAAATATTTAATCAAAATATTAAATATCTAAAGGGTGATCCAACTAGAGGTACTTTTTTCAATAACCTTTTTTTGACAGATCACGCGTGAGTCGTGTCAAGCTGTCATATTATTTTTGTTCAGTATTGTTTGGCATTTCATCATGGAAAGACTTACGCCTGAACAACGTTTACAAAAAAAAAAAGAAGAAGATCCGACGTTTTCGAGCCAAATTTTGTTCAGCGATGAGGCCCATTTCTGGCTCGATTGGCCACCAAGATCGTGTGATATCACACCGTTAGACTTTTTTCTGTGGGGATACGTAAAGTCTAAAGTATATACGGATAAACCCGCTTCGATTCAGGCCTTGGAGCAAAACATCACGCAGGTCATTCGCCAGTTACCAGTCGAAATGCTCGAACGAGTCATCGAAAATTGGACTCAACGGATGGGCCATCTGAGACGTAGCCGCGGCCAACATTTGAAAGAGATAATCTTCAAAAAATAAATGCCAAAGAATGTTCTTTCGAATGATAATAAACATTCCCCGTTAAATTTTAATTTTCTGTGTTTTTTTCTTTAAAAAAGTAGGGAACCTCGAAATGGATCACACTTTATATTGGCTCTTGGACAAAATTCACTAAAGTGTAAAGTTTGTCAACAGATAAAAATTTGTTGAAAAATGTATGGACGGTTTTAAACTTAAACTCAGCACTGATTTTAATTTTTTTTAAGACTCTAACCTACAACTATTTCATTTGCTGTTAAACGAAGTAGTCACTGAACTAAGACAAACTCGTACACATATAACTAGTCAAACCATTAGCACTGAGTTAACTTGAATCTGATTAAGTTTACTACTGGGCGAATATTTGTACTGTCAATTTTATCAAACGTTAGTTTTGAAAAGTTGAAATATTTTAGTGTTCATTGAACCGTTCTACTTGTCTACGAGTCTAACTAAACCAGTTTGTGTCTGTTAAATGTAGAGATTGTCAGTTATAAATATTTATGGGTAGTTCAGATGATAAAAACGCCACGATATGCAAAGTATTTAGACGCTGCTTTATGGACAGCTGCAGGCTATATATCAGATCTGAATAAATTTTGTACTTTTTGCTATGATTGCATGTGTTTGCATGTGTATAAGCTGCAGTTTGCTATATGTATGTCATTCCAAGTAACGAATGGTGTTTTTGAGAATTGATATTTGCATACAGTCGGTTTTTTATTGCAACAGGAAATCGAGAATAAATGACAGCTGGGAATATGGTGTCACATATATTGAGTTAGGTTAGGCTGTTGTCATAGGTCGAGTTTAAGATAAAATATTCAACAGTTTTAGCGTTCATTATGGCACTTATTAACTTTTTGGCAAAATGGATGGAGTGATGTTTAAAAATATTTAATTTGCCACACTTTTAGCTGAAAGCTCTGTATTAGGTTTGGGTCAGGTTAAGTTACACTGGCTGGTCCTAAGGTCTTGCATAGCCGTCGTTCAACTTCTTAGTGTTGCCAGAGGGACAAGAAAGTTGTGCAGTTGTGAAAAGTTGTGTATTGATCCAGATGGATTTACATATTTCCTTATAATTCCTCTACATCTTCAATGTCCAAACAATTAATTGGGCTGTACGCAACTATACACATACATAGTTATATCTAGTTTTGATTTATTAATTGTTGCTTTGGTATTGTGTATGTACTACAAGTATACATATGTACGGAAATTGCACAAATTCCTTCCACATTCGTTGCTAATAAACTGTGGTATTTCAGTATTAACTGTTCTGCGAACAACGCAACAATGCCAGATATGAGTTTGCCGTTTCTTTATCAGAAAAAAACGGTACAAATAAATTCATAAACACGTTCATATATATATTTATCGCGAGTGTTTAGGGGGTGTGTGCCAACACTCTATGTACGGTGACCATATTTTTCATGCCTATTTTTTGTATCGATTTATTAAAAAAATTTCCACAACTACCGCTGCAGTTAATTTAGTGTGACATGCATAGATATAGACTTTAAAATATCTACGCCTTAATTCATTAAACACAAAACAAATGTGTTAATTAAAATACTGCTTTGAAGTATGACAAACAACGCAGATTTATTTACAAATACTTACACGAAATTTGTTATTTAGGTTGAAATCTCGAGTCTGAAATCAGTAATTTGCAAATGAATAATTAAACAGTATAATTGTTTTCAGCGAAATAAACAACATAATTAACATTATATGGATAGGTAAAGTTAGGCTAAAAATAACGAAAACAACTTTATTTTTATTATGCAATAAAGTTGCCGATTTAAGTACCGAAAATGCATAACACAAACCAGTTTAATTTTTCTCACAATTCACAAATGTACATTCACATAAGTATGTTACAATTCTCATTTATGTATGTGTGTGCAATATATAACAGAGATTGTTTATAGTATAACATGGAAATCAGAAAACTTTTCTGTTATACAAAAACCACTCTTATATGTCTTCCTTCAATTACAAATCTCACTAACCCAAATTGCCGCAAGCATATACGATTTTATCCACCTTGGTTTAGTTTAAAAGAAAACAGTTGGCTTGAATTTTACTAGCTAAACCCCTGGATTAGTAAACCGTATCTGACTTTATAATTAGCCCTAAAATGGCTACTGTGCCTGTGAAGATACAAACATTGAAACAGCTCACAAGCTGCTCTCAAGCTTCGAAATGCAAGCAAATGTGTTAGGCAACTTAAATGCTTCAATTAAATATTTTTTTTTGCAAAAAATTTTAATTGTACTAGTTTTAACTTAAAGCACGCCGTAGTTAAAAAATTAAATTGTTTACAGTCTAAAATTTTTACTGTCAGAGTTAAGTCCTGTTTTTTTCATGTTCGCAATAGCTTTGCAATGAACTAAGAAAAAAACATAATTTTTATAACCATTCAAAGAAAAGCAGTAATCCAAGATTTTTATAGTCATGTCTCAGCTGGTTATTGCATTGAATGCGATTCCAAAGCGACGCTAGCTCCAGGTTCGATTACGTCATAGTCAATGCCAAAGTATAGAGAAAAAAATTATTGTTTCAGGAAACGGCAATCTTCTAAGAGTGAAACTTCCTATGAAAAACTTTCAACTTGCTGTTCAAAATCAAATTAGAATTATAGGTCCATGTTCATGACAAGCATGGGAGCTAAACCTTAGTCTCGTTATAGGGCTGTCAGGCCAGTTATAGACGAGTTCAAACCCCCAAATTTCTGTTTATTACAAACATTTTGTGTGGCAAATATGATTTCAAATGGCATTGGCCTCAAATGTTGTGTACGGAACCCACCCACATTTAAATATATACACACATATGTATAGTATGCCACAAAGGAAGTGGCACACTCCTCAAGTACACTACATCTCAAAACCCCATATCTAAATAGATCAAAAACTAGATGGATCCATGAACAAACATGCATCACGGCAAAACAGATCTACCTAGCTTGGCTTTCAACCAATCGAAGCAGATTTTATACACTGCCTCACTGATCTAAAGTCCGACCGATTAATCAGCATCGGCATCGGCTAGTATCGGCCAATAAAATAGGTATCGGCATCGGCATCGGCCAAAAAAATAGGTATCGGCATCGGTATCGGCCTTTTTTGACCGATGCCACATCGGCCGTTTTTGGTCGATGATGCCATCGGCCTATTTTTCTGATTTCATTTTTTAGTTTTCATTTTTTGTACCAACGGGTTCTTATACCCCTTTTCAGTAATGTATTTTTAGATACTAATTAATATAAATGTTTCCTAGAAATGTTTTTTTTAAAACTAGGTATTCTTAAAAACCAAGATTTTCTCGAAATGTCTATGCATTTCGTCTCTTAATGTGGATATCAGAACAAGGGGCATTTAATTTTTCAATCTTATCCTTCTTTTTTAATTGGAAGCATATTTTTAACAGGCCTTTTATTTTTTCCAAATTTGTTTTCTGACTTCTTCCCACTGCATCTGTACAACGGGTCGCAATTTGAGAGTACAAATTTTAATATAAAAATCGTAATTTTAAGTTGAATAAAAACTGAATTTGTATGCAATATTTACGTCACTATTTTTGTTTTTCTCTCAGTGGATAAATGTGATATATTATTTTTTTTAATACATGTTAATGTATCAAAATCATCAAAATCAAAATTAAACGAACTGAACTTAATATAAGACTTTCGAAAATGAACTGGCTAATCGGATGGAACTCAAAAATGTCCATTCACAATAAACTTTTAATTTATAAACAAATTCTTAAACCTATGTGGAGCTACGGGGCGCAATTGTGGGGTTGTGCAAGCGATGAAAACATAAAAATAATTCAACGTTTCCAAAATAAAGTCCTTAGAGGCATCGTTAAAGCACCTTGGTTTGTCAGAAATGCCGACATCCACCGTGACCTTAAAGTGAACATGGTACAAGACGAGATTAAAAAACAATCAGGTGCTCATCATTGCAGACTTCTAGCGCATGTGAACGAAGAAGCTAGAAGCATTCTTAGCAATGTATGTGCCAGGGGCGTAGCCAAGGGGGGGGTTTAGGGTGTCAGAACCCCCCCCATAGCCTATAATTTGTCAACATTTTCAATCACTATGCATCGTATGTACTTTCCCATATTAGCAAAAAGGTCTTTTCATCTTTAAATATTTAAAAGAATATTAAAAAAACCCTTTTTTACCGAAACTAATTTGTTTTTTTAATAGTCACGTTTAGGCTTAATACAGCGATTTGCATGTTCTAAAAACATGTCTAAAGAGTAGTTTAGTTCGTCGACCGGAATGTCCTTCAGGATGTCGGTACAAGCCTTTTGGATGGTTTCTACGTTCTCAAAACGCTTTTTTTCATCGGCAAATGCATTCTTTGAAAAGGTGAAACTCGCACGGTGCCACATCATGTGAAAACGAGGAGTGGTTGATGGTTAAAATTCTACTTTTAGTAAACAAAAAAACAGTCAAAACAAGTGTCAATAGATGGTATGGCATCCTTCGATAGCCAAATGTTCAGTTAAAATGCAATAAATGTATGCTATTGAGATGCTTAACCTTCGCCTTACTAAAGATGATCCCAGGCACTTCCGCCGCTATTTTGAGTAAAACTCACAATAAATATATAATAATTTATACATTTTTTTCATACTTCAGTACTTAGTATCTTCCTCTGGCGATAGTTCGTATTTCGGAAAAAGGCCTAACTTTAATGATTTATTTTGAGACTATGGAAAATATTAGAAGATTTCTTTCCAGAGGGTTTATTGAACACATAATGAGGTACGCAACAAAAAATTTATCGTGAGTTTTAATCAAAATGGTAGCGAAAGCGCCTGGGATCACCCAGGTACATTTGTATAAAAAATGACAAAAGTCATGTTTAAACAAAATTTTAAAAAAGTATTTTTTCATGTTATTGAAAATTACCTTAAAATTTGTGCAGATATTAAACATGAATATTAAAAAAATCACCCGGGTGGGTATAAGTAAAGCGAAGGTTAAATCCAATTTCAAGAATTTCAATAAAGATTTTGGCTTATCTTTTATGAATTACCGCCCAGTTTTGATCTACGGTGATCGTGGATTCAGTTGGCTAACACTTTGGTCATCATTTATGTTCTGACAATCGTTTTTAAATCGCTTTTACCACTTATGAACTCCACCACGGTATAAACAAAAATCACCATAAACTTGGTCCATCAATTTAAATGCTTCGGTTAAAGTTTAAAACAATAGTTAATATTGGATCTTTGTTCGATGCACATTTTTGTACGATGACAAAAACATACTTCCACTTCAGATGCAATAACTCCACCAAATAGGTCCACCAAATTTCATGAAATTTTTACTAAAAATCAGGGAAAAAAATTTAGTTTTTAATGCATTAAGTCACATAAGCAACAACAAAATGCCCTATTTGGAAAGTGCACTTTACTTTAAAAAACATGTAATACTAAACTGGCAAAAAAATTTTTTAAAACCCCCCCCATGACCAAGTTCTGGCTACGCCCCTGGTATGTGCTACTCATCGCCTAAAACGCAAAAGGCCTCAAGTACTTATGGCTAACTAAAGAAATAGGAAACTTCTACTCCTTAACATAAACTCAATTTAATATATGCAAACTGCTCGTTAGTTAAGTAACTAGTTGTAGTGTCATCAAACATTGTTCTTTTTATTGTTATAATGTTTGTAATAAAAAAAAAAAAAAAAATTTTATGTATTAGAATTCTGAATTCTCTTGTTATTTTATTTAGTTTTTAATTATTTCTTTTCTCGTTGTTTTGTTATTTTGTGATGAATATTACAAACAATATGTAATAGTTCCTTTTGTTATTTTATAAAATAGACTGTGTTTTTGATTGAATTCATTCGTGTAATTTTTTCTATCTAATCGCCCTTTCGGCCGATTAATCGGCATCGGCCAAAAAATTTGGTATCGGTCGGACTCTACACTGATCTATGGGCCAATAGACTGCATCTGTTGTACAGGGATGAAGACTGCAAAGAAGACGTCGAGCACTTCCTCTGCACATATCCAGCGAGAATGCGTTTCCGATACTTGGCTCAGCACTTCTTTAGTTGCTTACTAGACCTGGAAACGATAACCCAAGTAACATTAACAATTAATCAAAGCCACCAAGTGGCTCTCATCACTGGAAATGACATATAGGTGAAGTTGTATCCTAAGTGGGAACACACCCTAAGTGATGCTCCAGAGGATGCCACTTAATCTACCTACTACCTACCTACGAGGTGTGACAATTAAGTAATGAGACTGATTTTATTGCCGCGCTTGTGGTAAACCTGCGACCTTGAAATTCCCTTCCCCAGCATCCTTCCCCTCTCCATTGATAAATTTACCATCGCTCTAGCTTGTTTAGTTCGCCTGCTGTGTCATGTTGAGTAGACGTGTGTTGGTGGTGCTCGTCACGAAAATGAAGAAACGAAATCAAGAGCAAAGCGTCGCGATACAATTTTGCGCCAGATTGGGCGAAACAGCTTCGGAAACGAACGCTAAAATTGTAAAAGTGCATGGTGATAGTGCTCTTAGTCGAAAGATTGCGAAAACGAGTCAACAGGGTGCGCCCAGACATCGCTCGTAACTAGATCCTTCATCACGACAACGCGCCGTGCCACACCGCCCTCAGCGTGTCTCAGTATTTGGCCTCTAAAGGGATCGCCGTATTGCAACAGCCGCCTTATTCGCCCGATGTGTCACCCTGTGACTTTTTTTGTTCGCTAGAACAAAATCGGTGGTCAAAGGAACCCATTTTGAGTCGATTACGGACATCCAAGCGGCCGTGACGAGGGTACTCGCGGACATCCCAGTCGAAGCGCTGGAATCGTTGTATAGCTGCCCAAGGGGACTACTTTGAAGGGGATGGCAGAGTTGTAGAATAATTTTTAAATATACGGTTTTTACGGAATCAGTCTCATTACTTAATTGTTACTCCTCGTATGTATAGTTACCTATGTATGTTCGCATTTTTTTGTTTTATTTGTTTGCAATTGTTAGTGTTAAATATTTGAGCATATAAATAATTCTATTTGCATTTTTATTATTTCGCTACATCGAATACAATTTCCTACACATTTAATTAATTAAAATCAATTTAAAATATGCAAAAGTAATTAATCACGTCGAAAATATTACAATTATTTAGAACCTCACGAAAAAACGGTCGCAGATCTAGGAAACGTACCAACGGCCGCGGTCCGAATTAAAATGCCCGCACGAAGCAATAATTGCAATCATTTTTCTAGCAGCCGTTTTGCCTGTTCGCCACACTCAGCAGCAGTTCGCCGCGCTTAGTAACGTGCTTAATTGCCAGCGATAAGGTAACTGAGCCAAAAACGTGCTGCTGTCATGTTACAAAGCGCGCCGTGACACATGACTCGCCAACGACGCGTCATTAACGGCGCAAACTACTATTCACGTCTCGATGTCCGATGGACTGTGATGCTGTTGGCTTTGCGGTTCCATTCGTAATTTAATTTTATTGCTTCATTTGTCAGAGACTTGTTTTGTTTTCTGCTAGGTTGGTTACTTTTTATGAAATAATTTGACACGAGAAACGCGCGTGAATCACCATGAATAATTGTAATCGGAACAACAGACATAAGTACATACATACATATGTACAATACGCAGAGGATGAGAAATTTGAGTTGGCCAATTGGCCTAAGGTCAGTAACGCCACACTATCATACAGAAGACAACTTGTATTGTTAGGGTGACCATGTGCTGTGTTTGATGTGTAGCAGTGGAAAATTTGAAGGTGTCTTTTTCTATAGGATGAAGTTCGTACCGAGTGTAATTGATATGCAACTTTCAAAGTTTTACAGACAAATTTGGTCACAAAAATGTGCCACACCCTTTGTTCAATGTTCATGAAATTTTGCCAGAACGGCACGACTAAAAAGAGGCTATACCAAATTTCAAAGCTCCATGACTTACAATTCCGACTGGTTACTACTTAACTGGCCATAACAACCCGGTACCAGGTGACGGCCTACCGCAAAGGTTTGCTCCAGGTGGCTCTGCTTTACGTGCGCCTACTCCAGTTGGACACACCCAGAGATGATAGGGCGTTCTCAACTTGGTCCTTCCACCGAGGACACGGTATCCCTCTCTCTATCTTTGCATCGAACACCTTTTTCGTCGGAGCCTCATCGTCCAGACGGCAGACATGGCCAAGTCAGCATAGCCGCTGTCTTGTAAAAACTTAATACAGCTCATTATTCGTTTGTATTGCGACGATTTTCCAAGCCCTTTCACCCACGAAAAACAAAAGTTATTCAGAAACCTTCTACTAAACAAAATGTATGTGTATCAAAATTTTGAATCAATCGGTCAAGTTTAGGTTGTCCCAATTAAAGTGCACAATTTAATTCGAAAATATGTAAAACTTGTATTTATTGAGTCAGTGATGATAATTTTATTGCATTATAAAATAGATAACTATGTTCCAAATATGTATAGACTGAAATATACCGTTTTTGGATTCCGCGACTCTGATTTCAGATTCTTGCTCTTTTTATTTTCGATGAAATTTCCACAAAGTTCTGGCTCTGTCTCAACGATGAGCTCAGTCTAGTCTATTCGCATTGACCAGATAATTCACAAAACCTCAAAGATAAGAATTGCACAATCTTAGTGGTCAGCTGACCTCGAAAATTTTGAAGATGATTCGGTTTGGAAATCGTTGCTCCAATAAATCGATTATTTTCACAATTATAACGCGTGGTTCTTGGGCCAATTGACATCGGATTTTTTGGAGATGGAAATCGTTGCTCTAATAAATCAATTATTTTCCTTTGTGTAGCGCTCAATTTGCATATGATTAATGGTTATAAATAAACCGTGCGACAGTACTTTTGACCCATCCAAAAGATTATATAGGCGTGAAACTAGAGGTCATTCATAGTAACATGGCATACTCAATTTTTAATTTCCTGATCCGTTGTCCTTTAAAAAGGAGTTTAAAGTTCAAGGACATACACAATTCAAAGATTTTTTTTTAAATATTTGCGGTTATGCAATGATGAAGACATGAGTACCAAATGAAAGAAAAAACTTGTTTCTTTATGACTAAATTTTCTATTTTGAACTTTCAGGACCAAAATATGTCAGTAAGTAAAATTTTATTTTTCTAATTTCGTAGACAAACAATTATTGCGTATTTCATACAAAGTTCCTGCTTATAAATGGAAACTTATTTTTTTAACTGTAAACCAGATAGAAAAAATACAATTTTGAGGTATTATACTACATACCCAGATCCAGAACATATAATATTTCCAAAAGTATTCGTTAGAAAACTTGACGGATATCGAAGGATACATCTTTGGAAGTGTCTTACTGACATATTTTAGTCTTGGAAGTTAAAAATAAGAAATATATAGTAGTTTCAAAGCGACAATTTTCCTCGTCCATGTGATACCCATATCTTTATCATTGCACAACCGCAAATATTTAAATAAATTCTTGAAATATTTATGTCCTTAAAATTTTAACATTGTAAAGTCCTTTTAAGGAGATATCGGATCAGAAAATGAAAAACTGAGTATGCCAAGTTCCTATGAATGATCTCTAGTTTCACGCCTATATAATCTTTTGGATGGGTCTTGACAAACCCGTTCATTTGTTCTAAGTTTTTTCCTAAAATTCAAACTATTTATCAACCATTTCCGAAATAGTTTTTCCAGAAACATTCATATAATTTACTTCATTGATACTCTCTAATACTTCTCTTCTTCTTATTCTTGTAAAGCAATTCAATTTTGCTTGTACAACTTTTTAAAAACCTGGTCACCGTATGCATAGTATTTCAATAGATTTGTCTATGATATCTCTGGCCTTTGTTGTGGTGCCTTTGGTTGGGTAAGGTTTCTTTTGTATGTGTAAAGTATGGTAATTGAATTTAGCACCGTCATTGTCGTATTTTATAAAGTTTTGCCCAATCATTGAATTGTTAGTATAGATGATTTTTATTTTTGTTACTTTTTTTGTGGCTAATAGAGCGCTAATGAATTTTACAAGAATGACTTGGCGAATGTTGGCATTCGGTTGCCGGACACGCTTGGCTTAGCTTGGGGCTGTTTAGCGTAGACTTCCCAAAAGCTTTTGGCGTTGGGCGTTAAGCGTTTACTAAGCAGAATATATCCGCTTTTTAGCTGGTTTATGCCAAAGCAATACATTAATTGACACTCCGTTCGATTGCAAACGAGTTCCAATGTCTGCCTGAAATGTTGTAATGCTGTTTTATTAAGTCATTCAAATGCATGCGAGAGTTTTTTGTTGCTGTTGGTTTTGCGCTTGTTTCACCTGCTCGCCCGTACGTCAGCGTAGAGTGTGTCATATTTGCGGGCGGGCCGTCGCGCACAAAGCTTCTTTGTGCGCAGCTGTCAGGTCGTGGATGGACGGCTCGCGCCGCCTTGCAGTTGCAGTCTTTTATTGTCTTTTTGCACCAGTCAGGAAGAACAGACTGCTCGAACAAAGAAATTACGAAATGCGTTTGTTGTTCGAATGCCTCATTGCCAACTCGCTGCATTTGGCTGCTGTTGGTTTATTGTTGCGCTGTTTGCGTAATTGTCGTTGTGGTCTCCTGGCCATTTGCGGATGGTTAAGCTTTTGGCGTCGCTTTGGCGTGCCGATGTCTTAATACGCATGTAAACAAATGCTTA
This sequence comes from Melieria picta, assembly GCA_964056695.1. Taxonomy (NCBI): domain Eukaryota; kingdom Metazoa; phylum Arthropoda; class Insecta; order Diptera; family Ulidiidae; genus Melieria; species Melieria picta. The sequence continues at coordinate 48,234,808 of OZ057399.1, forward strand.
TTTTAGACATAAAATCGGACAAGCACGTGGACTTTGGAGCTGGCATTTTCGTGTAATTGTTGTTGTATCAACATTTCACAAAATCACTTTCCAACAATTACGGAAGTTACGTAACATATGAAAGTGCGATTGCGAATCATTAGCTGCATATTGATAAAGTTTTCCCTTTATTCTAATTGCCGCATCGTGAGGCAACGAATCAATGTTTGTCAATCTGTCTGTCTCTCACCACGGAATTTGTGCCCCCGCGCAATTATCGCATCTGAAATCTACTCGAAGCATTACCTCAGCAAAATATAAAAATAATTGTGTACATGTGAATTGATTTTGTGCCCCGATGCTCTGCTGACAAGGAATTTAATAAGTTTTATAGAACGTTACGAACGATTAGTGCTGGAAAATTTAATTTTACTTTGTTTGGACAATTAATGTTAATGTCATGAATTGTCAGTGTGAATGCAATTAATTTCCTGAATTTCAAATAGAATTTTGTATGCACACTGAAAAAAGTGTAATTATACAATTTCTTATATACATACATTAGGGCGGGTCAAATTGTATGGAACGATTTTTTTTGATGAAGCGTATAGCAAAAACGTAATCTATAGGTGATTCTGAGAAATTTTGCTCAAGAGACCATAGCTCTAAGTCGGATTTGGAGCCCCCTAAAATTTCATTCATTCATTCGTTAGTTCATTTTAGGCTATTTTTCGACAAAAAATTCCTAATATGTCTACTAAAAATAAAAAAAATATTGGTATCAATACAGATTCTGAAAGGTGATAAAAATACCTTTCAAACAAGCCCAGATTGAAATCTACTATAACTCTATCCGATTTTATGACGAATTTAATTAAATTATTCTATGTATATATCAAAAAAAAAGTTAACCCGCCCTAACATATAAATAATTTTAATTTCTGTCACCCTTGTTGTGTTTCAACTTTATTCATTTTGAAAATCAAAATACTCTTGGAAGAAATGTTTCCATGCCATGAAAGTTGGCGCTAGAAAATTATGTTGCATGCTCACAAATTTTGAAATCATTCTTTTGTCCGGAACGCATAAAATTCGAATAAATATATTTTCACATAAATATTTATAATTATTTTCAAAGAAAAGACAAATAAATAAATAAAAAAGTTTTACAGGAGTATTCCACGCTCAGATATTTGCTTCATTTATGATACAGAAAACCAAACCGTCTCAAATACGAATCTGTCTAAAAAGTAGGCAGACTTCTGGCAGGCAGAAAGTCTGTCTAGTAACTATTAAGAAAAAACTGAAATTGAAATCTAATAAAAAAAAACCAAAATGGTTGAAAATTTCGAATAAAATACTTTCTTATCAAAAAACACCCAATTCATTAATAAAACGAAAATGGTTCAATTTTTAATTTTATTTCCTTCAAAGCAATCTCCATTGCAAGTATTGCAAGTATCGCATGCTCCAACGATTCCTCCAATCTTGAAAACACTTTTCATGGGCTGATTTTGGAATCACCTTAAGCTTCGTTTGCGAAGTGTCCTTTGTCACCTCAATCGTCTTAAAACGCTTTCCGTGAGCTTGAGTCGCGGGAATTGGAAAAAGTCACAAAGAGCCATGTCGGGTGAATACCGAGCTTGCAGACGGTATAAAGGTTGTTTTGGTCAAAAAGTCCTGGTTTGGTCAAAATGTCTTCTTTTGAACAAGATACAAAAAATAAGGAAATGATCCATAAGTATTAGAAGACAATAACAGTGCGTCTTCCAACAAAAAAACAAAAAATAAAAAGCAAAAAAATCATTATAGATTAAAGACTCCTGAAAGATTATTCCGAAAATTTTCGAAACTCGGGGTTTTTGACTAAATATACAAAAATTTCAAACAACAAGTTTATGATGTTTTTTGATGTTTTAAGTTAAGTTTTTTGAATTTGTTATTTAGTCTAATATTATTTTTTCATATTTATAAAAGTTATTTATTTTATTTTTAAAATGCTGTCAACTACTCTTTATTAGTACCCGAAATCTGTTAGAAGTCTTGGTGTTTTTATTTTGATAAACTCTGGAAAATTGTTTTCATAAGCCAGTTATTCCCTAAAGATAATATTGATGTCATCAAACTCTATCAGCCGAGACCAGTTTCAGTCTATATAAAAAATGCACAAAAATTTCAATCTCAGCGCTTTGAATTTTTAACTGTTTATTAAAATTTAGATGAGTAAAGTACTAATAACAAAGTAATTTTTGTATTTTAAAATATGAGTAACGTTTTGAGCTACTTTTCATTAGAAGTATATTTGTTCTAATGAAAAGAATCCTTTCAATAACTTTTCTTTCAATAACTTGAAATTTTACTGTCGTGAGGTCCGTAGTGGGAAGAATGGATGAAAACCATTCAAAAGGTAATGCTAGGCTTTGGCCACAATTTTTTGGCATCAAATTTTTTCGGATCTTTATTTCATTATCCGTATTAGTTTGTGTGTCTCTCTCTCTTTGGCTCTCTTTGATCTTTACATGTTAAAGCTTTATTCAGCAAATTTTATTCTATCATACATACCATACGCATATATTGAGTTTGTTTTTGTATCTAAGCGGGTTTAAATCTTTCGCGAATGTAGTAGTAGAAAAAGTTGTAATAGCAAAACTTATTAACTATTAAAATTCATTCTTAGTATCAAGAAAATAAGCTGGACGAACTGTGAGTCCATAAAGGGGGCCCAATAGGTATTTTAGGTCGCAGTGCACTATCCCCAGCAATAATAATGGAATCCAGTATACAACATTCAGACATTGAAATATTCGATTCAAATCGACCATGAACTATTTTTAACAACTTGCAACGTTTAATGACTGCCGGACTGAATGACTGTGTTATATAATCTTACAAATTGGTATTTCAAATATCAAACTTCAATTGAAATTCAAAACAAATTTCAGTTCAAAGTCAGTACCACAAACCTCAATTAGATTCCATGGGCGGTCAGACTGTTGACACATTTTATCAACCAATGAACTTGTGTGTGTTATTTGTTATTTATTTTTATTTATTTTTATTTATTTACATTTTTTCTTGTTTATCAAAGTCATTAACATTGAAAATTATTTCTTATATTCATTTAAAAAACCCCATAAAACCATTTTTCAATTACTTGAAATTCTTGTGGTGCGTCTTTCTTTCTTGCAGCGAATCCATAAAAAACAATAACAGCAATCAAAATAAGTCGAAAGAGCCCAAGTTATAGCAACAAGTTAATTGGCAGTCGGTCAGACGGTCAGTCAGTCAGGCATGTAACGAAGCTGCTTGTACGCGCAACACGTACGGCTCGCAAAGGTAAATTGTGGCACTTGGATTTGTAAAAAGCGGCGCGCAGCAACTGGCAGCCGCAGTCGCAATAACAGTAACGACACCCATTCAGCTCAGCGGCGCTCACCATGGAGCAGACGGCCTGGACGAAGCCATCGAAAGATGTCGAATTCCAAGATGTCTACTACACCATAAAGGAGCGCAAAAATTTCAGTAAGTTGCTGTTGATTGTTGTTTTTGTTTTCTTTTGGTTTTGGTATTTTTTGCCGCATTTTCGTTGGCGGAAAACAGTAAACTTTACACATAATGTACATATGTATGTATGTAAGTATGTAACCAGTTGACGGGACTTGTACAAAATGGAAAAACGCCGACCACACATCAAACTTTACAGCTTTACGTGGCTCACCGCAGTGGTTTCTTCTTCTTCTTCTTCGAACAGCTGACTGACTGCGTGTTGAATAACACACTCGTTCGAATTTTTGCGTTGATTTACTGCTGCGTGTTATTAATTGCACGTCTGTTGTTGTTTACCATTTGCTGTCCGCTGCAATTCAAATACCGACGTGTTCGCACTACATGCAGCATATTTTGTTGTTGTTGTTGTTTAATTGAATGTGCATCTGCTCATTAGCTGCGTAGCACTGATAATGGCACACTTCAGAATTTCAATTATAATTAATTGCTGACTGGCGGCTGCAATGGAAATAATGCGCTCAAAAATATTTTTTTTTTGCAATTTTAGACATACGATTTTAATTAATACTTATGCCGTAATAAAAAGTAGACAAAACTATTTATATTTCTTAATTTGATGAGCATTTTAAAGCCACTATAGCATTACTTGGCCTAACCCAAGCAAAGGCCATAAATCTTTGTAAAGGGATTTTAAATATGGATGCTCGACTACTCGCTTGCTCGGCTGCTTGTTTCTAAAGTGTCATCTGTCAGAATTGTATAGCAAATCGTCATGGAAGGTTATAGTGTTAAACAACGTCTGCAAATCCTCAAATTTAACTATGAAAGGCACTGCTCTGTTTGAGAAATATTTAGCGCAATATTTGATTTTAGAGTGGATGAATTTGTAAAAAAACCAAATTTTTGAATTTGGCGCAATACCAATTCATATCAGATACAACAGCATCAAATGCATTCCGAGAAAATTACTGATTGTTGTTGAAGTCATGGGTCGATGGCGGAATTATCGGTGCATACTTCTCCCAAAATGAAGCTGTCATAACCGTCAACGGCGATCGCTACAGATCAATGCAATCAAGCAATTTCTTGTAGCCTAAACTAAATGATATGAATACCGATAACATGTGATTTCAACAGGATGGCATTATTTGTCCTAAATGAGCCGTTTTATGTATGTCATAGGTTAGGTTAGGTAAGGTTAGGTGGCGTAAATGCAGTATAGCGAACCCTCGTGAAAAATAGATAAGTATGCCCTGACATAGAGCTTTGGCTCCTAAGTCTAACGAACTAAAAATGTTGCCTGGGAAACGCTCACAAAAAGCGTGGCTTGGGGTCAAAGTTCAAAGTTGTTATCAAAAAAACTCAATTTCTAACTGATTTACACGATATGGGTATCAAACCTGTATACCTTTCTATTGATGTACCACATAAATTTGCCAATTTTCCAATGCCAAATTTTCGTTTTTTTCGTAAGGGTTCGCTACACTGCATTTGATACGGTTAGGTAAGGTTAGGTTATAGAAAGGGTGTGTGCGGCATGCACCTCCACTCGGAGACCTTTTTGAGTCCTTTTTGAGTGATTCCCTTCATTTTAAAAATCCGGTGCCCTTTCCTATCTGTTGAGTTCCCTGCAGATCCAGACGGGATCTTTTTGAACATGTGCGCCGTACAAGGCAATCATTTTGTTATATTTCTCTCTTTTTGTCACAAAAAAAACAGGTTCAATTAAGATTTAATGTGGTTTAGTTTTTAATGTCACTATGGTTTTTTCATGTTTACTTTTTTGTTATTGACAATATTTTATGATTATCATTGTGAGTCGACACAAAACGCTGTATTCTAATGTTATGTTCTTAAAAAAGAACCGTGTTTTGAAACAATAAACAAAATAATTGGGGTCCATGAAAGTGTTTAACACCTAAACGCACAACAACCAAAGGCTATAGTATAGTATTCTATAAGTATAGATATATGTTTTTATATATGTACTAGTTGTTTCCCGCGGCTTTGCTCACGGTGACTTTGTAATTAATTTTTTTTAAATATCTGATACTTCAATAAGTATAAAGTCGCTAAACGACTGAGCTCAATTTTTTCTGTGCAATGTTTTCATGCCGGTGACTTGTCCAATCCCCGTAAAATTTCCCCCGATAGAAAGACTCGACTAACTACCGATGAAGCTGTGCGACCTACACTTGAAAAAGTATGCCAATTTCTTTTATGTGTGGCGCCCTCTTGCTGAACGCTCCATACTCCTTCAAATATCGAAACCAAATATAACACCAAATATTTAAATTCTTGAGCCTTTCCTCTTTCATTTGATATACATATCGCCATATTCTAACGAGGTTAAGTATTTTTTATATTTTTTTTATTTTTTATCCCCTTCAAAATTTTGAAGACCTTTTAAAAGGACAAATGATGTAGAAATGAAAAACTCAGTACGCAGTATTACTATACTTGGTTTCTAGTTTCAGGCACATATGGATTTTTCCCGGTGTGAAAAATGCTGTCGCACGGTGTAATCGGTTGATTGCCTTCAAGATATATTGTCTAGCTAATTTGAACCACTATAGTGGGAGTGGCAGCTGGACGTGATGAATTCCGTATGGCTTATGCTACGTTATTGAAGCGCTAAGCCATTTAATACCTATATCGTCTTACGAAAGTGTACCATAGCTTATTTCTGTCATTATAATGGGCATTGCAGGAAGGCGTATAATGTGGGCGTGCTCAATCTTATACACCCTATTGGGGTAAACCCAATGAAACAGAATCATTTGATATCAATATTTATTTAAAAATATGTAGTGTAGCTTTGTTTTATTAGTTTAGTAGGCGCGAAAAGTGGGCGTGGCCAATTAAATTATAGCCTATGTTTGCCGCAATGTCACGCTGAATCGTTTGATATCCATATTGCCGTACAAAAGCATACCATAGATGAGTTTTGTTACCATAGTGGGCGTAAGAAGGGGGCGTGGTCATTTTCATATAGCCTATGTACCATTCCCCCAGCTAAAAATAAGTTTGGTGCTTATTTCATCTAAATCGGTGCAGTGGTTTTTGCCTGATTGTGGCTGAAAAAAGCAACGTTACACTTGTTTTTATATAATAGTATAGATATATAATAGTATAGATATTTACCTTATGATCAAAAAAGAATTTTGAATTTTGAATTGCTGCGCTTATCCAATCTGTAAATTTTTATTTTCTCAACGTTGGCCATACTTTTATTGGTGTTCTGTCAAATTTTGACGCATATCGTTAGATTAGTATTCGATTGGCGTCTATGCGAAGAAGTCGAAAAATTGTTGTGTGGCGATTTTTATAGTGGATGAAAAGTTAGAACAACGCGCGTGCCTAAAATTTTGTGTTAAAAATGAAATTTCGAAAATGTTACCAAAGGCGAATGATGGAGCGTGTATGTCGAAAACACGAGCATACGAATGGTATAAAAGGTTCAAAGGCGGCCGAGAGAGCCTAGAGCACGATGAGATCCCTGGACGGCCATCAATGTATGTTACCGAAGAAAAAATCGAATCGGCGAAGCAAATCGTGTTGGAAAATCGTTGTGTATCGATTAGAGAGATTGCTGTGTTGTTGAGCATCTCATTTGGATCAGCCAAACACATTTGAACTGATATTTTGGGCTTGAAACGCGTCGCTTCTCGGCTGGTGCCAAAAAGTTGAATTTAATTTAAAAACAGCGTCGTGTTGATGTGGCCCATATATGTAATACTTCTATATTGGCACTAACCTATCTTCACAATGTGTTTTCATTCGGAAATCAAAGGGAGACAAGCGATGAGACAGAAAACACGAAATTTTGCGAATGTATTTCTATGCGTGTATACATGTGCACTTCTACACATGAACAACTGTCAAACTGCTCCAGGGGCGGTTGAAGAAAAAGGTAGGCTTTTCAGTCAATTTCGACAAATTTTTATTTATTTCCAGTAAATTTTCACCGCACCTGACTTTTGACATATGTCAAGGTACATTCGTTTATACGCTTTCTCGCTCATATTTCACTATTGCTGTACTGTGATGTTGGCGAATGTACCTTGAGCTTAGTGCCAATATAGAAGTATTACATATATGATGTGGCCAAAGAGATGATTTTTGGCCAAAAATTCGACCAATCGTCGCCTTAGAAAACGAATGTCGTATGTGCCATTAAGCTTAGTAGGACATACGACATTTGTTTTCTCAGGCGACGCAATGTCATCAGCCAACCACCATACAGTCCAGACATGGCCCGTGTGACTTTTTTCTATTTCCCAAACTCAAATTGTCATTGCGGGGAACGCGTTTTGAGACCATAAAGGCCATAAAAGAGAATTCGCTGCGTGATCTGAAGGCCATACCTTTGGCGACCTATAAAAAATGTATGGAAAATTGGAGCAAACGTTGGCATACATGTATTGACGCAGGAGGAGAGTATTTTGAAGGGAATAATAAATAAATTGATGAAAAATTTAAATTTTGGGTTTTTTTAATTCCCGTTCTTTTTTGATCATAAGGTATATATTTTTTATAACAACTAAGCCCTAAATCTAGCTTAACAGTGAGCTTAATGAACCAACCTGTTGATGCATTCGATCCTATTTGAGATTTCTTAGGGTTTCTACCAGCATTCAAAAATAAAGTGGAATGTTAAGGCTGTGGATAAAAAATCCAGCTGGGAAACAGAAAAGCACGGATTTCTTCTCAAAGGCCATATAAGTACTTCTATTAAGACATAAATACATAAAACTATGAAATCCGTGTCCCCGAAAAGTACGAGCCCGGCTAAAAACTTCCCGGACTCCCTTCTCACTATGTAGTCAAGGTTACATAGCGACAACGAACTGGGCTGACACACCTGCAGAAGTACAAATTCTTTGCTTATTTCGAAATGTAAGCAGATAAATAGCACTGGACAAAGTACCACGAAGTATTGCAAACAACAACAACAACAACAACATTTATATCAATATTATGCAAAGGTGCAGCGCCACAAGCCGCTCGACTGCAGCGTAAGTAGCATTTAATTGCTGAATATCTGCACGCGACACGTTCAATGAACTCGGCCCGCACCGGCGCCACTGTTCGACTTCCAAGTGCCTGCCGGAGGATGCCGTGTCGACGGCTGCTGTGCTGCCGATGAGTAACGTGTGGTCGGACCAATAAACAAATTGTGGCTGCTGACCAAAAGTCGCACGCCACACACGGCAATTACCGTTTTTATTGTTTCTTTTGGTTTTCGGCAAATGTGTTGTGCGAACAGACATGACGCGCGAACAGACATGACAATTTTATAAACTAAATAAATGTGACAAATTCTCACACTCGAAATCGAATTAATATGCGCACAGCGCGCATCCACTGCCCGCCCAGCACGGCGCACAGTGGGGCATCCCCATATATCGCATGGCCAAAAATAGTAAACGTGGTTTAATTTTGATGAAATTTGGTATCCGCTCATTTTTTAGCGTAATTAAGAAAAATACGAAAACTTGTGAAAATTGGACTACTGCCACGCCCACCCTCATATTGAAAAAAATCTTTGTTATTCGATAACTTGGCCACTACTAACACTAGAAAGATAAAATTTTATAAACAATATCACTAGGGTATAATCTATAATTGTGCCAAAAATGAGCAGTCTACCGCGCCTACTTTAAAAGTTCGTATAAGCCTCAAATGAATTAATCGGTACATTTTGCCATTTTTTTAAGTTTTCGATGTTTTTCATGTTGGCCCCTCTTCAATTCGCTCTTAAGTTTATTTTCAACAAATATTTGTATGCATTTGTAGTGCCAGCCGGTCGAGCGTAGTTTAACCCTTATTCTCATACCCAAACTTACTAACGTCGTTTGGCACCCGGGGTACCCGGGTACCCATTTCATGAAATTTTTAAGTTTTCAATATAGAAAACAAAATTTTTTAAATATATGATTTGTTCGCTTTTCACCTAAATAACGAGGATCCGGAAGGTAAAAAAAAAATTTTCATTATTTGTCAGTTTTTTTCACGAAAATACAACGCAGTGGGCACCCGGGTACCCGGGTATGAGAATAAGGGTTAACGCGACGGCAGCTACATATAAAATAACTTACGAAATTGTACAAAAGATGCCACTATAAAAAAATGAATTACATGCGGGTCTGCAGGCCTCTGCAGCTGAAACTTTGCAAACGTGTTCTACATACTTGTAATTTAGTGAAACAATCGAAATTGGAAAGGCTCCCTAGGGCTTTTCGAGATATTTAATTTTTAAGTTTGCACTTAAACTTTTTCTAGGGCTCAAAATGGCTCTACGTTCAAATAACGGTAGTTAGCGAATAGCAGGGGCGTAGCCACAACTTGGTCATGGGAGGGGTTTTAAAAAAATTTTTTTGCCAGTTTAGTATTACATGTTTTTTAAAGTAAAGTGCACTTTCCAAATAGGGCATTTTGTTGTGGCTTATGTGACTTAATGCATTAAAAACTAAATTTTTTCCCTGATTTCTAGTAAAAATTGCATGAAATTTGGTGGACTGAAAGCGAAGTTATTGCATCTGAAGTGGAAGTATGTTTGTGTCATCGTACAAAAATGTGAATCGAACAAAGATCCAATAGTAACTTTTGTTTTAAAAATGTTTAAACTTTAACCGAAGCATTTAAATTGATGGACCAAGTTTATGGTGATTTTTGTTTATACCGTGGTGGAGTTCATAAGTGGTAAAAGCGATTTAAAAACGATTGTCAGAACATAAATGATGACTAACGTGCTAGCCAACTGAATCCGCGATCACCGTAGATCAAAACTGGGCGGTAATTCATAAAATATTAGCCAAAATCTTCATTGAAATTCTTGAAATTGGATTTAATCTTCGCTTTACTTATACCCACCCGGGTGATCTTTTTAATATTCATGTTTAATATCTGCACAAATTTTAAGGTAATTTTCAATAACATGAAAAAATATTTTTTGAAATTTTTGTTCATGTTTAAACTTGAATTTTGTCATTTTTTATACGAACTATCGCCAGAGGAAGATACTAAGTACTGAAGTATGAAAAAAATTTATAAATTATTATATATTTATTGTGAGTTTTACTCAAAATAGCGGCGGAAGTGCCTGGGATCATCTTTAGTAAGGCGAAGGTTAAGCATCTCAATAGCATAAATTTATTGCATTTTAACTGAACATTTGGCTATCGAAGGATGCCATCCCATCTATTGACACTTGTTTTGACTGTTTTTTGTTTACTAAAAGTCGAACTTTAACCATCAACCACTCCTCGTTTTCACATGATGTGGCACCGTTCGAATTTCACCTTTTCAAAGAATGCATTTGCCGATGAAAAAAAGCGTTTTGAGAACGTAGAAACCATCCAGAAGGCTTGTACCGACATCCTGAAGAACATTCCGGTCGACGAACTAAACTACTCTTTAGACATGTTTTTAGAACATGCAAATCGCTGTATTAAGCCTAAACGTGACTATTAAAAAAACAAATTAGTTTCGGTAAAAAAAGGGTTTTGTTAATATTCTAAGCGGCTAAGAGGGACAAAATGCCATTGGTCATCGGAACAGACGCCAATGCGCACCATACCATTTGGGGCAGTTCGGACATCAACCCGCGAGGTGAGTCACTTTTTGAATATATTGTTAGTACCAATCTATATGTTGTAAACACTGGGCATGAGCCCACTTTTATTACCTCGGTCCGTAAAGAGGTCCTTGATCTGTCGTTGGCAAATGAATTTGCCACTAATTTGCTCAAAGAATGGAGAGTCTCCATGGAGCACTCTTTCTCCGACCACAGGTACTTAGATTTTCGCATAGAAGTTGCAACCCCTCTGGTCACCTCTTATAGAAACAGAGTTCGAACGGACTGGGATATGTTCAGAGAAATCTTTGCGAGATCTCTGCCAACTGATTGTCCCAGTAAGATTGACTCAGTTCAGAAATTGGATAACGCGGTAGTATCCCTCACAGCTGCTTACAAAGTTGCCACTGAGGAGTCATGCCCTGTGAGACCACTCTGGGGTAGGACTAAACCTAATTGGTGGAACTCTGAGATAGCTGTGCTGAGAAGGGAGTGCCGCAAACTTTTCAATCGCGCTAGGGCGACTAACGACTGGTCCGAATATAAAGCCAGACTAAAGCTTTTCAAAAAAGCAGTGAGATCTGCTAAGCGATCCTCATGGAGGCAGTTCTGCCAGAACATAGACTGCAACTCTGAGGCCAGTCGCCTTCGAAAGATTCTCGCTTCCAGTCCTGCGGTCCCCAGCTTTCTGCAGAGGGAAGACGGCTCCTGGACATCGTCAAGCCAAGAGACAATCGAACTCTTGGTTGACACCCACTTTCCGGGTAATAGTTGTACCGACGAAACTATCCTGGGTACAACAAGTTCAATCGGCCCACATCATAGCATGGGGGGGCAAGACATGGTCAGCAGTGAAAAACTGCACTGGGCTATAAATAGTTTTCTTCCTTTCAAGTCTCCGGGGCCTGACGGTATCATCCCAGCTGATCTGCAACACACATCAGACATGGTCGTACCGTGGCTTCTGGAGATTTTTGTAGCTATTCTACACCTATCTCATATTCCTACTGTTTGGACTGAGGTAAACGTGGTCTTCATACCTAAAGCGGGGAAGGTCTCACACTCGAAAGCAAAAGATCACAGGCCTATTAGCCTGTCCTCTTTTCTTCTCAAAATCTTTGAAAGGCTCATTGACTTTTACATTAGGGACAAAGTGGGTCATCTACTTTCACCCAACCAACATGCATATACGAAGGGCAAGTCCGTCGAGACGGCTCTTCATGCACTCGTGCGGCAAATTGAATACTCCCTCCTTTATAGAGAATTCACCTTGGTGGCTTTTCTCGACATTGAGGGAGCTTTCAACAATATTATTCCGGCAGCCATTACTGGCTCACTGACCAACTTGAAACTATGTAAGCCGATAGTGGACATAGTTCATTTCCTTTTAACAAATAGGGTTATTAACTCTTCGCTAGGTTACTCCTCCGTTAGGAGGTGGGTCACCAGAGGTACCCCGCAGGGGGGAGTCCTTTCTCCTCTCCTTTGGAACCTTGCGATTAATGACCTGCTTTTGCAACTGAGCCGTACGGGGTGTAAGGTTGTTGCATACGCAGACGATGTGGCCATAGCGGTATCTGGGAAGAACCTTTCGACACTGGTCGATCTTCTTCAAGGTGCCCTGAACCTATTGGGATCTTGGTGCTCTAGGAACGGTTTGGGCGTCAACCCGTCCAAAACCGATCTGGTCCTTTTCACAAGGAAGCACCATGTTCCTACTTTTAACCCGCCTTTTCTTAACGGGACTAGTTTAACTATCAGCTCGCAGGCCAAATACCTTGGTCTACTGCTGGATAGGAAACTTAACTGGAAAGCGAACATACTAGAAAGGGTTCGCAAGGCAACTGTTGCACTGTACTCTTGCAAAAGAGCAGTTGGCAAAAAATGGGGTCTCCAACCACGCATCGTGTACTGGTTGTACATCTCCGTGATTAGGCCCATTCTTTTCTATGGAGCAATTGTATGGTGGACTGCCCTGGATAAGGGGACCAACCAGAAACCTCTGGACTCAGTTCAAAGATCGGCGGCGCTCATAATAACTGGGGCCATGCGATCGACTCCGTCCAAAGGACTTTACGCCCTGCTCCACCTTCTCCCTGTTGACCTTTTCGGTAAACAAATGGCTACCCTCTCTGCAGTGAGACTAAACATCATCAATAGATGGACACGTACTGATTTCGGTCACTGCCAGATTCTAGGCAGCTCACCTGACCTACGGGACAATATAGATTACTCGCTACCATCATTTGTTTTCAACTCCAAATTCTCAACCCTCATACCTCACAGACAGGAGTGGGAACAAGACACGGTTCCGAAAACTGGAGTATGTTTTTATACTGACGGCTCCAAATTGGATGGTAGAGTTGGGGGTGGAGTTATGTGTGAAAATCCACCCATGGAAGAATGTTTTCGTCTTCCAGATTTCTGCAGTGTCTTCCAAGCGGAAGTTCTGGCCATTTTTAAAGCCCTGTCTATGCTAAAACAATGCAACCTCCCTAAAGGTATGGTTCGCATTTTCACTGACAGCCAGGCAGCAATTAAATCCCTCAAGAAGGTTTCAACCACATCGAAAGTGGTTACTCTTTGCCGCTCCCTACTAAATGAGCTAGGGCATGCGCACGACATTACCCTTATCTGGGTACCGGGCCACAAAGACATCAGTGGAAATTGTGTAGCTGATGAGCTTGCCAGGCGTGGCACCACCCTCCCGCACTTCAACACCTCAGTTACGGCAGGCATTCCTCTCGCTTCCTGTAAACTAATGATCTGTTCCCTCTACCTCGACAAGGCTAACAGGCGATGGCAAGGGGAGAGCACATGTTCCATAACTAAACAGCTCTGGCCTGTTTTTAATCTTAGGCGAACAAGAGCACTTGTTTCGCTTAGCAGGCAACACATTTGTAAGGTCGTCGCAATCCTGACTGGCCACTGTCTTTTTGGACGCCATGCTTCCAGGCTAGGCGTCAACGGTTGGGACTTCTGCCGCAGTTGCTTCAATGAAGAGGAGGAGGAATCTATCAGCCATCTTCTCTGCAACTGTCCGGCTCTATCTAGACGAAGATGTAAGACTCTAGGATCTCCTTTCTTCGACAACTTGAATAACCTCAGTTCAGCCAAAATCAATGACTTGCTTGAGTTCATTCACTCCTCGAAATGGCTTGTATAGGCTTCTCGACTTGCAGTAAGACAGACCTTTCAATTTGTGGTATCACAACGGGCCCATTCCGTGGCCTAAGTGTGTCTCTCGGCAAGTCCCAGGCCAAGACAGCCACTTTAACCTAACCTAACCTAACCTAATATTCTTTTAAATATTTAAAGATGAAAAGACCTTTTTGCTAATGTGGGAACGTACATACGATGCATAGTGATTGAAAATGTTGACAAATCATAGGCTATGGGGGGGTTCTGACACCCTAAACCCCCCTTGGCTACGCCCCTGGCGAATAGTAATAACCAAAACAAAAAAAAGGCTTTGCCTGACTATAAAAACCTAAAACATAAAATTAAAAATCAGGTATATTTAAAAAATAACTGTAACCATAAGAAAAAACATCTTTAGTTTCGCAAGGTTAAATTTCTATTTTTCCTTAAATTTGTGTTCACGCAATATATGAAGTTTAAACCCTTCGTGAGACTACAAAACCTAAAATTTTTTTGAAAATTCCTGTTGATATAGCTTAGTTGGAGATTTGGCTTCGATCGTGCTTACTTATTTTTTCAAAAAAAGATTCTTATTTTTTTATTTTTGGCCACGGACGCCCACTGTGCGACGCATTCACTCGTTGTGCGCCGAGCGTCGACGGCCATTCAAATGCGTTAAAGCAATTTACAACGGGTTTTTGTGTGTGTGTGCGTCTGGATTGACAAATTGCCGGAACATTAAATCGGAATTAGGTAATCGCAGTCAGATGTTAATCATGTTGATTTATGAACTGTTAAAGTGATTTGTCATGCAGTTGAAAACAGGCGACAGTCCATCTATATTGACTTGTTTATAATCTGAACTATATATGGGCGGTGCATCATGGAATTTGTTGGGATTTTTTTAAATTCGCATTAACCCATGGCTGCTGAAGGGTATTAAAATTTTTAGAAAATAGTGTTTACACATAAGACGATGATTCGAACCTGGTGGAATGTGTCACATTGGTCTTTCACAGTTTTAGGAAAAAAAAACTCGAATCTAGGAAACTCGAATCTATGACCCATTTCGTATCGATACTTTCAGAAAAGTTTTCCACGCGCATCCAGTTTTAAAAAGAAAGGCCTGGCTTGACAACAAATAAGAATACTTGTAGATTGGACTTTAATATATATAAAGAACATTAATTTCAGATAATACAGGCTGGCAAAACAAAAAAAAAATTGCTCGTGTACAACGCTCATGAAAGTTGTTTATGTGAAAAATGTGTTTTGTTTTTATTTTTAAATAAATGTCACTGCAGAAAGAATTTTATTTATAAAAACACCAAAAAATTCATAGCAAATTAAAATAAAACCTTCATTGCCTTGCAAATCAGGTTTTGCAATTTAACAAAAACAATTGATATATTTTTAATATTTAAAATGCATTGAAAGGTCATGTAGGAGTGTGTAATGAATTGTGTACTGTCCCAAGGCCGTGTTTGAGGTATGTATTACCCACTGATAATGAATCCAGATCTGGGATCAATAGTCTTATAATCTAAAATCCATTTTATGTGTTTTTTTTATTTTTTTTAATTAAAAAAAAGAATTGCATCATGAAATTTGGTTTTAGATTTTTAAATAATAAACTCAAATTATTGGTGAATCAGATAGAAACTTTTAAGCGTAGTTGCAATTAAAGATTTGCTGTATAAAATATGTAATATTTAATATATAACTTTTTCTAATTTTTTTCTATTATTTTTTTATTGTTATTATTATTTTATTATTATAATTTTATTTTTTATTTATTTAAATTTGTATTTATATTATTATTTTTTCTATTATTTTTCTATTATTTTCTTTTTATGGCATTAGGAAAGAAAACACTCATGATACGTGTTGTATTTAAAATTGAACTAAGAGTTAAAATAGAATTTTTAGTAAATATCTTTGTACTACAGAAATTTGTGAAATGAATCGGTTCAGTAGTTTGGAACAGAAACACTTATCAGTTAATGAACCGGTTCGTTCTTGCTCCAATTAAGCCAATGTTTGGGTTCAAAAGTTGTTTTGGTAAGAATAAAATAGAATGTTAAAATGAATAAATAATAAATAATAAAAAGATAATAAATAAAAAAGAAATAAAAATAAAAATAATAAAAAAATAAATAATAAAAAATTAATAAAGAAAATATAAATAAATATAAATATAAAAATATAATTATACTTGTATAAATTTAATAATTCAAATAGTATTTTAATTACTGACTTGTAATATTTTTATTACTGACATTTGCTGTCAAAGAAAACATTACAAAACTTACAAATGTTTTGTTTATAAACATTGGCTCAGTTTTCGGTACGATTCAAAGGTTGAAGGGTTCTTCGTCGTCTACTTCGTCGGTTCTTCTGACTGCCTTTAGACCGCCTGTGGGTATGAAATTTTGTAGATACAACTAATTGCTGAACTAATAACATTTACCAATGTGGGTTTGGTCCTCCCACTTTTGTGGTTGGTTTACTATATATGAAAAACTAACGGGGCCCAGTGGGTTTGCACGCAAGTTTGAAGTCAATGGGACCCATAAATCAAGTTCTTCTTAACCCTTTGTTGATCTCGTCAGATTTTTATAAAAAAATACTTATCTAATTATTTCTCATTTGAAGTGCTTTCACCATATTTCAAGTCAATTGGCGCATTAGGTCATGTTTCCCCATACCAACCGTTAACCCATCGTTGACCCCGTCAAATTTTTATTTTCGAAAAATAAAAAACACGTTTAAAATTATTTCTCACCAAGAGTCCTTTCACCAAGTTTGAAGTCAAAAGGCGCATGAAATCTTGTTTCTCTTCTCGTTGACCCTGTCAGATTTCGATTTTCAAAAAAGTGAAAAACACGTGTCGAATTATTTCTCACTAAGAGTACTTTTACCAAGTTTGAAATCAATAGGCCCATTAATTCATGTTTTTTTCACAGTTTCTTCAAACAAACTCTTAACCCGCCGTCAGATTTTGGTTTTCGAAAAAATGAAGAATACCACCAAGTTTTAAGTCAAAATGCGTAAAAAGTTATGTTTCTTCACACAAACTTTTGTCCTTGGGTCAACTCTTAAAGTTTTGGTTTTCAAAAAAAGAAAAACACGTTTTAAATTATTTTTGATTTCAAGTGTTTTCACCAACTTTAAGGTCAATGGGCCCATCGGTTCATGGTTTTTTCATAGTCTTACCGTATACAAAACTTAACACATTGTTGACCTCGTTAAATTTTGATTTTCGAAAAAATAAGAAATACGTGTCGAATTATTTTTTATTTGAAGTGTTTTTACCAAATTTGAAATCAATAGGCCATCGCTCAAACGAAATTGCCCCAATTCAGAACAAATTTGATTCTTGAATATCACAATTCTCAAATGTTCTTGCATTCCTTTGACCTATAGTCAAATTCAGACCATATTTGACCAATTTCAATCAACAAATTCAACCATTAAATAACTCAGACTAAATTAAAATGAAGTTAACAATAAATTAATCGACTACTACCAGAGCTCTTTGCATAATTAGATCACAAAGTAGGAATAGCAAGAAACAACCCAAACAAGTGGACAGCCAATTCTAGGCCTTAACACACACAAACATCTAAACTGAATTAACTTAAATGCTATTCCAAGTCACACAAAACGTAACTGCCAGGTGAAAAATAAATTTTCTAAATAAAATACACTTTAGTTACTCAAAATAAACCGACATCGGGTTTTCACTGACTAGTTGAAATATTATATGAATTATTTATAATGCATTAAATATTGTATAATTAGTCTCAGTGATTTTATTTTGAGTCATAAATATTTGCATGTGGATAGATAAATAAATTAAACACGTTACTAAAATGCTCTACAAAAGCCAACTTTATAGTTTCGTATAACTAATTACACTTCTTACATGAGACCGCTTCAAATGCTTCTACGAGTTGTTTACGAAATTTACGCCCTAACTTTGAAAATGATTTCGGTTTCCGTATGCGAAAATGAGTACGTTTTGTTATGTTTTTTTTGATTAATACTGAAACGTCGTTTCTTAATTTGAAATTTTGCCCGAGCGATAAGAATTTTTTCCGTGCAAATTCCCTGCGCATTCCCCTGGCAATTCCATGTCGTATATAATCATGCATGAAGGAGCAGAGAACTGCGGGAACTTGAGAATTGCTACGATTTCTTTTCGCAAATTGAATAAAGAACTTTGAACCGACTGGCGTTTATCGCGTCGATTGGGAGCGTGACACCGTTTTTAAATAAAATTATGTATACATTATAAACAAATATATAGACCAATTATAATGATCAAAACTTTTTTAATTAAATTTAAAATCTATTAACATTAACAGATATTACTTGTTAAAACTGAAAGTAAGCAAATATCTTAGCAACGAAAACTATGAACGCTTAATTTTGAATATTTGCAATTGAATAACAAATAATTATCAACGAAAAAATTATCAACGGAAACAAATACTCATGTATTTCTTTATTGATTTTTCTATTTTGCAGTCAAGGTCACGGGCGTTCGTCAGATATTGCGCGGTGTCAGCGGCAGCTTTCGCAACGGACAGCTCTCGGCCATATTGGGTCCTTCCGGTGCCGGCAAAAGCAGTTTGCTAAATGCAATTTCGGGTCTGCGGTGAGTTGGCGCTGCACAAATGTCAATAACCAACCTGTACAATAGTTGATGTCAGTTGGCGAGGCGAGTTAATTGATCGTCGCCGGCGTCAAGGTCGCAGCTATTAGCGCATTCCTGCTAAACATAAACACCAGCACCCAATCGCATAGCAGCTGCACGAATGGGAGAAGAGAAAAAGCCGTAAATCAAGTCAATTTTCAGGTTTATGCGGTGTTGTTGATTTTTGCATTTTATGAGATAACCTCAGCGTCGACTTCTATGTTTGTAGTATTGGCATGTGCGCATAATTCGTGTGTTTATAACTCTCAGACCGCAGTATTAAAAACATGCTAATTAAAAAAATCTCTGTTAATGGTTAAATTTTTGAATGCTCTATATTTTTTGGTTCTATTCAAATCAGTTCAGTTCTGTTCAATTCAGTTCAGTTCTATTCAAATCAGTTAAGTTCCGTTCAATTGAATTCATTTTTTTTTGCATTTTTGAATTTTATACGATAACCTCAACGTCGACTTCTATGTTTGTAGTATTGGCGCGTGTGTAATTCGCAGGCCACAGCATTAAAAAAACATGCTGAGTAAAAAAATCGCTATTAATGGTTAAAGTTTTGAATGCAGATTGGACTTTGTCCTATATGTCCTATTGTCCTATATATTTAATTCAATTCGATTCAATTCAGTTCAGTTCTGTTCAATTCGACTCAATTCAACTTTGTGTTGTTCAATTTACTTCAGTTGTCTTCAATTCAGTTCAGTTAAGTTCTGCCCAATTCAATTCAGTTCAGTTCTATTTAAATCAGTTCAGTTCTATTCAAATCAGTTCAGTTCTGTTCAGGGGCGGATTCAGAAAAATATTTCGGGGGGGGGGTTCAAAAAGTAATTCTTTAATATTTACAAAATGTCTTTTAATTTGTATGTAGTTTTAAAGTCGATCCTAACATTTCGGGGGGTTTCAACCCCCAAACCCCCCCTGAATCCACCACTAGTCCTGTTCAATTCCGTTCAGTTCTATTCAAATCAGTTCAGTTCTGTTCAATTTAATTCAGTTTTCGATTGAAATACATTAAATTCAGATATATTTAATACATTTCAATTCAGTTTTCTTCATTTCAGTTCTGTTCTATACAATTCGTTGCAATTCTGTTCGATTAAATCTAATTCAATTCTGTTCAGTTCAATTCAGTTTTCAATTTAAATCAATTTAATTCAGTTCTATTCGATCAAATTCATTTTAGTTCTTTTCAATTCGATTCAATTCAACTCGGCCGACGCACACTGGGGTAATTCATGCCGATTTTGGCGATTAATTCACCCGGACTATTTAGACATGAAAAAAGTATTAGGTTTAGTTAATTATACATAAAGAAGAAAAAAATAAATGTATTTGAACATACTTTAGTGGATTTTTTTTTATTTATGACGAAAAATGCAAAATTGTTACAAAAGGGTATTATACAGAATTCCTCGCTTATTTATTAATTACTATCGGAATCATCATCGTATTCACCCACGCTTTTACCTTCGCATCCATCGTTATCAGCATCACCATCATTGTTCATATCATCGCGTTCTTCTTCCACAATTATCAACAAATCCAATGCTTCCCTTGGCATGCGCGTAACTGCTTTATGCGGCAATTTCGTTTCTGTCGATATAATGGGATCAGAACTTATAAGCAGTCTATTTAGAACGTCTTTGTTGGTTTTTCCTCGGCTACTTCTTCGAGAAAAATATTCCCTGAAAGTCTTAAAATCTTTATTTCTCGCTTCCTGCGCTTCTTCAGATAATTCACGGATTGGCAACAAGGCGTGAGCTATGACCTCTGGTCCATAAATTAAATATTTATGAACAGTTGTAGGCATGTTATACCAGGGATAGTAGGTACTCAACGAAAGATTTGGCAAAATTTAAGGCAATGAGTTGGTCATTATGTAATAAAGACTTTGATGAGTATACCAAATAACATTGGATTTCGTTCCTACATGAAAACAATCACCTTTTTTAATATCTTGAAAAAGTAGTAATTTGCAGTTACCCTTTACCGAATTAGTTTAACGCACATCACTGCGGTTATTTTAATCGATTACACATAATACAAACAGTAACAATGCCCAATACTGCAACTTCTGATAAATAAGGTCAGTTGACCTAGTTTTGCACACACCCTACAACAAAGACAAATGAAATAATCTAAGATATCGAAATTTTATTTGGTTCTGCATCATTTGAGATGATTTTGTATTGTGTTTCATAAATATCTTAAAAACCAAAAATACTTACGTGTCGCGATATCCCGCCTTATATGTCGCCTAATATGCTGGCTAATATAAATCTAATATGCCGGCCCCCTGTAATGTAGGGTAAAAAGCATAAAGCAATACTAAAAACCATACATTGAACAACAACAAAACTAACATAAAACATTTCGCTTGTTGCTTTTCTCATATTTTTTGCATTTACATTTATTTCTTGTCTTTCCTTTCACGGACCGCGTGCATATTTTGCCAAGACTTCACATACAAAAATCGAAATGCTGTAAAAGTGCGCAACAATAGCGCAACTTTTTTTTTCATAAAAAGTTGCTAGAATATCCACAGATTACGATTATGACAATATTTTAGATGAACATCACTGAACAAACAACTATATGTCTATGAATAGGGTCAAAATAAGGCAATTTTTAAGCTTTTTTTTAAAAAAATAACTAAAATATTTACGAACACTTAAAAAAAAAACAAAATTAGTATTTTAATACTTAAATACCTGAACAAGAAGCCTCCATCATCACTTTTATGCTACTTTAAAAACTTGTAAAACAAATTTAATTTAAATAATTGAAAAATTCACGTTTCACGCTGTGCGCACTCCAAATGAAAAGAAATGTCAACTTTTAGAGTGCTTTGCGGGAAAACGGTAAACTATTTTGCAACAACTCTTTCACGTAGTGATGCATCCATCCATGCAGAATTATCCACTTTAACCCGGTACCAAAAACATATCTGTATCTTTATTTTTCATTTTTGAATTAATCGCCACTTTACTTATATATTACCCCAGTGTGCGACGGCCAAAATTGCTATTACTGCTATTGAGATATTTGTGTAATCATTTATTGCGGTGCAAATAAAATAGAAATAAAAAAAATTAAAATTAATAATTAAATACAATAAATAATCAATTCAATTGAATTCATATCGGTTGTCTTGAAGTCAGTTCAATTCAGTTGTGTTCAATTCGATTAACTTCAGTTTGTGGAATTAGATTCAATTCATCTCAGTTCTGTTTGATTCAATTCAATTCGCTTCAATTCAGTTCAGTTTTCGATTCAAAGCAATTTCATTTAGTTCCGTTTAATTCGATTCAAATCAACTCAGTTTTATTCAATTAAAATCAGTTGTCTTTAGTTCAATTGAATTCAATTGTGTTCAAGTCAGTTCAGTTCTTTTTAATTCGATTCAAGTCAACTCAGTTTTATTCAATTAAATTCAGTTGTCTTTAGTTCAATTGAATTCAGTTGTGTTCTATTAAATTCAGTTCTATTCAGTTCAATCCAGTTTAGTCCAATTCAAAAACGGGTGAAATATATGCCTCCGAGTGTGTCTCTTATAGAGGCAGCCACCATAACCTAACCTAACCATTCAATTCGATTTCGTTCAGTTCTATGCAATTTAATTCAGTTCAGTTCTGTTCCGTTCAACTCATTTCATTTCAATTCAATTGAGTTCTGTTCAATTCAATTCACATTGAAATAACCAATCCATGCTCTGTATTTAACTTTTTACTTTTCCATTGTGCAGCACCTCTGGCGTTACCGGTCACATCAAAATCGAACGCAAAGATTCCTGCTACATAACACAGGAGGACAATCATCAGACTTTGCTTTCCGTGGAAGAATTGATGAATCTCTCGTGCAATCTCAAGCTGCGACACTGTCAGCGCAAACAAGAACTCATTACCGAAATACTGGAGAATCTCAACTTGAATCATCGACGTCAAATCACAGCCGAGAAGCTAAGCGGCGGCGAACGCAAACGCCTTTCCATCGCTCGGGAGTTGGTGGTCAATCCGAATATATTCTTTCTGGATGAGCCGACCAGCGGACTGGACGAGGTGACCGCAGCCCAATGTATACGACTGCTAAGCAATTTGGCTCGAGCTGGACGCACCATTGTCTGCACCATACATCAGCCGTCTGCAACCATATTCAACTACTTCGATAGCATCTTTGTGCTGGCGCGGGGACAGTGCGTGTACCAGGGCAGCCCCGGTGCAGTGATTCCGTTCTTGCGACATGCGCAGCTCGAGTGTCCCAAGCACTACAGTCCCTCCGATTATAGTGTGTAACAAAATCTCGCTTAAGTCCAGGTGCTCAACTTTATTTGAATT
Source organism: Melieria picta (assembly GCA_964056695.1). Taxonomy (NCBI): domain Eukaryota; kingdom Metazoa; phylum Arthropoda; class Insecta; order Diptera; family Ulidiidae; genus Melieria; species Melieria picta. Next base: position 48,258,059 of record OZ057399.1, read on the forward strand.
ATGCATTTTTATGATTTCATTGCAGTCATTGAAGTCTGTGATTCCGAAGATGACAAACTCATTCCAATGCTCAGTGAACTGACCGAAAATGGCAAACTGATCTATGTGCCGCATCGTAGCCAGTCGGAGTTGTGCGATACGACGGAGAACTCGAAAGACTTTCGCCATTCGCTGAAGACGTTCTTCATTGAAGAACCAAAACGCAACGGGCTGCAACAGCTCTTCTCCACGGGCAACGTATCCACCGATGGAAGCCTGATTGGCGGCGTCACTGCCTTGTACGAGCACATGAAAGCCTTCTCCAAGCGCTGGCACCATGAACGCCAGGAAATCTCGGGTTTCCATCAGTTTTGCGTGCTCTTCAGAATGATGATGCTGCGAACGATGCGTGCACGACTGGCGCTGCTCATTCAATTTCTGCATCACATACTGACCGCATTGTGCTTTGGTTAGTATGAGAATGAAATGTTTTGCATTACAAATTTTATTTTCATTACTTCATTCTCAGGCTTAATTTTTCTCAATCTCGGCAATCAAGGCGCACGCATGTTTGATCATTTAAAGTTCTGCATAGGCGTTATATTGGTTATAGTCTACACCCAAGTCATGATACCGATTTTAAGCTGTGAGTACCACACTTCACTGTGTCCGGTTCACAAATTGCGTTGTATGCTTCTTAAATATGAAAATCATGCATTGTCACTTTGCAGTTCCCATGGAGGTGAAAATTGTAAAAAAGGAAACCTTCAATCGCTGGTATTCGCTTACGCCTTACTATATGGCGCTGACCATATCGCGTATTCCATTGCAGGTACGAATAAAACATATAATATAGAATTAAATTCCTCTCAAAATGCTTAATTTCGACTTTGAATTTCATGCAGCTCGTTTTGAATTTGATATTCCTCTCCATTATTTACTGGATGTCTGGACTGCCCGCTCAGCTGTGGCGCTTCTCGCTATTCGCGTCCATCGGCCTGATGACCTCCTTCATTGCCGAAGGCATGGGCCTGGCCATTGGCGTCACATTTAGCATTACAGTAAGTCATACATTACTTGTTACTTCACCTAATTAAAACAACATTTTTAATATTTGGCCCTTTTCAGAACGGCAGCGCCGTGGGTCCGCTCACCATTGCACCGCTCATGGGTTTGGCCATTTACGGCTTCGACTTTGCAGCACAAATTCCACAGGCCATGAATCTGCTGATGGAGTTCAGCTACATCCGAGTGGGCGTGGTCGCATTGATACTCTCCGTGTTTGGCTTTGATCGCGCAGATCTCGACTGCAGCGAGATCTACTGTCACTTCAGTGATCCGCACGTGCTCTTGAGGTTTCTCGACATTGAGCGGCTGTCCATGTGGCATCTATTCTCCGTGCTGACGTTTTTGATGCTTTTCTACCGCGTTCTAATGTACATCAGCTTGCGCCGACGTTGCTGCACCTAATTACTAGATGTAGTAGTTGTAGTTGTTTTTAAACAGTGGGTGTGGTGAACAAATGTGTAGTATGAACCACCTTTGAACTAAATGGAATTTCATGCTGTGATACGCGATATTTGCCAACTTGAAAGCTTTCAATGTATGAGTGTAGCAGTGAAAGCTGCAAGTTTCTACCAATGTCTCAACAATTTAGGTACTAATGTGTTATATAGTAATGTTTAAGAAAATTTGGTGCACGTATCCTAGCCTTTAGTGATTAAAGGAAATGTTTTGCAATGTAGAATATAACAAATTGATTTCCCTAAAAAGTATAATTACATTGTATATTTAAATTGTATACTTGGTTAGCCAAAAAGTGACCCGTTTTACTTGTAATAATAAAATGAAAGCACTGAATTTTTTCACAAAAACTCAACTGATAAAATGGTAAATTTTTTTAATTGTTTTGTAAAAAAAATTTATAAAATATATTTAGGTTACTAGGCCACCTTATTGCTCCGTAAAATTAACTAAATCATATATTCAAATCAAATAAAATGCTTTTTATTGCATATTTTTTGTACGTATATATACATGTTTAGTATTTTTTCATATCTACATAAAATTTTCTTATATTCTTATCCAATAGAATTAAAATTGCTGTCGAGCAAGACTGCCGTTCTAGAAAAATTTACTTTTTCGTCAAGGCTACTTTCTCTTTGCGTTTTTTCACATGCTTCTTGACCTTCACCTTGCGCTTCTCTGCCTTTGCTTCTTTGACAGCCTTCTTACGTGCCTTCTTACTGTCGGGCGATTCATCACGCGGACGCGCCGAGTTCATAAACTTGCTTTCATCATCTCCGTCTTCTTCCTCGTCATCGCTTGAGGATACTTCTTCGCTTGCTGTTTCATCAACTTTCTGTATCTCGTCAATCGTCACTGTGGCTACGTTCTTATCTACTTTGCCGTTGAGTATTTCTGGCGTTTCCTGCACATTCAACTCCGCGTTTAAGCCCGTGATTTTTCCATAAATCAGATTTTGTTTTTCGCCCTTCTTCGCTTTGTCCACATCGCGCTCAAAATGTGGCACCTTAAACATGAAAGAATAACAATTCAATGAAATCAATTTCTATGTTTCTTCAGTTTTTCCGCCCACTTACCTCATCCAAACGCTTCGGAATGTACGTGTTCTGCCACACCGCCTCGTCCACTTTTTCTTGCGCAGTGATCGCATCGAAATCGCGGTCCTTTATCTGCTCAGAAATGCCTTCGAGACATGCCTCCATGTTATCCGCCGTGATCGACTGGTCGGTAATAAAGTCGAAGAGCTCCTTCACTGTCATTGTGGCAACACCTTTCTTGCGGAAAAACTCTGATATGTTCTTGCAATCTTTGCGCAGAAAGTCAAACGCATGCGGATGATCGTGCTCCACCGACTGGCTGACATCAATAATGACCAGTCGCCCGTCCTGCAGCAGAATATTGAACTCGGATAGATCGGCATGCACCAGACGGCACTGATTGTAGATGCGCCACATGATCTCCACACACTCGCGGTACAGCTCGCGCGCCTTGGACGTTGTCAGCTCGACGTCCTTCAGCTTGGGCGCCGGCCAGCCGTTTAATCCGCAGAACTGCATCACCAGCACATGCGAACGCAGCAATATGGGCTCTGGCACGGGCACACCGGCGTTCCGCATCCGCAAATAGTTGCGCATCTCCTTTTCCGCCCAGGTGCGCACCATCTTGCGCGGATTGTGGCGACAGTAGCCGTGCCGGAAGCGAAACTCACCCGACACATATTTATCACGATCCTTGAAGACCAAGATGGACGTTTTATAGATCTTGATGGCGTACTCGTAGCCATCCTTGGACACGGCGTGGTACACATTGGCCTCCTTGCCGGTGGAAATGCAGCCGTTAATCTCCTGTATTAATCCGCGATTCAGCAGTTTGAAGAGTATCATGCGCGTGCGTGGATCCATCACCTGCTCGGCGGTGGCGCGATCGTGTTTATCACGTACGCGCACACGTTCGGCCTCCTGGCGACGATCGAAGGTGACCAGTCGATTGGCGGCTTGTGCACTCATATTGGACGTGGGATCGTACTTTTCAACGTTAATGCGTGCAGAGTACTTGCGCAGTACCTTTTCGTTTGGTTGAAAGCTGCTCACACGCTGTTTGAAGGCAGCATTATGCGAGCAACCGTCTCCGCCGCCACCGCCTACGCCACGACTGTTGAGTGAAATTTGTGCATTTTGCTTTTGGTAGCCCGTGTAGGATTCTTCGTAGTCGTAGGCAGTGTCATGAACATCATCGTAATCACAATCATCGTCATCATCATCGTCCTCGTCGTCTCCTGCTGCTGCTCCACTCTCGTCTTCTTCATTGTCCTCAACGGATACCATTAGTTGCCGCAAAGCGTCCTTCTTGTTGGCATCGTCCTTAAGATCCTTGAACAATCCATGGTTTACTGTCAGCTTGTGAAAGCTGCTAACCAAGTTGTCCTGCAATTGATGAACATTTTAGTTTGAATAACAAATATTTTGAAATTGTGAAATGGCTTTGTGCGCGCATTTTCCGTATCCCACTTACATTGTAAGGAATTTCATTATCTTCATCCGCATCACTGAACTGGTGCTGCTCCTCGTGAGCCATGTCGATAACCGACTCGTTTTTGATAACTGAATTAAATTTAGTAATTTTTAGGAAATTAGTCAAATGTCAAAATGTTTATCGCACGTGCAATTTACTTGGATAGCTGTTTCGTGGTGACCACACTGCGTGCTTCTTCTTATTATAAGCTGGAAATATACCATTCACAGTGAACTGTAAAACAGCTGGTCCTTCGTTTATTTCGCGCAATGGGGAAATCGCGTAGAATTTCGAGGTAAATTTAGAATTTGATATCATTTTGATAATGCAAAAATTAACAAATCAACTTAAATTTTTCTAAGCTCGATTTTTCTATGCGCTCTGGATATTGTGTGCGTCTGTTTGCACAGTGCGTCTAATACAGTTTGTATAATATCAAAATACAAACGCACAGTAGATCTATCTATGCTGCGTACTTTTAATGCACTCTGGCTCTTTCCACTTCACTTTGTTTACGAATAAGAACCAAAATAGACCTAATGACAATTGACGGCGCAACACGAAACCGAAAGCCCAAAAAATGCTAATTTGTCTACACGTTCTGCGTTTTGTATAGTTTAAGTTAAAACTCGTTTGCAGAAAATGTTTGTGCTGGCTGAACTGAAGGACACCATTCGCATTGCACCTGACCAATTTCACCTTAAACTCGTAGAGGCCATACGTGACGAAATCAACAGAAAACTAGCCAACAAGGTAAGCGGTCGGCATAACACACTTATTTTATTAATTCGCTCCTCAAATCCCGCTTGCAGGTGCTTCTGAATTTGGGCCTTTGCATAGCACTCAAAGACATCATCTCACTCAAGGACTCCATCATACTGCCGGGCGATGGCGCATCACACACTGAAGTCACTTTTCGCTACATTGTCTTCCGGCCCAGCATTGGCAGCGTGCTCGTGGGCAAAATTCGCAGTTGCAGTCGCGAAGGTGTGCACGTGACGTTGGGCTTCTTCGACGACATACTGATTCCACCGGCCGCACTGCAGCATCCCTCCCGCTTCGAGGAAGCCGAACAGGCTTGGGTGTGGGAGTACCCGCTGGAGAATGGCGAGAAACACGATCTGTTTATGGATATTGGAGAGCCAATAAAGTTTCGTGTGGCACGAGAAATATTCGAGGAGAGTTCGCCAATTGGGCCGCCCAAAGGCGATGCCCAACAGCAGAGCTCCAGCGCGGCAGCGGCGTCTACACAGCAGGCAGAGGTGAAGACGCCGTACAGAATCGTTGTGAGTAGAGAGTGAAGCGTTTTAAAGGCTACGTGGGCCTTATTTTTGAATGTAATGCTTAACTTTAAATGCATTGCAGGCCGCCATTAACGAATCCGGCTTGGGTGTGCTCTCCTGGTGGGATCAACAGAATCAGAATGGCAACGACGATGCCGAAAACGGTGATGAGGACAATGTTGAGTATGAAAATGATGAGGATGGTGAGGGCGCTTATGAAGAGTGAGAAAAATAAATAACAAATTTCTGACTAAGTAAAAACTCCGACTTTATATTCAGGGCAAATTTCAAGTTTAGGAGTGAGCATTAGACAATTTTTTGATTTTTCTTTCACTGAAATCATGCAGCAAGAATGGATTTGGAGAACGGACCCAATTGACAACTCGAAAGGCAGAGTCCATGCTTGGGAAACCAAACTTTTCTTTATTACTTGTTATATTTTCTCCTAGACACTTCAATTACCTTAACGAATATAACAGTAAGAGGTAGAATGGCCCATTGGACTATGTGCCTGTGTTTTGTGCATTCCGATTAATTTCCTTATACATATCTTTTGTTCGAGTTCCGGTATAGTTATATATTTGCCCGGTGTTTAGTAATAAGCGCCAGAGCAGTGTCATAAGGTAAGGACTATGACTCGACTTGGAGTTTTGTTTAGTAGTTACTATAATAATAATAGATTAAGATTACAGATGACTTCTGTGAAGTTCTAATTCACAGCCCTCTTTAACCCAGTGAAACAAAGAGCTGAATTAAATTAATTAATGAATTGAAAAAGATGATCCAGAGTTTCTTTCTGCATCCTTTAATTATTGTAATTCCCTTCCTATGTGTAAAGTACACATTATTTCATATTGGAGAGTAGGGTTCCGTTTACAACTTACTGCCGATTGAAAGCATTTTCTTCACTCAGAATTTTCGTAACAAACAAATATTGAGGGGAATTTGAACCCCTAAAACAACGCCTTGCATGCACCACTGAACACATAGCCTTTACAGATCTCTTCATAGAATAAAAGCAAATATGAGGAACATCTTTTCTGATTCCGCAGATACCCAAACAATGGATAAGTCAGTTACCTCGCATAGAAAAGAAACTGAGCACTCAACTTGCCAACGTTGTAATTGGAATGAAAGAGTTTGTCGAAATCATTTTGCAATATTTTAGTGTTTATTTGTTGATGTATTCATTTGTTACTCTTGGAATCGTTTGCATGCTCTCGTTTAGTTCTTTCTCTTTTTTGTTCGATTAATATTATTTGTGATTTTTTTGCCTTCTTTTTTGCGCATATTGCCGCCTCTTTTCATTCGTCTCTCATTCAAGTAAAACAATTTATATGTTAAAATATTTTTATTCTGCCTTCATATGCCACTAGTTAATAAATTAATATCTTTATTTATTCATATTTATATCGTAATTTAATTTGATATTCTTGAATATTGGTGCAAATGAGTGCCACACAATGTTGGCAGCGCTCAACACTTGCCAATTTGTTTTTATATCTTCTATTAATTTCTCCGGTCTTGTAGATTTGAAACATTTTCGTATTGATTTCTTTTGCCATTTTTGTTCGCGCTAAAACTACAAATACAATTAAATTCACACATTCCATGGGAAGGGCAAACGATTAAAGATGGCCCAAAACTAGAAAAACACACTCAATCGACGGGCATTGCTATTGCCAACTACGAAAAACAGCCAACAAACCAAAAATATGGAATTTTGTCCTTTTGGTTTTGTTAACAAAATTGTATAGCTTTCTCTTTCGCTCTCTATTTGTGTGGATCTGTCTGTGTCCTTTAAATTCTTTTGCTTTTAATGCATTCGTTTTTCAACACATTAAATTCCATTAAAATAACGTTTATAATTGGTTTTTTTTCATAATTAAGTTTACTTTATTTGAATTTTCTGCTTTTAAAACTCTTTGCATTTTATTTTTAATTTTTATGTAAATGTAGCGTCTTTAAATTAAGTCTTTGTGAACATGTTTTGTAGCTCTCTTTGCTTTTTATTTACTTATATATACTAAATTTTTTTTGTTTGTAGTTGCTTTCTTATTCTTTCTTGCATCTCCCTTTCGCTGGTATTACACAAATTTTTGTTATACTATATACTGTTTGGTTTTGGTTGTTTTGTTTGGTTTTTTCTTTTGCAATTAACACATCTTTAGTTAAGAGTAAATTTTAATGCATATTCATTTGGTTGTTGTAAACATTAAAGTGGTTCTGTTCTGTACTCTATTATGCTTGGTTGAATGATTGGTGACTGGTGATTAATTTCGGCTCTTTTTTTTAATTAATTATTTTTTGTAGTTTGTAAGGGCGGGTGATCTTTGGTGAAAGTATTAAAGCTGTTAGCGTAAAATTCTTTGAAAAACGTGTGTTTGTCTCTTAATATTTGTTTAACTACTAAGCTTGATTTTGATTGGCGTATAGTTAGAGTGATTTGTTTTGCGTTTGTTTCTTGAGTCAATTTTTAGATTCTAAACAATTTGTAGCGTTTTTTTGCTTGAAAAACTTCCCGTTCTACAAAGTGCTTTTCCCCCAACACTTTTTGAAGTTTGTTGTCAGTTTATTTAGCTTTGATTTAATTCCTTTTGAAATTTACAGTGGACATTTCCGTTATGCTTTTTAAGCACCAATAATTCTTTTTAACACAATGTGCGGTGTGCAGCACAGTTTTTAATGAATGAATCTTTTGATAAAGTTGCCAATCTGAATGTAGTTTGCATCCTGAACTCGGTGACATACAACTTAGTATATTTTTTTAACATAACAGTTGAAATCAGACACATATTAAATAAACAAATTTGTAGTCTAGAATAGAAAAATTTTTCAAAATAGATCATCGACGGGTGGTGTTGCAGCTCTTTCAATTCAATGGTTTATGTTTAGATCTTTCAGTTGCTCCTTCGAGTTCTGTTGGTATTTAAGGAACGTTACATTGACCGGCAGTCCAAACTAGACCGAAATCTACACTCTTTGCAACGCATCATCTATGTCGGCACAACTGTTCCAACTAACCAAACCAGGATTTCCTTCGCAACCAAAGAGAACCATTTCGAAATTGTCATGAACTTTACAGTAAAATATGATGAAGGATTACTTTATGTTGGAATACTTTAACAGGCTGTTCAATACGGTTAGAACTATTAAATATATTATTTTTATATATTTTAAATATATTTTCTTCAAAGTCCAGATCTCAAATGTTGTTGCAAAAAGTCTATTCACTACAATTCATTCAAAAAGGATCAACGAAAGTTGTAAAACACAATTCAAAGCAAATCTTAAATGCTTTATAAAAGTAAGACAAATATAAAAATTCAAGCGATCAAATGTAGTTTCTATAATTTATCGCCTGACGCATCCCAGAAGAGACAATTGTTTCAACTCAAAATTATTTATTCCTTTCAAGCAATACTTGTGTAAAGCTTTGAAGTTTCACTTTCAAATATGTTCTTCAACTTTTATCGACACTTTTAGTTTCGCCAAATATGGCAGAAAGGTCTGATTCAATACTAGAGCAAATAAAACCCCAGATGATCTAAGGTCCACAGAAAATCTTTCAGGTTACAATACGCAAGGGTCTCGACTCGAACCATAATCATTCAATTACATTCAGGTGCGCCAAAAGCGCTCATATTTATTTTAAAGAATCATTACTTAAACCCGTAAATGAATCTTCATTTGTTATCGCTAAGGACGCAATAGAGGGCAATGTTCATTGCCTGACCAGTTTTAACAACTTTCATCCTTATAGAAAGTTTCCCAATGAAAATCTAATCAAGTCTTGATAACTTAAGATTTATGGGCTTCTTTAACAACTTCTACCTAACAGATCAAAGAATAATATTCTATTGAAATATTTATCATTTTTAATAATCAGTATTTAAATTCTGTATTCGACTGCAGAAAGAAGCTGAGTCCGTCAACTTAACACAGTTAACTACATAAAGATTGGCAATTTTAAGAAATTATTCCAACATATCGCACACCAGGTCAATTTTATTTAAATTTTACCGATTTATTATAATTGTTTTAATTTTTCGCATATCAGAGATAAGTTTGGTCTTGCATTTAGTAACAAATCTGCATTGTTGAGTATGAAAATGCTGTATGAGACACCAGACAATTCTATGGAACTGACCAATTAACGATTGAAATAAGGTGTTGTGTAACATTTGTGTACATTTAATGTTGTATATAATTTTTGATATTTCAAAATTAAATTATAAAAACGATGATGAAGAAAAGAAAGAATTATACAGTCAAAAGATGCGCCACAAAAACCGGACTTCGACGAGCGTGGCCTATATAGTAAAAGCGCTGAAACTCCAAATATTGGATGAATACCAAATTCTGGAACTGAGGTACTCCAGGATCCAGATAAAAGAGTTTTAAATTAGTAAATCATTAGCAGTTTTCCAACTTTATATTAAAGACTTAAAATTTACAAAACCAATCTTGAAATAGGATGCAATAGCAGATTAAGACGGACCAGGAAAGTACGTAACCAATCTTGGTCTAGAACAGGACAGCACTTGCAGGTTCTAAGGAGACCCGATTAAAACTCCCAACCATACAGTAATAGCCTCCACTTAGACACTGTGTCTTCAATAGAGTCTTAATAGAGTAAAGGAAAAGTTCTAACCCAAAGGTGGGATGGGTTTAGGAAACATCGTCTAATACTAAACTCAACAAAGATTTCTTAATGCCTCTATTAACATCCGTTTAACATTTGTTTCATAATAGATCATTAAATGTTCGACAATAGATCTTAATATGTGTCAAAAGTGTTTTACTATGCAAAATGTTAAAATCTTGTTGATCTCCATTTTTCAGTAATTATAAGTAATCATCAGATTATAATTATGAAATTATTTAAAACAGTAAAATGTACTAAAATTTATGAATATTTGTTTGTCCATTTGTAGACAATATATAAATTCTTAAAATCCAAATGGAAAACTTGCATATGTCTCGAGTATTTGAGAAAATATGCAGAAATTAGAGAAGACTTTTCAAAGCATTGATACCAATTCGTTATGATTCCTGTTGAACAATTCAATTATTTAAAAACCAGGCAATTTTTTAAATTTTGTAGGTAACTTTTTGTATCAAATAACTAATACTCGAACTCAAAACAGGTTTGAACTTGAACGTTTCCCTTACGATTTGGTTCTTTAGTCTAAATTTGCCGCATCCAAACAGTAATTTTTTACAAAAAAAATCGGAAATCTTTGAAAGAATTTCACACAAAATTTCAGCAAAACTTATAAAATAAAAAATAAAGTTGTTCTTCCCACTTAAGGAAAGTTGTTTTTTAATGAGAAAATACAATAAATAAAACCCTTTGGATTACTTTGAATAGCGCTTAATTTGGCTTTGAAAACAAAATTCCTGTTACTAAAATAAATAAACAATCTATAATATGGATTTTCAGCTGCGTATTTGCTACACTATGAGCAGTATTTATTGCACTTAAACCATAGAATCACAGAAAACTACATGAATATAATAATAAAACTTAATTACTATGTACGCATAAGTAAATAATATCAACTAAAATTATGGCAAAACTGTTTAAGAACTTTTTCTGAAATATGCATTAAACTCGATTTACGATTCTCTGAGTATATTTCTCATACATGGTTGCACAGTGTATTGTATGAAATTGTTTCTTCGTAGGACGCTAGCAAACTCTGCAGGAATTTGTTTGCTATGGTGGAATTCACTGAATAAAACATACCTTTGTATTGTAATATGCACATAGACATACAAATATACATATTTATGATAATATATATTTATCTATTTATGTGTATTTGATAAAATCGAATTTATTAAAACTACTGCAGAGTTGCCGGCGCCTCAGTAGCGCATTGCCTAAACAGCATTTGAGGAACATTTTTTTTTACATTTTGCATATGTATGAGTGAGTGAATGTCTGTGTAGTTTTCATTAAAATATGCCAAAGAGTCGCGAAATCGTATGTCGGCGTGTGTGTGTGTGTGTGTGTAAAGCGTTTCATAGTAGTAGAATTTGTTAGCATAATTGTTGGCGCATCGGGCATGCGAATGCGAAAAACTGGTAGCAGTAGCGGCGTGCTGACGCAAGCGTATTATTCAATTATGAGGCAGCGCGGCAGGTGCTCCTTCAAGTAGTCGAAGAGTTCGTGCGAGGCGCCCGGGCAGTTGGTCAGCTCCAGCTCCTGCAGATGGCGCAGCTGAATGAGACTGGAGAGGCCGGACGAGGTTAGCAGCGGACAGCCGGCCAGCGATAACACTTGCAAGTTGCGCATTGAGCACAAATGTTGCAGTCCAAAGTCGCGCACCTGCGAACACCAGCGCAGGAAGAGTGCGGTCAGCGAGAGCATTGTGGAAATATAGCCGACACCAATGTCGGTGATGTGAACGCATCTGCAGATACAAAGAGAGTGAAAAAGAATTATTAAAGGTGAAAAAAGGAAGAGTTGAAAAGATCAATATTTAAAGTTTATTTCAGAGACTTAACTATTATAAGTTTTTTAACAAAATAATTGCATTGTAACTATTACAATGCAACATAAATTTTATTTGTTGATTATGATTATAATTATTATTTGCGACAATTAATTTTTACGTTGCGTAATAACTGTTATGAGAAACAAATTTTTTTTTGGTTCTCGATAATTATTATTTTGGGATTTTTTTTGTTTACGTTGCTTCATAACTTTTATTTATTACTTTTTTATTTACGTTACCGATAATTATTATTTTGAAAAAATTTTTTTTACGTTGCTTCATAACTTTTATGAACGACATTTTTTTTTTAGGTTGCCTTACCACATTTTGACTATGAATTGATTTTTAATTGTATAGTTGTTGGTGGAAATTAGGTTTCTGCAGTTAATTTGCGTTTGTCAATTCAAAACAATTAAAAATCAATTCATATCCAAAATGTGGTAATTCAAGGTAAACAATTTTGTTTTCAAAATAATAGTTATCGGCAACGTAAATGAAAAAAATCATACATATATAAAAATTTTGAAGCAACGTAAAAAAAAATTTCTCAAAATAATAGTTATCGGTAACGTAAATTAAAAAATTCATTAATAAAATTTATGAAGCAATGTAAAAAACAAAAATTCCAAAATAATAATTATCGACAACGAAAAATATCCTTGTAACTTATAAGAGTTATTATGCAACTAAAAAATATTTATTACATGATAATAGTTATAGGCGACGTAACAAATTTCTTATTGAGAATAATTATTATAAAGCAATATTTTTAGAAATTTCCTAAATAAGGGCAATTTTTTTATTCTCAAAAATATGGATAATAATTATTTTAGGTCTCTGGTTTATTTAGTATTGAAGTATTGTTGTATCTGTGGTCAGGTACCTAAAAGGAGATTATGCAGAGTCAAAAAACAAAACAATAACAACAACAACAAACACTTCACTTGCTGCAATGTTGAAAAGGCGGTGGCAGTCAGACAATCTTTTTCTTACTTGTATAAAGTTATGAGAAAAGTTATGGATTCACTGGTTGGTGGGTTGGCTCACAAATCTATAGCGACATTGGACCAAAAAATCCATCCTCCGTTGTAGTCAACAACAAAACATATACAATATTTTACAACGGCAAAGCACTGAGAATAAAAATAAAAAGCCTGCTGTTAGGAATCGGCATACAACTTTAGGTTCATCTAATGTCTGTAAAAATTCACAGAAAAGCTAAACCTTAGTAAACCTTAAGGGCCAGTGCCGTACTTGGTTAGGTTAGGTTGAAATGGCTGGATAGATCCTATCCATCACATATGTAGGCCCGTTGTGATACCATATGCAGCTTTCCCTAAGATTACGTTACTTCATCAAACCATTTAGACGATATTATGAAGTTAAGTAGGTCTTTAACATCTATGTATGATATCTCTCTAAGGTTGCTTGGAAATGGTTGTCCTACTGCACTACTAGGGTTCTCTACAAACGCTCGTATATTTATAGATCCTTACAATTACTCTTAGTCGTTCATCTGGTAGCGCTGCGAACTCAAAATTAGTCTTAGGGCCCGTAAATGAAACATAACCTAACCTAAACCTCAGCCTCGTAATCGGGCTGTCGCGTCAGTGATCTATGTATGTGTACTCATATGCATAAAGTTCATTGTTGTTGTTCTTTAACCTCTCTCCACTTCAATGGCTTCATATATTTTTAATATTTATTTCAATTGCTGATAAATCGCAAAACCGTTTTCAATAAGTCATCGGCGCATTGTTACCTGCCCACCTTATTTTTAGACACACGAGTATTTAAAGTAAATGGCGCCAAAAAAAACTGCCTGCTCATATTCTTTCCGCTGGCGCACATTTGCCACAATCTTTCAGCCACATGCCACAAGCTGGCAATGATTAATGTTGCCATGTTGTCTGCCATCACTTAGCGGATTCACAGCGCCCGTTCGGTAGGAAATTGAAATTTATTCATGCATAATTGCAACTATGAAAACATAATAAATATAACAATAGCAGGAAAAATTCAATATTTGTAGCTTTCAAAGTCATAGCGTGAAGTGGCACAAATGCAGCGAGCACAATGCGAAAACGACAAATCGACACTTTTTCTACGCCTCGCACAATGTGGCAACTGTGGCGGAAATAAGAAAAATTCAATTACAATGTGTGAAAAGGGGGAAGAAAATCAACGAATGTCTTAAAAAAACACTCTACAATAAAATGAGCGGATTTTTTTTTTGGATTTTTTCCATGGTTCCATCAAATTTTAAAGACATACATTTAGGTTTCTATGCGCAAATTTCCATTTAACGCTTGAGAAATTTCATTTCAGGTTGAGTACATGAGTTGAGTACATATGAGCGCCTGAAGTACATATATACATACTCGCTTGTTTGTGCACATACATATGTATGCACAGATATGTAGGCTAAGTGCATCTGGGTTAGTTCGACCTTGAAATGCTCTATGCACTCACCTAAAGTCGCACTGAAGAGCCGACATGCAATCAAGTGCAGGTCGTGCTTTCGCTACGTGTGTGAATGTGTGTGACGTGTGTGAATGTGTATTAAAGGGGGAGTTTGGGCGTTAGAACGTCACATGATCAAAACAAATCTATACGCTCCTGCAATTTTTGTTGACCTTTTTGTATTTCTTCAGTCAACACGGCAGGTATCCACAATATCTGCTTTTCTACATACCCTTCCTGTCCCCCGCTTTCTATCCATTCTATCTCTATAAGAAACAATAGAAACCAATGTCACATATTACTTTCTGATTTCTGTCTCTGTTTTATAGAATACTGACTACTGAGTAGGTAAGTATTATCTCTCAACAGTCCTTTATCAATGTCCGAACCAGTAACCTTTAACCAGTCCTAAATCAATGATAATCTCTATTTGATCTCTTCATGCTTATTTCAATCTTTATAGACAAATATCTAACTAACTTTCTGATTTTTGAATTTTTACCTGAATAACTAAATTCCTATCAACATATTTAACTTCGACCCACTCCGTAGTGATTCGACTCCATACAACCGTGGGACAAAATTAGAAGGAGTGGTCCGTTCTTCATAAACTTTGATATACTAGTTAATCATGGTCTGCTGAAGTGAAATCTCCATTTTGTTTTCCTTAAACTTTTGTAGTTTGGCAATGCCTGAGACTTAAATTTGCAAATTTCGTCATTTTTGGAGAGCTACAGCACCGAGTGTGTTGGCTAGATTTTTCAGATTTTACATTTAATCAGTTACGTCAACATTAATAACACTACTCGACAAAAAATGGGTTCATCGCGTGCTCCTAAAAACAAAAGTATTTTTTAGACTAATCTTCGGCTGCTGAACACGAAACTGAAAATCAAAAATTTCTTAAGAAGCGTTTTCGAAAAATCTTCGAAAAACATGTTTTTCCCCTCTTATTTCAGTTATGAGCACATTTCTCGTAAACCAGGACCAAAAGATGTCAGGTAATGAAAACATAAATGTTTTGGATCTCAGTCTGTAGATTCATACATCTAAATTTGTTTCTATTTCGAAGTTCTGAAAGTTCAAAATAGAAATTTTAGTTAAGAGGAGACAATTTTCCTCTTTCATTTGATACCCATTTCTTCATCATTGCACAATCGCAAATATTAAAAAAAATATTTTAAATGTGTATGTTCTTAAAATTGAGAAGGTTTTTGGGTCAGAAAATAAAAAACTGACTATGCAAGGATATTATAAATTACCTCTAGTTTCACGTCTATATCAACATTTGGATGGGTCTCGGAAAAATAAAAAAATTTTTTCGCACGGTGTAATAAATGAAAAGTTGGTGTTTTCACTCCGTGCATCATAACTTTGTCACTTTTCTTTCAATTCTATTGATGTTAGGCTTAATATTTGCTCAAATAATATATCTTTCATCTTAGATTTTAAAACCAGAGGAGATCATTTATTTTATCTATAAAAAACGATTTGAAAATGTATAATTTTTGAAAATGATCAAAAAATTCATTTTTTTTTCAACTTTCATCGTCAGTAACTTCCCCAAATCTCATCTGATTTGAACAATCGATATATCGTTGGAAAGGTTAGTTAATTGCCTTCTGAACAATGGACCACTTGTGTTAGTCGGATGGTTGGTTTATGAGATATGTGCTCATAATTGAAATAAGAGGGAAAAAACGTGTTTTTCGAAGATTTTTCGAAAACGCTTCTTAAGAAAATTTTTTGATTTTCAGTTTCATGTTCAGCAGCCGAAGATTAGTCTAAACAAAACTTTTATTTTTAGGAGCATTTTTCGTGTTGAGTAGTGTAATTGCAAAGAGTAACATAAAATGTATAAAAATGATAATCATAGATGACTGTTTTGTATTTGTGCAGGGTTTTTCATTTTTCTTGCTGATTGCATACTTTTATGGATAAATAAAATAAATTTTGTCGAAAAATACGTGTTTAGACCACTTTTCTAGTGTCCGACCGAATATTCGGTTTCGGTTTCGGTTTCGGCCCAAATAAGTGGTTTCGGTTTCGGTTTCAGTTTCGGCCAAAAAATGGCCGAAAAGCCGAAACCGAAACTTTCTACAAAATTTTTTTACATTTTATTGTGTAGCAGATATATAGTGAAAGGAGGAGTAATTTGGATGCCCCCAATGTAAATAAACTTTTTTTTTAGCATATAATATTAAATTATTTAATTTTGAATATTAGCGAGTAAGGTACGAAAGGGTGATTTTTTCATGTTTATGTTTTTAAAATATGAATAAATTGTTTTTATTAATAAGTATTTATTTATTTATGTTATGTTTGTTCTTTATTTACTTAATGTAAAATTCGTTTGTTGAAAAATAATGCTTGATATGGTGATTTTTATTTTAACTAGAAAGTTTCGGTTCGGTTTCGGTTTCGGCCGAATATTAAAAAAAAAACCGAAACTCGGTTTCGGTTTCGGTTTCGGCCCAAAAAAGTGGTTTCGGTCGGACACTACACTTTTCAAATTGAATTATTTTCTGAGATCGGAAGATATCGGAGGATGCAATTACATTATCCGACAAAGAAAGAATGCTTCTTAAAAGAAAAAAAAACTAGAAACATACTTTCACATACTTTTTCGATATTTTACTCTAAGTTCTGCCAATTTTCAGATTTTCAATTTAGAAAAATATTTTGAATTAAAAGTGAAGTAAAAGCCTCAGCTTTGTAAATTTTGAGAAAACGTTAAAAGCGAAAATGGCCACATCATTTCTTAATCTATATTGCAAGTTAAGTATTGAGCAACTTCGTGCTAACCATGTATTTTTACAATTTTTTTTACTCAATAGACTAAAAAACAGAAAATATGTGTTTACATTTTTTTGTGAAAAAGTTTCAACTTTGAGCCGCTTTTGCACAGACACTAATTAATTTTTTGCACAGATTTTTTGGAGTTGTCTTAGTTGGAGTTTTACCTTTCAAATGACATCAAAATCGTTAAACTCTGAGACTATAAATTTTTTGAATTTTTTCTATTGAACGAATCACTGCACTCGTCCAATGTTCCATTTTATTGTTTGATTTTTTAATCTCTTTTATAGAACCTCTCATTTCAATCACCAACTCCAATCTTGTCAAATCTTCCAACTGTCTTGCATTCAATTTCTCAATTTGCTGTTTAATTATTGAGTGTCTTTGATACAACCTCAAATTTCAACACCTCTGATCTCTTCAAATGTTTCCAATTCAATGTCCCATTTTATTGTTTAGTTTTTGCATCCCTTTCATGGAACCACAAATTATTTTCAACATCTCATCACTTTTATCAAATCTATATACGAGTATGTATGCACATATAAAAAGAACTTTTTATCCTGATTTACTGACAGATTGACTGATAAACTGAGTGATTCCTGATTTTACAGCTCAAAGCGCTGAAGCAAGAAACCTAAAATTTCAACTATAGGCTTAAAAAAATAGTTCTATAATTAGTGTTCTACAATTACAATTAGCCAAATCCGATGTGTACTTTTCGAGATATCAGCGCATATAATATGCTGTCTTTGTAGGTATGGAAAGCTTGCGGTCTTTCTAGTGTTAAGGGGCACAACATGAATAAGTTGTTGTATGGAGAAAAGTGATTTAATGGGCCTATTGATTTCAAACTTAATGAAAATACTTGCAAAGTATTTAAAACAATTCAACATGTATTTTTAAGTTTTTAGAAAAATAATATCTGACGCGGTCAAAAATGGGTTATGATTTATATACGGGAAAAGTATGAAAAAAACATGAGCTTATAGTAAAAATACTTCAAATGATAAATAAATAAACATATGTTTCACATTTTCTTATCAAAATCTGACCTTTATCCCTTTGTTCACCCCAACAAAGGGTTAAGAGAAAAGTGTTTTATGGGGCCCATTGACTTCAGACTTGCAATCAAAGCCATCGGGCTCTGCTAGATTCTCATGTACATTCTTCCATTTAATTTGTTAGCTCTCAAATTTGTTTCATAATGGCTTCTACCATCTTTAATTTTTTGCTGTCCTTTTGATACCCTTTATATAAATTTTTAATTTTCTACTTAAAGAGCAGGCACGGAGCTACAATGCATCAAGGTCATTGAAGAAGTGGGTATTCCACACGCCACTTGCAAACTTAATTTTTTATTTATTTATTTTTTATTTATTTATTACACCAGGTTGGCTTCAACAACAAATATGCAATACGCCAAGAGAGATCTGACCCGCGACCGATTATAGAAAATCCAGAGAACTGATTCTTCTAAAAAAACCTCTATATGTATTGTTACGGGAATCATTACTGGACACTGCCTCATCGACCAACACACCAAAAGACTGGGTCTACTGCATATTGAGCTCTGCAGAAGCTGTAAAAACGAAGACTGGGAGAAAACTATTGTGCAACTCCTTTGGGATTGCGCCTCCGTTTCTTGGAACAGCACTTCTTCAGCTGCCTAGCGGACCTTGAAATGACGTGCCCAAGCCGCATCGATAAATTTGTTAGAGCTACAAGGTGGCTCTCATCTTTGGGAAGTGATAGGTGAAGCAACACAATGGGTCACATGTCCTAACAATTCCTTTGATGCGGCCACCTACTACCCACTTAAAGTTTTGATTCTTAAATTTCTTAACACCAACGGTACATTCATACCTTCTCTTACATAGAATCTCCCACTTTATTGTTTTTAATTTGAGTCCCTTTCTGAATCTTTAAATCATTTTAATATCTTCAACTTCATCTTATCGGATTTCTTATTTTTAATTTTCCAATATTTTAACTCTTCAGTCTTCTACCTTAAATTCATTCTATCTTGCTGTCACTCCGATCTCTTGTGTTATTTTTTTTTATTAAAATAAATAAAATAATATATATATGTGTACTATATATATCTATAATATAAATTTTACAATTTCTTTTTTGTTCCTTAATCTCTTTCATGGAATCTCGAATCCCATTAAAAACTTCAACTTATTCACATCCGGTGGCAATCATACAATTCTCTACAATCGATTACTTTACTTTTCAATTCTACTCCACTTCACTTCCCCTTCTGCCACTCACCTGTCTAGTGTCAGCTCCTCGAGTTGATTCAGATCACAGGCAATGTACTCCAGCGAGGCGTCCGTGATGCGCGGACACCAGGACAGGTCCAGGGCGCGCAGCTTTTGCAGATTCTCGGCAATCAGTTCGACGCCGTCATCGGTGAGCTTGCTGCAACCGGATAGACTCAGCACCGTTAAATGCGGCAGCGAGTGCACTGCAATAGAAAAAGAAGAAGAAACAAATTAGAGGAAGAAAAATAAATGTAAAGAAGAGAAAGATAAGAGCGACGACACGAAGTGGCGAGGGAAATTATGAATGAGGAATGCAATGCAATGGGGGACTTTTGATCGGAGCGCTGACGAAAATTTGCATAAAGGGAGGACATGAAAAATGCATGAAGCATGAGAAAACATATTGCAATACAACTGAATTGTAGTAGTTGTTGTTGTTGTTGTTGTTGTTGTTGTAGTTGCTTTTGCTGCTGCTGCTGCTGTTGCCGCATTGTGATTCAGAAAGCAAGACGCGCAAGCAAACAACAGCACAAAGTTTTTGAAATGTGGCACACTTTATGGCAAACAAACGAACGAATAGGCCGAACACGTACAGTGCTGCTGACGCGATGTCAGCGTCAGCGCTTGGAGGGCGCTGGTGTGTGCAACTTGCGTTGCCACTTTGCCACAACCGCCACAAAGTGCAGCACACAACGATGGCGCTGGTTGTTGTTATTGCAGCGGCTAAGTACAATTCACACACTGGCTTGTGTATGTATACATACATACATATATCTGTGTGTGTTTGCGTAGTGGTAATTTTTCGTTACATGCAAACAGCTTTTTTATCAGCCGCTGCAGCATGAAAAGTTGGGGGCCGGGCAGAGCGCACAAAAGAGAAAAATGTGAAAAATGGTGTCAAGAGGTGACGCGACGAAAAATTGTATTTGTTTTCATTAAGGTTTTAAGTTTCAGCAGTTCTTTTTTTTTCATGGCTGTAAAACTGCAGC
Organism: Melieria picta; assembly: GCA_964056695.1. NCBI lineage: Eukaryota > Metazoa > Arthropoda > Insecta > Diptera > Ulidiidae > Melieria > Melieria picta. Next base: position 48,278,386 of record OZ057399.1, read on the forward strand.
AAAGCGTTTAGCACAGAGTGTGTGGCCACAGTTAAAGTTGCCTGAAAATATGCAACAAATTAAAGATTTGCAATTTTTTGTTTTACAGAAGGTTCAGAGATTATTTTAATTATTTTAGTTACATAAATTAGAGGGTTAGTAATGACTAAAAGAAGGCGTGGCTGGTACGGACTAGCAGATAGAAAAAGCCGATTCGTCGACTTAGCTGAAACTTTCGCAAGAAATTTGTTAACAGAACGAAATTTTGTTGGTTTATTGGAGGGTCTCAGCTAAGAATTGATATAACAATGTAAATTTTTTTTATAATTCTTAATATTGTGAAACCTTATTTAAACTAATTTTCACGATTTTCTTCGTTGTGGTAAATAAGTTTTTTATATGAAAATTAGAAAAGGAAAAATTCGATCTTCTTAATATTTGATCACAGAAATCGTTTTGGGATTTTATATGGTTAGGTTAGGTTGAAGGGGCAACCTTTTCCAGAAAAGTTCGCTTAAGGGGTAAGACTATTCTACCGGCTGAGAGAAGGTCTAAATTTATCAGTTTAGTTTGCGACTATGGAAAAATAATAATTCAAGTCAAGTTTTACGAACGCTCAGTGCGCACTCCGAAGGTTGATAGATGAGATGTGAGCACAAAAGTTAATATGAGATATATGTTATTGTCCACTGTTGTACGCCACAAAAAATCCTCATATTCAAATTAAAAGAAATTAAATGTTATTGCTATTCCACTCGACTTTAAATCATATTCGAAATAGCAACAAATTTTGCTGTTAGAATGCAAGAAGAGCAAAATTAATTTGTTTCACTAAGCACCAAGGACGAGCAGCAACACCCTGTATGAGAAAATGTTCGAACTAGCATATCTACTCGACCGCAAACGGCCACCACGCACACACACACATACGAAGATATATAAACGCACTTATATATGGAATTAATAAAAGCGGATGCGCTGATTTGTTAACACGAATAAAATTGCCACCCTCGCCAACGTTCGTGTGCATGTTGCGTTGGCAATGCAACCACAAAAACTTAATTACCACGCAATTTTACAGCCAGCACACCAACGCAACTACACACGTACATCCACACACACACACACACACATACAGCAAAAACTCTATTCTATTGACTACGAATGCCATTTCCAGCCTTCCCACCCAATCCAACCCAAACCACCCCGCACGCTGTTCGTTAACGCATCGTTGGTGCTGTTGTGTTCGTCGTTGTTCGACGTCTGCCGCGTCGTTCATATGCAAATTGGCAATTATGAATTTTTTGCCAGCTCGAAGGACAACACTTTCCGATGCACACAGTGCTGCCAAACTTAATTGCTTAGTGTTGTTGGTGCGTGCTTTGATTGTCAATTCTTGTCAAATCTATCAATTCAGCGTGTCCCAAACAAATTCAATTTACTGCCCGAAGTGCAAAAAGGCTTTGCAAAGCTTTTAAGGCGTTGCCACATTTTGTGTCGAATTTCTTGCTGTTTTAATGGTTTGTACGAAAATTGCTGTGTGCCTCATACTTTTCATTATTCAATTTATTAGTACACATTTTCAGTTATTTGCGTTGGGTTTAAGTGCACAATAAATTCAGAAATCTGTCAGCGTAATGTTTATGAGTGGTCATTGCCATAATTTATGAGTTTTTTACGCTGACCATAAACGCATTTCAGATTGTGTCGATAGTTGTGACATTATAGAATCAGTGAATGAATAAAATCTGATCACTATTTATGTACATTTTAATGGGAAACCAGCGTAACGTTCTACTAATTGTGGTGGCTTGAGTGACAAGTGAATGCAAAAAAATCTGTTATTATAATAATTGCTTAATTTAAATTTTAAGTTTTTAATGATATATTTTTAGTTTGTATTTACTTTAAATATTCACAAAGAATGAATTTGGAGTAAATTATTCGGTTTAATTGATTGAATTGCGAAACAATTTTTATGAACTCAAATATGATTTGGGAATTTTCTATATTGGCAACGCTAGAGTAGAGAACTATGTTCTTCAAATTTCTTTTGCATGTTTGGCCAGTTATTCAAGACTCACTAATACTAGTTTTGATTTTGATCGAGAAGGTCAGAATTTTCATAGTTCCATACGAAAAAATGAAAGAAGCTGCAATGATCGGAGTTCATGCAAGAAAGTCAAAAGACTTAGGACTTGATTAGTCCATTGCTGACAAGCATAGGCAAGGCGAATTCATACAGGTGATAGCACAACGACAGCAACAATATTTCAATGTATTTTGTTTTTGTTTTTGGGGTTTAGATTGTCAAAATCAGCCAATCAAAATAAAGCTTAATTTTTTAATTTTAAAATTGTCAAAGTTGTATACAGCCATTTTGACAGTCTAGACCTTTTCCAAAATAAAAACAAAACAAAGCGGCTGATTCAACGAGGTCACCTGTATGAATTCGCCTTGAACATAAGTTACCATATGACGCTGCCAGTGAACGAAGCCTCCATGTTTTGTGTATAAAGCTTCATCTATGCATTCGGTTGTTACTTATTGAATATGAATGGCACCTATGGTTGGAGAACTCGCTACGATAGTGGTTGATGTACACAATTAAAAATGTTAATGTGTTTTCACTCGGTTATTCATAACTTTTTAATTTTTTATACGATTCTGATAATGTTAAGCTCAAAATTTAAGCAAATAATTAAGTTTTCACCTAAAATTTCAAATATAAGGGAAGTTAAGTTTTTCTTCTATAAAATGAAATTCGTTAAAATTTAAAATTTCTTATTATATTTTCGAAATCGTTCGAAGTGTATACTTATTTTAAGTTTTAGGTAATTTAATTCTACCAAATCTTTTTTGATTAGAAAATGCATAGAAAAGAAAAAAGCTTTATCTCTTGGGCTATTAACGTTTTTCGAATGATTCATTTTAAAGTTATGTACAGAAACTGAACTATAAAATAAGAGCCGAAAAATTGCGTTTGGAAATCAGTTTTGCTGGCCAAAGCAGAAGCAGTTCGTATTGCTAGATTGTGCCAAAATAAAACATACTGAAATTCTTTAACGAACTTTACCTCTGTAAAGACTTTATTTACAATTTTACAGTCACTTTACATTTACTTCATTTTTTCTATCTGTGTTACGACGCTCTCCCAGTGTTGCCAGACGGATTTCAAGCAATGCCCCCTAAAATGAAGTGCATTTCCCTCTAAAAACTAAAATTTCCCCCCAAATTTATAATGCACACATAAAATAAATATTTAATGAAAATGGCTCATTTTGTTTGGTGCACGAAATTAACCCTTTCGACCCCAAAGTTGTCTGAGAGCAACTTCACCTGTTTGTCATCTTATAGCAAAAGCTACGATTGATTTATGGGTTTAATTTGAGTACGCACCAACAAATTAATATTTTTAGAAGTAAATTCAAAGCAAATTACAAAAATGTTACTGTTATCCTCAAAATAATTTCCAATAATTTGCAGCGATATCAGGGAAAGTTCGTGTTCTAATTGAAGTCTACGAATTGGGCGCGTTTGATCTAAACCCTATTTCTCTAATAATGGTTAAATAAAATCAAAAAGTGATAATTTTGTATTAATCCGTTTTAAGCTAACATTGTTTAAAAGTAAACTAGCTCTAGAACTCTAACAAAGAGGCGTGGCGACTTCAAATGTCGTGTACACACTTCTTAGGCAAGTTTTTCACGATTTAAATACCAAAAAGTAATATCGAGACACAGGGTAAAATTCGGGGTCGAAAGGGTTAAAAAACGACCAACTAGCCAATATATCTGAACAAGGCGATGATGTAACAAAAATGCAACCTGCCTAATCACAGACATTTTAAAACGCGTAAATTAAAAATGTCTGTAGAATATTTCCCTCTAAATTTTGCCCCTAAAATATTTATCATAAAGTTTTCCTCCAATCCAAACGAATAAACCCCAAATCCAGGGGGAAATCCCCTAATCTGGCAACACTGATCTCTCCTGTCAAAACCAAACTGACTCGCAACTCCATTCATGGCTGCCTTTTATACTTGTCTGCCCGGAACGTAATTCGTTCTCGAACAGTCCAGCATCGCCTCGAACCGCCTCAGTATACAATGTTGCTATTGCCGACAAATTTCCGTAGTAGTAGTAATTAGTAGTAGTAATAGTAGTAATTTTATATCAATTCTTTTTAAGACAAGAATATCAACATCAATAAAAATGATCTACCTACAAGCTTCAGATTCAGGGTAAAAACTTTTTAAAACTTCTTATGATTGCTGGGGTACATTTTAGCATAAAGTCATTAAGACTTATTACTTCTAGTCTTATAAGTATAAGTCTATATAAGTAGATTAATAAGTCCTCAAGTACTCAGGTTAAGTGGCCCATATATGTACCTATATATTTTCAGTTCAGGATATGAAATAAGTAAAGCACAAATAAAGTAAAAAATGAAACATAATGTAAAGAAAAGAAAAGGTACAGGATAATCGTGGTTGGATCAGGTTGGTGGACTCCTCTATTGTGTGTCGCTTTATAAATTAAGTAACGATACGAACTCATAGCTTAATAACAGTGGAAATGAATAACTTTGGTAAACAAGAAACAAGAAATTTAAAGAGATTGAAAGTGTTGAAACTTTGGATTGTGACAAAGAACAGTAGAGCAAAGTCGATAATATTTCCGCTGTTACTGAAAGTGTTCACGAAGATCGGTACTCGTCCAGTTGTCATTGTACTTGAGTCATGGGAAGAGGAAAAAGTCACAAGGAGCCAGGTAGAGTGGATACAGAGCTGGCAGAATGCTATGAAAGTTGTTTTTGGTCAAATAGTTGCGTACAACAGAAAATGTGCGAGCCGGGGCGTTGCCATGGTAAAGGAATCACGAGTTCTTTCTCCACAATTTTAATCTGGCTTTCTGGGATGAATATTTGTCCTTAAACCATTCAACGCTTTGTTAAACTCTCGCAATCAGATAAAATCTTAGATTCACTTAATTCGACATTGCGAAATTCGCAGAACACAACAAATACTGACTTCTCTACAAAGCTAACAACCCAGAAAAAAATTATATTTCGACTATATCTCAAGCGCGGTTTGTTGGAGTGAAAAACTCTGGATATTTTTTTGATAAGAAGGTATAAGAAAACATTTAGACTTTTCATTTACAACCAGACAAAACCTTCATGGATTTCAATTGAGACTATTTGGCCGATATTATTTATTCCTGGGCCTACAGTCAAGTATGCACTTGGCTCCAGAAAGACTCCATCTGTCCATCTTTATCTATAAGAAAAACTAGAAAATTGATTCTGGCTCTAGTTAATAGTTTTTTCTAAAAACTTCCGGCCCATAACTTTCATCTTTTGGCACAATAAAACATTTAAAAGAAATCAGGGACCGAAAATAACTGTTATTTTACAATTTTCAAATCAAAAAGGCATAAGGAAAAAATTGTCGGTGGACTTTTTCAAATATACCATTATACGATCATAATCGTCACAAGTCTTATAGCTCAGAATGTGCGGTTTGCTGAGGCGAAAAAAATGGTATCAATAGTTTTTTAGTCGGTCAAACGGCTTTTGAAAAAATTCAAATTGCCTGATATATTTGACCGAAAAAATAAAAGTCAGAAAATAATTGTTATTTTTTACCGATAAAATAAAAGTCAAAAGTAACAGTTATTTTTGCCTGATATGGTAAAAGGCACAAAATATTATTTTTGTCGGTAAAAATAAAAGTTAAAAGATAACAGTTAAAATCTGACTTTTTTGATAAAAACCATAACCGGTACGGTCCCTGAAAGAAATTGTTTGCTATGGGCATTCCACATGTCACTATTACTTACTTATGCCACTTACTATTAATTGAAACCATCACTTATTTATTTATTTATTTACACAAATATGTCTGTCAGTCAGTGCAACGCCTACTGACATTAAATTAACTGCCAAAATTGCATTAAGTCTAAACAAAAGCTTATTGTCGACTTTAGCGGTTGTCCAGTGTTCATTTAAGCACAACAGCAGACTTGCATGAACACACCAACAACAAAGCAAACTGCCATAATAAAATCAACAAACCGCCAAGAGCGATAGTCAGTGAATTCATGATAAAAACAACAATGAGAATAAATATGAAGAGAAAACATATAAAAATTTATATAGAAGCTACTCGTTCAAGACGATTTAAGTAGGAAAAAAAAACGAATTCTTGGTAGTCATGAAATTATGAAAAGTTAAAGAACAAACAAAAACAAAAATAATGCAAATATCAGTTAATAAGAAAAGATTATAAATTTGCTTGCTTATTGTGCGCCCACACGTAAAACTGCACGTCAAGACGACGCAAATGCAGACTTTTGCGCTTAAGGCTTTGTTGCTGGTATTTGCTGCATACTAATAGGCGCGCTACAGTAAAGCGTATGTGAAATGTCGTGACAGTGTCGTATTTTTTGCATTTCAACACATTTTTCTTCGTATGCTAGGCTGCGTAAAGCGCCTAAAAATAGATTCAATTACCGACTACGTAATCCACTTACGTATGCCATGGCAAAAGGCTACGTTGGTGAAGTAGACAAAGTAAGAATAATGACAAACTAAGGTGGATTTATTTATTTTTTTTATTATATTGCTGTATGTGAATCGGTGGTGCTTTGTTGTTGTAGTCGACGCTGTGGTCATAGAACGGCATAGCAGAAGCAGATTGTTTAACACTAGAATGCCCGAGAATCTGACATACCTAAAATGCCCATATGTAGTCATTTTGACTACATTATTGTTTACTGAGTTTTTTTTTTTATTTTATTGGTTTTTAAGTAGCAAATATGAATAAATGTACACGAGATTAAACTAAAATAGGCATTTAGTTTTTATTTTTTTTATGGTTTACAAAGTAAATTCATTTAAATAAAATAGCGTACTTTACACATAAATGGGATAAAATGGAATGAAATTTGGAATTTGGAATTTGTGAATGAATTTTATGAGTGAATTTTGAATTGAAAAACTTGGGAATTGTCACAGCCTACTATGATATTATTTTTTTTAAATGTTTGCAATTATTTGAAATTTTCATATTTCGCAATTGAAGATGCATATTTGTCTATTTATCAGTAAGATTTGGTGAACATTTTATATAGGTAGTCAAAATGACTACTTTTGGGCATTTAAGGTAAATTTTGCAAAATTGGGGTAACAAATTTGTTTACAAAATTTGTAATTTATTTATTCCATTTAGCTTTAAAAATTAATAAAAGTCACGTAAGATTTTTTTTTAGAAAGCGATGCAACAAAAGTTATTTATAATAAAAGACCTCAATGTAGTCAAAATGACTACCTTGGGCATTCTAGTGTTAAAAAGGGCTTCGTAATCTTAAAAGATTGGAACGCCAGCAATAAGCAAACTTAAACTTCGGATTCTCTGATGAATGTGTCTACATCACTCAAACAGATTGACCACCTAACCTTGTGGAGACACATTGAAAACGCTTTTTTACTAAAGTTGTAGGCTAGTTTGAAGTGCAAATTGCTTGCTTCATGTGTTTAATTTTTAAATTTCTTTCAGAAAAGGAACTTGCATAACCAACTACAACTTTGATATTTGTTCCTTTTGTTGTCTGCCATATACAATACAACACTAAACAATATTCTGAAGGCTTTGCGTAAAACTGCTGTAGCGCAAAAGATATTAGAAGGCGTACAAGTTTAAATGGAGTTCATGAAAAAAGACACACACACATACACATAAATGCATACATAAAGTAGAAAAGATGGCACAAGTTAAAAAGTTCTGCAAAGTAGTGTAAGCAGCTTTACTGGCGCTGCCACTGCCCCTCTGCCGCCACTCGGTCAGTCATTGCTATCCATGATTACGTTTTTTTCAGTGTGTTGGTTTGTTCTGAATCCGGCCGAGATAATAGTTTCAATGAGAAAACATTGTCTTCGGGTGCACATGCAACGGGCTTACGGTACTATTTACTGTAAGCACCTCTACCTGTCCGTGGCTGGGCGATGTCACGTACCATTGCAACTGCAGTTAGCTGCCGAGTGTCCTAGTTTAATTTACAACAAAAACAACAACAACCAAATACCTCAATTTGTGTCGTCGTATCTTATGGCCTTACCGCACATTGTTGCAGGCAGATTGTTGCTGTTGTTAGCGCAATGTGCCTTGTTGGGCTTCCAAATAACAACCACAAATCGTAGACTCGTATTACAAGCAAAAATACACACACGCACACACCCATACAGACAGACAGAAAGACACATGCATTTGCACAAAATGCAACCGTAAATTAAGGATGCAAACAAAGAATTGTCGCCAATGGAGAACGAACAAATAGATACAACAACAACGAAAACAAACAACATTAAGAATAGTAACAATGGAAGTTGTGTTGCAAAAAGCGGGCCAATTTCACCACAAAAGTGGGGGAGGGGTGGGCGAGGCTGAACGTAACGACAGAAACCGAATGCCGCACATCAATGAAAAGTGCAGTTGCCGTTTGCAGTTGCTGCAAAACCGCAAAAACTAAGTAGCAATTACAACAACAACAACAACAAATAGTGCTAAGCAGCAGCGGCTACAGCAGAACATAGCAAAACGCAACGGCGTTTTGTGGAGCCGTGAGTTGAGTTGAATTGATTTTATTCATGCTGCACGCACGCACACACACATACACATAAATATATATACTTCATAGATGAACATATATACATATATACATAAATGTGCACACATTTTACCACAAAGCACAGTGACTGAAATTCAAATGCCGCTCGCGTCGCCTTGCGCCGGCAACGCTTTATCGCCGCGCCACAGTTTTCATCACCGCAACTTCTCATATTCAGATTTGCGCTATTCGTTTTCTTAGCATTTACATTTTTACTATCGTTCTGTTTTCTATTCATTCTCTTATTTTTATTTTTTGTAAATTTTTTGCTGTCGATATTTGCAAATCATAATGACACAATCGATTGAATTTCAATCGCCCTACGCCACACACACACACACACAAACGCACAGCCAGCAGCGAAGCAAACTAGCGCGCGCGGCGCACTGCAACAATTCTGCTTATTAATCTGTCGACTAATTGCCGCTGCAATCATTTCGTTATCAACCGTCAAGCATTGACAACTCAGCAGCCGCACTTGGCCGCTCCAGCGATACGTCACGCAGCGTCTCAACGCCACGCAATTTGCATTCTTCGCACGGTGCCTCGACCAGGCTACCAAGTCCTGGCCGCTTGTTGTGCCATTATCCTGTTACAGTTTCATTTTGTGACCGACACTAACGGGTAAAAGTTGTCAGCGCAATGTCCACTTTGCCTTCAATCAGCGGGCAGTGGTCACTTGCGCGCCACACTTTCAGTAATTTACTCGTTTTTGCGATCACAAATCATGGAATTGTGATGACATCAACACGGCCGCAAACAAAGCAATCAACAAAGAATCAAGCAGCACAACTGGCGTCGGTAACAAGTGAAATGTCATCAGTGCAGTCAAGTGTTAAATTCAATTGTGCTCATCTGGTCATTGTTTCTTGTGTCCATTATGTGTATTCAAGTCAGATTGCTTTCAATTCCAAGCAGTACGAAAAGTTTGTGAAACAATAAATAGCTTCGAATTTAATTGACAGAAGTGCAGTGCATTAATTGTTCAAAAGTTGAGCAATTGCAAGTGAATCTATGGTGAGGCTGTACATTTGCAAATAATAACTATACGTCTGTAATATCTGTACATATGTATGGATATGAGTATTTAAATTACTTAAACCTTTAGATAAAATGTTTGTCATACACTACATACATCAGGGAAATAAATTTGGTCTAAAATGGTCTACTGATGTGTACTGCGATTGTCAAACTGTACTAAAGACGCTGTTCAATACTGCGGTAAGTTCTTGCGGTAGTGGATCGGTAGGTGAGACTCAGAAACCACAGAACTAGTTTAAGCTTCTAACAAAGTTTTAACCCTTATGCTACAGATTTCTACTGGGGGGGAATGTTAAAATTGCAAATATGTATTTATTATTTACTCTGTCTCTGGCAGCGCGCTGCCAATGAAAACCGCCGAAGTCAGCCAGCAAGACAGACTGTATGTTTCTGGTTGCGATGTGCCTATTATTGCTGTTATTATTAATGCTAAGCAGTGAAGCTCACAGGGGGCAGAGGTTGGCGGTTCAAATCCTCCAAATATTTAGAAAAATTGCTGGTGAAAAATATGGTTTGAAATGGAATCGAGTTCAAAAGTTGTACGCAAAATCCCACCAAAATGAAATCTTGGGCGCGGCACTGATGTGATAGTTGTTGTTCATGCAGTTCTTTCAATATATTTCTAATTTTCATAATCTCCGCGCTTTCTTTATAACAACATTCAAATGCAATTTATTTTAATTTTTTGCCAAACCCTTTTTTTTACAGTGTGGCCATATGGCAACAACCAATGTTAACACATTCACGGTTAGTAAAAATATCAATGTGCTGTAATTGGCCCTTGAATTGTCGCTACTTGAGTAAAGTTCACATGTTAATCCAACATAAACCTAGATAAAAGATAAGTTTTGACTGCAGACAGGCTAAGGTCACTGTGCTCGTTACTGACAAGAAATGCATAAAACACCCCTAAATCAAAAGGATTGCATATTGATTGGTTAGTTGCTTCCAATGGCAATGTTCCAACATCCAATAAGCGCGAGTTATGTGTGAGCCTTCTGTTAGCAACATTATGCTATCATTAACAGAAATGTAGCATGATGCTGCTCGTTCGGGGTACAGTATGTTAACTTCGTTACAGAAAAAACCTACTGTTAACCCTTCAAGCTCAAAGCGCAGAGATAGCATTTTCTAACTTCAACCACATGATCAGAGCTAACAATTTCTGGCTCTGCACCAAAGTGCTTTTTGGAATAGAAGTTGTACTTGGATTTACGTTATAGACTTCGTATTGTTGAAACAGAAGTTTTTATTTCTGTTTTAATACGACTAACATAGCGGCTAGAACTTCTAGCACCACTATTCCCAGAAAAAATAAAATAAAATAAATGAATAAATAAATAAAGATACTACATATATGGTATTCTAGTGTGCTGTCTTCTAGACTATGTGTCCTGCATATCCCACAGAATGATGAAGGCGAGTAAAGAATTCACAGAGCACTTTGCTATCTCTCCAAAATTTTGATATTTTGGTTTGACCAGCGTCTTCCACCTCCTTGTTGATGTGACCGGACAGGCGCGGAGGATGTAACGGACAGCTTTCTTCTTATTAAAGCTTATCGCAGCTGGTATTAAATGCGTTGCTCATTTTAGCTACGTGCTCTCTAATGGGCTTGTGGCTCATGGCTGATCACCTTATTTAAGAGCACTGTGGTCCTGTTCTTATAGTATGCTGTAGATTACTTGTCGATGTACTCAATGGCCATTATACTTTCTTAACAGTTGACAGCTTCTGATCTTCATGTCTAGAAGGCTACTATTCGTAATTTTCCAGACTGAGACCATAGACGTTCTCTTTTAATTTGATGTAAAATACTGTCATTTGTTCACTACCATTATACAGAATTCAGAAAAAAGAAAGAAATGCAGCTATTTTTTTTTTAAAGCAAAGTAAATGTTTGTAAAAGTATCAATCACAGTGGACAAATACGTGTATATTTTTTTAATTTAAGAAAAACAAAAAAAACAGAAAAAAATATTCTGATAATACTTTGAGAGATAATGCCAATGTGAGATTTTTTTAAATTGTTTTTTTTGGATTAAACAATATTTTAAGATCTTGCAATTAATCTCCAGTTATGGTGAAAAAACGTTTCATAACTTCACACGCATTGCTTTGAAATGCGTTTTAAGTGTTCGTCAAATTTGAATAGCAATTTTTTCGAAACAAATCTTTCAAACAGGACAGGTGGGACGCATTAGTTGAACACTGGGGCAAAGATTGACTTTAAAATTCATCAATAAATAGCTTAACTATTATATTTTCTAGAGAGTAATTTGATAACATTTCTTTAACATAATATTTTCATCTTAACTGAGTTTTTATTCAATGAAAACTCTTGGCTAGAAATTAATGAAATTGTTTTCAAAAGTGCACTATTTCTACAAAATTGTATTTCAAACAATACTAAAGAGAATATAAAATATTTTGGTTTTTTGTTCCCTTTGAAATGTGTGTTGTAACACATGTTGAAAAAAACAATGTTGCATACATATTTCAAACAGGTGGAATATGTGGTATCACAACGGGCCATATTTAGGCCTAAGTGTGTCTCATACAGAGGCGGCTACCGTACTTTACGAGAAATTCGTCCTCTCGAAAAAGAGTTGTCAGTTGCCTCCATTTTGCATCAAAATCATAATTTAAACCCCATTTAAAAATTCAACGTGTGCTCAATAATCAAATTAAAAATAAATTCACTTCCTTTGTTGGATACTTGAAAAATTAATTAATAAATAATAATAATAATTAGTAAATTTTTGGCCACTAGAATGGTTTCACCCCTTAAGAATAGAAAAAGACTCCTAAAAGAGTATCGGTTTTTTTTTTCTAGACTCCGTACACAAATTCTCACACATATACAAATCACACATATACCAAGCCAGGACCAAGTGGATCCCAAACGACCCCGTCTCTATCTACAGGGAATCCAACGGATAGGAAAGGACACCGAATTGAAGAATTAAGGGATGGGGTCTAAAAGTGAAAGTGCCTGCCGCACACTCCCCTTCTTTAACCTATCCTAACCTCATTAAAAACCACTGTTGTACCAATTTTGCATAGTTTAATCCCATCAACTGAAATTGTCAAACATTTCAGCCTCAATTTAACTCATCGCCATCAAGTTTCATATAGCCCCAAGCAAATATCAGCTTTCAATAAACAGTGAAAACTCAACTGTCATGTGTAAGATAAGCAAAACTGTCTAAAATTTCACACATGAAAATATTTCAGTCAATAACAAACACAACAAATGTCCATGTAATAACAATAAATATTAATATGTATGCATAAAAGTTTATGTCAGATGGCTATGAGTGGCAGCTACTAATGTGAAACAAGTTCGATATGACGAATAAAATTGTGAAATACTCGAAGCAATATTTTGAGTTCAGAGCAAAAATTGGATGATATTCAATGCTGATAATTTGACCCTCAACATGGCAACCTAATGGCGTTGTTTACATTTCACATGACCCTCAAACGATATTGACAACGACTTATGGATGAATTCATTGTCATTCGAATGGCCAGCCACAGCATGCAAAGCAGTAGATCGATGATGTGGCTGACTGTGGCATCATGTGTGTGTGTGTGAGTGTGTGCGTATTTATTGGATTTTGCCTATATTTCTTTGAATGTGTATACGTATGTATGTATGTTTACAAATAAATGCCCACTGGCAGTTTCTGGAACACAAATAGCGTCTACTCGTTCTACACATACTTTCGGGCGCATAGCATACACGTGCCGAGGCATTGGTCTGAGTAGAACGGAAAGATGGAAAGTTTTCCCAAATCTGCAAAGTGCGCTGCATATAAATGATTTTCGTGCACATTCTTATTGCTTGTCTACGACTAAAGAGGCTGTCGGCACCGTCTAGCGCCTAAAAGCGATATCAGCAAATGAATAGAAATAAAATAAACAAATAAAATTAAATAAGATGTATATAGTAGATGATAGATGATGAATGATATACGCGTTGTTGCAAATGTCAGTTGTGATGTGTGTTGATTGCGGTTACAGTGTTTTGTATGTATGTAATATACAAATACTTATACGAGTATGGTGTGAAAAGTTTGAGAGCTAATAAAGATACATGACATTTTTCTTAAAATTTATGTTTTCTTTCTACATAGTCGCATCGCAAGTCTACTAACTTTACGCAGCTCTGCTTTATTGTTTCTAAATTGCACTAACAGGGCGTTGGAAATATTCATGTCATGTCTAAATCTTGAATTTATATGTTGCAAACAAATTCATTGGACATGTTCATAGCAGAGGCTATCTTTCTCATTTTAATTTGAAACTTGTCTAGCACCATTTGGAAAATAGGATCTAACTGACCCAGAGTGTTCCTAATGATTGAAAAAAAGGTGTGTGCTCCGAAGATTAAAATTAAGTATTATAAAAGTGCCAAAAGATGGCAATGCAATGCGAAAAGACAAAGCAATATTTAAAAAGACAAAGAATATTCTGCTGTCGCAATCTGTTGCTGAATGCATACATTTGAAAAGCCTATCCTTCACTGACATGCTGTCAAAATTTCATGACATTTGGTTTAGTACAAGCCAAGTTTTCGCGCCAAAAGTGACAGTCTGTTTATAGCATCGCACAGTGATTCGACTCCATACAACCGCGGGGCAAAATTAGAAGGAGTGGTCCGTTCTTCATAAAATTTGGTATGCTAGTTAATCATGGTCTGCTGAATTGAAATCTCCATTTTTTTTCTTAAACTTTTGTAGTTTGGCAATGTCTCAACTTAAATTTGCAATTTTCGTCATTTTTGGTGAGCTATAGCAACGAGTGTCCTGGCTAGATTTTTCACATTTTACATTTAATCGGTAACGTCAACATTGATAATTGCAAAGAGTAACAGAAATTGTCTTAGGACCCTTTAGTTTTGCAATAAAAACGATAATAATAGACGTATGTTTTGCCTTTTTGCAGTTTTCTCAATTTTTCATGCTGATTGCATACTTTTAGGGATGAACAAAATAAATTTTGTCGAAAAATAGGTGTTAAGACCACTTTTCAAATAGAATTATTTTCTGAGATCGGAAGATATCTGAGGATGTGTTTACATTATCCGACAAAGAAAGAATGCTTCTTAAAATAAAAAAAAATCCAGGAACTTACTTTCACATACTTTTTAGATGTTTTCCTTTAAGTTTTGTCAATTTTCACATTTTTAATTTGGAAAAATATTTTGAATTAAAAGTGATGTAAAAGCCTCAGCTTTGCAAATTTTGACAAAACATTAAAAGCGAAAATGGCCACATCATTTCTTAATCTATATTGAAAGTTTTAGCAACTTTTTGGTAACCATGTATTTGTACAATTTTTTTACTCAATAGACTAAAAAACAGAAAATATGTGTTTACATTTTTTTGTGAAAAAAGTTTCAACTTTGAGCCGCTTTTGCACACACATTAATTACTTTTTTGCACAGATTTTTTAGGATTTTCTTAGTTGGAGATTTACCTTTGAAATGACATCAAAATCATTAAATTCTGAGACTATAAATTTTTTGAATTTTGTCTATGGAACGAATCACTGTGCATCGGTCAGAAAATGAGCTTCGAACAAAGAGCCAATATTAAGTTTTGTTTTAAACTTTGCAAATCTTTTACCGAAACATTCAATTTGATTAAACAAGTTTATGGTGATGATTGTTTATCTTTTGTCAGAGTACATAAGTGGTTTAAGCGGTTCCAGGACCGTCCTGAAGACATAAAGGTTACTCAAAGTAACATGGAAAAAGTGCGTGAATTCCAGGACGGTCGTGAAGACATAAAGGACGACGAACATACAGATCCTTCTAATAACGTGGTTACTCAAACTAACATTGAAAAAGTGCGTGAATTCATCAAAAATGAGCCGAAATTGTCATTGCGATAAATGGAAATGGAATTGAATATGTTAAAAAATTTAATTCATCGTGTGAGGACACAATGGAAGTTGGCGCCTGTTACACCATAACGCACCGTCTCGACAATCCAACTTGGTAACCGATTTTTTGGTAAAAATTTTATTATTTTTGGTAAAATGCATTTGTCGAACCATATTCTGATGTTGACGACGACCGACATTATGAAAAATATGGATACAGATGGCCTCAAAAAATCATTCCATGATCTAATTGATTGTACAAAACCTTATATCGAAGCAGAAGGAGACTATTTTGAATAAAATTAATGAATTTTGCAAAAAAAATATATTTGTTGTTTTGTTTTTTGGTTTGGTCTGGTTTTCCGTGGGGACTTTGTACAGATTAAACCACTAAATACAATGAAATAAATTGAAAATTAAAAAAAATAATATAAGATTTGTCTAAATCAAGAAAACTGTAGAATCATTCATTCCCTGAAACGCAACGCAAAATTCCTGACACATTTATAAAACATTATAAAACAAATCAATTGAAAAATAAAGCAATAAATCTTAGTTGCAACATTCCATGCAAATACTTATTGATAATCTTAAGACTTGGCAACTCAAGTCGCTGGAATTCGCTGCTGTGGCAACAATTGAAAAAACACACACACAAGCAACGACAATGAACACCATTCATCGAGCAGAGCACAGAATAAATATTCAAAGCCATTTTGAAAATACAAATTAAAATAAATGAAATGTCTCAGCTGTGACGGCATTCACGGGAAATCACATTTTGCCTCCCCCAGCAAAACTCTTTCCGTGCCGGCAGCAAAGTTGGCCCGGTTACGGGCGCAGCCTGGCGACAAACAATAACAACGCAATGGCAAAATGGCAAAATTCGTCTGAAGCAACAATCCTCAGTCGCTGTGCGTGGTGAAGCGATTCGTGGTAGAATTTTTGGTGCGAAATACTTGAAAATTGTCAGCAATTTCAGCGACTGCCTAATTGCCGCCGTATCCAGCGGCTCAATTGTGGATTTTTCGGGGATAATTCGCAACGGCAGCCAAGTGACGCACTTCAGCACATAAGAACAAATGCGAGTTGCTGACGTGTGCGAAAAGGCGCAACAAAATACGCTTAAAACTTATTTAAGCCAACGCGCGCCGAATCCCAATGCGACAAGGCAGCATTAAATTTAACTGGAATAAAGAAGAAACCAACTTGAACTCTTTGAAAACTTAGCGCAATTTAATTGGTGCCTTGAAATCAGTCCAAGTAAATTCAAGTCCTTGCACTATTGAAATGTTTTGGAGTTTTCACTTTCAAAGCAAATTATTTTCTCACTTTTACATTGTACGCATTTCAATATGTACAGCTTAAACTTAAATCTGCAATCTAAGCAAATCCAAGTTGAAATGTTGCAGCTGCCAGCAGAAATGTTTCAGCAAACTTGCGTAAGCTTAAGCGTAACTTAAGTACGTTTAGTTTTTGTAAATTCGAGCGATACCAACATTAACATAACGAAAACTCGGCAACTTTTGCAATGTTCATGACCCGCAGCGGATTTTTTTTTCGGCGCAATGTTATTGCACAAAGTTGCAGAATAGTGTCAGGGCTGCTGCTGCGGTGGCGTGCGCCTTTATTGCGGCGTTCTCACAGCCCAAGGGAACTGTGTGTGTGTGTGTGTGTGTGTGTATGCGTGTGCACTGTGCCGCTGCGTTGTCACTGTTGCCGCTGGCAAATGCGCTGCGACAAAGTGGAATATTTGAAGAAGAAACAATAACAACAGCAGCTGCCAGTTTTTGAGGTTAAAGATAATTTCCAACGGAAGTCGAGCATTAATTGCGGCACATATAAAATGCACACACAAAAAGTGGGGGGTGGTGGGCATGACGGCAGATATGCATTAAAAATTAAAGCTATGCACTGAAGCGAATGACATTTTTCAGAGTTTTCAAGTGGAAATAATCAAAATTATGCTGCTTGATGTGATGAGTAAACGATGAGCATTTTTAAGAATTCTTAATTGAAGTTGAAGGCAGATAATTTGATTTAAATATTTAATATTTTACAAAACTTAATAACAATATTTTATTTATTTACTTATTTAGTTATTATTGAGCTTGGTTTGAAACTATTCACTATTCAAGGCCAAAAATTTGATTTAAATTCATTTAAAAAAATTCAATAAAAATATAATAATAATTATTATTATTTATTTTTTACTTATTTAGTTATTATTGAAAAGTTTTGCAGATTTTAAATATATTGAAATTACTGTCACTTAAATGTTTGAAACTATTCACTATCCAATTTCATTTAAATACATATTTATGGTGTTCACAGTTCAGCGGTATCTAGCATGTTAAATTTCCCACCTGGCAATTTTCCCGAATTTTCCCATATGGTATCTCAATTGTTTTTGTTTTGTATGAAAAACAGAGATACCGGTACTTTCAAAATTTGCCGCACTGCCGAGCATGTTTATTGAAATAGTAAAAAAACAAAGTCAAATTAATTTTTTGACATAATCTCCGCGAGCGAATTTTTTTGAGTACCTTTTGCCACTATCGGGACGATTTCTTTATTTGATGTTTACCATTTGAGCGAGGCATTTTTATTTTGAAAATGTTTCCACAATTGTTTGAAAGATATATAGTACAATGGGGTGCTCACAGTTAATCGTTATTTTTTAGGGAAAGTTGCCCGAAATAAATTTTCCCGCAAACTGTGAATACCATAATTATAAAATTTAATAAAAATATTTCATTTATTTTTTATTTACTTATTTAGTTATTATTAAAAGCTTTGCAGATTTTTAGAAATATTCTTAAATGTTTGAAACTATTCACTATTTAACGCCAAATAATAATTTCATTTAGGTACATTTTAAAATCTTAATAAAATTATTTATTAATTTTTTTATTTAATTATTATTTAATGAAATTATTTAGTTACTATTGGAAAGTTTTGCAGATTTTTTAGAAATATTACTGTCACTTAAATGTTTAAAACTATTCACTATTCAAGGCCAAATAATTTAATTTAAGCACATTTTAAAAACGTTAATCAAAAAATTGTCATTTATTTATTATTTACATATTTAGTTATTATTGAAAAGCTTTGCAGATTTTTAAAAATATTTGATTTAAATTCATTTTCGAAAATTAAAAACAAATATTTAATTAATTTGTTATTACTTATTTAGTTATTATGAAAAAGCTTTGCACAGTTTTTAAAAATATTAGTGTCGCTCAAATGGTTGAAACTATTCGCCATTTAATTTAAATTCATTTTAAAAAATTTAATAAAAATATTTGATTAATTTATTATTTACTTATTAAGTTATTACGGAAAAGTTTTTAGAAATATTAGTGTCGCTCAAATGGTTGAAACTATTCACTTTTTCATTTAAATATATTTTAAAATATATAATTTAAAAAAATTTCGATTATTTATCATTTACATATTTAGTTATTATGAAAAAGCTTTGCAGATTTTTTGGAAAAATTGCTGTCGCTTATAAGTTTGAAACTATACACTCGAGCACAATGCTACTGATACAAAGCATATTTCTTTCTTTCTTTCTTTCTTTCTTTTTTTATTTCTCCCTTTTATTTGACAGCACAAATATGTATTTCTTTGTTTTTATTTCCTTATTTTTTTAAGAACGCTTGCAACAAAAGCTTTTAACTATCGGCCATGCAATTTATGCTCAACTTCTCTTTTCCACTTTTGTGCCCCAAAATACCTACGACTGCCGTGTACTGCAGTTTTCCCAGCCCACCACATCATGCAGACGAACGATGGTTGCAGCATTAAAAAGTGCACAACAACAAAAGACAATAATACATACAAACAGCACATAGCGTAAGTAAAAAAGCTTAGGCGCATGAGAAACTTTATTTAAAATTAAAAAAAAATCCCCCATTGTCTGCGCGTAATTTGCTTTTCAGCTACTGTCGCTGTTGTCATTCAACAATTCCTGCAGCCGTTTCTTTGCTCCCAACTATACAACCGTCCAATTGTCTTTACGCCACAAACTGAATACAAATTACTTCAAGTCTACATACAATCACACACACACACACACACACATAAAAGCTATATTGTGTCATTCGACTGCAATTTACATTGCACAATACGTATGCAACAATTGCTGCATACTTTTCAGCTGAAATCAGTAAACAACCATTACAATAAAAAAGAATAAAGTTCTCTTGTCCGCGTCGCGTAACATAAATTGCTGACAATCGTAAAATTGCTACTTCAACTCCCAAAAAGCTGCAATGCGCTGCACAAACGCCACTCGACTGTTGCAAAGTGCCGCCGCACAGTTCAGCGCTTTTATGCTGCCACTTCAACGTGGCGTGTTGGCGACCATAAAGCCACATTGTCTGCATTTAAAGTGCCCATACGTTGGCGTACATAAACCGTCGTTTAATGTTGATATAAAATATAAAATATATATGTTTGTATATATAACTAGTGCTGACTGCGGCGTAGGTTGTCGCATTCATCTAAATGGAGCGTGCAATTTTGTATACTTATGACTGAATCTATGGTTTTTATGACAATTTCAATAGGAATTCATTCTTAAACATTCATGGGAAATTTATTTCACTCTAAGTGATTGCCACCTCGTTCTAAGAGATCAGCTGGCTGAAAAAGAACTTTTTATTATTAAGTGTTGGCCGATGTTAATTCCAGGCCACGACCCTTTGATTAGTAATCCACCTGAAGTGTAATAAATTTATACCTTTTCAGCTAATTTTAGGAAACTATCATAAATGCTTAGATTTTTCTTCTGTGCAGGTGTTGTTGGAAAACGCAGAGGTTGATGTCGTTAATAAGATTATTTTTGGTTGATGTATACGCTGCGACATATTTCCGTAAGTCCAAACTGGTACAGCTAGTGGTGTTGTTGTTATTGTAGTGCAGCTACTAGGTATGAAAATCTGCTAAGAGGTGCTTGTCACTACTAATTGGAGTGGGAAGAATGGGAGCTTGTCTAAGGGCAAAGAATTTGGCTGGTTAATGTAAAGAAGATGTAAAACAAATAGAAAGAAGAAAATATTTGTAGAAAACCGCGAACCAAGCCAGGTAGATATGGAATACTCGACTTCTGTAATGGGAGCTGTGCTTTCAAGAGGGCTCTGAATATTTCTAAATGAAAACATATATTAAGCAATTTAAGTTCCTATGATTTTAGACCTTTAACAGAAATCAAGGAGCTTGCCTACAGACCTTGAAATTTTCAGAGCAATAATTATGGCATTTCTGCTAAATTCAGTTCAATAGCTCTCATTAAATCAACTCATCTGATCACATTTGAATGTGCTACTGCAACAAAAAGGTGTTCGACACAGTAATAAGAATGTCTTCGGTGGTAGAACCAATTTTCGAAGACCCTATCGTCTCGAGATGGATTAAGCGGCACGCAATAATCCACTAACTGGTTGTTATACTTAATGAATTACACAGCAAAAAAAAAAACACTTTTTTCTGTTGTATGGAGTTTTTCTACTGTTTCTTACTAATTTGGGTGTTCTGGTTTCGAATCTAACCTCAGATTTTTTCTAGCAGCTCTAGTTAGTGAGATATAGGTACCATGTCATTTTTTCAGTTTTTCCTCTACTTTTTCCATATTTTTGATCGTAATTTCTAAACCAAAAAACCCATTGACATGATTTTCACCTTATCGCATTAACAACACCACACGGCTTCTTTTCCGATGCAACTTATTTTTATAAGTTTTAAAATGCCGCGGTAATTGGACCTCAAAGTCGGAAAAAATTTAATTTTAAGGCGTTTTCTTTGATGGTCAAAAAAATACACATTTTTTGTAAATCAATTAACGAGTTAGGTGTATAATGAAAGCCGACACATCAAGCAATACAACACAGCCAAATTATTTGGCGGAATACACATTCGTATCGAAATAATAGCAAAAATGTACCATAGTCATTTTCATCATAGTCATTTTCATCAAAATATGCTCTATTATATGTTTTATTTATATTTATAGTCTGAAATACAAGCAAAAAACAAAAATATTTTGAATTGCTCGAAACAAAAAAAATTAAAAACTGCATATTTTGAGACCCCTAATTTTTTAAGGAAAAAGTATGAAAAGTGCTGAAAATGACTATACTACATTTTTGCTATTATTTCGATGCGAATGTGTATTCCGCCAAATAATTTGGCTGTGTTGTATTGCTTGTTCAAAATGTATACTCAAAATGTAAACAATTTAGAATTATCTACACTACACTTAAATATTCTCAACTAAACTCACAACTTTCAGTCTATGCACCATCTTATCAGCTTTGGTCCTGTCATCTTCCATTTGTTCATCAACCAACACAGAAATTGTTACTCACCCAACTGTTATAGTGAATTATAGCATATAGAAGTTATAGCAATTTAAAAATTGTCTACACTACACTTAAAGCTTCTCAACTCAACTCTCAACTTTCAGTCTTTTCAACATCTTTCCAACTTGAATTCTTTCATTTTCCCAACCATCAACACAGAAATTATTCTCGCTTAAGCCAAGAAGCTGTAATCGTAATTTGTTAACACAGTTAATTAATTGGTTGCATGCAGTTCAGGTATTAACCCAAATTACACCAACGTTATTACACAACATTTTTCCAATCTTCTTGCTGCATCTGGACCAATACGGAATTCCCAATTGGAAAGTGTGCCACGCAACTAACCGCCAAATGGCCAGCGCGCAATTTGTGTGAAACATTGCAGCGCTCAAAGCAATAAATAAGAGCAGCGAGGCAAGTTTATAACTTCACATAAATCAGCATACAAGTAAAAAAACAGTACGTATGTAAATATGTACATAAAATAGGTACAAATTCTGTGCTTAAAATGAAAACTGACTCAGCTGTGTCAGCCATGAAGTAAAACATTTAGTAAGAAAAAACAATGGTGCCACCAAAAGAACGCACATTTAAATAAGCACAACTGGCCTTTGACGTTTTGTGCGGCCATGCCGCGCAGCAACAATTTAATGCCAACACTTCTCATCCTCGTCGCTGTCCGATTTCAGTCATTACGCACACACATGCACGGGCCGCGTCTATGACTGACTGTGGCCACTTTTTATAGTTGACACCAGCGTTTTATGGTTGAAACGAGGCTCATTAACATTAACGGCCGATAACAACGCAATGTCACCAATGCAAACAAACACACAGACACACACACACGCACATAGGTGACACACCACTTTAAGCATTTTGAATTTTACTTTATGAATTTGAATTTTAAGCTAATGAACGAAATTTGACGCCAACTGAATTAAGCGTCATATGGTAAAGTCTATGCAAATTGGTGCATGTACATTGCAATATGGCAACTCTGGTATTATTGGTATTAACAAAAATTATGTAGGGGAATTCTTTGTAATGTGCCACCCCATAGCTTTTTTGCGCATAACTCGTTAGAAAATTAACGTATCGCCAATGTTAATATACCGTTGAGGTATATATAGGTTGAGAGGTTTAAAGAGCTATGATCCAAGGTAACACCTCATTTGAATTTTTCGCAAATACGAATTTTACAGTCAATTTCCCAAAGTGTTCAAAATCGACACCCTAAAATTTTTAATGTAAAGTGCCACCCCCTAAAAAAAACCGCTAAACACGTAAAAATCTCAAGTAAAAATGCATAATTTAGAATATGTATGAAAGATTATTGAATTTAATTTGAATTAAATATAAAATGACTGAAAGCAAAATGCAAATTGAACGTAACTAATAAAACGGTAATTATATGGAAATTAATAAACAAAACTGAACTAATTTATTCCTCATGATAGGATTAGAGAAAAACTGACTAAGAACACTTAAAAATTATTTTAATGACGACTCCGAGCAACAAAAAGTAATTTTACCGTTATAGGACCACAAAACAATGAACAATGAACACCTTTTTTTCTTTACAAAGAAAAAAAGGTGGCACTTTACATTTTCACGCCATTTTGGAATTCATTGAATAAATGTTCTCCTCTTACGATATGCTCGGATATCATTTCGGATTATGAAAAAGCATTAAGAATTAAGTCCAACATTGATATTTACCTTAGTTTTTTGCGCTTTTTTGATTTCTTTTTCACCAAAAGAAAAACCTTCAGTTTTTATTTTTATGTTTTTTCTTAACCAAATTTGACACTTTTATTTACCCAGACCGTGTTATTGCGTCTGTTCCCTCAAAAACCACATTAAAATTGATGTTGTTACATATACTACCTTAAATGACGGTAGGAATTTTTTTGCTTGGATTGCTGGAACGTCGAAATCGAGCAGGGGTGGCACCTTACAAAGAATTCCCCTATAATTAATTGGAAGTTATCATGAAGCATGAAACAAAAAGTTTAGTTTGACATTTTTTGAATAATATTGGCATTTTTTGAATTGAACATTTTTTTCTGCGCATAAAAGTCTAAAAAACAATTTCTAATATTCTCTTTAATTTGAAAATCTGTTTGTTGTTATGATGAAGCATTGGCCAGCTCAGCCTTCTCAGTTAACTGAAACACAATAGACTGCTGTGTGCTGGCCAATACGGCTGCCAAAAACAACAATCGACGAAAGCAGGGACTTAACTATTATAAGTTTTTTAAGAAAATAATTGCAATGCAGCTTTTACAATGCAACATAAATTTTTTTTGTTGATTATAATTATTATTTGCGACAATTAATGTTTACGTTGCGTAATAACTGTTATGAGAAACAATTTTTTTTTCGTTCTCGATAATTATTATTTTGAGACATTTTTTTTTACGTTGCTTCATAAGTTTTATTTATTATTTACTGCTATTTATGTTGCCAATAACTATTACTTGAAAGAAACTTTTTTACGTTTTTATCGGCAACGTAAATGAAAAACATCATAAATAAAAGTTATGAAGCAACGTAGAAAAAAATTCCAAAATAATAATTATCGACAACGAAAAATATACTTCTTTCTGATAATAGTTATTATTGAACTCAAAAATATTAATAACATGATAATAGTTACAGGTCACGTAAAAAATGTCTTACTGAGAATAATTATAATAATTATAAGGCAATATTTTTCGAAATTTCTAAAATAAGGGCAATTTTTTTATTTCCAAAAATTTGGATAATAATTATTTTAGGTCTCTGAACGAAATTGGTTCCCACAATAAAAGCAAAGACCGCGTTGTAACTTTCTTTGAAATTAATGTGATGCGTTACATGTCTTGCATTGTTAACTTGAATGATCACAAAGGTTGCTGAGTGATTGCCAATATGGCTGCCGAAAGCAATGATTGACAGAAAACCTTATGGCAGTTCTCACTAGCATTCTCTGCTTATTCGAAATCAAAGCTACTGGGCCACAGATACGATCCATACATATCTCGAATTGTACCTATTATCTGTAGCACAATGGACCAGTGAGTGATTGCCAACACGGCTTTCGAAAGCAACGTTCGACGATAGTTTTTAAGGCTATTCTCACCGAGAAATGCAACTACACGTCGTTTTAAACCTCTCAAAGCTCTAAACCTCTTACAAGTGAAAAAATATCTCCAAGGCTTTTAACCAGAGCACTTTTTTCAAAACTGATTGAACAGCTGCCTGTATGACTCCTCTACTGGCTATGCTCATGCATATATGTATGTATGTATGTATGTCAGTGTATATAGGATATATGTAAATATATTGAAATGAGATGTGTTCATGTGTTCTTTGGTAAATATTTAATCAGTTGGCAATTTTGGGAAAATTGCCAAGACTCATGAAAATTTAATGCGCCATAAGCCAAACCAAATGTGATGTGAATACATTAAAATTTAGATATTTTAAAATTTCAAAAAAAAATTGACACTGACAGCACATTTAATGTCAATTTTGGCAGGCGGCATATAAAATAAAATGCTGCAATGCACAGTGATTCGATTCCATACAACCGCGGGACAAAATTTGAAGGAGTGTTCACAATAAAATTTGGCATACTAGTTAATAATGGTCTGCTGAATTGAAATCTCCATTTTGTTTTTCTTAAACTTTTGTAGTTTGGTAATGGCTGTGAGCTAAATTTACAATTTTCGTCATTTTTGGAAAGCAATAGTATCAAGTGTGTTGATTGAAATTTTCAGATTTTACTTGTAATCAGTTACGTCAACATTGATAATTGCAAAGAATAACATAAATTGTATCGGGACCCTTTAGTTTTGCAATAGAAATGATAATCATAGATGAATATATTTGTATTTGTGCAGGTGTTTTCATTTTTCTTGCTGATTGCATACTTTCAGGGACAAATAAAATATATTTTATCGAAAAATTTATATTTAGACCACTTTTCAAACTGAATTATTTTCTGAGATCGGAAGATATCAGAGGATTGTTTACATTAAACTTAAAATATTAAAAAATCCAGGAACATAGTTTCACATACTTTTTAGATATTTTCCTCTAAGTTTTGGCAATTTTCCGGTTTTTATTTGTGAAAAATATTTTAAATTAAAAGTGAAGTAAAAGTTTCAGATTTGCAAATTTTGAGAAAACATTAAAAGCGATAATGCCCACATCAATTCTTAATCTATATTGAAAGTTTTAGCAACTTCTTGCTAATCATATATTTTTATGATTTTTTTTTTAATTAGTAGTCTAAAAAACAGAAAACATGTGTTTAAATTTTTTTTGTGTGAGCAGCTGTTGCACACACACTAATTAATGTTTTGAACAGATTTTTTTGGGTTTTCTTAGTTGGAGTTTTACTTTTCGAGTGACGTCAAAATCGTTAAATTCTCAGACTATAAATCTGTTCAATCTTGTCTATGGAACGAATCACTGTGCAATGTGGCAACGGAGAAAATCACACTTTGCGATATGTACATACATACATGCATCACATATAGATTTTAGAAACTAACACTTTAAAAATTAAAGTTTGTGTAATGCAATGTAAAAGGGTACGGAAGATGAATAAAAAGTTAGTAGTTGTGCCTGAATACTTCATTTAAAAAAAGGCTGAAACAAACGAAGGTACAAATCTTCATATTGACTGATTTCTGACTCAATCAATTAATGATGAAATGACAAGTTGTCAGATTACACATAAAACTAACAGAGCTGTTTCAGTGAGAAACAAGAAAAAAGTAAGAAGCCAAAAGGAGGCTTATCAATGTTAAATAAAGAACTGAGGATTCCTCCAATTATGGAAGTATGACGGTCAAGAAAAGCTGCTAACTTTTATCTTTTAATGGTTCAGCTACTCAATAAATTGTTCAAAATTATTAAAAGAAGTGAAAACGACTGATTTCTGACTTAAGGGGGTCCTCTAGTACAAACGGTGTTTTTTAAAGCTTTTTTTTGGGATTTTTTTCTCAGAAACTGCAAATGATAATGAGATAATTCTTCGTATATTTATTCTTTACATATTGAATTATAAAAAAAAAAAATTTTCCATGTGCTACCGCGAACACTCTTGGGGTCCGCCAGCTGAGTACCGGCCATGTTTTTTTTTTGTAAGGGTGCGTTTGCGCCGTCCTAACTTTGTCCCTGTTCGTCTGAAATGTAATCCAAAAATTGTCTCTTAAAAAGCATTACTCCAATTCAAGGATGACCTATAATGAACCCGATCTGATCAAAATTGGTCCCGCGGCATCGTTTTAACGTGTTTTTTTTCGAAATTCGCCCTTTTTTTGCTCTAAAAACTCCCCCCAAAAATCGGCTAGTCAATGGAGCGCAATCTCCGTAGGTTAACCCGTGGAGCAAAAAGTTTTGAATACAGCAAAACAAGAATCAAGTGAATCGGTCAATTAGTTTCGACGGAATCATGGCGCAATGGTCAAAAAATGTGATTTCGAGAAAAACGCGTTTAAAGTTTTAAAACCGTGTTACCGCGTAGTGAACGAGACGGATTTGAGGCCCTGTATCTCAGAGACGGTTACGTTTTAATTCGACAAAAAAAAAATCGATTTTTTCAAAATTTACAACTAGAGGACCCCCTTAATTAAGTTCAGATACTCAAAATGATAAATTTTGAGATTATACATAAAACTAACTGAGCTTTTTCAGTGGGAACAAAGAGAAGAAACAAGAGAAAGAATTAAGAAGAGGAAGAAGAAAAGGACATTTATTTGGCTTTTTGAAAACACAGATACACAAAAATTGAGTGCTGCTTATTCCATTATTTAAATTACCTCAACCCTGGTGCAGGGTTAATAAAAATCTACACTGAGATGGTGCCTGACCAATTTAGGGATTACAAAACTTGCTTAACCCGATAGCGCCTAGCGTGACTAGTTGGTCAAACTCAAAAAAATTTTTTTTTCAATGAAATTAATTCGTAAAATTCGAGAAAAATAGAATTTCGGCACATTCGGGCTAAAAACAGTTATTTCAGCAGTTAGCACTAACTACAACACTACTAACATGTATAATAGAACCAATTTTCAAGCATGTGGCAATGCAATTCCCACTTAGTGTTTAGTCCAATTTAGTGTTTAAAATATTTTAAAGGTTAAAAACTTGTTTAACCCGATAGCGCCTAGAGTTACCAGTTCACTCAAAAAATGTTTTTTCATTCCATTAAATCGATCAAAACATGTTTTCGTAAAATTCGAACTTTAATGACTTAAGCATAGAAATTTTGAACCTGGAGTCAAATGAGTCGACATAAGTGAGTTATTAAGATTCACTGAGACTGAGACATCGAATTAGAACTCCTCAAAGCAGTTGTTTAAAGTATATATTGCCAGACGCCAACGAACCTATGTGTGTCTTTCAGCATTTTTTGTGCCTTGAGCTGTATTTTTCATATGCTCTGCCTTTGCATTAAACTAGTTTTTGTTCGAACAATTTTTCCGCCATTATTTGGCTCCAAGTTGCTTATAATGAATAGCATTCATAAAGTGCAAGCGTCAGCAGTATGTTTATAGCCAACATGCGCCTAAAAGAATGCAAGATAATAAGCACAACAACGAAAACTGGGTTAACTTTCGCTTCATTATAAGTAAACTGCTGTGACATTAAAACTCAGGCATATATGTACATATACATATGTACATACTTAAGATGAGTAAATAAAGATACGCACGCTTACAACAATCCTCATACATATAATACATATGTGTGAACTAGAAAAAAGCATACAAGTATACATAACTAGTTATAGCATTTTACCTAAAGAGTCTTCATGCAACGATTTTAATAAAAGTGACAATAGCTTTTGTCAACATTTTTCACAAATGAAAGAGAAAGAGATGAGAGAAAAGTGCTCGAGTTTCAGCGATTAGGGTGGCAACATTGACAGAAGTGCCACAACAACAACAACAGCACCATCAACGATATAGCAATAACATTAATAACAGCACAACGTCACAATCACGAACAGCGGCAGACTGAATTTTCACTATCAACGACACCAACGAGTTGGGGGACATTGCCAGCCATGGACGCAATGTTGTTGTGCCAGCACAGTACAAAAACAAAATAGGACTTAAATGTCAACAACATCAACAACATAAATTGCAGACTCAAACGACAACTCGAGGGAGAATGAGATGAAGTGTGAGCGAGAAGAATAGCGAGAGAGACAGCAAAAGAATGCCAGCAACTATGGTGTGGCAGCAACGTCAGCAACGTGTGTGCACGTCATCAATAGCTAACAACAACAACGATGTATGTAGTACAGAGCCACGTACATTGAACGCAACTTTAAGGCAGTTGCGCAGCTCACACTGGTCGCTGTCGCTGGGTGCTCAAATAGGCGAAAAGTAGTGCACATTGTTGGCAAATTAAAAATGCAGCTCACGCAAGAACGTCACTGTAATTTTTAGGATAGAAACTGCAGGAGGCACATTTGTTGTCCATGTTGTAGGCAACTTAAAGAGTACATGGAAACAATGATTGCTCGAGCATTCACAATAACAGAACAACGGTTGATTGAATGCCAAAACGTTTTTAAAGAGCAAGTCGACACTTCCGATTGGTTCTCAATCTTCTCTTGAGTCCTACCAGTAATCGCGTATTCGAAATGGGGCGGTTAATGGGGTTTCTAAAATGCCTTTTGTTTATTGCTTCGTAGAAACCAAAAAGTGGCCAACTTCACAACTCCGATTGTATGGGAAGCGCCCTTTGGTCTTGAATTTCCAAACCTTAAGTAATTTTGTATTTTTTGTACTCAAAAATGTTGCTGATCCCTAAATAAATCATTCAAATTGGTTCATTAATTTCCTAGATACAATGTTTCCTTGCTTACTTTACTACATTTACAAGTGGAGAGCCAATTCCATAGAAAATGGACAGTTTTGTATGGCAGTCCCCTTAAGACTTGAAGATAGCGGGTAGGTATGTTTGGAAGAAACGTAAGGAAGAGAAAATAAATGCGTGTTGGTCTTACATTTAACACATCTGGGGCCAACCTGGAAGCAGTTGGAGCCTATTTTATAAAAACCATCATTTTGTATGGGAGCCCCAGTAAGGGTTGGAGATAGGGTATGCATATGTTTGAAAGAAATGTTCAGAGGGGAAAACTAGTGGGGGTCAGTCATGGACTTTAACCCTCTAAGAGCAACTTCTGAGCAGCTGTGAAGCAATTTGTCGAATTTCCCAGCATTTTTTGTAAACTTAAGCACCAAAATTTTTTGGCTCATGTACTTTTTCACCAAACCGCATAAAATGAGAGGTTTTTCAGCATCAAGAACACATTATTAAGAGTACCCATACAACACTAAATCATGTTTAACCCTTATTCTCATACCCAAACTTACTAACGTCGTTTGGCATCCGGGGTACCCATTTCATGAAATTTTTAAGTTTTCAATATAGAAAACAAAATTTTTTAAATATATGATTTGTTCGCTTTTCACCTAAATAACGAAGATCCGGAAGGTAAAAAAAAAATTTTCATTATTTGTCAGTTTTTTTCACGAAAATACATCGCAGTGGGCACCCGGGTACCCGGGTATGAGAATAAGGGTTAATGCATATCCTAACCTAACAAAAGCGAAACTAACCTAAAAATTAAAATAATCTGTGGTCTCTCCACACAGCAAAAAACTTAACCTAGGCTACCGTTCTTTTTGGCTTCTTGTACGAAGAGAAGACACTGTTAAATGAACTGTTATCTTTCGCCCAAATAACTGACGACTTAGACCAATTCATACAAAATAATTTTATCAAGCTATAACTCCTGATAACCTTTAGACTAAAGCTTTAGCTGAAGTGCCTCCTTCTGATTCTCCTACTGTCTCAAACTCTTACTCAGGATTTCTGCCAACTTTTCATATTCCCGAGACTGGCTTCTCGTTACTTAAGGAATGCGTCGTTAAAAATTGTGACATGCAATTTTACTAATAACTTCGTTAATACAAATTCGAATTAAACTTTCTTTGATCAGGTGAGCCATGAAAACTCTGTCATTGAATAGTTTATGCCCATTTATAGCATTGAATGAGTATTTAATGATAAAATGGTAATGATAAAATGATGATAAATGATAAACTTATAAAATTAACAAGGAAAAATTAAAGCCCTCATGAGGGGTATTCCAGAAAAAGTGAGAAACTTTACCCTTGAAAATGTATTATAATTTTTTTCTAATCAATTCTAAAATCTACATAAAAGACATGTTATATAAAACCAGACTTTTCAAAAATGGGACTAGTGATTGCTGAGATGTTTTAATTTTTCGATGTCACAATTTTTAACGACGCACTCCTTACATATCGATCACTGCTGCAACCATCTTCCAAACTGCTCTACAAAGCCGGTTGCACCACCATCACGACCAACATTGCCGCCAAAGTGTGTCCCCAAGCACTCAGCCAACACTGACCCTCTGCAATGATTAACAATTCTGACGCCAGCCAGCTGTCTACACCAACTCTAATCCGAACCTAACAACGCACTTTTTCTCTGCCATCAGAACAGCAGTATATTTCACGTCCTTTCACATTTTGAATATCAAAAAAATCATGAATATCACATCAACATTTATCAAGTTACAGCAGTGATATGGTCTGATATGTTTGAAAAAGTTGTGCAAAATTGCGTCAAAAAAATACTGGAAAAGCCCATGTGGCCATTTGCCAGAAATAATATTGAACTTTAACTACAAAATAATACAAGCTTTAATAAATTTAATTATTCTGCGTGTTTTTGTTTAGTTCTGTCTCTCATACTCAGAACTCAGTTATTTTTGTGTGTCTGTGTGTGCGAAAATATGCATCAAAATAGCACAAACTTTGCATTGACTGAAAATGACTGCACACATGAGTGAACTTTAAGTCAGCTTGAAGTTTAATGCTCACACACATATTGCATTGTATGTAGTCGCACAAATATTGTACGAGTATATAGCAACTCGGTGCGTAAGTGCAGACTAAAATATTCGCACACAGAAGCATATTTTCCAGCACATAAATGCATAAGTATGGCACTTACATGTGTGAGCGCTTACAGCTTTCAGCTGCATGCTTGAACACTTCTCGCTGCTTTGCGTATGTTTGAGAGTCTGTACGTTTGATGTGTATGTGTGTGTAGATGCATAAAATTCACAGCCTAGTTTGTTTTTGTTCCACAATAATTCGTCGTAATTATGAACATCAGCATTTTTCGTGCTTTTCCCATTTGTAGGTTAAATGCTGCACTGAACTTTTCGCCTACATCTGCACTTGTGCGTGCATATTGCACGTAACACACTTACAGTGCACACACGCCCACCCACTTGGGCACACGTACACATTCACAAACGGCGCTCAAACATGTGCGCGCAATCATAATTCGCACCAACCCACGTGTGCACTTTGCACGCTCCATTTCGCTGATCTACGCCCAAAACCTCAAACATGCACAGTGGGCAATATTGAACGGCAAAACTTGTAAAAAAAAAACTGAAAAATTTGGTTAATAAAAAACACAAGACAAAACAAACACAACACAAAACACATTTCACAACAGTGAATATTGAATTTTAGTAGGAAAACCATTGAACAAGAATCCAGCTCCGTTCAGTTTGCACTGTGCTGATCGAACAATCATCAAAGGAAATATATACATAGATAAGAGTATACATGTAAGTATGTATGCAGACATATTCGTATACTTGCTCAGTAGGTTTAGAGTATACACACTTTGATTATAGGTTTATAATGACCAGAAGAAAGCATAACACAGTAAAATATTGAAATCAGAATTACCAGAAAATGTGTAGTAATGTCCGTCCGTTCGTTTGTTTGTCCGTCTGTTCGTCCTCCTTACCCTCTGTTAACAGACTATTGCTACAAAATTTGGCACAAACACGGCTGATGCTTCAATTAAAAATTGATGCCCATATAAGCAATTCCCACCTAAGTATAAGCAGGGTTGCCATATGAAAGTAATTAACGAAATTGATGAATTTCTCTATTAATCAAAATAATCTGTTACTTTATGCTTGCTTACAATGTAAAATTGTTGGAAGACGCCTCTTTAACCTGTTATGTGTTGATCTATTTGGTTGGACTTATGTGTGTGATTTGTTGCCCGTTTTAACGTAGGAAGAGATAAAAAAGAAAGTAGACGCCTACCAAAGTCGGCTCTGTGGTTAGTGCCTAGAAAATAGCCACAATAGGAAAACGAAAAAGAAAAGCCAAATCAATCAATCCTCTCTCATGCAATTCAGAATTAAACCAAAAAAAAAACTCTAATAACCGACCGTTGCGTCCAACATTCTGAACCAGAATTGAGACACTTTCAGTTGAGATATTGAGTTGGAATTTTTAGCGAAGGTTCTCAACACTTTAAACATAAAGTTTCTGAACAAAAATTTTTTTTATTCTGTAAGTATTTTTTTCAACTCTTCCATCATGTATTTGTTACAGGTTTACTTAACATTGGCTTTTTGAATATAAATATACTGGATTTTTGTTGTTGTTAAAATTCATTGTGGGTAAAAATCTGATTTGAAGGTTTACTCCGTAACTCTAAATCGTAATTTAAAATTAAAACAATTAAGGTATTCACTATGTGTTGTATTTGGTCTCGTATTGTGTATATTTAGTAAATTTGAAATTTTTACAAATTATAAAAAATGTAAAAAAAATTTTTTTTAAATCCAAAAATCTGTTCTGAATTGCTACAAATACCAAAAATACAGCGGCACAACTCTTTTGTGCATTTCATGGTGAATTGTGTATTTTTTTGGTAGCCATGGGAACTTAATTCAAAGTGCTGATTGTTTTATCCCTGTTTTCAATTATCTGAACCAGTTGTTATTGAAAAGCGGTAAATTGTATCATTCGAACCATTTTCTTAATTTTTATATTTTTTATTATCTATTTATATTTTTTTATATGCTTGTATGGGTATATGTTTTTTTGAAATATTTATAAATAAATTCTAAAAAGACGTTGCTCGTTAATATCTGACTAAATCGATATTTGGAACACAAAATATCGATATCTCTTTTTATGTGCACCCTAACTAACAAAACTGTAACCAGAATCAGCTGATTCTCCAAACACGGAATTTTACAGGGGGCCGTTCACGATCTGTTGAAAAATTTTAATTTTGTAAATATTTATCACAAATACATGAAAGTGTGAATACCCTAAATTAGTTTTTTTTAATGTACATATTTTTCTTCGTTGGCTGTGACTTTTCTTCATCTTTCGGGCAGCATATGGATTCCGTGTTTGAAAACTTTCGCGTCTATTGAGAGAATTTAAGAATGAACTCAATTTTTGTTTCTTGGTAGGAAGTAAAATGTTGCTCTACCAGGTCATGCATCATTTCCAGTACCAGAACAAGTGGTAGTTGGAAGAAGCAATGTGTGGTGAATCCGCAGTGTGAGGCAGGACATCTTATTGAAGCATTTTCAAATTCCTTGATTCCTTGACGACTTTTGCAACATGTAGCCGAGCGTTGTTGTTCAAAAAAATCCAGAAATCCGGCAAATTATGTTTTGTTGGCACAATAATTGGCATTTGAAACACAAAGAAAGTATGTTATTTGTTCTTCAACACATGACACAAAAGCTTTAACATGAATCCATTTACAAGGTGATTCAATGCGATTTATTACTAGTTACGCCATCTTTTGTAAGTCCTTCGAAATTTCTTTATACCTCCAATAATTTCTTGCCCATAATTTTCATCAGAAGACGGCCAGAAAACAGGCAGACTGGAAAGGACATGGCATTGCTTTGGTATTTCCTGAAATTATTTTCTGAACCAAATCGGTTCGTACTTCTGCTTCTTCATTCTTATCGTTTTCTATGTTCTTTGTATTCTTTCGCTGTAAAGTTGGGCAAATTTCCACATGCATTACGCCCTGCCAGCTTTTGGCTGTTGCCTTGCCTACCACTGCATCCTTTTCTCCGTAATCGGATATGCCCACACACACACACATACACACACACTGGCAAAAAAGTGCGCACACGTTTGTATGGGTGTGCAGTGTTATTGGCGAGCTTCGTGTGTCTGTTGTTCTTCTTCCTGTAATTTTGATAAATGCGCACGTGGACATTGTTGCGTTCCTTCCTGTGCTTACACGTTGCTGTTGCTTGTTTTTCTTTTGTTCGCTGTCAATTTTCCAAATATCAATCATTGTGCTGATTCTCATACGTTTTCCATGTCACACTCTTTGCTTACTTTGAATTTCTGACTTGAGTTGACGCCAGGCGCTGATTCAAACCCTACACACACGTCAGCAAATATTTGCAATATATGTGTAATTGCTGTTTGTATTGGTGAGTTGTGTTAGATTTGTATTTATCTTTGCTTGACATTGACAGATGCTGTTGATGGTGTTAATGCCGCTTGATGCGGCTCAAACTTACTGAAAGAGAAGTAAATAAAATAAAATCATTTCCGCTTTGCCATTTTCTGTCATCTCGCGAATGATGTGTTGGCAAAGCGTTTGAGGTGAATTGATTGAAATGCCAACACACAACATAATTCATTTTGGCCATAAATCAAACAAGCCGACGCACAATTGCCACAGTTTTACTTGAAGCCTATGAACACGTTGAGTGCTTCATCTTGATTGCTGTAAATGCTCATGGCACAGCTTTCCATGGCGATTGGTTACTCATACCACACGTTGTCCGCCGTCGCCAGACAAGACTTTACTTATTTGATTGTGCAGTCGCCACAAGTCGAAAGCATGGTCAATAATGACAAGGACACTCAACCAAGTTCAGTATTTATTTTGCGCTATAAATACACTCAATTATGGCATTCAACACGATTGTGGACGGGCACTGATTGTCGTTTGACACGCATTTATTTATGTCGCTTGAATAAATAGCATTCCACGAGTGGGTTGTAATGACTGCTACAGCCCAATGATTGAGAATCTGACAAAAATGACGTTTAGAAACGAAAAATATTGTTTTACTCAGTTAATTAAGCGCTGATTGGTTACTGTTAACCTTAACCTTGAAACTGTATTGAAAATTGCGACGAGTTGTGTCGAACTTAAAGCCGCATAGACGTAATAAATTCTTTGAAAAGCTTAATAATCCTTGAGGATAAACAAAAAGTTTCATTTCTGTGGTCAAAAACGTTTACCGCTTAAGTCAACTTAAGCCAGAATTGAGGATTGGATGCCACCATGTTGCTTTGACAGTGCTGTACATTTGTGTCTAATTGGAGAGTTTGTAACTTGAACACAAAATACTTGTTTGCTAAAATGAACACATTTTGCATTTACAAATTCGCCTAAGATTGATTGAGAGTTCCGATTTTTATTTTTTGTATTTTCTTTAAAAGTTTACATCGACTTGAGTTGTTATATCACATTTCGTAAATCAAAAAATGTTACAAAATTGCCAGCATTTCAACAATTGCTAATTTCAAGTAAAGCGACTATTGAATATTTTGAACTAAGCTAAAAATTCCTAAACTATAAGTAAGCTTAATTATGTTCAGAAACTACCAACAGCAACAAAAGCTAAATCAATACAAGTGCAATAAATGTGAGTCAGTCAATAGTCGCCATTACCCATTTTTTTCTTCAATGTTGTCCGATTAAAAAGCATTTCCATAAATATTTAGCACATTCTAATTACTCATATAAAAACCTATTATTATATTATTAACAAACTTTATTTCAATATGCGTTACTACTTTTATCAAACTCACAGCATAATTTGTATTTTTCCCCCAAAAAATAAAACTCAAGAAATAAATTTTATTTTCTGATAAAAAAAAATCATCAAATAATTGTTATTCGGTGAGCGCAACGTAAAAATCGAAAAATCAGTTTTATATTTTGATTGATATATTAAGCTTATAATTTTTACGATCCCTGAATATGCCCTTAAAACTTTAATACCAGATTACTACAGATTAGCAGATTTTTACTTAAGCGATTGTTACTCTTGATCACAGATTTATTTATAAATCAAATCTACAATTCTTAAATTTTTTCTGTTCCTTTACCCAAAAATAATATCATTGCCATTTTCTATAGCAACAATATTTTAAAAGAAATTCCCATATGATTACCCACTACGTATTCACTCGCTTGGCCCACGGCGCGTATGAGCAACATTCGCGTATGTCAATAACGATAAATAATCCGCACACGCTCGAGTGCTGCTGAAATGTCGACGTCAACATAATTATCAATAAATTTGCATTTCATTCAACTGAGCCAAGCGAACAAATAATATTGCAATTATTTGAACACAAACCTAGCAAAACACATTTAAATGCAATTTGCAAGCAACAACAATACATAGGTACTATTTTCATGTGCACAACCAGCCAACAAACAAGCATTTGAAAATAACGCTGTCGAAAACAACAACATGTCGCATTTAATTAATGCAAATCCGCAGAAAAACACACAACAACAGGCGGAAGCGACCATTGTAGTCGTTTGTTGTTATACGTTGAGATGAAAATCTTAATTAAATCTCGTGTCAAAGACAAACGCACAAAGCAAGTGAAACGCCAACGTGTGGCTAACAAAAAAAAAGCAAGAAAGAGGTGAGGTGACAGTGCGCAGCGGTCTGTGCAATGCATCGCTCAATCAGCGGCAGTGCGCCAATCATTTGCTTAGACAATTCGAACGTTGCTGCAGTTGTGTGCAGTGCATACAGACCACATGAGCAATGCAAGTACTATGAATGCTTTTGTGTGCTGAGAAGTCTTTCGCACAGTGTGCCGAAGAATTTTTCTTATTTTTTATTGTGGTGTGTTGGGATATATGGATTGTCTCAATATTTGACTATATTAAGCGAAATCAGTAAAAAAAAATTAGTCATTTAATTTTTTTTCTCAAGATTTTCTTTCAATATTTTGATTCTAACAATTACACAGCACAACAAAAAACACTTTTTTTCTGTTGCATGGAGTTTTTCTACTGTTTCTTACTAATTTGGGTGCGTTGATTTCGAATATATCCTCAGATTTTTTCTAGCAGCTCTAGTTAGTGAGATATAGGTACCATGTCATTTTTTCAGTTTTTCCTCTACTTTTTCCATATTTGTTATCGTAATTTCTAAACCAAAAAACCGATTGACATGATTAACAACACTACACGGCTTCTTTTCCGATGCAACTTATTTTTATAAGTTTTAAAATTCCGCGGTAATTGGACCTCAAAGTCGGAAAATATGGAATTTTAAGGCGTTTTTTCTGATGGCGAAAATTGTACAGATGTTTCATAAATCAAGTTACGAAGTATATGAATATCTTAAGAAGAAACATCAAGCAGTACAAAACAGCCAAATTATTTGGCGGAATACACATTCGCATCGAAATAATTGCAAAAATGTACCATAGTCATTTTCATCAAAATGTGTGAGATTTCCTTAAAAAATTAGGGGCCTCAAAATATGCTCTTTTATATGTTCCATTTATAGTCTGAAATACAAGCAAAAAACAAAAACATTTTGAATTGCTCGAAACAAAAAAAATTAAAAACTTTGCATATTTTGAGGCTCTTAGGTTTTAAAGGAAAAAAGCTGAAAAGTGTTGAAAATGACTATGGTATATTTTTGCTATTATTTCGATGCGAATGTGTATTCCGCCAAATAATTTGGCTGTGTTGTATTGCTTAATGTTTCTTCTTAAGATATTCATATACTTCGTAACTTGATTTATGAAAAAACAAAACACAACACAAAAAGTATATTGTCTCTTATATAGGTGGAGCTGAAGTCGCGTAGAAAAAAAACACATCCTCCATTGCTGACACTTAATCTCCGGATTGGCTCGACCGATTTAAAAAAAATTGTTTAGTTCTTTTTATTAATTAATTTTTTACAAGAATCCACCACAATATTGAAGAAAAATTTTTAATGTAAAGTACTTTTTCTGGGAAAAAAGGTGAAAAACGCAGTCAAAATTTGACTTTTTTTCAAAAAGCTCCTATCCTTTTATTTTTAGCGTTTTTTTTATTTTTCTGGTGAATTCCTGTGTCTGAAAGCTTAATAATTATGAATCGTTTTTGTTTTTTTGTTTCAGATTAGCCGATTCGGAGATTAAGTGTCCGCAATGGAGGATGTGTTTTTTTTTGTTACGCGAGTTCAGCTCCACCTATATAAGAGACAATATACTAAAAAAATAAATTTTTTTTGTGTTCCTTAAACCATCAATATATTGTAAAAAAATTTTCAAAAAGAGTGATAATAAAGGAGCTGAAAAATAAATAATTTTGTAAATCATTAAAAATTTCCCTTTCTAATGTGCCATCATACCTTAATTTAAATACAACTTTGTTGTTTAAGATCTCAAAGAGTGCCCGATGATGGCAGCATGTTGCGAATCATGTTGAGAATCATGTTGCTAGCAGCCGAAGTTTAGCTCTGCTGAACATGTCGATTTATTCAATTGCAAAAAAGAAGTATTATTTCAATATGGAGAATTGTATTCGACATTTCATTATTTCCCCTCTTCGTAGATGTCTCATCTTGGCGGTTATTCCAAAAGTTCTGAAATTCTTTTTTACTTTAAATAGTAAGCAGATCTCTTTAGACATGTTGAACTCAGCCTTTTCGAAAATACATCACATCCAGAAGCATACAAGTTTCATATACAAACAAGTCAATAACTAACAAATCATTCAGATCATAAAACGAGCCGAAACCTAAAGAAAAACAAGCCAAGTCGCTCAAAAATCAGAGTGGTGCTCGCTCTTTGCTTCTATGTTTTTGATTAAGAACCACGCGTATTCATTCGTGAGAACATATTGTTACAAAAATTAGTTCTGCTGCCTCAACGCAGACGTAAATCGTTTCACTGAATTGTGCTCAAAAATTAAACACACTCAAATTCGTCAATGCAGCTCAGAACCAGTAGTCACTTCAGTGTTGCCAGATCAGGAGATTTCCTCCTATATTTAGGAGATTCTTGGCCTTTTAGGAGAATTTTTAGGATCAAGAATTGTTTAGGAGAAAGTTTAGGAGATTTATATTTTATGTTAGGGGATTTTTTGGATCCTTAGTGGATTTTTGGGAGATTTTTGGATAACGAAGTATGATGTATTGGGAACACTGTCACAAAAACATATTTTTTCAACTGTTTTAATAGTCAAAGCAGCCTATTGTGTTAAAAATTTGTAAGCTTACAAAATGTAAGCTCGTTCTATCTCGTTCTCACTTATTGCTGTCACAATGAAATCCCTACAAAAATGGCACTTTTTATTTAATTCATTTGTTATATGTTTTGTTTTTGTTAAGTTTTTGTTGTTAAGCTGAAATTGAATTAAAAAAGGCTGCATTAAAAAAAATTAAATGCCTATATTTTTATTTTTTATGAGAAGTTTAATTCCTTAAAGTGACGCAAATTATAAAAAAAATTTGAGGAGATTTTTTTTTACTTTTGGGAGGAAATTTCAGTATTTTTTTAAGATTTAGGAGAAAGTCATTTCAGGTATCTGGCAACACTGAGTCACTTTATTTACAATTTTACACTTTACTATCGATAAGTGTGTTGCTTTGAGTTTTATCTGAGTTAAGAGAAGAAAAGTACAGTTGAGAGGATACGCATAGAAAGATGATGAACATTTGCTGCATTAAAAAGAGAACTCATAGGTTTGTTTTTATTTTTCAACTTGTCGGAAAATCCTGGAAAGAGCAGCACTAAGACAGAGATACGTCCATTGTCCTGCAACCTTATGTTCTCTGTTAATTGTCTTTAAACTACACGACCTTCAAAGAAATCTGTATAGATCCTGTGATGCCACGGAGCCAAGGTGGTTGGTTTTGCAAATGCCAAATCTGATCTTTCAAATCTGATTTGAAAGTACGCGAGGCAGACACATCAAAAGTAGTCTGCCATCTCATCATCCTTTCCACAGGCAGAACATAGTCCACTGTTAGATATGCCTAACATTATCATTGGTAAAAAGTAATAAAATTAACATGAAATTGTACATCCATATAAATAAATAAGACTGAACAAATAAATAAATAAATAAAGATTTCAAACGCAAACATTCACTTACTATATGCGAAAATAAAATAACATTGCTAAACATTAGAAGTTATCAAGAGGATAATTTAAAATCAATTTTGTGTATGCAACATATTTGCAACACATATTTCGAACGGTTTAAAGAAGGTGGGGTAATGGGACCTACATTCTAACGTCGAATCCAATCGGCCGTTTTATTCCATTTTGTTGCTGGTGAACCTAATAAAGTGAAAATTACTTTGAATGCAACAAAACGTGCTCTGCCATCTCATCATCCTTAATAACTTTCGGCAGACTATGAAAAGAATCAAAACTGAATTATTATATATCGAATGGCTTTGCAGCTGGCATTATCATAAATTAATCGCTCTGCTTCTCTGTCTTTACTTCTGCCAGCGCTAATGATGCAATTTGCTATACGCTGTGCTGCGAAGTCGAGTGACAAACGCTTTGTTGTGTGACTGTAATGGTTGCCGCAAAAAACAACAACAACAACAACATGATTACCCGCTAATTTGAATTCGCTTGAGGTAACAATTTACTGACTAAATGCAGCTACACAAAAAAAATACAAAAATAAAGGAATTTTAATTTAAATGCATACAACAAACAATAACAACAACAGTCACAACAGAATGATGCCAACAATTAAGCAGTCGATAAAAGCCAGAAAAACACTCAGACATGAGCCAACGCTGTCACTAGCCGCACAACAACCAGCCAACCAGTCAGACAGACGACACTCGCACCAAACGCAGCCAGATCAGCCATCGCCACAATTGCTATACTTGTGCTATTTTTGCAGCATGTTGTCGTTGTTGTTGTTGTTGTTGCAGTCGAGAAGCGATAAACTTGTTTGTTGCGCTCTCAGCAGGACGCTGCACTTGCACGTTGGACCACCGACCGCACCTTGGCCGGTGTCCGTTGACGCTCGAAGGCGACTGCATGTCATTAGCACGTCAGCTGTCCTTGAACTTATCAAACGCTGTCACGGCGCGTTCAGTGCGACGAGGAAGTGGTGTGTTGTAAGTCGCTGGCGTCGAGAGTCATCACAGTCAGCCCCGCTGTCAGGTGTCAGCCCCTCATTTGTTGTTGCTTTTGTGCAAATATTGACGTTGCAGCAAATTCTATCCCCTTCACATAATCAATTTACAGCTTTGGCGTCGGCTTGATTGAAAATTTTTTATTCGTTTGTTGCTTTTTCTGCTCTTCTTCTTGTTTTTTCTGTTACTCCTCAGTGCCTCCTCATTGGTGCTGTGCCACCCACTGAGCGCCTTTGTTGTGCATCAAAATCGATTTGCTGTTCCATTCATAAAGTGGAAAGGTGTGGCCAGTGGCAGATTTTCGATTAAGAAAATGAGCTAATCAGAAAAGCAGTTGAAAATTAATTTGAAAAGCAACCAAGTTGCAAAAAAGTTAAAATTGCAAATTAAAGAGCGTTGATTTTCGCTTTCCTTGTGTTTACTTTTAAAAAGGATAATAATGGAATTCTTTTTAAAACGCGTTTGGCTGCTGTCAGGCGAAATTAACGAGTTAATGATATTGCAAACAAAAATCTCTTTTAACAATAAAAACAATTGTTTGTTTTTCCCTTTAATTAACTTTAATGCGAAACGAGTTTTAACACCAAAAACAAATGTTTACATTTCCTTTAATTCACTTCGCATTTCGATTTGAGTTGCACTGTTGGCCATTGTTTTCATTATCAATTACAGAAAAGTTTCCGAAAATAATTGCACAATCCAGCGATGG
This sequence comes from Melieria picta, assembly GCA_964056695.1. NCBI lineage: Eukaryota > Metazoa > Arthropoda > Insecta > Diptera > Ulidiidae > Melieria > Melieria picta. The sequence continues at coordinate 48,321,118 of OZ057399.1, forward strand.
TTTGTTGTAGCAAATCACTGTTGCGTAAAATTCAATTAAAATTAAGTAGCTGCACTCGAAACAATTCGCAATTGAATTGCAATGCAATCAGCAGCAAAAACAAAAACAAAACTAGGACGCTGCCGAGATAAAACTACATAAAAAGTGCAACGCCTTCGGGCTGCCAATAATAAACGAGCACATTGCGAACGAGCGGCGGGTTTTGTTGATTTTCGTTTTGATTAGCAGCAAAGTTGAGTGCCAAACAACGTGACAAGCCATACGAAATGTCTGCAAGCTCATAAACTATGAAACAGTATAAAAGTGTGTGTGTGATTTTTGGCACTGCTTCAAATCTGGCCAACGAAAAGAGATATCAATGCAGAATGAATGCAACAAAATGAAAATAATTACAAAACAAATAAAAAACACAACTTTGATTGATTTCATCGAGCGAAAAAGAGTGGAAAATCGATTAATTTTATGGCATTCTTTGAATTTGATACAAATTCTTTAATTAAATTTGAGTGTTTATGCTTTTAGTGGCTTTCTGCAAACACACAATTCATGTACATTAATTGCTATGACAAAGTCTGAGTGGATGTTGTGATACAAAGCAGCTAAAGTGGTCTGTTCTAAGTATATAAAATCCCAAGTCCTCAGCGCTGATGAAGTAGAAAAACATGAAATACAAGAAGTGGTGCGGCAACTTCTCATCTACAGGGCTAAGCAGATTGATGCCTGTCATCAGACAGGCTCAAATCAGTACAAATCGAATCAAATAAAACCAAATCGAATCAAATTTAAACAGAATCAGCAAATCAAATTAACTTATATCAACTAAACTCAAATTCACTCAAATAAATGCAAATCACTTCAACTCAAATTAAATTAATTCAAATAAACTCAAATCAACTCAAATCAAATCAACCCAATTAATTGAAAGCAGCTCAATTCAAATTTAGTCAACCCAAATCAAATCGAACTGAATCGAAACAAATAGAATAAATTCAAATTAAATCAGATTGAATCAATTCAAATCAAATTAAAACAAATTTAAACGGAATCAGCTCATCAAATCAACGCAAGTCCACTCCAATCAATTTGAATCAATTTAACTCAAATTAACTCAAATCAGCGCAGCGCAAATCAAGCAGATCAAATCAACTAAAATCAAATCAATTCAAAGGAACTCAATTCCAATGAAGTCAACTTACATCAAATCGAGTCAAATCAACTCAAATGAAAACGAATTGAAACGGAATCAGTAAATCACATAAATTAAAATGCACTTAAAAGAAATCAGAAACAGAATCAATAAATCAAATCAACTCAAGCCCACTCCAATCAACTCAAATTAATTTACATCGACGCAAGTCAACTGAAATCAAATTGATTTAATTCAAAGAAACCCAATTCAGATAAAGTAAATCTATTAAAATCGAATCAAATCAAATCAACTCAAATACAATAAAACCACATTAAAGCGGAATCAGTTAATCAAATCAGCTCAAGTCGCCTCCAATCAACCTAAATCAATCAATCAAATTCTAATGAAGTCAACTTACATTAAATCGAGACAAATCAACTCAAATCAAAACAAATTGAAACAAAATCAGTAAATCACATCAATTAAAATGCACTCTCACATAATCAAATCACATCTCAAATTGAATAAAATCAAATTGAAACGGATTTTGTAAATCAAATCAACTCAAGTTCACTCTAATCGCCTCAAATTAATTTAAATCAACGCAAATCAAATCAAATTAAGTCAATTCACAGGATCCTAACTCAAATCAAGTCAAGTCAACTCAAAATAAATCGATTCAAATCAAATCAACTCAAATAAAATGAAACGGAATTTGTAAATCACATTAACTCAAGTCATATAATCAACTCAAATTAATTTAAATCAACGCCATTCAAATGAAATAATTTAAAATCAAGTCAACTCAAATCAATTCAAATCAAATCAAATCAATTCAAATCAAATCAATTCAAATCAACTCAATTTAAATCAACTCCACTCAATTCAAATTGAATCAAATGGTTTCAAATTTAATCATATCAAATAAAATCGATTCAAACCGAAACAAATCAAATCAAATAGAATCATAGGAAATGGACTAAGTAAATCAAATCAACTCAGTTTCACTCCAATCAACTCAAATTAATTTAAATCAAGCCAATACAATAATTAAATCGAATCAAATCAATTCAAATCCATTCAAATTTAATTAACAATTCAATTCAATTCCAATTGAATACAATCAAATTCAAACTGAATTTGTAAATCACATCAACTCAAGTCCACTATAATCAACTCAAAAGAATTCAAATCAACGCAAATCAAATGAATTCAACTTAAATAAAAGCAACTCAAATCAGTTCAAATCGTGTCCACTCAATTCAAATTGAATCAAGTCGAATCAAAGGAAAGGAAATAAGCAAATCAAATCAGCTCCAATCAACTCAAAATTATTTAAATCAAGTCAACTCAAATCAAATCGAATCAACTTTAATCAAATTAAACAAAATCGATTCAAATCAAATCACATAGAATCAATAGAATCAAATCAAACGGAATAAGTAAAATCAATTCAACTCAAATGAAATCGAATCAAATTATATGAAATCAAGCAAAATCGATTCAAATCGAATCAAATCAAATCAACTAAAGACGAATAAAATCAAATTGAAACAGAATTTGTAAATCACAGTAACTCAAATCCACTCCAACCAACTCAAATGAATTTAAATAAACGCAAATCAAATGAAATCAACTTGAATCAAATCTACTCAAATCAATTTAAATCAAATCAGCTCAAATCAGTTTAAATCAACTCAACTCAAATCAAGTTAACTCAATTCAAATTGAATCAAATCGAATCATAGGAAAGGATATAAGTAAATCAAATCAACTCAATTCCACACCAATCAACTAAAATTATTTTAAATCATACCAACTCGAAATCAAAATAATAAAAATCAAGTCAACTTAAATCAAATCGATTCAAATCGAAACAAATCGATTGAAATCGAATAAATAGAATCAAATAAAACGGAATTAGTAACTCAAATCATCTCAGTTCCACTCCAATTAATTCAAATTAATTTAAATCAAACCAAATTAAGCTAAATCGAATCAAATCAATTCAATTCAAATCGCTGTCTTGCTTCATTAATCATATTGTTAAAACAATCTCTGAGCATATTTATCCCGCTCAAAAATTTTGATTGTACAAATTGCAGAAATTTTCTGCTTCACAGAAAAATAACCACAACCATTAATTTATTTAATATTCAATGTGTGTGTTTCACGTTTTTAATAAACCCACATTTCTTCAGCCATATTACTTTTATTTTATTGCAAACTCAGTGCATTTTGTATGTACGGTGCGTTGTTGGCATTAACCGCAACAAAATTGCTAACGCCCAACAAGTCTTAACTCCTGCTTTCAGTTCTCGGAAGCATATGTCGCTCACACTTCATTAAGCGCTCGCATGGCAGCTTGTTAATTAATTTAATTCAATGCAAATAAAGTGAGGAATTTCATTTTCCCTACCATACGTACGGAATTGACCTTTCCACACCCATACACACGCACACACACACACACACACACAATTATGGGCGGTTGCTGTGCTGGCGGCGCCACCCGCAATTAATTAAAATCACTTGATGACATGTATTGTGACTGTATGAATGAATGTGGATACATAATGTGTTTTATATGACTGTGTAAAATGACAAAACGTATAAGACTGGAGTCAGCGAGTGGTCTTTCATAGCGACTCTGAGGTGGCGATCGAGCATAAAGTAGTCAGAACCAAACTAAGAACAACACTTTTGCTTTTGGCTGTTGTTCTTTTAGCAGTAAGTGACAAACCTCTGAGAGTAATATTGACCTTAAAAAAGCTCTCAACTTACTGTTGGATATTGACATAATGCTGTAGGTCCCTTGAATTCCTAGACAAACTTACACGCACACTCAAAACACTTTTGGTCACAAGAAGCTAAGCTTTAATTTAGTTACTAAGCCAATAAGGTCAATTATAGCCAATTATTATATGCCAAAAAATGTTTGTAAGAAAATGTGTTTTAAAACTAAACAATTATTCTTTCACTATCAGACAAATCTTAACCAATTTGTTCTACAAAACCATAGCATAATTTAAGGCTGTCACGCACTGAAAAGGTTTTTAACACCATTTTTAAACTAGCCCTTCTTCACTCTCTTAGCGCGAGTGAGTCGTTATTTGTTGCGATGAAGTCATTACATTGAAGAGATAACCCAAAAAACAGACAATGCCCTGCACACATGCCAATGAACCCATTTTACATACTAGACATGCAAATTCAAATATCAGCACGCAAAATATAAACCATCCTCATTATTTTTTGCCATCGAGGCGTATCGAATAACACGCGCCACTCGTCATGGTAGCCCCACAAAACGCGCTTTGTGGCGGAAACGCCTAAAAGCACATACCATGCCAACACAAGTAGCCAATGAATGCTTTTTAGCACAGCAGTGGTGCGACAGGATCAAATTAATCACATACACACACACACACATATTAGCAGTGAAAACTACCTATGCATCTTCTGCATGTTTTCCGTTTCACCTGTTCCCCTACATTAACTGATAAGCTAGCGGACGACTGTCTGGCTGTCTGACTGGCAGCGTGCGGTGACTGTGTGCGTCGATGCCGCGGCTGCTGCTGAAATTTTTATTGCTCTTATAAAGGTTGTTCCTCCTCTACCTTCAACCCATACAGCTGTGTTGCTTTGAAGCCTTTGGTAGTCCCCGTTTTCGCTGTGACGTTTAATGACACTTTCTGCGTGGCTCAAGTCGCTGTCATTCGTCGCAAATGATTTCCTTCTATCTCTCTCTCTCTCTTTCTCTCTCACTGTGTTTGTGTGCACATGGGCGCGTGACGCAAAATGTATGTAGTTGATTTTTTTGCTGTGCTGCTTGGCGAAATATAAAATAATATAAATATTCATTCAGCCGCTACGTAATGCTCGCTTTGCAGCGATATCGAGTTAGTGCCATACGTGCGCCTAAAACCAGGCTATGTTTGACGTCATGGCAAATGAGTTGGTTATCTTTAGTCTTCACATAAATCATACAGACACATAAATACATACATACAGACCCAACTTTACATTCTGTGGTTTAAACTTTAAGACATTGCAAATAACTACGGTTGTGGACAAAATATTAATCGTTGCTATATACCGAATGTAACATAAATAGTAATTTGTATAGCGCGTTGTATTGGGTTTGGGTTGGATGGCGTTAGAAAGAACAGATTTCGTACTAATTAAACTTATTAGGCAGTTTTGTGATTGCTTGACTAAGTTTTGTTTGAGAGTGAGTTATGTATGAGTTATGTATGCAGTCAGCGGCATCAGCAACTAACTGAATGTGTAGGCTGACACCGCTTAAAGCCAACCAAGCTGAACGTGACCAAATGTGTTTACTCAGCAAATTGTTTATCGTAGCTTCAAGACAATTATAAAGTTAAATTATACACAACTAAAAATAAGGGAGTCTAGTTTGAGCAGTGAATAAAGAAAGACTACAAAAGAAACTAAAAAGCGGCCTTTTTATTTATCCCGTGCATCTATTTATATTCTATCTATTTATCCTTGTCCATCCTTTCCAGGAAAGACCATCCGGAATCAATACTGGGAAAATCAACCAGGCCTTGAACACTCCAAGATGGTTATTGGATCTTTTAACAAGAAAAGGTTCGAGGAATGTATGAGTCTCTCAAAGAATAATCTAAGGATTATCACAGGTATATTGACAGAGCATTGTAGATTGAACTATCATCTAACCAAACTAGGTATCAGGGTGAACGAACTCTGTAGGTTCTGTTTGCTGGACAATGAAACTGCAATACACATACTAGGCATATTAATTAATTAATAATTGACTGGCATGACAGCCCGCTTACGCGAGACTAAGGCCTAGCTTCCCGCAAACACCCGTGTTGTGCGTGTGAATTTGTACGCGGGTGGAAGGGACCTACAGTTTTATGCCGGTTCCGAACGGCAGGTTGGGAGCTCTTTCATAAGCAATTTTTACTCTCAGAGGTTTGCCATTTCCAGCTGAGAGGACAGCCACGGAAAGAGAGAACGAGTTTTCCCGTTATTTTTTTTTAGATGTTATTACAGGCAGTATTTGAACCTGAGGTTGCTGCCTTCGACTCGCGGTCCAACTCACTAACCAACTGAGCCACGGCGGCTGCCGTGACACGTGATCAAGGAGATTTAGGGTTTTAACATACCCACTTTTCAAGAAAATTCGATGTAAATTCTCAAGGATATAAAGGATTAAATTTTTCAAAGGACCTTTTTCATATCCTTTTTTACAAATAGATAAAAAATCAATTTTATTTAAATTCTTGAGCTTTTCCTCTTTCATTTGATATACATGTCGCCATATTCTGACGAGGTTGTCTTTTTTATATTTTTTTTATTTTGTATCCCCTTCAAAATTTTGAAGTCCTTTTAAAAGGACAAAGGATGTAGAAATAAAAAACTGGGTACGCAGTATTACTATGTTTGGTCTCTAGTTTCACGCCCATATGGATTTTTTCCGGTGTGAAAATTTTTTTATATTTTTGTCGCACGGCGTAATTTATTCCGTCGGATTTTTATTTTAGAAAAAATAAAACACACGTGTAAGATTCTTTCGCACCAAGAGTACTTTGAACAAGTTTGAAGTCAAAAGACTTATGAAATCTTGTTTCTCCATATAAACTTTTAACCCATAGTTGACCCCGTTAGGTTTTGATTTTCGAAAAAATTAAAAACGTGTCGTATTATTTTTCACTATGAGTACTTTCATCAAGTTTGAAGTCAATAGGCTCAATAAATCATGTTTTTTACAGTTTCACTATATAAACATTTAACCCATCGTTGTCCCCGTCAGATTTTGATTTTCAAAAACATAAAAAACTCGTATCGAATTATTTCGCATTTGAAGTTAAAAGGCGTAAAAACTTATGTTTCTTCATACATACATACTCGTAACTCTTGGGTCACCCCTTTAAGTTTTGATTAAAAAAAAAATTAAAAATACGTGTCTTATTATTTTTAATTTCATGTATCTTCACCAACTTTGAGGTCAATAGGCCCATCAGTTCATAGTTTTTTCGTAGTCTTTCCGAATACGCGCCTTAACCCATTGTTGATCCCGTTAAATTTTGATTTTCGAAAAATTGAAAATTACGTGTGAAATTATTTTTTAATTTGGAGTATTTTTAACAAATTTGAAAACAAAAGGCCCATTAAATTGCGTTTCTTTATACAACACCTTAACCCATGTTTTGCCCTTTTCGATCCCGAATTTCAGAAAATCCCATCTTAGCGGAGGTTCATTTTTCAATTTCAATTTCATGTTTGTTGGTTCAGCGGTTTGGGCGATGATGAATCAGTCAGTCAGTCAGTCAGGAGATAGAGTAAAGATTATTTCATTGAAATTATTAAATTCATGTTGCCGTCAGCTGCCAGTCTTTTATATAAAAACAAGCATAATCTGGCCAATATTCAGTAGACTGTTTAATAATACAACAACAAATAAACCAGTCATCATAAATTCATTCACCTCAATGCAGCTTTTCATACAATACTCCGCATTATACTTAAATTCAAATCCGGTCTCGACTTTGCAGACGAAAAAAAAACGCTTCGACGTACTTGAAAATTCACAATAACCAAACAACCACCAGAACAAAAAACTGGTAAAATAACAAACAACTTTTCGCTAACTGTGGAATATTGCAAAGCCCATGAACGATTGCAACTTATGCCAATAGGTGTAATGAAAAATGCGGCCCAAGTTGGCTGCGGCAGCGACAGCGACAGCGTTGCCAAACAATTTGCAGAATTACGAGTAAAGTAGCGTGCGGCAAGCGGGAAGCGCGCAGTGCGGACAGCAGCAGCTGCACATAATGCAGTCGCTGCAGTTGTGCGCTGATGCAGCAATGAATTTTCAACAGCATTTTTTGCTGCATTGTGTGTGAAAGAGAGAGAGAGAGAGAGAAGGAACGCAGCGAATATCGCCACAGCGCATCAAATATTTTTAATAGTATGGCAAAGCGTGTTTTTTTGTTGTTTTGCAGTTTTAAACTTTTAATGAGCTTTGTGTATTTAATTATGAATTTGCTGTGGAGAGCCATTTCACGTTTAGTGAGTTTTTAGTTCTTTAAACATGTTAAACAATTGAAAGGTTAAGGTCTTTTCGCAGGTATTTTGTTAGATTATGATGTTAGTTCAGAGAGACTCAGTTTGGATCGTTGTGTTCAAACGAGATTGATTGCCGCTTAAATTATTTAAACTCTCCAATAATTAACCACAAATGCCACAAAGTCCGCCTTCAGATGGAGTAACATACGTGAACATATCCTCAAATTAAATCCCAATATAATTTTTGAGAAATTTTAATTCAAACTTAAATCCTTTACCTCTGAACAAGCACCTGTTCCTCCCAATACTCATTTTCAATATTCATACAAGCGCAACAACAACAACAACAGCACTAGAAATATGGTCGCAGTGAATGCATCATCCAAAAGAAGCTCATCTAAGACACCAATCTCTGCGTTTTCTAACAACACCTTCTATCTATCTCGAATACACTGAGCATGCTCCATACAACCCAGTAATAAACTGTCTCAAGCGGAGCTGTCACTTCTGGGGGACAACAGATGGTAGCCTCATCACCGAGAACTGCTGGGAACAAAATAAGAATCCACACTGGCAAAACTTCAATCGATTAAGAATTGTTGTCCTATACTGCCAAGCGGAGTGAATAAGTAGAAAACAAATACAATAATTTCTTGAAGCGATAACTAAATTCAAAGTCGTTTTGTTAGTATTTTGACGATAATGCTTGCCATCACTTTGCATTTGCGAAGTAATATTGAAATATTTGAGAACGAATTGCATGGAGCATGAAATACTTTTAGGGGCTTGGTTATTTCTTTGGAACAATCGCAGAGATGACTCGCGGCGATACTGGGATATTCGCGAACAACTCGAGGCAATACTGGGTTATTCAGAGCAGAGGAAAGAGTTTGCGCAGAGAGAAGAGTTTGGTTTTGACAAGCAAAAGTGCAAAAAGGAGTATAAAAACAGTGAAATAGTAGATTGTAGAATTTTAAATAAAGTCACTACTTATTTTGAACTGCATTGAAGAATTTTAGTGTGTTTTATTTTTGAGCACAATTCAGTGAAACGAATTACTCCTGCGTTAGGTAGCAGAACTAATTTTCATAACAGTAATTAATAGACATTTTTTTAAAGAAGTTTCTTCTAGCAACTTGCGTTAAAAAAAAACTATGTTTATTAAATAAACAACAAAATAATTCATGTATTTTAGGGTTAGAGCGAATCATTAAGATTCCCTGCTGTGATTTCGATTGTCAACAGATTAGTTGGGTCATCTAAGAAGTGGATTGACGCCTCGAGGTGAATTGACATATATTTCTCCTTCTCAACTTTCCTGTATTTGTATTGAAATCATGTGCAATCGCGGTGACTGCGTATTTTTCAAGTAGCCCTAAATATTAACTTTCAGTAAATATACAAAAAATTTTCAAAAAATTTTTGATTGCTTAAATTTTAAACGATATTCATTCTATGTTACATAATTACTCACATACTTTTTTAAATGTTTCTTCGTTTCAGGTATTTAATAGCTTCAATTTAATGGCAACTTTTCGCTCATATTTCAAGTGCAGCTAATGTAAAATTGCTTTAAAATTTTATACAATTTCAAATGCCACCAAACCAGGTCCTGGCGCCACTTCGATTACTGTAGCAATGAGAATATTTTTTTCACGGAAAAACACAGATTTCAGCTCCCGCTCCAAGGCACTTTTAACATCCCTTAATGTGCTTTTTATCCGTTTACATTTTTGATATCTAAAATGTAATTTTCACAACATTTACATGCGCCACATTGGGCCAACAACATTAGCGTAAAATAAATCTGCGTAATCTTAAGTCTACAGCACCCAAATCATTGGCAACTGTCAAACTTGCCGCTTTTGTTTGACACATTCAATATTTGTTTTTTGTGCAGAACAACAAAGTTGGTTAAAAAAATTGCACAAAATTGTGTTTGCAATTCTTTGATTGAAATTTCCTTCGACAGCAAAAACTTAAAATATTGACTTGAATCTCTCAAACAAAGCAAAGATTAGATTAGCTGCAGATTATTTTAGATGATGGTTTTTTTAGCCTAAAATGTAAATGTCTTGCAACATCTTGCAACGAGATTGAGGTCATGTTTTCACCTTAGAAGTGAAATTTCCCCAAGTGACAAAAGGCACCAAAGACAGCGGCCGTAGCGTTTAGACTGCGCCAGCGCCACTTGAAGCGACGCAAAGTGCATTAAACTCGCACTCAAAGGGTGTAATCAAATTAATTACTGGCCTTTTAAGTTGCTGCCAAAGTGATTGCAGCGCAAGCCGCAGCCAGCGTCGACTCGGCGCGGCTGCGCCATTGTTGCCGTCGGTGTTGTTGTTGCGCCTGCAGCGGTAATTGCATTTACGTGATCGAGTGCGCTGCTGCCGTCCTTGTTGTTATTGTTGTTGTTGTTTTTATAGCTGTTGTTGGCATTTAGCACACAACAGTCACGCACCACGAGCTGCAGCAAAAAAAAAAACAAAATGTATACACACGCAGCCAAGCGGCCAAGTGCAGACAAGCAAAAACTCAAAGCCGGCTTCTAGGCGCCCCCGCGCCTGTACTCGTTTAAGCATTTTATCGCGCAAATTGATCGAGAGGCATGCGGCGAGCGCTAAACATTGCATGCACAAATACACGAAACCTCACCTCCAGGCGGCAACTTCAACTTTAACTGCGTCGCACACATGAGCGCCCCCGCTGCCGCACTCCCCCGGGACTATTGCACTGTGCTGTCGTTTGCACTCGCCTGCTTCAAACCACGCTGCTTTGCAATGTGTTTGCGCGCAAAAGTATGCAAGGTTAGCCGCGCGCCGATGACGCCATTCCGGCACACAGCAGAGCAAATAATCGAAACTGAAAAATGCAATATTGACGGTTGCGCTGGTCGGCCAAGAAGCGACATGCAGCACCAACCACTGAGGGGGTGTCGGGTGTACGAGAAGAGGAAGAAGAAATTGCAGTTGATGGAGCGTATGCGGAATTCGTGTGTGTGTGTGTGTGTGTGTCTGTGCGGGTGTGAGTGTTTTTTGCTGAAATTTGCCACTGCGGTTTGTGCTGTTTGGTTGCGGTTTTCTGTGACGTTGGCAGTTGCATAATTTCCGTTCTCGCAGTGCTCGTCTGTGGTTTGTCTTGTTGTTGGTGTACGTAAAAAATGCGAGCATACTTTTAGTGGCTTTGCAAATATTGCAAACGAATGCAGTAAAGGCAACGAGTTGAAGTTGAGTGGATTTTAGATTTGAAAAGGTTTTTTTTTTTGATATTTACTAAAACTTAATGGAACTGCTGATTGAAAGGTTCCATTTAGCGTAACATGCAACGTCCTGCTAACGTTTTCCATTACTTTTTAGAGCTTAGAAAAATGTAAAAAAAGGAAGCATAGGCTTTTAGATTTAGTCTTAAATACTTTCCTTACCCAATGGAATATTTTCGAGAGAAGGAATTTGTTTTTTATACTTAGGTTCTTATTACACCACAAGGCCATACGCTTCATATGATTGGTTACTCCGATATTTAAGTCCTTGAATTCTGTTATTATTGTTCCTAAATCATTAAACTGCATTGCATCTGAATGGATTTCTTCAAATTTAATATTTAATCATATCAACATCAATATTTATGAAAAATCGCAACTGCACAATTCAAAAAATAGAGTTTCATCCGTAACAAACTCAAGTAAACCATTGCTTAGGGCAGGGGCGTAGCCAAGGGAGGGGTTTTGGGTGTCAGAACCCCCCAAGGCCTATAACTTAGCACAACAAAAAAAACACTTCTTTTCTGTTGGAGTTTTCTACTGTTTCTTACTAATTAGGGTGCGCTGATTTTGAATCTATCCTCAGATTTTTTCTAGCAGCTCTAGTTTGTGAGATATAGGTACCATGTCATTTTTTCAGTTTTTCCTCTACTTTTTCCATATTTTTGATCGTAATTTCTAAACCAAAAAACCGATGGACATGACTTTCACCGTATCGCATTAACAACACCACACAGCTTCTTTTCCGATGCAACTTATTTTTATAAGTTTTAAAATGCCGCGGTAATTGGACCTCAAAGTTGGAAAAAATGGGATTTTAAGGCGTTTTCTTTGATGGTCAAAAACATACACAATTTTCGTAGATCAATTAATGAGTTAGGTGTATAATGAAAGCCGACACATCAAGCAATACAACACAGCCAAATTATTTGGCGGAATACACATTCGCATCGAAATAATAGCAAAAATGTAGTATAGCCATTTTCATCACTTTTCATACTTTTTCCTTAAAAAATAGGAGCCTAAAAATATGCAACATTTTTAAGTTTTTTTTGTTCCGAGCAATTCAAAATTTTTTGTTTTTTGTTTGTATTTCAGACTATAAATGGAACATATAAAAGAGCATATTTCGAGGCCCCTAATTTTTTAAGGAAAAAGTATGAAAAGTGATGAAAATGGCTATGGTATATTTTTGCTATTATTCCGATGCGAATGTGTATTCCGCCAAATAATTTGGCTGTGTTGTATTGCTTAATGTTTCTTCTTAAGATATTCATATACTTCGTAACTTGATTTATGAAACATCTGTACAATTATCGCCATCAGAAAAAACGCCTTTAAATTTCATATTTTCCTACTTTGAAATCTTATTACAACGCCAATTTAGAACGCATAAAATTGATTAATGTCAGAAAAGATGGCGTGAGATGTTGTTAGTGCAACTATTTAAAAAACAAGTTGATAGGATTATTGGTTCAGAAATTACAGTCGAAAACGAGAAAAAAGCCGAGGAAAATTTGAAAAAGTGACACGCCCATTTTTTGCGAAAACTAGAGCTGTTACATAACAACGGAGTATGGTGTTGAAAACAGCGTGGAAAAACGATTCAGATTCATGTAAAAAACTCCATGCAACAGACATGCTGTTGTGCAGTGAAATTATTTACAATTTTCAATCACTACGCATGGCATGTACGTTCCCACAGCAAAAACGTCTTTTCACTTTTAAACATTTAAAAGATTAATAACAAAAAATTTCTTAGCAAAACTAATTTGTTTTTTTTTAAATAGTCCCTTTAGACTCAATACAGCGATTTGCATGATCTAAAAGCATGTCTATTGAGTAGGGAGCGGATTTCCATGCAAATGCATGCTTTTTTTTGCTTGAATGTTCTCAACAAAATAGATAAAATATCTTCCCGAATAAGAAAGTGTTCTTTAAAAAGTCATACACTTGTTAGTACATATTTTTGCATATTTCGTTTTAAATGCATGTTTTGGCATATTTGCAATAAAATGGATATTTGCAACCATATTCTAAGCTTTTTTTCGCTTTGAAACCATATTTTTGTAATTTTTAAGAAAATGCATATTTGGGCATATTTTTAGATTTTTCTTAAATTTCTTATATATTTAAGTACCAAAAATCTAGAAAATTATTGATTGCAAATTTTATGAGTATTTTTTTACTTCGTAAATGAAGTAAATGTGATCAATGCGAATTTGATTTCAAATGTTTAATAATTGGTTATGTCTTGTTAATATTGTATTGTATTTTAAGAGAAACGATTTTAAATTACCTTTTTATAAAACAGAATCGGAAAAAACAGTCTCTTTTATAAAGGGTTAAAATGCTACAACGAGTTGCCTGAGAGTATTAAAAGCTGTAATATAAACTTATACAGAAAACAATTATATGATTACACTAAAACGTTGGAGATAAGATAAATGCTGTTGTTTTGTAGTACATATTTTTATATTTCTGTATTTAATCTGTATTGCCTAGTGTTATGTAATATTGCAAATTGTTATTTAATATTAAGGTATTTTGAATTAGGTTTGTAAAACCTAATTTATTAATTAATTTAATTTAATTTAATTTTGATTTAATTTAATTTTAAGTGTTTTGTTAATCTAATTGTAATTGCTAGTCAGTATGAATCTGTTTCTATTTGACTAATAATAATAAACCTAAACCTAAACCTAAACCTAAAACCGTAACAAATAAAATAAATAAATAAATAAATATTGTTTGTGTTCGCAATAAATTTATAAACAATTTTTGCTGCATATTTTATTTTATTTTATATAATTTTAGAAGCATATTATATGCGCATGTTTTTCATTTTTTTAGTGCATGAAAATCCGCTCCCTACTAATAAGTATTTTAGATCGTCGACTGGAATGTCCTTCAGGATGTCGGTACAAGCCTTTTGTATGGCTTCTGCGTCCTCAAACCGCCTTTGTTTCATCATCAAATGCATTTTTTGGAAAGATGAAAGTCGGAGGATCTCGCATCACGTAAAAACGGCGGGTGGTTGATGGTTAAAACTCGACTTTTAGTCAAACGAATATTATAATCACAAGTGTCAATCGATTAGATGTCGATCAGTTAAAATGAGATGAAATGCTTAAATCCAATTTCAAGGATTTCAATGAAGATTTTGGCTAATCTTTGATAAATTAACGCAGTTTTGATGGAATCTGCGGTATTCGCTGACATGTTGGTCATCATTTATGTCTTGATAATGTTTTTAAATCGCGTGTACCCCCCATGAATTGTGTCACGGGATAAACGATCATCACCATAAACTTAGTTCATCAATTAAAATGTTTCGGTTAAGGTTTTTATAATTGTAAAACAAAAGTTAATATTAGCTCTTTGTTTGATGCTAATTTTTGACCGATGACACAAACATACTTTCACTTAAAGCACACTAACTTCGGTTCCAGTGAACCAAACTTCATGAAATTTTTACTTAAAATCGAGGAAAAATGTCATTTACAATGCATTAAGTCACATATACATATCGCTCCTTCGCTGCAAGAACGTCATAACTCAAAAAAAAAATTTTTTCAGTTTATGGCAACCCTGTGTGTATCTGCATATGATCTTTTATCTGTCAAAACCACTTTGTAAAATATTCAATACTTTGCTCACAAGACGACATGAAACATTTTTTGATACCTTGAACTGCCTGTAATGGTAAACTTTAAAATTGAATTTTCTCGGAATGATGTAGTTTTGAGTTATGACATTCTTGCAGCGAAGGAGCGATATGTAGGTGACGCCAACACAAAAGCCCTCTTGGAAAAGTGTAGTTTACTTTAAAAAGCATGTCATACTAAATTGGGTAAACAAATTTTAAAACCCCCCATGACCAAGTTCTGGCTACGCCCCTGGCTTAGGGTAAGCGAGATATCGGCTCGAGATATCCTGATACTATCGGAGCCAATCCACTCTTAGGGCCTTGGGTGCATGTTTTAATAGCATCAAAGACTATACTGAACAGCAGCAAATCTCTTAACGAGGCTATCCGACAGCTTCTAAATCGCTATTGCTGGGTTCTGGGACAAAAAGAACATTCCAGGGAACTGTAGAGCAGACGAGAGAGCAGTTACGTCAACTTGTAACTCTTTTAACCTGTAAGGTTCATACTCATACAAACCCAATTCAGAAAACTAACCTCAGATGAGTAGAAGACAACACAAACTGCGCGCGGAACTTCAATCGTTCTAGAGAACTTTTCTCACTAAACAGGGACTAAATGAAATACATGATTGAGAATTAGACTGATCAAAGATGCTTCAGTGGAAAAAATTTTGAATAGAGAAGCCGCTGAGTAATGGGGCCATATTTCTGATAGAAAGCCCCAGTCAAAAGGATTCGATTCAAGTTTTATGTGACTGATTGTATTAATTGCAGACAGCAGCTGCGTTACAGAGAAACTTAGAGTTATTGAGGTCACAAGTAACTCAATTACGCGTTGTTATAGTCAAATATGAATGATTGAATGAATGAATGTACAAACAGAGAACTGCATAGAACTCTTTCAGCATCTGAAACAACCGAAATTTGTATTGGCAACTTCTATAATGCAAATGTTGCTTTTTTGTTCAAAGAAACAATCATGTTATGCATTTATATATTCAGTTAAGACAATATATATAATATATTATAATACAAATTCACTTACCGATATTAACAATGCCATGATTAGTCAACTCCCAACATGACTGTAGACGTAGTATGCTCAGACTATGACTTTGTTTGGGCGAAAAATAACCCAAAGCGGCATCAGTTACATGATAAGCCTAGAAAATATCAATAAAGAAGAAGAAAATATATATAACCATGCATACATATTCTTGATAGACAACTGGAAGGGCGCAATGTTGAATTAAATTTAATTTAATTGAAGTCAAAGGAAATTTCAATTCAAAGGATCATGGAATCGTGATTCAAGTCAGACAGCACCAAATAAAGAGAATTTTTTACCTCAATGACACATGACTGACTTGATAGCCTGATGTCTGCACTATCTTCTAGTGAGGACTATAGGTAAAGTTCTAGTTTAGAATCTATTAAGTCTCCCATATAAACAAAAGTTCATAAATCTATAAGTTACGTTTGCTTTGCAAAATATTTTGGCATCAGATTTTGGACCAAAATTAGTTACTGAAAAAAAGTGTTAACAAAACGCACTAATGAGTTAAGCTGCATTTACCTTCCATTTATGAAAGTATAGTCTTACACATTTCGAATTAATTTTATTACATATAATTGACTTAAAAATGTAATCATTTAAAATTTGCATTGAAGACAACAGCATTTTGATTTCATTACACAGTGCGACAGCATTTTTCACACTGGAAAAATCCATATTTGCGTGAAACTAGAGACCAAATATAGTAATACTGCGTACTCAGTTTTTCATTTCTACATCCTTTATCCTATAAAAAGGACTTCAAAATTTTGAACGGGATAAAATAATAAAAAAAAATTAACCTAGTTAGAATATGGCGATATGTATATCAAATGAAAGAGGAAAGGCTCAAGAATTTAAATAAAACTGATTTTATATCTATTTGTAAAAAAAGGATATGAAAAAGGTCCTTTGAAAATTTTAATCCTTTATATCCTTGAAAATTTATAACGAATTTTCTTGAAAAGTAAGTATGTTAAAACCCAAAAGCTCCTTGATCACGTGTCAAAATTTCATTACTCTAACTTTATTGGTTCGAAAGTTATTAAAAAAAAAGGCGGAAGTTCAAAAATTTCAATTTATTTGCGTATCAGTATTTTAAATAATAAATAGATACAAAATCAATGAGGCGAGAATAATGAAATTTTGACACGTGATCAAGGAGATTTTGGGTTTTAACATACTTACTTTTCAAGAAAATTCGTTATAAATTTTCAAGGATATAAAGGATTAAAATTCAAAAAAATTCTATTTAACTTTTCAAGAATATAAAGGATTAAAATTTTCAAAGGACCTTTTTCATACCTTTTTTTTACAAATAGATAAAAAAGTCTATTTTATATAAATTCTTGAGCCTTTCCTCTTTCATTTGATATACATATCGCCATATTCTAACGAGGTTAAGTATTTTTTACATTTTTTTTATTTTTTATCCCCTTCTACACTTTGAAGTCCTTTTAAAAGGACAAAGGATGTAGAAATGAAAAACTGAATACGCAGTATTACTATATTTGGTCTCTAGTTTCACGCACATATGAATTTTTTCCGGTGTGAATAATTTTTTTAATTTTTGTCGCACGGTGTTATTTATTAAATAGGTCAAACATTTTCTCTGCTCTGCCCTTCCTTCGTACACTCACCTGCAGCGAGAATTCATACAGCGATGGCAGCAGTTGTGCCACAGCGCCCACAGCCTCGTCGGCAATGTTGATGCAATCCGCCAGCGACAGCGAAACGATGCGCGGCGTGAGACAGGCCCACAAGCCGGCCTCGGTGACCTCATTGCAGCCGGCCAGCTCCAGCTCGAACAGACTCTGCAATGGCACAAAAGTAAAAGGGGCGGATTAAATGGTTGCAGCGAAAGTGATGAAAATTCTAAACAGCAACTGCGACCAGTGCTGCCAGCCAAGCGTCACGTACACGTAAAAGTGCGCGCGTTCGCCCACACGTCGCCGAAACCAGTGTAACAGTGTAAATAAGTTAGCAGCACAACGCAATGTTGGCGATTTGTTGTTTGGCTGTCGGCGGCGCGCCCGGACAAACGAAACCTTCACCCATTTTACGCAAACTTTGCCGATGCTCAGCTGTTGTTGGTCAGTTTCTATTGATTGGCCGCGTTGTTGCCGCTGACTGTGGACGTGCCACAAATTACACAACACTACGAGTATCACCAACGCAACGCAGCCAGTGTTGATTATTTGCTGTTGGCCAGTAGCGAGTCGAGCCTCAGCTCAAAGTCGGCACGCGCACCAATTAGACTGACGGCGTTGTTGCGCGCAAATCAGCAAATTGCCAACATTCAACCTACATTCGTATAGTTTTAGACGTTTCTGCAATGTTGTCTGTGCTTTAAATTCGTTCGCCGCACTCAGCCGTCAGGCGTTTTCGTTTCAAGTGCTGCCGCTGCTAGGAGCAATTTGACCACTCGGCCTCAGCTTGCAAGCATTGTGCGCTCTACTCTGTCCATATTTGCCTAATTTTATTACATCATTACAAACATATATAAACATGTAAATATGTATTTAGATGGAGCAAATTTGTTGAAAATTTAGCATTCTGTCTGTGCTTGGTCCGCAAGCGAGGCCCAGAAGAGAGCAGCGGGACAGAGCAAAGTTCTGCACTAATTTGCACTGCTGCAGATAATCTTACAGCAATTAGCAACTTTCGCTGAATCATCCATTAGGCGCAGTTGTTGTAGTTTAAAGTTTGTTAAGTATAACAGCTGCTACCAAAATTAGTTAATGAGCTGCGGCTGAGTTTCAAAATAATATTCTAATATTCAGTGCGTCTCTCAATCCCTTTTGTAAATTTCTAATTGCCTTCTTGTAAGCCTTTTGGCAGATATTTGCGCATATGTCCATCTGTAGGTTCTCTCTTCTCCATCCGCTTGAAATGTGTGTTGTAACACATGTTGAAAAAAAAACAGTGTTGAGGAATTGTACCTTCATTGCTTTCTTTTCTTCTCATCCGTCTATTAAATCGTTAAGACCCAAAAATAATTTCCCCTCATTTACCCACTCCGGAGGTAATTTTTCTTTATATTCTCCTCACTACACACCCACTAAAACCGAAGACAGTCGCACTCGACGGAAACTTTGTGACCTTCTGTCTATCGGTCTGTCATTCTGTCTGCCTGACTTTCTTTTAATAATATTTTCCTCTTATTAATTCTTCTGTTACTGAGTTCTCTTCTGTTTCTGTCTTTCTCTCCGCCTCCTTAATTTCTTCTTTAACTTTTCTTTTTCTCGTTTTTTAAATTTTTTATTTTTTCTATTATTATACTTTCCGCTTTTCTCCTCTTCTTTTTAGTTATTTCTTCTCCTCGCTTTTTCTATTTTCTTCGTTACTTTTCTTTTTCTACTTTTCTTCTTTTTCAGTTTTATACTTTATTTTTCTTTTCTACTTTCCTTCTTTTCATCTTTACCTCTATACTTCTTTAATAATCTATTTCCTTACTTCTTTACTTCTTTACTTCTTGACTACTTTACTACTTTACTTTTTTACTTTATTTCTTTACATCTTAACTTCTTCATTTCTTGACTTTTTTACTTATTTTTTACTGCTTTACTCTCTTATTTATTTACTTCTTTACATCTTTTTATTTTTTTACTTCTTTTCATCTAGCCGTCCTTCCTTTTTTATTTGCTTCCTTTTTCCCCTCTTTTTGCCTTACTTCATTCCCACTTTCCTTCTTTGTTTCCTTTCCTTATCTATTTTGTTCTTTATTTTCCTGTTCTTGTTTTATTTCTTTCTTTCCTTCTTTTTTCTTCAATTTAATCTTTCTTTTCGTCTTTTGCTCTTTCCATCTTGCCTTCATTCTTTCCTTCTTTGATTCTTTCTTTTTTCCCTCTTTCCGTCTTTCCTTCTTTCTCTCTTTCATTCTTTATTTTATTATTTATTTCCCACTTTTCTTCTTTCCTTTCCTTTTCTCTCCTTCTCTTATTTCTTTAGTATGTTCTTTTCCTCTTTCCCTTTTTTTTCATTCCTCCCTTCCTTTTTTCTTCAATTCAATCATTCTTTTCATTTTTCCCTTTTTCCTTATTTTCTTCTTTCCTTCTTTTGTTGATTCATTTTCTTCTCCTCTTCTTCCTCTGCTACTTTACTGCCTTCATGTCTTCCTCCCTATTTCCTTCTTTTAGTCTTCCTTTTTATTTTTCTTTCTATTTTTCATACTTGTTGTACTTTTTTGTTTCCCTCTTACTTTCTCCTCCTCCTTCTTGTTTTTCTTTTTCTTTCTTTTCTTACTTGTTATTCTTAATTTCTTTTTTGTTTTACTGTTTTCCTCTTATACTTTACGTTTCCAATTTTTTTTTATTTTCTTTTTTTCTTTTTTAATTTTTTCTGAACTTTTTTTATTTTCTAATTTTCTTCTTTCCCACTTTTTTCTTTCAGTCCTACTTACGTTCTCTTCTTCGTTTCGCTCATCTTGTTTACTTTTCTTAATTTCGTGCTTGCTTTAATTCTTTCTTTCTCCTTTCACTTTGCTTTTTTACTTTTTTTGTTATTTTCTCTTACATTTTAATTTTTTTCCACATGTATTTCATTTTTTATTTTTTATTTTCTGTTTTCTATTTTATTTTATTTTTTACCTTCTTTCTTAACTTTGATATTATTTTTTTATTTTCTTATTTTTTACCTGACTTCTTTATCCATTTCCTTCTTTGTGTTATTATATTCTTCATTTCCTCGTAGCTTTATTTTTTCCTTCTCACTTTTTTGCTTCTCTTCTTCTGTACTTCTTTTCCTATTTGCTTTTCTTACCGTCTTATCTTCATCTTTTCCTCCTCCCTTTTCGTACATTCTTCATTTCTTCCTGTCTTCATTTTATTGCTTCTTGTTCTTTCTTATTGCTCCTCTTATTTTCTATTTTTTATTTTCTTTCTTAGCTTTGATATTATTTTTTGTTTTCTTATTTTTACCTGACTTATTTAGGCATTTCCTTCTTTGTGTCTATTCTTCATTTCCTCGTTGCTTTTTTTGTTATTTTTATTTTTTTTATTTTTTCCTCCTCACTTGTTTCCTTCTCTTCTTCTGTACTTCGTTTCCTATTTACTTTTCTTATCTTCCTTTTTCCTCCTCCCTTTTTGTACATTCTTAATTTCTTTCTGTCTTCATTTAAATGCTCCTTGTTCTTTCTTATTGCTCCCCTTATTTTCTTTAGTCCCCTCTTTCTCTTTTCTTTTTTTTTCTTCTTTTTCATTCAATTTTACCTTCTCCTTTGTTGCTCTCTTCTTTGTCTTCAATTCTTTTTTTGCCCTTCTTCCTGTTTTTCCTTCATTCTAACTGATGGTTCCGCCTCTCTGTCTGCTGCCTGACTGATTGTCTGCGTATTCTTCTGTCTAACTTTAGTCTATTTCACCTTCTTCTCGTCTTTCTTCCCATTCTATATTTCATATGTATTTTTCCCGTACAGCTTTCTGCTTATCTTTCAGCGTGTTCATTTTCCTTTCTGTAAGTCTTTCTGTCTATCTTCTAACTAAACCATGAAGAGAGCTAATCAGTTGAACCCAAACTTGTTATGTTCAACAATTTAATCAGATTCTGTCTAACTTTAGTCTACTTTACGTTCTTCTCGTCTTTCTTCCTACTCTATTTTTCATCTGCTATCTTTCCTCATGCACATCTTTCTACTCATCTTTCTGCTATTATTTTTTTCTGTCAGTCTTTCTGTCTATCATCTACCTAAACCACATAGATTCCTAATCAGTTGAACCCAACTTTTAGTTGAAAACCAGACTAAAACCATATTGGCCCAAACTTGTTTACAAGAGCAGCAATTTATACCTAAAATGGCGATTACTTAAATGGCATTTTTATTTTAACAAAATATTTATAGCATTATTGTGAATTTTTTTTTGTAGTAGAAACATTTACAGTGCTGGCCAAAGCATTTAAAACGAAAAGTGTATAAATTGTTTGTAGCTTAATTCTACAATCCTCTTAACGCTTTAGCTTAAAAGTAAAATAATATAAATTCCAGTATTTAAGCTTTGACTGAAGCAATTTTGTTTTTTTTGGGGGGGAGGTGGGGAACTTAGTTTTGCAAAAATCGCAAGCACAGAGTTTCCCCGAGCAAAGCACTTCGGCTGCCGTTGCTCCCTCAACGCGCCGACACAGTCGACCGTAAAGTAAATAAATAGAAAACTGTACAACGAAACCGGCTGCTGCCGCGGCCAACTGCAGGTGCGTCTGGCGTTGGTGCGGTCAGAAGACATTTTACCGCTCCGTACGCGCGTCGAGCATGCGGTCAGCGGGTGTGTGTGTGTGTATGTGTGGTGAATTTTGCTTTCGTTTCATTTAGTTTGAAGGGAAAGGTGGGCGTCGCTGCGGCTTTGTCTGTGCAACATTTCGGAAAACAAAAATAAAAATTACAACAACAAAGCATTGGACACGCGCCCACGTCGAGTGTGCCAGAGCGCCAGGTAGCGCCGCGACTCATGAAGACATCAACAGAAGCCAAAAATAAAATAAACTCAACATTTTCTATCTTTTTTATTTCCTAATAATTATACTCGTAATTAATTCGATTTGGTTTTGTTTTCACATTCTTTGCTGTTGCTGTGCCACAAACAAACACACACACACACATTTGTAGGTGTTTCGTGCCTGTGAAAATCGTTTGGTTTTTGTGCCACTTTGACGCAATTTGAGCCTCGCAAGTGTTTGTGTGTATGTGTGTGTGTGTGTGTGTGTGTGTGTGTTTTGTTGTTGTTGCACATGATGTCGTCAAATTGTCAAATTCGCACGCTTCGCAGCCGGTGTTGGCAGCCACCAATCCAGCCGAATGAATCGCCGCCGCACTGACCTTGTGGGCGTAACTTCATAAATAAATTTCGTACTTATTTCGCGACAGCGGAAAGTGTGCGTTGTCAGCATCGCATCACTGCCGATTTAAAATTGTTTATTTTCGTATTTTTGTGTGCAATTTCCATTTGAACAGCGAGTAATGTCGCGGACTGACGGAAGTTCACGTACATTCAGTGCACTGCTTACTTGACTGTCTGTCTTTCTGTTTGGTTGTACGTCGAACCGACGCGTTCGTCTTTTGGTTTTTTTGTCTATGAATTTTGTTGCTGTTGTTGTTGTTGTTTTGTTACGCCTTGTCCTGTCAGCATATTTCTCTTTGTGTTTACTTTGGCATCAACGCAAAGTAAAGCTCGCCTTAATTTATTGGCCACTAATTGATGAATATCCGATGAGTAAACATCTAAGGCCACCATTAGTTATGAGCGGATTGACCACTCATCCTTTGGCAGCATATTGACTTGAAAGAGATTTAATAAATTTTTGACAGTGATAAGAGACGAAAATGTGAAAAAAATAAAGTAATTATTCTCTTTTGGCCATTGGACTGACAGCCAACAATGGCAACGCGCTTCAAGTAACTGAACAATAGGCCATGTGTTGTAGTTGTTGTGGCCAATTCTTGACTGTCCAAGGTTCTTCTGAGTCTCATTCAAACGTACTTGAATAGATCAATAAATATGTCTGTTTGATTTTAGTTGTTATAAAGGCTGTTTTTTGAGGTTCTATTGTCTGATTGATTTTCAAATTGGTCAAAGCTGGCAACGCTACTATCGTTTGTGCTCAGTTTGGTTGCCACTTCATCATGAACAGACTAACGCCAGAACAACGCTTGCAATTTGTGCAAATTCATTTCGAAAATCTTGCGCACTATGTTCAATTCAACCTAACCTCATTTTAACTTATGTATGAAAATGTATTGATCAACATGTATATTTTCTTTTAGTTTTTATAGTTTTCATGATTTTTTCACGTTAGTCGGTAATTGTTCATTGAAATTTCATTTCTTCACTGTTTTAGGAATTGAACGTAATTCTTACCGCTCATCTCAATCCAACCTCACTCTTATATAGTTATAGTTTTTATGATTTTTTAAAGTTGGCCGCCTTAAACTTCTTATCAAAAATTGATTTCTTCACTTATCCTAGAATTGAATGGAGTTTTCATGCTTCAACCTAACTTCACTCTTAGATACCTAAATCTATCAAAAAACATGTATATTTTATTTTGGTTGTAATTTTTTTTATATTGACCCCAAAAATTGATCATCGAAATTTAATTTCTCTACTGTTTCCAAAAATCAACGTTGTTTTTTTGCCTCAACCTAACCTCATTTTCAAACTAACCTCACTCTTACATACCGAACTCTATCAATAAACATGTACATTTGATTTTGGTTGTAATTTTTTTATGTTGACCTGCAAAAATTGTTCATCAAAATTTAATTTCTCCACTTTTTCCGGAATTCAACATAGTTTTCATGCCTCAACCTTAAATTCAACCTTAACTCACTTTTCGATACCTAAATCTATCAATAAACATGTATATTTTATTTTGGTTGTAAGTTTTTGATGTGGAGCACCAAAAATTATTAATCAAAATTTAATTTCTTCACTATTTCCAGAACTCAACGTAGTTTTCACACCTCAACCTAACCTTTAATTCAACTAAACCTCACTCTTACGTACCTAAATCTACTAATAAACATGTGTATTTTATTTTGGTTGTAATTTTTTGATGTTGAACGCCAAAAATTGCTCATCAAAAGTGATAATTCAACGTCGTTTTTATACCTCAACCTAACCTTATATTCAATCTAACCTCACTCTTACATACAAAAATCTATTAATTAACAAATGGGTATACTTTATTTTGGTTGTGAGTTTTTGATGCTGAGCCCCAAACCCTATTCATCAAAATTTAATCTCTTCACTATATTCAGAACTCAACGTTGTTTTCATTCCCAATTTAACCGCATTTCCCATTTAACCTTCTTACATACCTAAATCTATCAATAAACATGTATATTTTATTTTGGTTGTAATTTTTTGATGTTTATCGCCAGAAATTGTTCATCAAAATGTAATTCCTTAACTATTCATAGATTTGAAAGTAGTTTCCATACCACAACTTAACCTCACTCTTGCATATCTAAATAGATCAATCAACATGTATATTTTATTTTAGTTGTTATGGTTTTCATGATTTTTTGATGTTGATTGCCAAAAAATGCTCATCAAAATTCAATTTTCTCACTTTTTCCAAAATTGAACGTCGTTTTCAAACACCCCTCCCCCAAAAAAATGAAATGTCCTTCACATTAATATAGACAAACAATATCAACAATTCAAAAATATATAAAACCCTTTCAACAAAATTCATTCTACCCGCATGCCACATCTGAGTCACATAGACGCAACGCCCGCCGCAAATGGGAAAATCAATTTCTATTGTTGTGTAACAATTTTGGAAAAATCACACAATTTGATGGTTTCATTGCATAGTTGCTGCTGCTGTTGCTTTTGTTGTTGTTGTTCCATTGCGCACCGTATGCCAAAACTTCATTGCGTGTTGTTTGCCATGTCCACAACAACAAAAAGTAATAGAAAATCGCGTATAATAGAGGAAAAGAAATATGGCTGGCACTTTTCTTCTTCCGCCGAAAGGTATTTTTTTCCAATTTTCTACCACTTGTGTCGCCGTTGTTTGAACGAGTTTGGTAGCAAGTAAACAACACACCGAATTTCGCTCAGCAAACACTTCAACTTGCCTTCGCTTTGTGTTTCGTATACATTTGACCTCTAATTCAGTTGGCAACCGGCACACACGCACCCGGCATTTGGCCTCCTTTTGCATTTCTTTCTTCTGGCCAAAACAAAAGAAAACTTGAACGCTCACGCTATGCGTTGGCAGAATAATAGGTTTTTGCTTCGCATGCAATAAATTTTCGGAGAATGCATAACTTATTCTTCAAAAAAGTGTATAAAAAGCGGAATAATCAAAAATTTTACAAGATTTTATGTTTGTGTTTTCATGTTTTTTCTTTCACGGTTTGGCGTTACTTAGTTTTGTTTTTCAAATGTTAAATCGATGTTCAAATTTATGTCCAACCTCAAATAGAATTTATGACAACCCAGTAGGAAAGTTAGGAATGTTGAAAGTACTCTAAACTGAGCAGATTTGTTAGTTTAAAGTGCAGTCTCTTTCTACTAAGTCGGGAGAAGAAAGCATCTTCTGACCGGAAGCTGATCACTTGATGCGTGTCTGCACTGATTTTTCTCTCCATAAAGCATCTTTCTAGATCGTTTATGCTGGTTTCTATGCACCTCTGTTCTAAACGAATCTTTAAAAGTTTCCTGCTGGCATCGTTGCTGCACATTTTAATGTAAATAGTTGTAAAATTTGATGTATTCTCAAAAATGCTTCATGCTCTACTCGCTTTTGTCAAAGTGTGTCAACGAAATGGGAAATATTTGGAATAGGATATCTGTAAAAACCGCACAGCTAAATGTAAATGAGTTCATTCTCAAAATAGTACAAAAAATGCAAACTGCCAACTGTCAGGCTAGATGACGAAACTCTTTGTAAATTTGCCATGAGCGCAGCATTATGCCGACATGACACTTCGGGTTGTGCTCATTTTTGTGTGCATTTGAGTGAGTTTTCATTTACATATAAAAATGTGAGTGGTTTGAGTGTAATCGAAGCTGAACTGCTGGCGCTGACTGACGTAGCGTGAAATTTCAACAGACTTTTGCGCAATGTTGCCTTTTACTAGTAAACATATTTAATATTTTTTAAAGATTTATTTATGTTACTTTTGTTTTTAATGTGTGTTGAGTTGTTATGAGAAAATAATTTTTGATTTAAATTCCTAACCCATAAAACAGTGTTCCCAACTTGATGAAAGCAATTTTGCATTGGTTGGTTAAATGTACTCAAGTGAAATCTGTCATATTTAGTAAAATTTTAAAAATTGTTATTTATTCAAACTTTATTCTGTAGAGATGTAAAATCTGTATTAATTCTGAGAGATAATTTCTTGTTCGAACAATTTGGTACCGAAAAAGTTTTATCAAAAAACGCATAGTTTTATCAACAACATTCAACCTTACAAAAGAATTTTTTGATGCAGTAAACCGTGTGCTTTCAGATTTTTCTCGGAGAGTCATTAAATCTTCGCTTCTAAAGCAAAGATATTCTTTAAGTTATTATAGAAAGTGTTTCAGTATATGTTCGTTTGTAGAGAAAAGATACTCTGTAAGATAGAAGGTGGTCCAGGAAATCTTGGCTTCTGAGGCAACGATATATTGTAAGCTAGAAAATGGTTCAGTAAGTCTTAGCTTGTGAAGAAAATGTATTCTTTAAGCTAGGAGGCGGTTAAGTAAAATTTTGCTAGTATGGAAAAGATATTTTTCAAGCTAGAAGGTGACTCAATAAATCTTGGTTTCTTAGGCAAAGATATTCTGTAAGCTAGAAAATGATTCAGTAAGTCTTGGCTTTTGAAGAAAAGATATTCTTCAAGCTAGAAGATGAGTCATTAAGTCTTGGCTGGTGAAGCAAATATATTCTAGATTGCTAGAGTGTTGTTTAGTATATCTTCGTTTGTAAAGAAAATATATTCTTCAAGCTAGAAGGTGAGTCAGTAAGTGCTGGCTTGTGAAAGGGAAAATATTCTTCAAGACTTCTTGGCAGATGTGGAACTTTATTGAACTATTTTTGTTCGTTTAGCTTCATTGAATTCTAAGGTGCAACTAATTACAACAACAATACCTGTTGGTTGGTCGTTTGCATTCAATAAGTCGAGCTGACTTTGAACATAGCAACGAGTAAGTTATCATCGACAAATGGATATAATTCACTATCGTCGTCAAACACAAACATTGTCCTATTAAAGTTACATGGATACAGTTTGTTTTCATTTCATTTCATTTATTATTAATTAGTCAAAGAACAATTGTTTGCTTACTGACTAATAAAGAACCGCATAATGGATAAGTAACAAAATAATATTACGCAACAATCGATAACTTAATTAAAAACAGAGTTCAACATGTTCAAAAATATTGCTTTAGAAGTAGTGAAGTGCACCAAAGAGTTCTTTGAAATCTTATTAAATTCTATTAGAGCTCGCATAAGAGGAGCATTTACAGCATAATTCGTTTTGACGAAAGCAACATTAAACAAATCAATCAAATTGTACATCTCGCCATTAATACATTTCGCTTCATTTATGTATTAGCACAGAATAAACAGTATACAGAAGGCGCATCTGAAATAATTTTGCGATTTCATTTAGGACGCGGGCGGGAGCAGCAAAGATGAGGAAAATGTATATGGAACCGAGAGACTTCGGCTATTCGAAGATATTCGCGATGACTTCGGCACACTTCTTAATTCGAAGTCAGCTTTCATAATTTGCTTTATGTTGATGTGGTCAGTCGTTCGCATAATTGTATGCGCTGACAGCGATCGCTGGCGCTGACTTCACATGCTTGGCTTTACTCGGGCACTTTGATATGGTGGTTGTTTTGGCAAAGCGTTCGCCAGTCACTTTTTCTTATGCAAATTTTGTCTGTCCGCTTCTTGTTCTTGTTTGTAAAAAAGCAAGCGCAGAGCGAGCACGTGCCGGCGATTTTGTTTATTGTCATTATCAATCGAATCTTTGTTTATTGTCATTATCAATCGAATCGAAAAAATGTAACTAAACCCCGAAAACTTAAAATCCTAAAATCGTAATAAACTCTGGTTATTTTGACCAAACTTATTCCCACAATTGGCGGTTTTTTAATCGTAGTATTGTGAGTCGTTGAGCTCCTTACAGAAATCAGCCAAAGCAAAAATTTATTCTAACTTCAGTTGTTAGCCAGCGACAACAACAACCACAGGCTGTAGCCTTTCCTCATCTAATCTAAACTAATAATCTAATTTATATTAGATTACTTTTTAATAATTTTGCTTGGAAAAAATTAGGCCAGAAGGCAACGTAGCCAACATGAATGCCAACATTGCACAGCAGAAATTCATGGTTTTGTTTTTGTATCAATAAAGAACGCACACTCTACTGTACGCCTTTGCGAATTCACATGGTTCATTATTCATAGCAGTACCGAAAGTCATGGAAATTCAATTTGCTTTTCATCTTGTGCAGTTGCTCGTATTGTTTCCAATCGCCTCAGCGCATACACAAGCAACACGCACGTTTATTTTCACACGGACACACACCCTTGCATATTCGAATTTGCAAACGGTACGCCGCGGCGCGCCGTCTCGTGCAAATCAGCACAGCACAGCTCGCAATTGATGTTCCTTGTCGAACACCCCAACAGAGAATGAAGGTGATCTTCGAAAATTTAAGTTTGCTGAAGCCAGCGACAAAACTTCGTATAGCCGAAGTACTACTGTGCCTCGTCCCCTTTACTGCTTCCCCCCGCATCAACAAACGGGCCGTACCGCTGAAACCCGCAAAGAAAATTTTCTTTACACCAGATGCGCATTCTGTATATTGTTTGTTCTGTGGTATTAGTCATTGTATAGCAATAAGGTTTTAATTTTACTTGACTTTTGGAAAGAAGCATTCAGAAAGTCATTTCCGCCTGAGCAAAACATTTTTCCTTTGTCAGAACAGTCTAGCAAGCGCAGCTCTCAGACAGATATACCTACGTCCATTGAACTGCTCTTGAGATACCTTATTAATTTGCTTAAAATCTTTTCGACATTCGAAAAAATCTGAGAAGATCCTGTACCAAGGAGCCAATGTGGTTGTTTCTCAATAAGTTAGCGCTCAAAGTCTCAAACCTGATTCTGTAATACGAGAGCAAACATACAGAAAATGGTACGCCGTCTCATCAACCCACCCACAGGCAGGACATAGGGCACTGTTAGATGTGCCTGCCATGTAATTTTCCCATAAAAAATGGCTGCAGTCCTCCAGAAACAGAGACAGAAGAAACTGGTCTGAGATGAAGGGCGAGCATAAGATTTGTCCAAGTGGACCCATTGGTTAGCAGTGGCTTGGATGTCTGCAGATGGGACTAGCAAGACAAGCTTCAGCAGTTTCAGACCCCATTCTAGCTAAGGATTTAGAAGTCTCGCCGGTACCCAAGTAAGCGTCAGGCGTCTGACATAATTCAGCCCGAATTTGCAGGACTTGACTATCTCGGAGGTGGGTGAAGGGCTGTTCAAAGCAATGGACACATCATTACAGACAGAGATGCAGAAAGACAGAGACAGAGAGACAACAACACAAAAAATTTTGTTCGTAATGGGCAAAACTTAAGGCGCCACTAAATGTTTCGCAGTTACAAAAGTCAAAGTCAGAATCACTCATACTGAACACAGCAACTTGCTTGAAATCAAATTATGCTTTAAAGTGAGTTAATTGCGCCTATTTTCGCTTAACTATGTGAAGCTACTGCAAAGCAATAATAAACAATTTTGCTCTAAATTTTTTAGATATGTATTGCACATTGCGTATACGCCCCATCTACCAACTAGAAGCAAACTGCTGTCATTACTTTCGAATCTTTAAACACGGCTTATTCCTACTGCTTTTCTTTTTTCTTCCTCTTCTTTTATTTGCTCTTTTTTCTCCTTCTTTTTCTTATTTTTTTTTAATCCATAGCCTTATCTTTCCTACTTAACGACAAGTTTTTAGTCGAAATTCACGTTCCACTCTTCACAGACAACCAATTCAAATACTTTGCAGAAATATCAGCTACACGTGCAACATTTTGCTGTCGGCAAAGCAACACACACACACACACACATATTTGGTGTTTCTTCTACTGTTACTTCTTATCCATATGGCCAAGAATAAACGATCGTTGGCACTTTAGACCGCGTCAAGTAAAGAGGTCACAGTTTGGGTGCAACCAAAGCAGTGAATTTAATTTAATTTTACTTTTATTGTTTTTGTATGAGCTTATTATTTGTAAAGAGATGTGGAATCTTCATATTTTAAGTAAATTTTTTTAAGAAAGACTGCAACGTGTACAAGACTGACGGACTAATAGTCAGTGACTATTAAATCTGTCAACAGAATTTAGTTTGGATTTGCAGGACTCGACTATTGTGGAGGTGGTTCCTCGTTTTTTCTGGAACCGTCCGCGATTATTCAGGAATAGTGTTTACTGGGCTTATTTTCAAGATTTGACCATAAGTGACAGACAGGCAGAAACATATTCTACCGCTTGTCTAGTATGATGATTGAGGCTTGATCAATCGTTCAGTGTTTAAATCTCGGTACAACACATGCCGATAGAAAATCGTATGGTCTGTCAAAAATTGATTGAAAGCAACCACATTTGCGAGGAACTTGAATCTGAAATTAATGATTAATTCCGTGGCAGACTTTCACCACACAACACAATCATCATCATAAACACCTCGCACTCGTACATTCATAATAACCAGAAACTAGTCAAAGTGTGAAACTCTTTATGAAATTAAGTTCAAAATTTACATATGAAGAGGATTTTTTAACTTTAATGTTAAGAATTACTAGTGGGCAGCTTAAAATGAAAAAAAACACCTTAAAAAAAAAACGTTTTCCTTTCATACATCATCGATCTTCCAGCTTGCAATATTCTTGCTAAGCGGCATTTAAAGACTTTTCGATTTTGCAGCTAAATATTTGTCCAAAACTCCTTTTCCTTGTCCGTTTCCGTTGGCCGAATTTTAAAACCACACACATGAAACTTAACTATGATCGAGAACAGTGACTATAAAATACCAAATGAAAAGTTAAACGTACAATATTTGTGATTAAACAGTACTTTACTTGTTCATACTTTTTCACTTTGTTTTAAAGGGTTTATTTAGATTCACAGTAATCGATTAAAAGTTGAAAATATGAAAATATAGCATTACTCTGTTCATAAAGTCTAACAAAACACATCGTTTCGGTTTTGAATATGAAAAACTTGGGATGTAACGCAGGTCGCCTCCTCGTGGTGCATCCTGGGTAACGTTAAATGACCTGCCTGACCCCCCCCCCACGATATACGTATCGTTTTGGCACGACCCTGTTTTCGTCTCCTGACCACTCTTTGCTTCTCTTTGGACATTGTCGCCTTGGGCTGGTGGTCGTGGTATTCTGTTACCTGAGTACACTGGAGTGACACCCAGTGGAAATGGCTTTCAGGCTAATGCCACGACTGCCTCCGTCCCGTTAAAACCCTGGCAGGCCTCGTGGTACGTTCAATGCCCGTCGCCATTAAGTTGGCGGTGTAGGCGTCAGTTGAGTTTACTCCTGACTTGCACTGGATTTGGCTCTGAGCAGCTGACCCCATAAGGGCAGCTGCCAACCCTTCGCATGGCCTCACTGCTTGCAAAGATAACCATGGGATCCTATAGTGACTACGCATTCGGGCGGCGATAGCGGCCACGAGTGGGGACCCAATCGCAATGAATACGTCAAAACCCCCAAACCCTCAAACTGCGCCCAACCCACAGGGGACGCGCGCGCCTATCCTGAAAGGGAGGCGCACGACCGCCCCCCAGGGGACGCGCCCGCTTAATCCACGTGTGGAGCGGAAACCCGCCACTGCTGCTAGGGCTCCTATAGCTAGGCAGCAGCAGGTGGGCACACAGAACCCTCCTTCTTCGAGCAGCGCGACCGCTTCCAGGCAAAAACTGCCGGGCGGCCGTGTCCTGTCTCAAAAGCCCGTTGTTGCTCAGGGCGGCTGTCCCTTGGTAAATGAACCGGTTCAGCCTGCCCCTGCAGCCCCTCGTAGCGCCGCCTCCACTTCAGGTGCTGGCTCCAAAGTCGCCCCCTCTACACGGGCCTACAGGACCAGAAAAACAGCCCACAAGGTCCTGCAGAGGCTAGAGAAGATCCCTCCGAGTGAACTCACGGAGAGGGACAAAGCCTCCTTAGAGTGGGCGAGGCGAAATATAAACACGAAGAATATCTCGCCTCAAGCCCTTGACTTTGCCTCCAAGCGACAAAGGTCGCAGGAGCAGCAACAGCCTGCGCAAACGGCTCAGGCCTCCAAGAAACCGCGATTAGCGGCTCCGACTCCGGCATCGGGTCGGACTTTTTGCGAAATTGCCAAGGGCAGCCTGGTGATGGCTATCGTTGATGCTAATAATGCGGACGGAACGATCTCGGCTGAGAAATGGCGGACAGTCAGGTCGGCCCTACTGTCCGTCTACGATGAGGTACTTGCTGCGAATCCGGGTGTACCTCCCAAGTGCAGGGACGCTGGCTGGCACCAGGGCCACGTAAAGCTGATGGCCTGTGCTGACCAACGCTCTGCGGACCTGTTCCGTATGGCGGTTGGAAAGCTGGGCGAAGTGTGGCCTGGCGCCAGTCTGCGAGCGGTGCCCCGGGATGAAATCCCCAGCAGACCGCGTGCCAAAACCTGGGTTCCGGCTGTACCATCGGACCCAACGGCCATTCTCCATTACCTAAAGACCGGTAATCCTGAGCTCCCCACCCATAATTGGAAGGTAGCTTGGGTCAGCGAACCGCGGGGCTCTCTGAGGGAGGCCTTGGTCTTTTTAAACAAAGAATCCCTCCAACCACTTGCTGCTACCGGGGGCGTAGTCAGCTATGGGTTTGACTCCGTCACACTGCGGGTTTACCGAGGTGACCAGTCCTCTTCCGGGCAGCAGAACCTAACAGGTGCAACACCGGGGCCTTCTGCTGTGCCCCTCGTCCGGGACTCCGCTTCCGAGGATGGCGCCGACAGTGTCGTCTCCGCCTCGGAACTTATCGGTGACTTCTTCGAGGGTCTTGAAGTAAGGACCGAAGGAGACCCCGAGGACGACAATATTTCGCTGTCCGACCTGGACGATATATTCGTCGGGAAGGAGGACGGCGACATCACGGTGGTCGACGCTCCTAGAGATGGTGGGGATTCTTCAGATTAATCTCCACCACTCTAAGGCGGCCTCGGCTGCCCTCCTCCTCCGTCTGTCAGCTAGCAGGGAGGACTTCGTGCTCGTCCAAGAGCCATGGATCTTCAAGGATCGGGTTCGCGGGCTGAGCCTCAACGGGTACAGAACTGTATCCCACCATGGCGCAGGTAAAATCAGGGCCTGCATCCTTGTAAAGGACTCCATTAATGTCTCTTTTCTCCCTAGGTTCTGCGACGGGGACTGCGTGGTCATAGCCGCTGAGCTGCAATGCCAGGTCCACTGGATTGTGGCCAGTTACATGGCGCACGACCACGGGCCCACACCTCCTTACGGGCCACTGCGGGAGATCGCTGCAGCAGCCAACGCACAGGGCATCCCGCTGATCGTCGGGGCGGACGCTAACGCCCACCATGACGCCTGGGGTAGCAGCGACACGAATGAACGGGGTGAGTCGCTCTTTCAATTTATTCTAGATAATAACCTAGCTATAGCGAATAGAGGGACGGAACCGACGTTCCTTACCGCTACTCGGAGGGAGGTCCTGGACGTCACTCTGACCAACACGCCCTCTGGGCACCTGGTCAGGGGATGGCGTGTTCTGGAGGAGTGCTCCTTCTCCGACCACCGGTACATCAGCTTCTGTCTGGACCTGAGTGTGCCGGCCAGGCCCCCCTTCCGCAATAAACGTAGGACGAATTGGGAAATTTTCTGTTCGAGCCTATCCTCTAATCTTAACGCATCTCCTCCGCGTCTCTTGTGTCCAGGGGACATCGAGACCGCGGTGGCTACACTTACCAACTCGCTTAGCCATGCTTCAGCTGCCGCTTGCAAGCCTAGGGTC
The DNA here is from genome assembly GCA_964056695.1 of Melieria picta. Lineage (NCBI taxonomy): Eukaryota > Metazoa > Arthropoda > Insecta > Diptera > Ulidiidae > Melieria > Melieria picta. The sequence goes on from OZ057399.1 coordinate 48,355,781, forward strand.
CACCGGGGAAAACCAAAGCCACCCTGGTGGAACACCACAATTGCAAGCTTGCGGCGAGCATGCAGGCGCTCTTTCAACGCGGCCAAGAGGTATAACACCTGGGACGCGTACAGATCCGACCTTAGAGCCTTTAAGCACGAGGTCAGGAAGGCAAAGAGGGAATCGTGGGAATCCTTCTGCGGCGGTATCGAAAAAGTCTCGGACATCGGCCGTCTCCGCAGGATCCTCAGTAACTCTCCATCTATTCCCACCACCATCCAGAAGGCAAACGGTGTCTGGACGGAGTCCAATGGGGAAACCCTGGAGGTGTTGGGTGACGTGCACTTTCCGGGGAGTACCCCCACCTCTGCTGAAGCGGTAGTTCCGGAGGAACCACTTTCCTGGTCCTTAACGGACGTCCGCATCGATAGCACCATGGTCACGTGGGCCATTAACTCCTTCGAGCCTTATAAATCTCCGGGACCGGACGGCGTCATTCCAGCCGAGCTACAGCAAAGCGCGGAATTGACGGTGCCATGGCTTGTCGCGATCTTCAGGGCATGTTTGGAATGGGGACACATCCCCCTCCCATGGCGGGAGGTGGATGTTGTCTTCATTCCCAAAGCTGGCAAGACCTCGCACGCCAGGGCCAAGGACTTCAGGCCAATAAGTCTGACATCTTTTCTCCTAAAGACCCTCGAGAGGATTCTCGACGTCCATATTAGGAGCCTCATTGACCCAGATCTTCTCTCGGATTCGCAACATGCCTACACAAGGGGCAGGTCGGTCGAATCCGCGCTGCACTCTCTGGTCGACTACATAGACAAGTCGCTGGCATTCAAGGAGTACACCCTAGTGTCTTTTATAGACATTGAGGGCGCATTTAACAATGTCTGCCCTCGAGCGATAGGGGTGGCTCTCTCTGAACTTGGCGTTGGTCGTAATCTGACAGATTTCATCAGCGCCCTTCTTAGCAGCCGTTTCATAAACTCCACGTTAGGGACGGCATGTATTCGCAGGTCAGTCACTAGGGGTACTCCTCAGGGGGGCGTTTTGTCGCCGCTCCTGTGGAATCTAACCCTGAACAGACTGCTTGTCAAGTTAGAGGCTGTTGGCTGCAGGGTCGTCGCCTATGCCGACGATGTTGCAATGGCCATAGCTGGAAAATTTCCAAGTGTACTCTCCGAGCGGATGAATCACTTCTTGGACATCCTCTCCTCATGGAGCAATTCCTGTGGCCTTACGGCCAACCCGGAAAAAACGGATCTTGTTCTCTTCACAAGGAAGTACAAGGTTCCGCCTTTCAGACTCCCCGCCCTGAATGGAACCCAGCTCAATTTGAGTAAGGAGGTTAAATACCTGGGGCTGATATTAGACTCCAAGCTAACCTGGAGCGCAAACATCGCTGAGAGGGCTACAAGAGCCTCCAGGGCCATCTACTGCTGCAGGCGGGCGGTGGGTGCCAGATGGGGGCTCCAGCCGCGCGTCGTTTCCTGGCTATATGAGGCAGTGGTTGAGCCTATCCTTCTCTATGGGGCTGTTGTCTGGTGGCCCGCGGCAGCCAGCCGAGTCAACCTGAAGCAGCTCGATAGAGTCAGGAGACTTGCTGCCACCCTCATAACTGGAGCCATTCGTTCTACGCCTACCAAGGCGCTTTTCGCTATCCTTAATTGGATCCCCTCGAGTCTTCTAGTTAGACAGTCCGCCAAGATTGCCGCTGTACGGCTAAATGCCATACGCAGTTGGGCACGAACGGACCTGGGCCACACTAGAATACTAGGGTTGGATCTTCCAACCCCGACGAATATCGACTATATAGTCCTTCCCCCTAGCTTTGAGCGTAAGTTCACTATAGGGATCCCCAGCAGGTGCGACTGGACGGAAGGCCGTCGCCCGCTGCTAAACGCTATCGAAATCTTCACGGACGGCTCTAAACTTGATAACAGGGTCGGATGTGGGGTTTTCTGTGATCAATTAGGGGCCAGTATTACTGCTCGTCTCCCTGACCACTGTAGCGTCTTCCAAGCGGAGACTATGGCTATACTGCTAGCAGTGGGTCGGTTGCAATCGCAACCCTCTCTTCCCTCGGCTATCTGTATTTTCTCAGATAGCCAGGCAGCAATAAAATCTTTGATAGGTACATATACCTCCTCTAAACTGGTTGCAGAGTGCAGAGCAGCTGTGAATGACATAGCGGAGCATGCCAGGGTTCACCTGAGTTGGGTCCCGGGGCATAGCGGAATCGCTGGCAATTGTGCGGCTGACGAGTTAGCTAGAAAAGGCACTCTGCTTCCAGCTCCTACTACGTTGTGTAGCACCCCCCTTGCGACCGTCAAATTGATGGTCAAGCAGGCCTATTCCCGCCTGGCTAACCGACTCTGGGCGGAGGAGAACCTATGTAGGATCTCCAAAGAAACCTGGCCGTCGCTTAACCAAGGCATAACGCGAGAATTGCTCCGACTGAATCGGAATTCCATTTATTCCACAGTCTCTGTGCTAACGGGACACTGGACGATCGGCGCACACGCCAGGAGGCTCGGTCTTCCGTTCAATGACTTCTGCCGCAGCTGTGACGATGCGAGCGAGGAGGAGAGCGTCGAGCACCTGATGTGCCACTGCCCAGCACTAGCGAGGAGACGTCTCCGGGTGCTGGGTGCGCCGTTCTTCAGCAGCTTGGCCGACCTAACAGGACCCAGCATCGGCCGCATCGCCCGATTCATTGTAGAATCGGGATGGCTCCTGCCTAACACCCGGGGGGGTGTGCAAGATTGAAGGGCGGCCACGTCCTTCACGTGGTACCACAATGGGCCGCAACGTGGCCTATGTGAGCTCTTCAAGCTGCCACCCTAACCTAACCTAACCTAAATGAAAAACTATATAACAAAGTTCTGCCAGATTTCAGCTAAAACAGTTCATACTGCACCCTTCAGTTCCTAAACATTTTTCAACAAACATTGCTTCCGTAACACTTTGCCAAAAATTGTTATTGATTGATTTTATTAATTCATTCAATGATTAGGAAAACATTTCAACTTCTAGTTTGATGTTTTTCTTATTTTGTAAAAAACATTTTTGGCGCAAAGCTTCAAGTAATGTTTGTTAATAAAAACCAATCCTAAAACTACAAGTTGAAATATCTTCCTAACAAGTTTGCTAGCATTAAATGAATGAATAATTGAGTGAAGTCAATCAACAAGCAATTTACTGTGCTGCAAAATGAATGACATTAAATGAAATCTTTTATTTATGAGTGCATCCTTTGAGAATTTTAATTCCTAGAAGAAATTTATGAAACGAAAATTGCCGTAACACCATCAAGTAAAGCCGCTGGATTTGTGTTTAGTTCTAATTTTGTTTGTAGCTCAAGCAAATATTTAAGTGAAACCTGTTGGGAAATCAAAATATTGAGTTACATAAAAATGCAATTAAGTTGAGTGAATTGAATGAATAAGAAAATTGTACATGTCGAACTTAACCAATGGGCAGGTTATACGTTTTTTTGTTTTGTTTTATATGAAAATTAGAAGTATAGAAATAATATAGAAATATTTTAATACATGCTTGACTTCAATTTGTGCCTGAAAACGTTTTTTTTGTTTGACTTCAATTAGTGCCTGAATAAGGCGAGATTTGCTCGCAATTCAAGTCATCATGCACTGTGCCAACTGGTCTGAATTATTCAACATCTGCTTGGTTTCATTAATAAGTTCCACTTTTCTTGTTTCATGCCCCCAATAATATTGGCAACCCACCCCATGTCCAATACTTAGTTACTCAGCAGTGACTCCCCTCAAAGTTACTCATACGCCCCGCGTGTCGCTCAAGCAGAAAAACGAATGGCAAGTAACATAAGTGCTGCTTTTGCACACAAACAGCGCCCAGCAGTCAACAAAGCTTACATCTGTGGTCATAAGGAAGAGTAGCGTAAGTCGATAATTGAATTTTGGCAACCATGTGCACATAAGATGGTTTGACCAATGCATTGTTGTTTCAAAAGACTTAAACAGGATTTTTCAAACGTATGAAATACATTCAAGTGCCTTGACTTCTATAAATCTCTCAACTCAACAACAACTCAATTATCTTATGTCGACTTAAGCTACTCTTCCATATGGCCACAGATATTATTGGATTTGGCTGCATTGTGTGCGCCGCCCACAATTTCATGTTTTCTAAAAATTCATATGAAAACTTTTGCATGCGGTTTAATGGACTCGATATCGGTTTTGAAGTCTATTACCAATAGTTGGCACCCAATGCTTGTTATTGTTGCTATAGCGATTCGTTTTGTTGTTGGCTATCGTTGTTAATGTGATTGCTGTTGCATGTGGCTCGCACATGACTGCAACACAACTTGACATTTACTTTGGTTCCATTGTGTTGTGGCAGCTGATTCTTTTGCTGTTGAGTTATTTTTTCATTTGATTCATTTTTTTATTTTTATGTTTTTTCTACTTGCCAGCGAAAACATGCGGAAAAGGCACTGAACCGATTGCTACGCTGATTATTTGCTCAATGACAATTGTGTTGCCGTAGGTATTTGAACTTTTAAGGTCAAATGTGAGAAGTCTCTACTGGTGCCGCCTCGCGTGGGTGCACAATGCCCACAACAGCAGCCAGCGAGTTAGCCAGTCAGCCAAGTGAAATGATAACAGAATTAAATTAAATTTACGACCCTAAGTGATGGTTTGCCTTTTTTGCTGTATTTCTTTTGTCACTCTTCTTTCTGTTGTTGTAAATTGCGTGCGATGTAAGATGAAAAGCCCAAAAGTGACAGCCATGAAAGGTTTCCGAAACGCATCCTTAGCGCCATTTTTATTTGCCGTTTTTTAGTGTTGTAAATGTGGTTGTTGTTATTGTTGTTATTATAGCCGCTCTTGTGCTGTCAGCAATCAGCATCGCGTATCGCCCATGTCGCTTATTGTTATGCATTTCCCAACAAGTTTGTCCTTTTATCGTCCCTTTTGTCGGCAATTTGTGTGTTGCTAACGCTGGCTTTTAGTGCCACATGGTCGTCCATTGTTTTGAGGCAGCAAAAATACGCATATACGATAGTCGTTTTTGTTGCTACATCCGCACTTCCGCTCAAGTTGCGCCATTTGCATTTTCGTTTTGCAATTGGCGCCACATTTTGTTGGTGTGTTTTCTCTGCGCTGTGCCTCCAATCGTCCTGTTCCCTTCTTCATACCAAATAATGCTTTGCTCTTTGCTTTTTTGCTCTTTGCATTTGTTGTTAGAGCAATTTGCCATATTTTGTTATTATAGCTATGTATGTGTGTGTGTGTCACACATGGCACTAGTTGTTGTTATTGCAATTATATTCGCTGGACATTTCCCGTACAGCACAGCCCGGTCACTGCGTTTTTACGCTGCGCCATTCCACTTCATTGCAAATTAATTTCATTTTTTATTTCCGTTTCCGTTTTCATTTCGTTGTAGAGCTTTGCACCTTTGTTCACTTTTCACCGAGTTCGGCGTTCTGGCCACACGGCCAGTGTTTGTTTGTACGACGAATGAGACCGCAACGAAATGCACTCGAAATTCATAATGGAACTTCAAAACCAATGACCCCGACATATTTCATTCAATATGGCACCTCTGCAGTTGACATTCATACACTACGTGCTGCTGTGTATGCGACAAAAATGTGTACACACACATGCACAGCATTAACCCATTGACGACCACTTGTAGACTTTGCTGTACGTTATTTCGGGTGTTTCACTGGAAGCTATTTGCATTGCTTTGAAAAATGTTAGGTTTAAACTTTTTGCTTATCTGAGATCTACATTGATTACGTACCCAATGCACCCACCTGTCGATCCGGTTACTTTTGTCAAACAAAATTGGTGGTATTTTGATGTTGCTTTGCTCTGTGGCTTGTTACTTCTCACACATGAAAAATCTGCAGTGGGTATTTGAACACTCAACTGGCCGATCCGGTTACTTTTATTCAAAAGTTTTTATATTTGGTGGCTGTTTGCTATTGCTGTACTATCAAAAATGTCAAATTTGTAACTCTTTGCGCATCTGAGATCTGTAGTGTTAATAAGTAGTGGGTATACTCGATCCGGTTACTTTAACAAGTACAATTTTTATCATTGGCTAATTTTTGCTACTGCTTGTCTTGTCTTGTCAGGCTTAAATTTTTTGAATATCTCAAATTTTTGGTAAGTATTTAAGTACCGAACTAATCTATCCGGTTACTTTTATTCAAAATATTATTTATTTAGTGATAAGTTGCTTTTTCTGTGCTATCAAAAATGTCACAGCATATCTGAGGTTTGAAGTGGGTATTTTAATACTCAACTGATTGATCCGGTTACTTTAACAAATACAATTTTTATCATTTTTGGCTGTTTGCTTCCGTGTTGCATTAGAAAATGTAAAGTTTGTAACTCTTTGCACATCTGACATCTGTAGTGAGCACTTGAATACTAAAGCGGTAGATACGGTTACTTTTGCAATCAAAATGTTTACCGCATTTGCTACTGCTTTGCTTTGGAAAATGCCAGATGTGTAACTCTTTGCATATCTGAGATTTGTAGTGTAAATTTTTAGTACGTATTTCAATACCATACTGATCGATTCGGTTACTTTTATAAGTGCAATATTTATTATTGGCTGCCGTTTGCTGCTGTTTCTCTTTGTAAAATGTCAGGATTAAGTTTTTTCGCATATCTTTCGGTACTTCAATACCCAACTAATCTTTTTGGTTACTTTTATTCAAAAAGTTATTTATTTATTGATTATTTGTTTTTTTTGTGCTTTAAAAAATGTTTTGTAACTTTTAACATATCAAAGATTTGAAGTGGATATTTTAATACTCAACTGATTAATTCGAATACTTTCACAAATAACATATTTTAATTTGCGGCTGTTTGCTGTTGCGTTGCATTAGAATATTTGACTATTTGTACCTATTTGCAAACCCGAAACTTTAAGTAAATACTAAAGTAATCGGTTCGACGATTAAGGTATTTTAATCGTCGAACCGATTACTTTTTTAATTTTTTTATTTGTTATTTTTTTAATTGTTTTTAATTTTTTAAATTTATTTTCTTTTGTTTAGTGGCTTTTTGCTGCTGTTTTGCTTTGCAAAATGAGAACTTTATAGCATTTTGCATATCTGAGATTTGCAGTGGATATATAAATACTCGACTGGTCCATACGGTTACATTTTCCAATAAAATGTTTATCATTGACAGCTTTTTGCTGGTGCTTTCCTATGGAAAATGTCAGATTTGTTACTGTTTGCATATCTGAAATTTTCAGTGGGTATTTAAATACTCAACTGGCCAATCCGGTTACTTTATAAGTAATACAATTTGTATCATTGGCTTCTTTTGATAAGCGTTTTGCTTGAAAAATGAAAGATTTACCACTTTATGCTTACTTGATATTTGCAGTGGGAATTTAAATACTAAGTGAACTGATTCGGTTACTTTTGTTAATACAATGTGTATGCTTGGTGACCTTTTGAGTTATAAGAGGGAAGCTAATAGTAGCTGCAATATGGAGTGAAAGCAAACTTTATCAGTGTTGAGCTCTATTAGGCTTTTCATCGAACAGACATTCAGACGAATGCACATTCCAAGATCGGTTCTGCAGATTCTGTAGATCAGTTATCGAGAACAAATAAACCAATATATCACTGAATTTTAACTACAGATCTGTAAATTGTTAGACTTTAATAAATAAATAATTATGTATTTCAGTTTAAGCCTTTTAAAAAAATATATATTTAAAGCAAAAAATTATATATGGAAATTAGAAATTCGAAAACCAATATACTTTTACGAAAATGACTTCTCTAAGTTCGTTTTGGATTGTGCTTGAAAAATAAAACCACTTCAATTATTCAGCGCAAACGCAGTCAAAAACCAACAATCACTTTATTCACAGATTTACACTTTGCTTGTATCTACACTTGTTACTACTTTGCTTATTCAACTAAGACTCGCCCTCTGCGCTGCACACTGCTGCTTTTTATACTTGTTTTCTTATCGCGCCGATGTTTCTTGCACATTCCAGGTGTACTCTCTATCTCGATCGTTCTAGCACAGCCCATCACCTTCGCGAACCATCCTCGCCATATCGGAATTTTAGCCAACCGGCCGTACTTCAAAGTGCATGCCTAAAAGTATGCCCGTAAAAGCATTCATGCACAGCACAGAGTGCCTCATCGTTACAATACATAGATATATCTGCTCAAACTTTTCCATATCTTTGTGCCTCAAGTACAAAGAGCTACTTAGCCTTAATTCTGCCCCATTCGAATTTGTTCTCTGCTATTCATGCCTCTACCATTCTATCTGTTTATTATCCCCTTTTTCATACTTAATTCCCAGTAGGATTCCGTTCAACTTTGTATCATTGATTTCCATCGTGCAATTGTTTTCTAAATTTAATTTCAAAGCTAATATTTGAAATAGCTCAAAGCTCTAATCTCTCCGAAATTGAGCCCCACGTGGCCGGCCATTAAAAATTAAATATTATTCAGAAAATTTTACACATTTTATTTGAGCAACTACAACTACAATGCAATTCATTCCGATGACTACACCAGTCCAATCAAAACTTTTGCCAGCAACAAACAACGGCCGCAAACAATCCGCAATAGCAAAATGCTGTCGACAACACTGGGCCGTGTTGCTTTGCGTGCTGTTGAGCTGTCACTGCTGACGCTGTCGCATTGACATGCTGCTTTTAATAAACCACAGGTGTTGTTGTTGGTTGTTATTTTTAGTTGTCGTATACAAATGTGCGAGCGTTTGCACCGAATTTCAACAGAACGCGTTGGCGGCACCATCAGACCAGAAAACCAGATAATATAAAAAAATGTATTTCATAAAATTTCATTTTCATTTGGCTCAATCCAACCCAAATAGCGAAGCGTGTTTAATTTATGGTGCACACAACCAAAACAAACGCCGGCTACAATGTAAATGTGTGCCAACGACACAAGCAACCGCCAGCCGGCCGCAGTGAGCAATGCGACGCCGAGTGATGGTCGGGTGTTAATTTGATGCTGCCATAATTTTCGTTAATTAGTTTACGCGCAAATCGCGCACTTAGTGAAATGAGCCGAAAAGTCATTACGTTAGCTTTGAGCGTAATTGAGCGACAAACACTTTCATGGCCTAATTCGATGAAAGCTGGGCAACCTTGACAAATTGCTTCGATTAATTTCACTGAACATAACATATGCGATGCAGAATATGGAAAACGAAAATTTGTGAAATTTATCAATACAAATGTGGAGCACAACAACATACAACTGACAACAAAATGTTGTCAAAAGTTCTCATTACAATTAAATGTGGAGACCAGCAGCTGACAGATGAGGCACAACTCAGTTTAATGGCCAATTTCGCGCAGCTTTGTTTAGCGCTCACGTCAAGTTAGCTGATCGATGAGAAGCTAAAAAGACAGACCACTCAATAGTTGACCACTCAATTGTGAACATGGCTTTAGATTTTTTTGTCCTCTCCAAGAAAAAGAAAATTATTTAAGTTTTGATAAAATTTGTTATGAGAAAGCTATGTGGTTTTACATTTAAAATATATTAATACATTTCCACACATGAAAAACATATACAATTTTTACTAAAAATAATATCTTTTATTATTTTCTACTTATTCTTAAAGTGAAAATAAATATGTGTTTCATGATTAAAAAAGCTTTTTTAAAATGTTCAAAATACCTTAAAGTACAAGCAAACATTTTAGCATTTCTTCCACTGAATGGCAACCATGTTGTTTAAAATTAAACTATTGCGATCATAAAATCCCACAAAAATGAGAAAAACAAAAAAAACTCCAAAAAGTTGCAGAGAAATGTAAATTTAGACCAACATTTCCCCAACAAATATTAGGTATTTCTTTTTATGGTAAATGCAACATTGAAAATTCCGCGCATAGTTTCATATCCTTTACAGCTGGTTTCCGTCCTGTCCCGTTACCGCTTCGTCGGCATTGGTTTGTGTGGCGCCGTGGTTGGGCGGCCTGTGGCATGTGGCATTTCGCAATGGAATTTTGGTGCATAATTTTATGGGTCAACATGTGGTTTTTTTCGGCCACAACATGGCAGCGCAAAATGCAAGCCACGAAGCAAATATTTTCACATATCACAAATACTTTGCACAAAAGTTAGACAGAGAGAGTGTGTGTGTGTGTTTGTAATATAATAGTAGTACTAGCTATAATACACATTAAAACCAGAGTGGCCAGATAAAACTTTATGCTTGAGCAAAAATAAGTTTCGTAATTTGAGGTGAGATAACAAACCATGGGTACCCTATCTTTGAATTTACTGGTTTGAAGGAAGTTTCTTTACTAATACTCAAGTTTCTATTAATGTGCGTCAAAAGCATTCAGATTCTAATGAATCACTATGGCATCTTAATGGGGTATCGTTAAGGACCCAAAAGGACTCATGTAAGAGAATCGTTCATAAGAAAGAATGAATTATGAACCATTAGTTAAAGAAATCTACGAGAGATAACGCTTAACATATAATGATTAGGAGAGAGGATTACGGTGGACCTGCGGATGACTATTGAGAAACTTAATGAGGTCGAAAAGGGACCCACTATGTGATGAGTAAATTTTCAAAGAGGGGTTGGTTTTTAGTCGGCATGAACCCGGGGACACAAATCTATCGGTTTCTGTGAAAATGTCTCCACATTTTGCGCTAAAACAAGGAAACAGTAGCGATCTACGCCCAGCTTCCAACTATCTTCATAGAGTATTGCTAAGGACCCAATAGGACTCGTGTGAGACAACTGTTCATAAGAGAGAACGAAACGAACAAAATTTACTACAGATCTACAATTTTAGCAGTTCTCCGGATGACTACACATAAGCTTCATGGGGACGAAAGGGACCCACTATGTAGCCCGCCTTGGCAAACCTTCAAACAAGGGTTGATTTTTAGTCGTTAAAAATCAGTCAGGCTGGTGGATACGGCTCCACCAGTCTCTAAGAAGATTTCTTCACCTCCTCTGCTAATAAAAGGATTCAGTAGCAATTTAATTCTGGCTTCCAGAAAGCCAGTTCTATCTTCATGGGGTATTGCTAAGGACCCAATAGGGCTCATGAGGGAAAACTGTTCATAAGAGAGAATGAAACGAACAAAATCGACTAGAGGAAACCTGTGACGTAGTGATTAGAAAGGAAATCGATGATTTTAGCAGTTCTCCGGATTACTAAGTACAGACTATATGGGGACAAAAATGAACCTCCTTTGTAGTCCGCTTTGGGAAATCTTCGAAAAAGGAATGATCGTTAGGAATCCAACGGACTGATGAACACGGTTTTCAATGAAGAATTTCCCCCTCTTGAGTTAAAAAGGAACTAGAAACAATCTAAACCGGGCCCCTCATACGAATGGAGCTTTTGTTTATGTGAATATTTATGTGATCTGAAAGGTAACTGAGTGAAAAGGAAAAACTTTAATATGGCCCAAGGTTTCGACAGCAGCTCGTTGACTTTTTCAAGGATTTACAAAAACTATAAATGGTAGCAATATTTTCCCAGTGTGCTGACAGCTTTTAGTGCCTTCAACAACTCGTCTCGATAATCCATGATATCTCAAAAATATTATTTTTTTTTTAATTCATTACCCTAGAAATTGTTTGTAATATGAGTTCTTAAAATTTGACGTTTTTTATCACATTATTGAAGTATTAAAATATATTAAAATTTACATTAAAAAAAAAATTAATTAGCACTTCTGTTACCTTAAGGGGGTCTTACTATGTAATACCTCATTTCCGAGCGCTATATTCAAAAATTGATTACTAGAAAACTACAAATGATTTCGGGAAGCAGTTTTTTGTAATGTTATCATTCATTATTGAACTTTACATAGTTTTTTTGGTTTTACATAAAAATTACGTATGTGACCGCTACACGTCCTTTCCGAAAGTCGTCTTTTTAGAGGTGGGGTGAACGTTTTCGAAAAATCTACCTGACCGATCTTGTCATACTAAACACTTTTATTATCAGAAAACATGTCGCAACAGATAGACACGAGCTTTTTTGAAATTCTTGTCCAAAAATTTTTAACAGCCTTGAATAGCAGAAAAAAAGTGCCCAAAAAATTTTTTTTTTTCAAAATTCTATTACTATAAGAATTTTTTGAATTTTTGAAAAAGCTCGTGTCTATCCATAGCCAAGGGGATGAGAAAAATAAATTTAAAGGTTTTTTGGTTTCAGATCATCTGATCGGTCAAAATCGTTCACCCCGTGCGCCCTGGACACTTTTGACGAGGACGCAGTGAAGGACGTGTAGCGTTTATATTGCGACTTAAAAAATAAAAGTCATTGAATGATTTTTATTGATGACTTTTATAAATAAAAGTCACTGAATGATTTTTATTGATGACTTACAAAATAAACGTCACTGGCTGATTTTTATTGATGACTTAAAAAATAAAAGTCATTGAATAATTGTTATTGATGACTTTTATAAATAAAAGTCATTGAATGATTTTTATTGATGACTTTTATAAATAAAAGTCACTGAATGATTTGTTTTGATGACTTAAAAAATAAAAGTCATTGAATGATTTTTATTGATGACTTTTACAAATAAAGGTCACTGAATGATTTTTTATTGATGACTTTTTTAAATAGAAGCCACGAATAATTGTTATCATAGGACAACTAAAATAAAAATCGAAAAAAACTGTTATTTGTGGACTAATAAGAAAAAATCAAAAATAATTGTTATTATAGGATTTTTAAAATATTAATAAAAATAACTTTTATTTGTTGAGTCATTAAATAAAAGTAAAAAAATAACTCTTAAACATTGATTTTTATAATAAAACTTATAACTGTTACGGTCCCTGGTATACAGTATTAAAAAAATTAAAAAAGAAGAAAATCTGCCATCTGGCAACTCTGCCGCAACATTGCCACGCCAAAATATATGAAGGACAGCATTGCCGGCTTTGAGATGTCGCTGTTAGGTATTCCGGATGTGCGCGATACGTTTCGTTTGTCCCCAGTTGATTGTTATTGTTGTTGCATTGATATTTAACCATTTTGAATGGCATTTGATTTATGTAAATTTTTCGTATATTTGCATTCACAACAAAGCATTTTGCCACAATTTCGGCCCAATGAGATTTGGACGCGTGGCATCTGAACAATTCGCAACGCTTTTCATTTGCAGCAACAACAACAAAGTTGTGCGGCATTTCCCCCAGGACCAGTTGTCACTTCACGCACAACACTTACGCGCACACAAGCCTCAGCTTGCAGCTACTATTTGCCTACGCTTACTAACTGAAGCGTTTATAAGCCTAAAAGCAGACTTCACTTTGTTCTGCATCGATTGTGAGTTGCGCAACTGTTGTGTTGTTGCGCTTCGTTTCCATTTTATCGCAACTGCACACATAAACACTGTCATACTCTCATGGCGGCCTAGTAGTGGCATTGACAGTGGCAGTGGCCGCGACGCTGGAGCACAGAAGCCGCACAGCCGCAGCGCTCATGCGTATCATTGTTTCTGACAAGCCAGCGACAACAATTCGCAATCAAACAATTTGTCAACTCTTACAAACACACACACTCGCATAGACGCTCAGACATACATATACTCTGACAAACCAAGCCTAATACAGCGACAGTGCACACGTCGAGCATGTCAAATACGCCGTCAGCCACTTCATCATTTGCAGCCTTGACAGTTTCGCTGCTCTGCACTGACAATTCACACACACACACATACACACAATTGACGCACACACCACAACATTTTAGGCGTTTGTCAGCTGCACTGTCGATTCCGTGGAAAATGTGTGTTCGCGCGTGTTCCTCCATCAAAAATATGTTGCATATGCGTGGGCGCTCAAATGTAGACTATGCGCGATATCGCTTCTGTTCGCTGCGTTCATGACATTTTGAACGTCAGCCAACCATGGATGAAGGCAAATTTTTGAATTAATGCAAACTATTTGCACTTTTTGTCAGCTATTTGCACACACACACACAGTAATTACTTTTGTGTTGCCTACACTTAGGCGTTTGGCATAATGACTATATTGTGGGAATTTAATGTAAGCAGCAATCAAATTACTGTCATAATGCCTGAATTGTACATTCCATTACATGTTGCTTCAAATTTATTTTGATTTCATTTCATTCATAAAATATAAGCAAACAGTACGATTCAGCAGCTGAGGCAATTGTCTGATTTAACACTTATTTAAGTGTAAGAAACCGTTTCCTGTTCTGAAAGCAAATTGTCACAGAATCTTTGGTTAGAAGAAGAAACTTCTAAATCTCCATAAATAATAAAAACAATTTTAAAATAATTATAAAAATAGCCACATCACACCTTTACAAATGTTGTCAACGGTTCCCTCTTCTGGAACCAAAATGTCTCAGATCCTTTGGATACAAGAAAAACTTATAGTTCCCTATAAAAATAATCACAAAAATAGTCAAACAAAATTCTTCTATGTCGTCAAATGGTTTCTTACTCTGGAAGCAAAATGTCACAGATTTTTTGGTTACAAGAAGAAACTTCTGAATCTCCATAAACAATTTTATTTTTTATTTTTTTCCTACTTTGAAAGCAAAATGTCACAGATTCTTTGGTTACAAGAAAAACTTGTAGTTCCCCATAAAAAGAATCACAAAAATTGTCAAACAAAACCGGTCTACAGTCTAAATGACACCTTTACAAATTTCGTCATTTCATTTCATTTCATTTTCGTTTCCTGTTCTGGCAGCAACTTTTCATTTCATTCAATTGAATACTGAAATCAAGTCTGAAGAAATCTGAATCTTTAATTTGATCAAAGTGGTCTACTGTATCCGTGGATTTGATGGATTCAATCTTCCATTACTCCATCACATTTCTCTGAAAACCATTCTTCTTAATCAAATGGAATCCGTTTGAAAGGCACAAAGCTTTAAATACTCGCAAAATGCTTACCTGCAGATGATCGAGTAGCGCCTCCAGGCCGCGATCGCTGATCGACGAGCAACGCAAACTCAGCGAGTGAATGTGCTTGGAGGCCAGCGGAAACGAGTGCACCACGTCGAGTGCGTCCTCGTCGGAGGCGCCGACCAGCGCCAGCGCATGAAAGCCGCGCCTTATCAGCGAGTTGAAGAGCTTGACGCGATCGCAGCTGGGCAGCTGTCGCAGCTCGCGGCACTGCAGCGTCGGCAGCAGGCCCGACCAGTAGCGCGGACTGCGATAGAGTATGTCGCGCCACTTGATGCACACCTGCGCCAGCGTGCGTCGCTCGTACGACGAGAAGTAGAGAAAGAACAGATTGAGAAAGCGATCGTCCAGCATGAGCGCCTCGATGCTCGTTATGGGGGGCGGGTACTTGTGGAGTATCAGCGCTGACTGTGTCACGGCGGCCGCCAGCTGAGAGGCCGCCGGCGGGCCGACAGCAGCAGCGATCACACCGCCGCCGCCGCCGCCGCCGCCGCCATACGGATGGTGCAGATGTGGATTGGGCAGCTGCTTGCGCAGCTGTACGGGCGTGCCCGATTGACTCTTCTGCGCCGCGACCATGCCCATAGTGCTGAACTGCGGCGAGCCGGGTATGGTGATGTTCATCTGCTTGGCGATCGAGTTGACAGTGGGCGCGGGCGGAGCGCCCAGTGGAATGCCGGTCGGCGCGGCCATCAGGTTCGAGTTGGAGTTGACCAGCGTGGAGCCGGCGATCTGTGACTGCAGCTGCTGCTGTTGCTGCTGATGCAGCAGCAGCAGATTGGTAGACGTGTGGTGAGCGGAGAGTGTGGGGCTGGCGGGCGTAGACAGCGGTCCGCCGCTGGCAGCTGTGGGCGAGCCAATGCTCACGCTGCCGCTGCGCGTGGGCTTGTCGGGTATGGCGACGGCGCCGCTCGGCGTATTGCTGCTGTTTGCGCTGCTACTGTTGTTGCTGCTGTTGGTGTTATTGCTGCTGCTGTTGCTGCTGCTGCCGCCGCAGAGTGCGTTCGTGACGCGCTCCATCACTGAGGTCTTGCCGCCGGACGACGAGGACGACGTGTTCGACGAGGAGGAGGACGAGTTGGAGGATGACGAGGACGAGCCGCCATGGTGGTGCTTCGAACGCAGCCCGAGACCGTTAATGCGCTTCGAGAGCTCAGCGGATGCACGTTCGACTACGCCCTGCGCCGATATCGAGGACATGGTATGCTGGAACAAATTCACTTTGTTGCAGTCTGTTGCACACGCGCGCCGCTGCAAAATATCGACCGCCCCGCACCAGCTCCAACAGCAGCGCCTTACGCACCCCGCGCACCGCACTCAACGCCAACGTGGCGGCCGCTTTGCACACCGCTGCTGCCTTCGCTATCCCCTTCGCAGTAAATAATTAATCCTTATTATTTAGTGTTGTTGCTGTTGTTGTTGTTTTTGTTTTTGTTGTCGCTGCAACATGTGTGGCCAGTGGTAGTTAATTGTAATAATTAAGGGTAAAAATAGTAGCTAACAGCATTATGGCACAAAATAGGCGTCGACAAAAAGTTTTCGCAGTGGAAAAGTTGTGTCAGCAACTTCGGGCGCGTGCCGGTCACTTTACGCTTCACTTTTACACAACTGGAGCATTTTAAATTTCGCGGATAATTTACTCAGTTAGCTGCCAGTGTTGCCTGGTCAGCGTTTCAGAAAAGCCGTCTTTTACTGTTATTGTCGGTAACAATTTGTGACCTAAAAGATAAGAAAATAAATAAAAATATCAATGCAAATATTTCACACTGGTTTCAGTTGACATAAACGTACAGAAAATTTAGGTTAATTTGACGATATGGAAATTTGAATATTAAAATTTGTTTTATGTTGTATTATAGGTATTTTATTGAAAAGAAACACACATGGTTAACATTGCATGGAGTCCAAAACTTGTTAAGGATATTCACAATTATGAACCCAAAACTAAGAACATTCATCAAAACAACGAAGCTGAGGCTGACTTATGCATTTGAGGGTTAACGCTATTCAGTTAAAGTGTACTTGATTTTTTTTTCAAAACCCAAGTAGAAAAAATTTCCAGTCAGGTTTGACAACACTGTCTTTACTATCACAAAAACGGAGAGTAGAACTGCAGCTGGATTCTTAGTATTTTGGACAACTGCAGCCTAACCCGACATACAGTCTACCAGATACCTGCAGTGTCTTCTAAGAGAGATCTTGAAAAAGCTACAAGGCTGCTACAGGACAGTTAAATTGACACTTGCGCGGACAGCAAAACTTTTAGTTAAAATATACAGTCGACATACAAAATAATTGGCCACAACACTGAAGTCCACAGGGTTTGCTGGGTACAGCAACATTGAAGGGAATAAAATAACGAATGGATGGCAACAATTCAGAAATGGATATCAACGAACCAGACCCCTCTACCCTATATAAACTGTCCTTTATGAGCTACTTAGGAGAATTTACGACAATTTACGCAATCACCAAAACGATCAAGAAATTTCAAGTTTAGTTAGGAAGAAGACATTAAAACTTTCAAGGTTCAATAAAATCTACAAAAAGGATTCTTACAGGGCCAATGGGTAGCGGGTTGTCTAATAGGACTGTCATTCTCACGTAGTTGTCCACAACTTTCTCTGGAGTTTTCAGTACAACTAAGGTTAGGCAGATCGGTCTAAAGAATTTCGAGTAAGGGATCCCATTTCCCGCCTGAGAGTTGGTTTTCTAAAAAAAAGTTACTTCTGAAATTTTCTACCCTCTCCTCTCCCAGCAACACAATACTCGCGCCTGAAGAAGGATACCCTTGATTGTTGATCTTCACCAAAAAAAACCAGTAAGACTAATAAATAATAAATTAAAATATGCAATAAATAAGTAAATAGTAATTATGAAATCATACAAACAACTTATATATATTTTTCGTTCACTTAAGCTTCAAAAATTTTCCAAGTGTACATGCACAATAAAAATACCATACCACATAACCTCACATATTGCATGCGTATTTAAGTCAAATTAGTAAACACTCGCAATAGAAAGCTTCAACTTGTATAAACTACTGGTGCAACTTTTTGGAAACTTTTGCAAACAGTATGCGAAAAGTTCAAAAGGGCAAAGATAGAACGCTGCATTTGACAGCGAAAAGTAAAGATGTGTGTGTGTGTGCTTTTAATGCAAGAATTAGTGCACTTTGGTATTAAGCTGCCAGGCATAAAGTGTGCTACATAAAGCATAGTACACATACATATACATACTTGTATGTTATATATGTGTATGTTCGTATATAAAAATGTGTGCTTTCTTTGCTTGAGACTGGAAGAGATTTGGTAGCTATAATAATACAAATTTGGTCATTGCCTCAATTATCATTAATGCTGGAATATGAAACAAGTGCAAGAAATTTTGTAAACACTGCTTATGTACGTAATTATCTATATACTTATTTGTATATATTTTTGTAATAAGACAAGTTTTGTTGTCTTTGTTAATTATGAGATTGTTTTCTACTAGAAACTATTTGAACTAAACATTGAACGTATTTAGTATTTAATTAGAAAGTAAATATTCAATCAAATTTAAATCACTGACTCTTATTGATAATAGATCTATGAAGATAAAACATATTTTTCAAAGGTGCGTTAGATGCCTTAAAAGCTGTCTGTCTCTTATTCGAAACGTTTTTGTAGAAAAAATAGAAAATGTATGTATATATAGAAAACATGTGTAAACAACTCAGAACTTTGTCTGGGTTATTTAAGTTATAACAGTTCGTAATCAATATTCGCACATAGACCGTTTTTCGTCTAAGATCCATTAATATAAAAGATTAAAAAGCCAAGTCCAAGCCACTAAAATTGAAAGAATTTTAAGAATTTGTCAGAAATGTCATGATTGAATGAGAAATGTCTATTCAATCAGAGTTGCCACATAACGGTATTTTACGAAATTCTTTCAGTTTATTAGTAAACCAATTCTGTTTATTTAGGGATATTTTAAAACTAATGTGACGTTGCAAACTATTTTGAAGAGATTTTTGCTATCATGATTCCTTTTGAATAGTAAAAACTAAGGTTCAAAATTATTTTAAAAACATTTTTCCAGCCAAAACTTCTTAAGAACGGGTCGGGTTCAGAACAATTCTTAAAATATTTTTCCAGTCATTATTCTATTTGAACTATAGAAATCCGGTTCAAAACTCTTATTAGAACAATTTTCAGTCATAACTCCATTTTAAATGGGTCAGAAATTAAGTTCAAAACTTTTTTAAATCGTTTTCTAAACATTATTTCTTAAGAAAAGATCAGAAATCGGATTCAAAACACTTTTACAACCATTTTTCAGTCATAATTCCTTTTAAACAGGTCAGAAAATTAATTTAAAGCTCTTTTGAGAACGTTTTCCAACCATTATTTCTTAAGAACAGATCAGAAATCGGATTAAAAACTCAACTTTTTAGAACATTTTTCCAGTCCTAAATCCTTTTAAATAGGTCAGCAATTGATTTTAAAAATATTTTCCAACCATTATTTCTTAAAACCTGATCAGAAATTGAGTTCAAAACACTTTGTAGAACATTTTTTCAGTCCTAACTCCTTTTAAACAGGTCAGAAATTGAGTTTAAAAACATTTTTCAACCATAGTTCTTTAAGAACTGTTAAGAAATCGGATTCAAACTTTTTTGTAGAACATGCATCAAGTTTCAAATTATAATTTCTTTTAAATGTTTTATAAATTGAATTTAAAATTGTTTTAAAAAAATTGTTCAACCATCATTTCTTAAGAACTCATCAGAAATCGGACTCAGAACTTTTTTGTAGAACATCCATCAAGTTTCAAATCATAATTTCTTTTAAATGTTTTATAAATTGAGCTTAAAACTGTTTTGAAAACATTTTTCAACCATAATTTTTTAAGAACTCATCAGAAATCGGACTCAGAACATTTTTCCAGTCATAATTGCTTTTCAACAGGTCAGAAAATGTTTTGAAAACGTTTTTCAACCATATTTCCTTAAAAACTGATAAAAAATTGGACTACAAAAATTTGTTGAAAAAATTTTTCAAGTTATAATTCCTTTTAAACAGGTCAGATATTTAGTTCAAAACTGTTTTGAAAACATTTTCCAACCATTTTTTCTTAAGAACTGATCAGATATCGGATTCAAAAGTCTTTTTAGAACATCCATCCAGTTTCCAGTCATAATTCCTTTCGCACAGCTCAAAACTTGAGTTCAAAAATTAAACACACATTCTTAGAAAGTAATGTAACCTCTTCAAATAAATTACTCAAACTAAATCAGTTGTCATAATCACTTTTGTAAACTTTTAACTATGCCCAACACATTCGTTCACTCATTCAAAGTTAATCATGCGGCTGGACTTGACGCTGTCACCGCCACACACGTGGGCCCGCTGCCCACCTAATCATCAGCTGTTGCTGTTAATTCAGCATTGGTGGTTAATTCAGCTCAAGCGAAACTTTCGACTTTCACCATACTTGCCGCCGCTCTCTTGTTTCTATAGCACAATCAAAGTGATTGTGAAGAAAAGTTTCGGCTCATCAGCCGAATCCAAACCAAAATCAAGAAGAAGCAGCACAGTTAGTACACACAATCACGCCGAAATCTGTCAGCGAAATTCAATTGAATGCGGTAATTTGAGTCATTCGCCTCGAAACTTTCTGTGTACAAATGGCGTTGATTCAGTGCCGCATCCTTTTGTACACAGAGCGTGGCTAATTTTTTCACTGTGCCTTGAGGTCTAGCGCACACAATTTTGAGGTGTGTGTGTGTTTCTCTGAGTGTTGTGGTTTGGCAAAAAAAAACACCGGCTCACAGCTGCCGACCCAGCATGTCCCGCCAATCACGAGAGACCCTGACACAGGGCCGGCACAGGGGAATAAGTTGTAAGCCAGTGCTGCTTTGTGCCGCTTCGATGTTGTTGTACTTATTATTTATTAGCTCATTCAGTTATCTTTTTTCTGCGCACTATTTGGTCAAAGGCTTTTGCGGCATTGAGTCATGCGGATAAAAATATGCTTATGTGCGTTTTGAGTATGTTTGTGTGTATGTAGGTGCGGGTGTGCTCGCCCAACTACTGAGTATGGCTGTGTGAATGACTGAGATTGTTGGCTGACGATAATATTTCAATTTGGTTAAGTGGCAATGCCGCAACAGCAGCAGCCACCGCCAGCATTCGTGCACGGCTAGGTTACTCATACCACCCGGTGACCCTGTCGACGCTGTGGTGCAATGAACTTTTTGCGTTGTGCTGACGTTGGGTTTCGTTTTCTTCAGTTTCAGCGAATTGAAATGGAATGAAAATGACATGAAATGAAATTGAATAATACGGCTGCTGCCGTTGCGGTCAGCGGCCGTAGCTGGTGGCAGCAGCGGCGGCAGCAACAGTCGCTCCGCAGTACACCAGCACGAAAGGCAATTAAAAGTGATGAATGTCTGCGTCGACTCGAAAAGGAAGTTGAGTGATTTGGCTAACAAAAGCATTGCTGTTGCTGTCGTCCTGCGGTCGACTGGGATTTACTGTGTATTCAGCATCGAGCAAAACTGCATTGCGAAATAGCTGATTGTTGTAGCCTTGAAGGAAACTTTAAAAAAATGAGCTTAAAAATAAAAAAAAAAAATTGCAGCATTTCAAGAGCTTCTAGCAGCCACTTCGGTTAAGTTAAGGCGAAATTACAGCACTTGAGTCTATAAAGTGCCAACGTTTAACATTTGGGCTCCTGTTTCCAAACACAAATTGAACCAGTTGCAGTAACTTATGAAGCTTAGAGCATTTTGGAAATACGCTGCAGTTCATTTTTCTTTTATCTTAAAGAAAATCCTTGTTTTCTAGGTCCGGGTTAAGTTAATGCAAAAACCCAAGAAAGTCAATACACCAACCACTCTGCCGCCTATTACACGCTACAAACACAAATGTTTTCCTACTTGAACATGTAAAACAGCTTTAATATACAATAAAAATAAGCAATTATAGCACTTCAGCTACAACAGAACATTTTATGCTCCTAAACCTACAAATTTGAATATTTATGACAACGTTAAAATTCAAAGGTAACTCAAGGTTAAATTCAGCCTTCGAGCATCATAAAAGCATATCGCATGTTCACTGCCTGAAATGGCTTTCAGCAATGTGCAATTTCCTTAAGAAAATTGTCCTAAATATTGCAAAAGCACGCTTACAGCATCGCACGTTTGCACGCCTTATGTACAATTTTATAAAATGAGAAATGAACAAATTGCAGCATTTTATTATTTTCAGTTTATTTCATTTCGTAGGCATTCGCACAACAACAAACATCATTTTGACACTCCACCAGCCGACTGTGATTGCTCCAGCCCAAATTATTTCCAGCGCTGCGGCACACAATCAAGCCCAACTTTCATGAAGGCCAACACTGCTACCGCAGCGCCTCACCTCATCTCACTGCACCAGACTTTACTTGACTTTCGTACTTGTACAATGCCTTGCAAGGCGTCGCGTCGTGCTCAAGTGGCGGCAGCATTTCAACAAATCGCATTGCGTTCGTGGCAACTTTTATACTTTTTATTGCTTCCAACACTTAATTAGTGAAAAGGCAAAGCCGGAAACGTAAAGTTGAACGGAAACTGCTCAAAGATGCAATTAGTGTCGCACAATATTGATCGTAAATTTTTGTGTCAGCGTTTATTTTCTATTGGAGCTGATTGGAACTGCGGTGAATGATTTTTATTTTTTTGACAAATTATGTCAAATAATAAAACTGAATAATTTATTGGTCATTGGCTAATCAATATTTAGCTTTATGTATGTGCATTTAACTGCCAGTTTGAGTTCAAAGCGACATTAAGTAACCTATTAGTGCCTTAACGGACGTTTCTCCAAACATTTTCAGCGATTATTTTTGGTAAAAAATCGAATATAAAAATTTTAGCTTATCCGACGTAAAATTCAAAAGTTCATTTGATTCAAATTTATGTTAATTTCTTTGTCAGAAGCATGATTTTAGCTTTGTGCTCTAAGAAGTTTATATTAAAATTCAGCTGGTAAGTTAGGTTATGTTGAAGTGGCATTGTCCTATAAAAGTTAATCTAAGTACAAAACGATGGCCTCGATAGTCGAGTGGGTAGCGCGCTAGCTTTCATACCAGAGGTTCTGGCCCTAGGTTCAATTTCTAGTTCGGGGTTGTCTACTTCTCTCGCTTTTCACAAGAAGCACATGAGAATTTGTGTACCTACCACATTTTTCTAGAAAACTAACCAAAATGTAACCATAAAAAACAAAAACCAAACTTTCCTCCTAATCTGATAAAGTTTTGTTTTGTAAGCAAAAAAAAGAAATCTTGACAAAATCAACGAAGTTCACATACATAAATTTTATCCTCCCGAAAAAAGTCTTCCCTGTCACCTTGTTTCAACATTAGGTACACTAGAATTACCTTGCAAAAAGTCAACAAACACAAATTAAAGTAACCAACTGTGGCAACCGTAGCGAAACCTCTTCCCCCATCCGTTTAAAATGTGTATTATAAGACGTGTTGAAACAGTAAAACAGTGTTGCATTCAAACGGGCGGACTTTGTGGTATCACAACGGGTTATATGTAGGCCCAAGTGTGCCTCATACAGAGGTAGCCACCAGAACCTTCCTACCTACAAAACGACGTTTCATTGTGATACCACATGAGGATGGTGCGACTCATTTATTTATTTATTTATTTATATATTAATTTTTTTATTTTTTTTTTTTAATTATTATTTATTTATTTTTTTATTAATTAATTAATTTATTTATTAACAAATTTATTTATTTATTTATTGATTTATTTATTTATTTATTTATTTATTTATTCACTTATTTATTTATTTATTCATTCATTAAATATTATATTTATTTACGGCAATTATTCCTATATAAACTTAGTAGGTTAGTAAGGGGCACGAAGCTCTGAATTGTTGAACTTTTCCTGGCCAAAGACGAACATTGGAATATGAAATGTAAGACCGTTTCATCTTCTTCAGAATGAAAACCCCCGCAGAAGTCGTAACCGTAGTCTCATATTTATCCATTAGTCGGTGTGTCCTGTTCACAGCAACCACTGAGCTGACGGACGTCCGGCCAAAGTTATTTAGCTATCATTTTCGACTTTGTTCAGACTTTGTTCAGGAGATGCGTTATTAAACGAAAAACCATATTTACAATATTTTTGGATCATGAAAAAAACATAAGGAATTTAAAAATCTTTAATTTAAAGTACGAAAATTTTGGTGTGTATTCGAAACACCTGGTTTGACTGGCAATAATGCAGGTGTGTTCTTTCACAAATTTAAAATTGTAAACATTCATAAATATTCTATTTTTGAAGATCGATATTAAAATTTTCATATTTTAACACTAGAGAAAACATTGCGGTCATTTCGAGGGTTTCTCATTTTTGAATATCTTTCTTTAGTATTTTAGTATTTTATTTATTAGTTATTATTTAGTATTTTATTTATGTAGTATTTTCTTTAATATTTCTATCAACTTTTACTTTGATGACTTTTATTTTTTTATCTGGTTCTACAATTAGTTCTACAATTAGGGTTCTACAATTACAATTAGCCAAATCCCATGTGAACGTTTCGAGTTATCAGCGGATATAATGTGCAGTCTTTGTAGGTATGGAAAACTTGCGGTCTTTCTAGTTTTAATATATTTTAAATAGTCTACTTTATGGCAACTCTGCCCTAACCCTAAAATTGTATTGCAGAATTTTTGCAATTTCAGTGAAATCGACTAATAAATATTAGTATTCCAGATTTAAAATGTAAATGTGTGTACCACATCCACTTTCCAGTTTAACCCTTTTTCAACATAAAAATCAGCTACAAATATGGAAGTTTTCAGAGCTTTTGTTTGCAACTTTGATGGTTTATTCTGAAAAAAATGATGCACCAGTATTTTATTCAAAGTATTCTTAATCGCTAGCTACGACTTTTTGCCATCTTTCAGGCAACATACAGATTCCGTGTTGAAAAGGTTTCTCGTCGAATCTAAACAATTTTTAGCTTCTTCGCAAGAAATTAAGTGCTGCCTGCTTTTCCAATAAGTACTTAAGGCCTACTTTAAAAACAAAAACAATGCCAAAACTCAGCGTTTAATGTTCCCTCCGGCCACTGTGTCATCCACTCTACCACTTCAAAGTCATCGTCTCTACTCAGCAGACTTCACGCGCACAGCTTACAACTATTTCCGTTCTGTTGCCAATTTTCTTTGAACTAAACTGAAACTGTTCATAACCGAGAAGCCACTTTACTCTTCCACGAATTTTCGTTCTGTTAAAATTTTGGGTTTATATGGTGGGTGAGTGGGTTTTATAATCAAATCAAAGCAATTTCAAACTCAAACTAAGCGATTCAAAATATGAAAGCAAATTGGTCATTTAATTAATCAAAGCCATGCCAACTCTAAATAAGGAATTCAAAATATTAAATCAAATTGGTAATTTAATTAATCAAAGCGGTATGAAGTCAAATTCGAAATTTCATTAATCAAAGCTTGGAATGGCTTTAAATAATGAATTCAAAATATTAAATCAAATTGGTAATTTAATTAATCAAAGCCATTCCAACTCTAAGTAAGGAATTTAAAATATTAAATCAAATTAATTAAATTAAATTGGATATTTCATTCATCAAAGCCCTTCCAACTCTGAACCCTTTCGCTACAGATTTTTACTGGGGAAAGTTAAAATTTTGAATTTTACGTTTTAGGCTTCTATGTGGTTATGTTAGCAGCATTCCATAAGAAATTTTTTCATTTTTATACTCGGACCCTGTATTTTAAAGTGTTTTTCTATGAGAGCTGTAATAATTACTTAAACATAAAACTATTTACGCATAACGAAAATTTGAATATTTCTTCATTTACTTCAGCCAAAATTTTTGTAAACAAAAGTATCTAAATTGAAAGAAAAAAATTTAAAAAATTAAAAAATTAAAAATTTATCTAATTTTTCTGCTTCTTCTTCCTTTACTATGTCAAGATATACCATTAAAAAACGTGTATACTTCTCTTCTTTAAACTTAAATATTCAGTTTATTAATTTCGTATTTTTCCTTCAACTTCAAACTATTCAAGGTCAAACAAAAATTGTATTCTTGAAACCACAGAGGATTCAGACGTCCACAATGTAGCATGTTGCCATATGGCAACAATATAGCGAAAGGGTTAATAAGGCATTCAAAATAATAAAGAAAATTGATAAATTCATGTTAAAACCGACTACTTACTTCAAGAAAAAAATTATTTACATAATATAAACAATATTTCTATATATTAAATGGTATATTTTTGAGATTCTTCTAAATCCCAAGAAATTTTTACCGCAAACTTCATTCAAATATTTTCCAACTATGCAGCTGCATTCATTAGCATTCGCAACATTTTCCAGCAAATAGTCCAACATGTCCAACTCAACCACAAATGAACCCTTTAGCAAACTATTACTTGATGCTTATCGGAATCGAATGAACTGGCTGCATATAAAATACTGTCTAAAGGCGCGTATGTGGATCCCAAATGACAGCCACCCAAGTGCAAACTTTCAACGAAACCCACACTTGTGGTTTGTCTAGCAGACAAAATAGTAGAAATTTTACAAAATTTTGCCAAATACAAAGACGTGTCCTCGACGCAAATGATTTCCATTTATGGCGAAGATAAATGTTGATTGACATAAACTTATGAGCGGCAAAACTTAAGCCAACGGTCTGTGCTTTTATTGGTAAGTAACAACAGTGAATAAATTGCTTTATAAGCACCGCAACTCTTCAAATTCATATCTGCCATTTGGGCAAATCGGAAATTCCTCGGAACGAATTGGCGCTGCGCTGCAGTTAAGGCAAAAGGCACATAAACTTCAGAGTGCCAGCTTAAAATTCAGATTACAAGTAGCGAAGTTCGTGGCACATTTTGCCACCCAACGCCCACCACCCACCCATCCACGCACCCCATGGCTGCCTATGCCATAACAACGCGACAACATGTGGCCGAAGATCAGCGCCAGAGCAAGGAAAATCGATACCACGAACCACGGAACCATGACACAGAGCAGCGACAGCGTATTTAAGCGTTGTGGTAGCCGCCACCAATCGTTTGTGTGTCCAGAAAAAAATTACATAGAATGCCGCACACTCCCGCCAAAGACCCACACCTTCAAAATAGTCGCAGAAATGATGCAAGCATATGAAGAGCGTTAAAACGCCGGAAACACGCACGCACACACATTCAAGAGTCAGTCGAACCCAGCATAGCGCTGCGGCCGCAACAATACTTGCAAATGGAGTAGCAGCAACACTGGCGGGTAATTGAGGGATAGTTGATGGGTGGGTGGAGGGCTTTGGGAGACATGCGAGCATGTATTTGTGTATTTATCGAGTGCGATTTAAATGCGGCAATGCGGCTTTCGAGTGTCAAAGCGTTTTCATGCTGAGCAATGGGCGTTGGGAGGCGAAACGACTCGCGAAACGTTTCTATTATGCCGACAGTGGCAAACGCATTGTTTCCACCCCCTTTTTCGAGCAAGAAAACATATATGTAGGTATATTTATATTTGTATGTATGTGTATGTGTTTACGTTTTACTATAGTGACGACTACTGACACCAGTAAAAGTATCAATAGTCACATTTTGCGTACAAGAAAGGATTTTTCAGCAACATTTCCTGTAAAGTTGACAGTTTCAATAATCGTAAATCTAGGTATTTATATATGTTTGTATGTATGTACTATATATGTGCCAGCATTCTACTAATGTCAACAATTGACACCAGTAAAAGTATCAATAGTCACATTTTGCGTAGAAGAAACATTGCTGATTAAGCATTTTTTCAGCAACATTTCCTGTTGTCCATTTCAATATTCATAAATCTAAGTATATATGTTTGTATGTATGTACCCTGCAAACAATTTCTCGATATAAATTTTTAGCGACAGTTTCTCGAAATAATCTCGATAATGCTTGAATTTTTTGCCTTGAAGATTTTGAATATTTTCAAGTCAAATGAAATATTTTTTTGTCAAACGAAAACTTGTGATTTCCTGAACGTGCGCGCATTTAAAACCGAGTTTACGTGTATTTATAATCGTTATTTAATTTGAATAATGGACTGGCCATACGACAATACTGAAAAATATGCGTTTTATTTCAATTTTCAGAAAGAAAATAAGTTTTCGTATCTCGGATAAGAAAATTTCAATATCGTTACGATGTCGAGATTTTCGAAATTCTCGATATCGTTACGATAGTGTCATTTTTCTCGTTCTCGATATCATTTTAAACACTTTAGCAATACTCGAAAACGAGAAAAATTCTCGCTTTAACCCGGCGTTGGTGTGGCGAAAAAAAATTACGTTATTGGTGTGGTGGGGTATGACATACCCCAAAACTTTATATAGCAGTAACCTCACGAAACAACACAAATATAAAAGATAGCAATTATATATTATTCTTCATTTACTTTTACGTAAGAAAATACAAAAACACTTCATGTGTAAGCAATTTGTAAAAGAAAATACCAAATATATCAAAAATAAACGAAAAATACTGATATTTATAAGTTGACTTCATATAATGGGGTTTAAAAAAATGTCTGTATATAAATTTCCAAAAAACATAGTCTGTTTTAAAAACGAAATACATATAGTTATGTGACATTAAATTTTTGGTAGCTACCCTGAAAGAGGAGCGAATTACAGGGTCTCAAAATTAGCGAATTTTTCGCAAGTCGTATAAGGTGTTTGCTCTCGGACAAACCGAACATCGAGTGCTGTACTGAGGACGGTTTGGTACAGCTTCGCCTTATCTCAAGGATTTACAGAATCATGATATTTTTGTGTATTAATGATATTTTTTGGAACATATGATACGATGAAAACGATTGTCGTATGTGCTATTAAATTCAATGGAACATACGACATTCGTTTTCTACGGCGACGAAATGCGAATACTGAACTGGGAGCTTTTCTTGCACGTAGCAGTTGGGCAGTTGGTATTTGCCTCTTATTTTTTCGTACGGTGAATTTTTGAATAAATCGATGACTACTAGACCATCGAAAATAACAATTTGAATTCAAAATCATTTACACAAAAATTACGTTATTGGTGTGGTGGGGTATGTCATACCCCAATGAACTTTAGCGGGATGTGACTCAAATCTGGTCACACTTAAGTTGTTTTTGGATAGCAAATGTGTATGGTTGGACTGTTATAAACAGCTACTAGCAGCAATAGTACCCAAATAAAACTGATATCCGTGTTATTTACAAAAATACAACCTCTGGGGTATGGTATACCCCCAACCCCACCAATGCCGGGTTAACGATATCGTTTCTATATCGTTTAGATATCGTTTGGTTTGCTGGGTATATATATCTGCCTTCTACTAATGTCGACCACTGACACTAATAAAATTCAGTAAATATGTTTGCGTACAAGAAACATGCTGATGAAGCATTTATTCAGCAACATTTCCTGTTGTCAGTTTGTAAATCGTTTGTGTTTCTCTCATGTGGTGTTACATTAAATGATTATTTTTTTTCTTATTCAACCCACATTATGTCGCAACATCAATAAATAAAACATTTAATGACTTTCGCAATGTTAAGCATTTTTTAACGCACATGGGTATGTAAATATGTATGTAAATTTGTAAGTCTTGATATCTTCTACACTTGAAGCACACACGTTTATCGCACGACTGGCATCCATTATGAAAATTAAAAGTATGAACGAATTTACAACGTGTGTGTAATTCAACCAGAAAATTATTATGAGTCATGAAAATACGCGACAAAAACGCACCATAAAACGCAAACAAATGTGAAAAAGGTCTGATGTGGTTTGGAAAATTATGGAATTGGAATTATGGAGTTGGAATGCACTTGACATTTTTTTATAGCAGTTGAATTAAAAGTTTTCACATTAAAACAAACCAAGTCTGTATAAACTTCTTTCTTTAGGATTTAAAATGAAAGATTAATAAAAATCAACAAGATTTCATTTTCATTTAAAAATATCATTAAAAGGAGTTTTTAAAGCTCTACAACTCAATTGTGGTAATTTTAAGGACCACTAGTTGATCTATGTGGGACTGTTGGGGATCAGCCAACACAAGTTAGAAGTGAGGTTAGGTAAGCTAGCCTGCAGGTCGGCCACGCCTAGACCCTTTTAGTATTGCGAATCATTGTAAAAGTGATCAGAGAGAGTGTAGGTGCGGCTAGCAAAGTTCAGCAGCGACTTAATTTCAAGCTTGAACGACTCATCTACGCCAGAAAAGAACGGGGCGACTAAGTGAATAAGTTGCAGTCTTAAAAAAGCCGGAAAGAAGCCGAGAATATGCTCCAAGGCTTTCCTGACACCATTTTCTTTGTTTATCCTGTATTTAGCCAACCTAATCTAACCCACTAAATTTTATTTTCATTTAGACAGTGTGGTAAAATTATGAAGGAATTGTAGCATAAATCAAAATAAAGAAGTGAAGAGTATTTTGAAAGTCATTCAAAGAATTGCAGATCTGATGTTTTTCCAAACTCGAATTAACTAAAAGAACAAATCTTTTATGTTTTTGACTAACTATTAAAGAAGTGTCGTATTGAAGAAGTGTCCTGAAAAAATTTCCTACTTGCAGTTATGATAAACACCCATAAATCTATTATGACATCGAGTATGTCGAAACGTTTATGCTGTTTGTTTTTTTGTATAGAAACCACTTTTCACCACCTGTAACAATGCGGTTGAGAAAAGGAACGTTGCAAAAGCTGTTCCAAATTGAATTCTATCAACCCAGTGGCTCAGGTTTGGCGCTTTTCCAATGGCTTTAAGTGCCGGTGAACAGTTCAATAGGTTGATTAATTGTTCGATTGATTGTTTGTTGAATTCCTCACTGAAGCATTTGTTACGGTGGGATGTCGGTTCATCATGAAGATAATAATTTGTAGATTAAAATCGTTGAAGCCATCCTCCATTTTTACCGCTTCAACTGCAGAACTTCCTTTCCATTCCTTTGATATCTTCATTATGAATCTTAATTTTCTCCCTTAAAACGCGCTTTTGAACTCTTTGACTCGCGTCAAATAAATAACGATACCCAGAAATTTGCACTCAGAAAATCATGGAAATATAAAAAAATACCACACTACCAATGTCGACCAATAAAACACAATCGCGTTGTTTATAGGTTGAACCACTAGTTCACTGAATTCTTGAATTAATCCATGCTTAAATTGTATACGAAAATAATATAAAAAATATTGAATATTAATAACATTTCATTGCAATTAAAATATGTTTTTTTTAATCTTCAATTTGCATTACTTTTTTTAAATTTGAGCAAACGCTCAGGGGATAAACCCTATTAATGCAAGGCATTGTGTCGATTCAGGAAGCATATATAGGTTAGGAGATAGGATTAAATTACTACATAAATTAGGCTTAATTTACAATAAAAAACCATCTTTAAATTATTTATTAACACGTTGGCAGACGTTATTATTATTGACTAGATGACCTGGTCAGCGTTGTACCACTTAAAACTGATTTAAATGATAAATCTGTGGAACGGTTTTTTTGAAAATTTTATAATATCCTCAAACTAAATGCAAACTCTAAGCCTGCGAAATCAAATTACTCATCAATTCATTGATCAAATTTAACGATCGCAAAATGCAATGTTATAACGAATTATGTTTAATGAATTATTAACATTAAGGGGTTATATACGTTTTGGTACAGGAAACTTAGGGCATATTTGTGATTTTTTTTGGGCTATTTGAAATAATTTATTAGAAACTCGCATAACAGGTATACATAGTACATATTCTTACGAAAAAAAAGAGTGGTCGAATATGAAAAAATATTGAAAATTGTAAAGTTGTAGCTCTTGTCCTGATGCGCGTTTTTTCTGCAGAGTCTGGCGGCGACCACGTTTGAATGCCAACAACTCAACTGTAATCAAAAAGACAAAAAATTTACAGTTGTTTACTACAGCGCCGAGTACTTGAACGAAAAATTTCGAAAAAAAAACTTTTTTTTCATACGGAAACCATAATGCAAAAAAAAGGCGATTTTTTTAGTCTCGAAAATGTATTTAAAAAAAATTATTAGTTAAGACAAATACTGCAAATGAAAAAATGATCGTTCAAGTACTCCGTATTGTAACTAGGAAAAGAATAAAAAAAGTTAGATGAATTGGTCAAGTATTTTTGAGATATCGTGGTCACCGCAAAGGCATTTTTCAAAAAACATCATTTGGAGAAAAGCAGGTTTAAAGTTTTGCGAGATGCCTATCGCAAGGCAAGGCAGATAGCGCGCTACAAATCGAGTTGCCACTTACGATCTACTGCTCGGATTGATTTGAAATTTTGAACATAAACTCTTGAAAGTATGTTTGTTCGAAATAAATCATAAAATTTTTTTCGATTTGTTGACTCATGAAAACGTATATAACCCCTTAAGCTTTAATTATTTATTAATTTTAAACTTTATTCTCTATTCTATTTTTCTGCCTACTATTAGAAAATGTGTCTAATCAGATTTCGAATATCACAACTAACCTCGAAGAACACCTCTTTTCTATTTTTACAGCTCACAGAAATCTTTAATGTCAGCAAACATGATTAATTATTTATTTATGTAATTTTTATACTTTTACTGTTACAAACATAAATTATGTATTATGCAAAATAACTTCGTGATAACACAATTAATATAAGTTAAGCAAAAAAATTATTATAAAAAGTTTTTAAAATAATTCACTACCAAAATAGCAATCAATGCGCAAAATTGTGTATAGCTTCTGAAAATTACAAATAAATAAAATTAATATAAAATTTTTAATTGAAAAAACCAACTATTACTCATAAAAATGGTGTATTGAAAATCAACATTTCCCTAATTCGAGCGTTGCTCAATTCGCGATTTCTAGTCATTTGAAGTATTTTTATTCATTTATTTTCGTTTTTTCAGTTCCTCGCACAAATGACATCATGACCTCGCCCCCTCCTGTTGTTTTGCATATCCACACAACTGATCGGCCATGGCAGGGAGTGGCGGCAGCGTGGAATGGTGTAAAAGTCACAAAAGGAAAACCAAAGTGAAAACGGTGACAGACGATGACAGCGCAGCGCAAAGCAACAATAAATCACGTGCTGGCACTTGCCTTCACTCCACACTTTAATTCTCCCAAAATACCCAAACGATGCGCACAATAAATACGTTCACTAAAATTATGGTGAATTCGTTGCCGAGTGAAAATCCACAAAAGTTGCCAAACTAAATTTAAGTTAGCGAATTTTTACACACGGCGCAGCTTAAAATAGTCGCGCGTTCAACTTTAAATTAGGCAACAAAAATAAGGCAACATTTTCCATGAGCGCGTTGTGGGCTGCAGGTGGCTGTACTCATGGATGTTTGTATGTATGCATGCATGTATGTGTGCGTAAGTGTGTGCGTTTGTACAATGAGGGTAGGTTTAACATACTTTCACGTATTGCCGCCTGTGGACGCTGCAGACGTTCGCATACGCCTCGATAAATTTGCAAATGGTTTTCCACGAACGTTGTCTGCGAGTTCAAAGAAATTTCGCCAAAAAATTAATACAATCGTTTTGTTATTTTTCACATATCTACATTCAACAATTTTGTTGTTATTGTGGCTTTTTGCTTTTGTTGTTGTTGCTGCTGCTGCTGTTTTTTCCACACGCACAAACGCAATAAAAAATCAATTTTCATTCAACACTGAACACTTTTTTTCACAACTAATTGAATTTTTTTCCACAATCTTTCATTCATTGCTTTGTTCGCAACGCCTCTTTTTACACACTGTTCTTGACTTTGCTTTCTTGGCTATTTCCGGTCGCTGGCTTGTCTTTCCGTTTGCCAGCCACAGGCGCCACAAAACACCACACTGGCCAATTCCGAACAGAAATGAAAGCAAAAGGCAACAACAAATTGCACAAGTGAGCTCGCAAGAATTTTTCCGCCGCTTTTCGCTACCTGGTACGCTGTGAAAAATCCCGAACGTTATGGCGTACCACTCAAAACTGCATTCAAAAAATCGTCGACGGAAAACTCGTGCGATGTCGAGCCAAATCGCCAAACAGCCGCTCACACACACACTCGCACTCAAACATGAACACGCATTGTCGGTGGTTGGGTGAGTTCTGGTTGCGAGCGAATTTCGAAAATGTTGGCGCTTGCGCACCGTAATTGTTGTTATTTTGAAAATATGTTTTCTCGACGGCGCCAACTGTGGGTGGCTGCATGGATGAGCATGCATGTTGTTATTGCTGTTGTGCTGCAAAAAACAAACCCCTAAACGCGTAGTGGAGCGTGAGAGTGGACAAAAGTTGTTGTTGTGTGCGCTGTGTGTGATAAACGTTTACGGCAGGCAGAGAGTGAAAGAACAAACGAGAACGTAGAAAAGCTCGCGCAACTGATTTATTTAAATTTTGTTGTTGTGTTGCTGCCATTGAGCATTGAGCACATTTTTTACCTTTTACTTTGGCGTGTTTGTTGTATCGAAATGTTTTTGACAGTTTACAATTCGAAAGCGAATGTGACATCCACGTTCGCATTGCGAAACTGTCATGAAGATTCGTTTTGGCGAAACGCAATTTCGAAATCAATTTCGAAGCATCGCGAATTTCACGACCATTTGATATATTAACTTTTATTTGGAATAAAAAGTTATAATCAAGGCGCAAGTAATGCACACACTTTTTCAGAGATAAATACAAATATAAATAATTATTTGTCCTGACTGAGTGATTCTTCTTCGCCCAGCCCAAATCGCTAAAGCTCGAAACACGATATATACATACACTTCAAAAATTTAACCTTTCGTAAAAAGGAATTTTTGAAATCTAAGGTTAACCCTTTCGCTATTTTGTTGCCATATGGCAACATGCTACTTTGTGGACGTCTGCATCCTCTATGGTTGCAAGAATACATTTTTTTGTTGGTCTTTAGAATAGTTTGAAGTTTTAGGAAAAATACGAAATTAATAAACTAAATATTTAAGTTTAAAGAAGAGAAGTATACACGTTTGTTAATAGTATATCTTGACATAGTAAAGGAAGAAAAGCAGAAAAATTTGATAACTTTTTAATTTGACGTTTTCTTTTAATTTAGATACTTCTTTATTTTTAATTTTGGCTGAAGTTAATGAAGAAATATTCAAATTTTCGTTATGCGTAAAAAGTTTTATGTTTAAGTAATTATTACAGCCACAACGATGTGGTTGCTCTCATAGAAAGGCATAAAAATTAAAACATGTCTTATGGAATGTTGCTAATATAACCACATAGAAGCCTAAGACGTAAAATTTAAAATTTTAACTTTCCCCAGTAAAAATCTGTAGCGAAAGGGTTAAGGTGTTATATGGAGAGACATGATTTAATGATTCTATTGATTTCAAACTTGGTGAAAATACTACAAATCAAAAATAATTCGACACGTATTTCTTAGTTTTTCGAACATAAAAATTTAACGGGGTCAACAATGAGTTAAAATTCGTATACGGTAAGACTATGAAAGAAAACATGAACCGATGGGCCTATTAAGTTCAAAATTAGTGAACACAGTTGAAATAAAAAATAATTAGACACGTGTTTTTAATTTTTTTTTAGTCAAAATCTGACGAGGTTAACGATGGATTAAAAGTGTATGGAGGAGCATGCTTAAATTGGTTATTTACTTCAAACTTAGTAAAACTACTTCAAATGAGATATAATTCGAAAATCAAAATTTGACGGTCAACAATGGGTTAAAAGTTTATATGATTTAAACATGATTTAAAAGACCTATTGACTTCAATATGGTGAAAGCATTTCAAATAAAAAATATGTATTTAGACAAGTATTTTTCACTTTTACATAAAAATCTGACGGGGTCAACAATGAGTTAAGAAACATTTTATTTATCTTTATTAAATTCAGTCAATGAACAAAAAGGTTCTTACAGACTAAGTGAATGAATAACAAGCTTCAATTTACAGAACTAAATGGATGAATAACAAACTTAAGCTTAAACTTAAAACTAGTGAACGAAGGAAAGCAAATTAGAAATAAGAGTGAGCAATGGGATTAACAAGGGCATGGTTCAGCAAATTAAAAAAAAGGTTTAGAGCAGGAGAAGAAGAGGAGGAGTCCGACCAATACTCGCCCTTCCGGCCAATTAATCGGAATTACTTTGTACAAATGATTGAATTCAGATAGAGTTCTGGCCAAGGGGGCGTTCAACACATAGTTGAGCCCATTGGCCATTCAGGGGGAAACAGAGGGATTGTTCTGACACCACGAAAGAGAAGAAGGAGCAAGAGTGTAGATAGATTTGTCAATTAAAAATCTTTAATTTTGTTTTTTTTTTGCAGATTTAATTTTTAAGTTGAAACAACAAACAAATTGTGTATATTTATAAAATTATAAAATAAATTATAAAATAAAAAAACATATGTTTTCCAAATAAAAGTTTAATTCTTATTCAATGGAAATGGAAAGAAATAACAAATCTTACTAAAATTATTGATAAACGTTATTTTACCTATGAAAAGAAATCATTCCCGGGCCGTAAAGCCGTTGTTGTATCATAAAGGAGGAGAAGAAGCAGTGAAGTAGGTAGGTAGGTGTGTTAATTAATTAAAACTCCCGAATTTTTATATATTTTTATATATTTTCAAGACTAAACAACAACAACATATTTCAATATGATGTCTTAAGTAATATTCAGAAATAAAAAAGTGAAAGAATTTTAAATGCGTGTTAAAACACACAAATATGTGCTTACAATTATGTGTTTAGTTCTAAATTAAGTTAAAATAAAATGCAAAATCGTCCTCAAATATATAGGTTGCTTGGGTTAAAGGTCATAAGCACAATACCCGATTGAACCTATAGTTGAAAAAATTTTGGTCGTTCAATGCAACAGGAATTGCCTCACTTGAATCAATCCAATGACACAGGACCTATCTTTTCACTTTGGTCGTCCGATTTGCAATGAATCTTTTTAAGATACTTTTTTCGTTGACATTTTATCGTAAATCCTTTTATTGTCCTTGTCCTGTATGCCTTTTTCACGTTGTTAAACGTCACCTTGAAAGATAGAGATCTCTCTACAGCCCTTAAGACTTCGTGCAGTGCCATCTCAGGAGATTTCCCTTTGAGATAGAACTTCGATAGATGATTTCCCTCCAGGCTATTTCTAATATGCAAATAAGATCATACTAATTAGCCTGAAGTCCTTTAGAAGGGCCTACACCTTTTGCCTGCCTTCGGTATGTATATGAACCTGGCAGTCCGCCACGTCTTATGAAGCCAGTCAATTAAATCTTCCCCCAACCTTTGCAGCATCATTGGTAAGATTCTGTCTGGACCGGGGCTTTTGTAAGGGGAAAAGGTACTAATAACCCAACAAGATATCTCTCTGTAGATCACCTTTTGAGTAACCATCCTCGCCCTAGAACTACCTCGAAAATATTCAACTCGAATATGGCACAAATTTTCGAAATTTCTGCACTGCACTCTCTCGCAAATGCGCTCAAGCAAACAAGAGTCAAATGTGTCAGTTTGTTTACATTCAACGCACACTTGACGTATGCATTTACGACAATTTCAACGTCACCCCCGCCGCCCTCGCACATACTACAAACACGCATCTGACGCTTCGGCTACTTCTGCAGCCATGCAATGCTCCACTACGCGACGTTCGTACGTTTCCTTGGGGAAACTTCGTTGTCTTTTCGTTTACTTTCGCTGCCAACATATGATTGCGCGCCTCACCCACAACCGCCACGCGCCAACACCCAACGCTAATATGCAGCCCAGACTCATTGACGCCTACGTCTGGCCCATTTAATGTTTACTCACTCACTCGCACACACACACACACACACAGCCACCCACATCCCCTCGCACACATCGATGCAGCTGAACGTTTGGATTTTGCTGGTTAGCAGCGTTTACACCAGGACTTGTTGTCCTCTTGTTTTGTTTTTTTTTGTACAGCTGGAATTTCATTTCTCAGATTTGCTGCAATTTTTTTTGCTTCCATTTTATTTTTTTAACTTGCATTAAAATTGCCGCCGTTGCTGTCGAAGTGACACCATCGTTCGGCCGTCACTCGGCGGCTGTTGGATGAGTGGCGGGGTATGTCCGTTTGTAGGCAACTAACTTTATTGACGAACTCTGTGACTTGACAGCGTCTTTCACTGACGTCAATTCGCATTATATACTCTGTGTGTAAGCTGGAGCGGCAGCTGGAATAGGAGAAGTGGAAACTTTTTTTATTATTATTACTTTTTTAATGGCGCGTTGCAGTCTTTGATCCTATTTCCATTGACGTAAAGAACTTAATTAGTTTAAAAGAATTTATATTTTTAGACGAAACTTTAAGGAAATAATTATAAAAACTTAGTTAAAACCAAGGAAAGCTTCTGAGTTGCGAACTTAAGCCTCTTTCCCAACTTTTTGAAAGTAGCTTTGAGGTTAGAACCAAAGTGTGTTCAAGAAAAAGCTTTTAAAGTCAATAGGAAGCGCTTTAGGGCTGTAGAATGTAGCGAGTCTCGAGGTCTTCTCTTGATGTGAGGAATATAGAGGCTTACTTTTTTGTCAAACTTTACGGTTAGTAATGGTACACAACAACCGCCTTGGCTCTTCATACAGTCATTTTTTCGATAAAATTTATCAGCAATTTTTTGCAAAACAACAACAATATTTCGTATTTTTTTATTGAGTTTAATCCAAATATACCGGGTGCATTACTATATAATTGGGTTTAGGTAATATACTAAAATTCCTCACGGATACTGGACTTACGAACGAACTGTAGGTCCATGAAGGAGGCACAATTGATCTCTTAGGTCGCAGTGCACTATTCTCCGTCAATAATAATAATAATACTATATAGTACATCAGTTCTTTTCAAGGTGCTGTGGTAACTGTGCTTTAAATTTCCTAACTGATTTGTTGTTGTGTTACAGAAAAGATGTTCTACGTACGCTCGGCATTTCAGGGTTAACCCAATTACACTGCGAGCGCAAAAACCACGCCAACCTGTCACTTGTTAAGGTTGGGGCGGTCGATCCATTAATTTTCTGCAGTTGCCACAATTTTTCTTGCTTACGTATCCAGACAGATGAAATATGAAATATGAGGTATTTTCTATACAATATTTTTACCATTTTTGTTTTAAACATTTTACTGTTTTAAAGAATTGCATTGATTCATGTCTGGAAACTGCCTAGTTTTCGCTCGTCAAATGTCATTGCAATGACAGCTTTTTTTTGACAGTTCAGAAATGGTACGGAATGCCCTAAATTCTGTACCATTTCGGACCCCAATTTTCAATGTAATAATAATCACAAATCTTAATCTAATCTAGTTTTATGTTTTTACTTAAATAAATTCATCAGTTAAATGCTTTTGCACGTCCTCCCAGGACACCACTGCTCCCCAAGACGAGCACACTTCATGATTTTGCTTGCCATGCTTCAGAGAAACCGCAGCACAAACAGCTGGCAACACCCGTTCAGTTACACATGTCAATAAATAAAAATTCGTTTTTAATTTTGCAGTTCACTGTTTATTGTTAATTTTTACATTACATTAGTTTGTGACAAATTTTAATATTTACAAAATTATTCCACAATTTTAATGTTTAGAACTGATTTTGAATTTCTTCCTAAATCAGGTTATGAGCGCAATGTGGACCCCGCTCCAACCAGCTAGTAGTCAGCTGTGTATATCTACATAAACAGATATTCCAGAGATCTTTTCGACAGCAACTTAAATAAGATTTTACAAATACATAAAATATTCTAGTTTCTAGATACTAACTGCAATAGTATTGTTGAGACTCTATAACAACAATTCAAATAATTTCTAGTTAATTTTACAATACAGCAATATCATTTTCCCATAATTTTACTACGAAAAACCATTCAAATGCAACAAATGTCATCACATTTGTCCAATTCAAACATTAGCTGCCGCTGCAACACTGTCACACCACCGTGAACACAGCCCAACCGTCACCAATTGAAATGTCAAAACGCATACAGGACCATTTGACAACGATGCCTCTGCAACACCCTGTCTCCGGTGACGGCGCATTCGCGTTTCGTGCTGCGTTTTCAATTATAAATTTCCAACGCGTTTTCCCTCTAATTTCTACAAAAACACCTGCAAACGCCACACTATGCCCTGGACATTGACAATTTGCTGAAATTTCGCCACTCGACCTGTGTAAAACGTAAAAAATTTGCCAAGAAAAAAAATACAAATTTATCCACAACCCCACTGAACGACGAGCGACGAGGTAAGTTCACGAAATTTCTTTGTTTTCACCCGAATGCGCGCGTCAAAACTGAATTTTCGTTTTTTCCACCTCCGTTATGTGTTGCTGTGCGGTGAAAAGTTGCCAGCAATGTTGCTGGCGTTCGCACATTTTGCAGCCACATGCTGCGGGTGAAGTTGAATTTGTACGCGCAGTCGCAGTGTTGCGTGTTGCTATGCGCACAGGGGCAATTTCGAGAAATGCTTAGCGGAAAGCAATGCTTCCATAATAGAAACCGGACTATACGTCAAAATATTTGTATTCATTTTTGGGAAAATGTATGAAATTATATGCGTTTACGCTTTACAATTAAAAAATTAGT
The DNA here is from genome assembly GCA_964056695.1 of Melieria picta. Lineage (NCBI taxonomy): Eukaryota > Metazoa > Arthropoda > Insecta > Diptera > Ulidiidae > Melieria > Melieria picta. The sequence goes on from OZ057399.1 coordinate 48,396,401, forward strand.
ATTTCGGTTGTTTACCCCCACCCATAACATGTACCATGTTATAATTTAAAAATTTTGTTTATATTTCAACTGTATATGTATATGGTATATCTGTATATTTTAACTTGCAGTTTAAAAGTTTCCACCCTTGCATCCCATTGAACTATGGCCAATGCCACTGAGACCAAATATGTTACCGAAGTACCCAGCAGCCTAAAACAGTTGGCACGCCTTGTTGTGCGCGGTTTCTATTCCATTGAGGATGCGCTCATCATCGACATGCTGGTGCGTAATCCCTGCATGAAGGAGGACGACATTGCCGAATTGCTGCGATTCGAAAAGAAACAGATGCGTGCGCGCATATCGACGCTGCGCAACGATAAATTCATACAGATACGCCTTAAGATGGAGACGGGGCCGGACGGCAAGGCGCAGAAGGTTAACTACTACTTTATCAACTACAAGACGTTCGTGAATGTGGTCAAGTACAAGATGGACCTGATGCGCAAACGCATGGAGACCGAAGAGCGCGACGCGACCAGCCGCGCCAGCTTCAAGTGCACCAGCTGCGACAAAACGTTCACCGATCTGGAAGCGGATCAGCTGTTCGATTTCACGACGCAAGAGTTTCGCTGCACTTTCTGCGGCAGCCCGGTGGAGGAGGACAGTTCCGCAATGCCAAAGAAAGATTCGCGACTCATGTTGGCGCGTTTCAACGAACAACTGCAACCGCTGTACGATCTGCTGCGCGAGGTGGAGGGCATCAAGCTGGCACCCGAAATACTGGAGCCCGAGCCGGTGGATATCGATACGATACGCGGGTGAGTTAATACGCCTTCGTCTCATTATTGTTTTTCGTATTGAATTCGAAGTTGTATATTTGTTTTTATTTGAGCAGCATTACCAAGCCGCCCACACAGCGTGCGGATGGCCAGCAGTGGTCTGGCGAGGCAACCCGCAATCAAGGCTTCGCCGTCGAGGAGACACGAGTCGATGTAAACATTGGCGGCGATATGCCTGAAGCAGTGGCGGAACGAAAGGCGCGCCCAGTCTGGATGACCGAAAGTACGGTCATAACGGAGGACAATCACGACGCCGCCGATGCGATACTCAATGAAGCGGCGCAATCGTCTGTGCAGCACACCAGCACCGTTGGCAGCTCCACAAATAATCGCAGTAAAAAGGAGAATGAGGACATTATGTCGGTGCTGTTGCAGCATGAGAAACAGCCCGGTCAGAAAGATGCGCATACAAAGGGCCTGAATTTGGGCTCATCGAATGCGGACTCCAGCGATTCGAGCGACGACGACAAAGACATAGAAAATACCAAAATTCGTAAGTTGAATTTGATTTGGTGGTGATCCTTACAAGTGTCTAACGAATTTGTTTCTACTTTGTGCAGCCAACGTTGATTACAACAACTTTATTAACTCGGAATCGGACGATGATGACGACGATGTGCCGACAGTGCACGTTGCCGGCCAGCCGCATCCCATTGATCAGATCAATGATGAGCTCATAGCACAGATGACCCAGCAGGAGAAGGAGAACTACATACATGTTTACCAGCAGCACTATAGCCATATTTATGATTGAACAATGTTTTTTCTATATTTTTTATTAGTTAATTATTATTTCAATTATACTGCAATTTATTTAGTTTGATATTGCTGCGCTTTAGGTTCCATTTTTTTAATAAGAAATTTCGTTATTACTCCGAACGGAACTCTTCCTCGATTAAATATCAAATCATTGAAGGCTTTGTTAATACGTAACTCAAGAAAATAAGTTATTTCCATAATAATAAAAATGAAACTTGTAATTTACAAAAACACTAAATGAACGAGAATTAATTTAAAGAGAAATAAAATATCGGCAAATTTAATTTGTTAAGCAAATATCCATGACTTGTAATTTCAGCGTGGTAAGTTTAAATGGTTCCGCTACAAGTAAATATGGAAATGGTATGGAGCCTAGAATATCCTTTACTCTTTCACAGAAGCTGAAAGACCTTTTTTTTTAGGTATAGAATTTCAGACAGACGGATGACTTCGGCGGCCCGATCAATGACATACCACCAAAAGCAATTTAAGCAAAGTGTATGAAACCAACAAAATATATTTTGCGTGTAAAAGGAAGAAACTTTTGTAAATATCGTGGAAAATTATCCTGCGCTATTGTTAACACAAGATAATTGGTTAATTTTACACCGCCACTGCGGCATTTGCTTAGATTTTCACCCCATTTTTGTGGGAAAGAAATCCCATAAACATGTTGCTACAACCTGTCCCCGAATTGTTGCTCGACTCGTACCGCCACAACACGAAACTGACATCAGTGACATTTCCCAGCTGTTCACATTTACATTGAGTCCCTTCTCTAAAGTACTATATTTATATATTCTTCTATTGGGGTCTTCAAACAAGAATCAAATTTTAGAATATGATTATTACCCGTGAAACATAAATAAAAATTCTTTTATTACGGCTGCGATTTCGTATAGAAACAAAAATCGCAGAGTGTAAAAGACCACCAACAGCTGCTGTGAGAAGCAGCAACACGACACCAGTGCAGCGCGGCACCGCATTCCTCTGCTCGTATTTCACACAGTTCACTCACTGCTGCAGCGGAAAATGAAACCACGTTGATGATAAGTCAGCAAAAAAGGCGGACAACAGCCGAACAGACGAGACGCAAACACTGAATGGAATTACTGTTGTAAATCTGGCTATAAAAAAGGGCAAATCTGTTGCCCCGACGAAAGAAAGAGTCCAGAGACGAGCACAACCGCGATCGGCAACGCTTACTCGCACTCGTTGCCGAATGGATGCGCCGCTTAGCACACAACAAAGCAGCCCAATTCTTCCCATTCTCGTCGGCGGTCTTATCAGTTGCAGTAGTAGTGTTTTTTTTCGCTCTACTTAAATGACAAGCAACAAATCGCGTACGCAACGCAGATAGACGGCAGGCACCGCTAGAAATTCTTTCCAAACAATAAACGACAAATCCAATCGGACGCTTCCGGACGGCGACAAAATGAAGGCAAAAGTCAACAAGGAGCTGCTGCCCATGAAGGCGCACTACTTCCTCTTCAATGCAGGTGCGTAACGGTGAACAATAAAAACAAAAAACGAATCGTCCCACTGCTAGCGGCGTTATCAACCTGACCGCATTGCATTCTGTTGTGGTGGTGGCGTCACTCGCTGTGCATGCAACAAGTGAGGCTGCTGATGTTGAGTGCAAAGTCTGTGCGCGCGCCCACGCGCTATAATTAATCCATGAATAATTGCATCGAATCGATTAAGCATGTGGCCAGACACTCGATAGCGCCGCAATAATGAATTTAATAAAATCAATTGTCGGCGGCTCAGATTGAAAACGGACAATATTCACTCGCTATGCTGCGTTTGTGGGGAGCTTCAATTGCATTGTTAATGGGGCGTATCGGCGATTTTTTTATTACGCTATCTGTGCGCATTAATTAACACTTTGCTGATAAATTGCAGGAACTTCGCCCGTGGTGCCCTTTATGCCGACACTGGCGCGTCAATTGGGCTTTTCCACGGTTGTGGTGGGTACCATGTACACAATTCTGCCAATTATCGGCATGCTGGCCAAGCCTTGTTTCGGCTTCATTGCAGATCGGTGAGTATTATGAACAAAAAATAATCATTTCGATCTATAGGCGGGTTGGGAGACAACAGTTTTGGTGAAGAGTTTTGAGGAGTTTGAAAGGCTTTAATTGAGAATTCTTATTCCTTGAAGGGTCATCAAACATCCATAACATCACTGGGCTTTTAATAAATTTCATATTGTCATGTTTTATGTTGGTTTTTGTAGAATGTGAACCAACTTCACTGATGAAAGTTTATTCAATTTAAAATTTAATTCGATTAAATTTAATTAGATTTTTCGCAAACACTAGTTTTAAGTTGCCGCATGTTGTCCCAATCATGCGACCCCCTTGGCTATTCATCATTTTGACTAATTGCGTTATCTGCCCGCCACACAGCTATCAGCGCCATCGCCAGCTGTTCCTGATCGCCGAAATTGTTACCGCAGTCGCGTTTTTCCTCATCATGTTTATACCGCCGATACCACAAGCGCCGCCCACTGTCGAGTTTCACTGTCACAGCGGTGTATCGGACTTGCGTTTCTGCTCCGCCTTCGATCAGTGCATCGAGAACAATTTGGAGGCGCATTTCGGCAACAAAACGCTGGCCTGTCAACTGCACTGCCACGCCGATCCGCAAATGTGGGATTTTGTATGCACGAACTGGCTGCACTACAACGACGGCAATTGCACTGATCGCCTCAATCCCTTCTTGGATCTGACCACATCGGTGAACATGGACGGCATTGTGATGGAGAAGGAGTGCCTCTTCTTCATGGTGCCGCACGATCAGGGCCAACTGCACGGCCAGAATGTGACCATGAATTGCCCGCGCTCCGAGGAGCAATTCAAAACCACCTGCTCGCTGGACTGCAACGACGAGTACCTGACCAGCCAGCTGGCGTCCAGTCCGGTGATACGGAATAGCGATGCCATGGGCATGTATCAGTTCTGGCTGTTCTTCGGCTTACTGATTGTGAGTTGGATCGGCATGGCTGTGGTGGTGAGCGTCGGCGACGCCATCTGCTTTGCCATACTGGGCGAACGACATCATCTGTACGGCAAACAGCGGCTGTGCGGCTCCGTTGGCTGGGGATTGTTCTCGATAATTGCTGGCGTGCTGGTGGACAAAATGTCTGGCGGCAGCGTAACGAAGGACTACACGATTGTCTTCTGGATGACGGCGGTCATTATCGGTTTTGATGTGTTCGCCTCGTCCAAGTTGAAGGTGCTGAACTAGTAACATTCAAAAGAGTATTTAGCGTATTTTTGGGCTGATAATCAATTAAGTTCATCCACCACGAATCGTTTCATGTATTTTTCTACTTTCGCAGCACACGCAGACGCACCTCTCACCGAACATACTCAAAGACGTGGGCGAAATGTTTCTCTCCATACGCTGTGTGATATTTTTCATTTGGTGCATTGTAATCGGCCTGTGCACAGCGCTCATTTGGAACTTTCTCTTCTGGTATTTGGAGGATTTGGGCGCCAAGTCAGAGGGCTGTCAGAACTCAATGAAAACACTGGAGGGTTTCGCCATGGGCATACAATGCTTCGGCGGCGAGCTGCCCTTCTTCTTTCTATCCGGTTGGATACTGAAGAAAATCGGCCATGTGAACGTCATGAGCGTGGTGCTGTTCGGCTTCGGCGTGCGCTTCATACTGTACTCGATGCTGGAGAATCCATGGTATGTGCTGCCCATCGAGCTGCTGAACGGCGTTACCTTCGGCTTATTCTACTCGACCATGGCATCGTATGCCAGCATAGTTGCGCCGCCAGGCACTGAGGCCACCATGCAGGTGCGTGCACAATTGCCCTCTGTTTTTTTAACACTAATGTTGGCAATTTTGCAGGGACTGGTGGGCGCCATATTCGAGGGCGTTGGTGTCTCAATGGGCAGCTTAATTGGCGGCATGCTATTCGAAGCGGTGGGCGGCGGGCATACGTTCGTCATTTTCGGCATTGTGGCATTCTTTACGTTCGTTGTGCACGTGGGCGTGCAGTTGTTCCTGCAGCGAAACGGCGGCGGCATTGGCAGAGCAAATGGTAAGAAGAAGGCCGATATGGCTGTGGCTAAAACAACGGAGCGCCCGGGCGCTTCGGTGCACGTCACCGAGGCCAGTAGTAAAACGCAACTAACGAACGCGGCGAGTGGCGTGGGTGGTGAAGGCGAATTTACGGATATTGACTTGAATTAACTGTATTAGTGGTGGAGGTGTACGTGGAACCTACCCAAAGGCATTTCAAAGAGGCATTTCCGTGTAAACTAAAAAGCTTTCAAGGTCGTTGTTTTGGTGCATCCATTACTATAACCGATGATTGCAAGCAAAGAATTTCACCAAAGGTGAACTCAATTTCTACAAATAAAAATTATTATTATAGATAACTGAGCATTTATGTATATTTTGTGTTAGGTATTTTTCATGTTTAAAATCCATGTGATGTATTACTCTGTTTAAAAAGTGCTCAGTTGTTCCCCAATAGTTTTAAAAAAATTTGCAAAAATCCAAGTGGCATTCTTTATAACGATTTTTCCTAGCAGTTGACTAAAAGCCTTTGAATGTCAACTACTACTTGAAAGTCGTTTGTGATTATTAAAACAAAATATTGCAACAACGGTCTTGACGGCAATCGTGTACATTTCAGTATATAAAGTGTAACATTTTTAAAATAACGCACCAAAAAATGTTACTTTTATGAGTTTTAGTATTATTATTATAACAGAAAGGTTTAAGAAATATATAAGTATGTATATTTTTGGAATAAACAAACATTTTTGAAAGACAAGTTTTACAATTTTAAGATATATACAAAATAAAAAGCAAAATCTTATCAAATATGACTAGTTTTTTTTAAGTTGAAACAGTGTAAATAAGAAATCAATTTAATGTATTCGTTTTTACATATTAATTCCTGAAAATTATGACTGTTTAATAAGCATCTTGATTAGTTAAAATACTCTAATACTAAAATATTTATTTGTGTAATTTCGAATATCAATTTTTGGTTTTGTTTTTTGTTTTACATTACAACTACTAAATACATACACCTAAAACGGCTATCTCTCTGCTCATATACTTCCAATGTAATTATTTAAGCATATTTTCCATGTTTGTCAAGCATGGCATTATCTTTTATTTGTAAATTGCTATCAAATATATTAACCGTATACTGTTGTCGTTTTTTTTTTAACCGCATAAATATTTGCTCGCATTCGAGGTAGACAACCCCGCTGTACACACATTTGTTTCTTTAGCAAACAGCTCAAATCGCATTTAGCTAGCTATCAGTTGGCAATGAATGCGACACTTTGAGCCATCACACTTTAGCTCTATTGTTGCTTTATTTATGAATACTGACGCTTTTTATCTTTAATTACACTGTGTGCCTAAATTTAATTGCTTGTTTGGTGAATTGCAGGCACCGTGAAATATCTGGCTCCCACCGATGCCATGCACATGCTGAACGAGCAGGAATATATTGTGGTCTCCTAGATGGCCGCCCGCCGCATTTATCCCGCACTGCATGCTTCCCGTGTCAGCTCCACCCGCTCCACGCTAATTTAATGCATGTGCCTCGGCAACTTGACCGTTGGCACAACGAATGCATTTGTGTATGTGCGCGCTGCTTAGGTGCATGTGTACTTAGCAAATGAAACTATCAATTTATTGTAGCTGTAGTGAATTTTGTTAAGTTTAATCTAATTATTGTAGTAAGTATGCATGCATTTGTATTTGTAAGCGCTAGTTTTCAAGTCAAAAGTGTTGTGGTTCCAAGTAGGCCTAAAATTGCTAAAAGTGAAATTATTTTTAATTATGTATAAATATTTGTAGTTGTAAATTCGCAATGTTTCTCAAAAGTATTTCCAGTTGGGTTGTTTTTAACGCTATTCCCACGTTCGTTTAAGTTTTAAAACCAAAGTATGTGCAGGTTCTATTTTATTTTTAATCAATGTTTTTTACCTAAATGTTAACCATTAAAATTATGTTCAATTATAGTGAAATTGTAAGATTTTATTGTATTTAATTTTATTTTTATGTTAGTGTAGGCTGTTTTATAAAAAAGTTGTATTATTGTTTAACAACTAAGAAAAAGTTTAATACAAAAATTACTGTGGCGATTGTGATGACTGCTGCTGCTGCTGCTTGCCAATCAGTGACTCCTCCTGTTGCTGTTTCTGTAGCTTGCGCTGTAGCTCGCGCTGCTTGCATGTCTGCACGTTGACGGCTCGTTTCTGTAATTTAGTATTTTACGACATTTAGGCATTTTGTGTGCTTGCTTTGTATTTTACAAGCCGGCGCCTAATCATGCGGCTGTAATAAATTAATAAAATTCTCTTTTGTGCGACAATTACCTTCAATACTTTAGTGCGTTGATAAATATTTTGCATTTGCTTTTTAATTTTTATCAGCTTTTCGCGGTAGATTTTCACGTTGTTCATCTGCAAGTAACGAAATATATAGATTTTTGTATGTGTATGTGTGATTGAGTATTATTGCAGTAAAACGTTTTTAGCAACTTTGTAGCTATGCCTTTTTATTGGACTGTAGTAATTGAAGCTATAAACCGTGCTTGTCTTAAAATTGATCAGACCGATAAGGAGCACAACACGTCGAAAATGTGACTTTAAAAGACTTGCCGTAATCGTGTGGTTTTAAAAGCAAAGTCGTGGTTTTAGTATACTTTTGTTGTTTGTTAGATTCATGCGATACAAGTTTTGTGAGACGACAAAAATTAAATTTCAAGTTTTAGTTCATAAATATTATTACGCGCTAGATAAAAGAAAACAACGATATCGAAACATTACTATTGTGTTTTGGCACAGAAAAACCAATATTGTTTGTTCTGTGGTTTTCGATAGCAAAGCGTTGAAACTTGAAACTGACTTGACTGTTGACTGTTTGTGGTCAACTTAGTAAATTATTTTGAAAATAATTATTTAAAATCAAATTCAAAAACTAATTTTTAAAAACATTTGGAAATTTACGTTTTACATTATTAGCAAAAGCTATAATTATAAATAAAAATTAATCAAACTTAATATCTTGATAACGTTTTGGAACTTTTTGAATCACGTTCTCAGCAGAAACTATAATTTTAACTAAGAAGAAATTAAACTTGAATATTAATTCGATCTGTATCTGCTATGGAAATTAAGCAACAAAACAGTGCAAAATAGTAGACAGAAAAAAACATGACTTTTTCAGCAACAAGGCACTTTTTATGACTTTTGAAAATATTAAACGTTTATAAAACGTAAACAAAGCATTTAAATTACAGATAATCTACGGCACAGAATAAACGAAAGAAGTGATCAAATTTATATCTGAGCTAAGTTTTATTTATTTTTCAGCTCTTCCAATGCTCCAAATTTTTTTTTTGTTTCTGCATAATCTTTTCGGAAATCGTCTTACTTCTTATTTGAAATAAGAAGAGCACTAATATTTCGTAATATGTAGATTGTTGTCTTATTTAAAAACACAAACTTGTCACAACTACTTGGGTAAAGCTTTATGACAAAAGCGGAACAAAAAACCTTTGAGCACACAGATTGCCTTAAAGTTTAGGCAAACATTGCGTGTTGGACCTTATTTTAAATATTTACAGAGATGCCGTCAAATGAAACCATTGACTACAATACATTTACATGGCAATTTGATGAATCTCGCTTAGAATATTATATGAGGTCACTATCTCACAAAACGTTTACAGTGTTTGCTAAATGTTTCATAATTATAAAAAAAATATCCTCCAAATTGCATGCTTACCATCTCGTGCAGCTTGGCGATCTCGGCATTGTCCAGCTTAAACTTCTCCGCTGACAGATCAATGTAGATTTTGTTCTGTTTGCCACTATTTATAAACAAAAAAACAGAATCAAATGCAACAGCTGCTGAATTTTTTTTACAATTCACTCACATCAGCTCCTTCAGCTGGCCACGTGCCTTAACAAGTGGTGGCTCGAAAATTTGCAACAGTCCAGCTGTCAGCTGCAACGATGCCAAGGAAGGTGCCGACGCGGACGTTGACAGCGCCACGTGATCTGCCGTTGCAGCTCCTCTGCTGCTGCTCCTACTTTCACTCGCATTATTGTTGGCTTCATCATGTGGCAGGCGAGTGTTCGAGGTATATGTCGGTGGCACGGTTGTTGCTTCTACTGTGGCATTATTGTTGTTGTTATTTAATGATGGCAGCTGTTGTGCGGCATTTATTCGCGCCGCGCTGGATGCATGTCCCTCTGCCGCAACTGCGCCAATTATACTGAAAACCAAGCACAAGAAATCAACAATGTATGCGACAGCTTTGTGAAAATTGAAATGCGCAGAGAAATAAATATGAAAGAATTGCTTTCTGCATCACTGACGCTATTCGTCGAAGCTTATCGCACCAAGGCAAAGCAAGCCGCTTTAATTGGCTTCATAAAACCCATTTTCGGGTTTCTCACTTTGCTTTGCTGCTGCAGTGCACAACACGAGCCCATAAAATCACAGACAAATCAACTAATTTGTAGTATATTTTTGAAATGTAATGAATTTTGCACAAGTCACCTACCTCTCCAAATTGCTGCTCTTCAACATTGCGTCTCACTTAACTCCTTTTTGCTTTAATTTACCATAAATGCAATGATTAAATCGTATCTATCATTGACAAAAGCCAAGTAAAACTTTGTGAACACACATAAACAGAATAAAACAGAAAGTGGAGGAAATATGGTACAACTTATAAACCAAAACAACTTTGCAATCAGCTGTTGCTGCAGCAACATTGCAGCCGCTTGGCAACATTTCTGTGGCGTGGTGAATTTTTCGGCAACATTTGTGTATTTACATTGGCGCTTGATTTCAAGGTACTAGCAACATGTAGCTGTGGACGGGAAAAGTTGACGAAAGAACGGGCAAACTGCGTCACTTATTGGGAAAATATGTCACAATTGGGACAAGAATGGCCAGTTTGCTGCCAGAGCAGAAGGCGATAGAAATTTACGAATCGACGTATAGTATATAAATATTATATACATTAAATATTATTAAGATGTTTTCTGGACAATCGCAATAAAATTATGTATAAGTTATAATATGACTGACTGACATTGTGCTTCATGCTTGGCTAAGGCAGCTGGCAGCAGTATTTTACCTTCACTACTTTCTAACTAATACAAAATAATTCTTCCTAAAAAATAATATTTTAGCTGTTCTTTTGTATCTGCGCTGAGACCGATGCATACATTCTCATACAGGAAGAGCAAAATTACTAATAGCAGTGACCTGGGAAAGCATGAAATTAATTGCAAATCATTTTCAGTTTTTTCCTATATCTTCATCGAGATTAAACCAGTTACACATCTGCCATACATTACACCCATATGTACTGAATGTAGCGTACTTTATGCATCTCCATCTCTTCTCTCGCACACTCTACCGATAAGCGAAGCAAAAATTTGGTGCATCGAACATTAAATAAAAATTAAATGCACATCAGTTGGACACACCATCATTCAATGCTTTGGCTTCTCTTTTCCAATACAACATTTTGGAGCCTAGTGAAATAAACCCATTTGTCCAAAAATGAACTGAACACACATTTTTCTGCAATTTCAATCAACATTTTTATTCAGCACTTAAATTTCGATTATCTGAAACATTATTTTTACGTATTGTATATTTATTAGTATTCGATAAATTACTGTCATTGTCTAATCACATCGACATTATGTATTCATTGTAAAGTTTTCTTTCAATTCAATTAGCATACGTAATTAAAAAAGAACACTTGCAAACGACTACTAGCTAAACTTAGTAAAACAATGCACTAATCTTAGTTAAAATGAACGAATGCAGCTCAAAATCGCATTAAAACCACAAATAAAGTAGTAATTTCATAATAAAACTGATAGACGAGCGCATAATACTTATACTATTTTAAGTAACCTGTAAATGAATATTTACAACAGTGATTGAATGTTTCGATAACGACCAATCTATGAATCAATCAGCAATTTCGCTATAACACAAACCGACAATGTCAACTAAACACAAAGCTGTAAAAATGAAATGGGAAGTACAGATGAAAGTCAGTGTTTTCACACTAAAACTACGCTTACAAACTATGCATCACTACCAGCGACCAGAGGTCGGCTTTTCAGTGGCTTAGCCTTTCTTAAAGTCCAATATGTCAACGAGTGCAGCAGCCTTGGCAATATCACTGTCGTCATTTTCAAGTTCGGCACGCACGCAGCGCCCGCAACACGCCTCCGACGGCTTGTTGTCGCATTCACCCACTGCGGGTGGTTTGAAGTTGGGCGTCCACGGGCCCAGACTGCCGGTGGCGTAAAAGTCCATGGGATATGCGTTGTTCTTCGGCTCGGCATTGTCCGGCGTCCACTCGACATCGCCCAGCACTACAGACAGCTCGTATGGATTCAGCAGAGGTTTGGCGAACGCCGAGCCCCAGTCGATGGAAAGACGTGGACACGCCACCTGCACAAAGGCGTCAATGTCTGCGAAAAGCTCCAGCTTCTGCGGAAAGATCTCCGACAGCAGTATGGTGCTGGTGTCGAAGCCTTTCGCGTGCAGCCGCTTTTCCAGAAATTTGTGCACACGTGCGCTGCCCTGACGGCCCAGGGTGCCCACAATGATGCCGATTTTCTTGGCCTTCTTGGCCTGCAGTATTTGTGCGTGCCGTATTGATTGCATGGTCCTATGATCATACTCCTCGATGGTGAACTTCTTCTCATACGGATCGTACTTGTAGGCCTATGAAATATAAAAGTTGAATAAAATCATTAATTGTACATCAAACAAGTCGGAAAGCAAGCAACTGTACCTTTAGTTTTGGATTGGCTATCATTGCCGACTCGAGATGGAAGCGGCCGTCGCCCAAGTAGATCAACCGCTTTGTGGTCTCTGGTAGCTGCGGCGAAGTGCAGCCCAGTATCTCGCCCGGACTCAGTGGCTTGGCCTGCGGCACTATAACATCATAGCCGGCTGTCTTTAGCTCGGCCGATGCGGCCTGCAGTGTGGTGACAAACTGTATGGTGCTGACCAACGCTATCTGACCATCGGCGGGTTTGAAATTCAACTTGACCGAGTCGATAAAGTGCAGCGGATCGATTTTGATGTCCACAAAGACATACAACACCTTGATGCCGCTGGTCTGATCGACGGGTATCAGACAACTGTGGCCGTAGTGCACCAGCAGATCGGCGCCCAATGCCTGCGCCGTGAAGTCGTCCACACAGCAGGCGCCGTAGGTGACGTCGCCCATGATTACGGTGTCGGCGTCGGTGAAGCGCTCGATTATGTCGCTGATGACCATGGCGTACATGAGCAGACCCTCGGGCAGCTGCAGCGCCACACGCTTCGCCTTCATCTCACGTATGCGCCAGATGGTCTTGTAGATTTCAAAGTTGTAGTTGGCGGGCAGACGATCGACGGCCTTCTGCAGCAGCGGATCGTCCAGCAGCGACTGTGGAATACGATTGATGCGGGCCTTCGGCTTGAAGACTTTCTTTGGTTTGGCGCGCACCACGACCACCTCATTGCTGGCAGCGAGCGTGGCGTCTGTGGGCATGGACGTGATGTCCATTATGCCGGGCAATACAACGTCCAACATGTGGCTGCAAGAAAACAAGACCGAAATGCTAAATATTAGTATTTTGCCATAAATAAATTAGAATTGAAATTTGCGCTGGTGGAAACAGCCACTGGGCTGTCATAAATAACATACTTGGGTTTAAAGTCTGTGTAATTTAATTACGTGCTGATAAGGAAATAACTGCGTGACAATCTTCTATCAAAGAAAAAAAGAACTAGCACTACAAAAGCAGAAAAAGTAGAAAAAGAATTCACAGAAGAAGCGATGACGCGAAGCAATTAGCTGATATTAGACAAACATTTGTATATATATAAACACACATGCACATATTTGTTTACATAAAGCACTGCCCCATACAAAGAATATGAATGGAATTATCAATGAAAACCCTTTTGAACGGTTGCGTTTAATGTAATTGACTTTTTGCATGGGATTTATAGGTGAGTACTACAGCAACAAATCATTACAAAACAAATTCATGGGAAATGCACAATAACGACAGTTAGTGGATTAACTTCATCACTAAATCCTTTAATGCGGAATGCAAAAATGTGAATCCAAAGACACACTTTGCGAAAATGATTCTACGGGAACACATTTTTTTGCTATAAACTCTTTTTTAGGACATTGCTATATGCAAGTATAAAAAAAAATACCAAAATAGTAAATAGTTTTAAAAAGTGTGTCTTTTATAAAACCATTGTGAGGCATTTAAATGCAATTTGGATATTAAAACATTCCATGCGTTGTGCAAAGATTTTACTAATTCAACTAACTTGTAGACTTTCGTTTAATTCAATAGATTGAACTTTGTACCTCATAACATCAGACTATATAAGAATATGAAACTCGAATCTTTTGACCCATAAAATTGCAAAATGGTAAAAAGTGACCCCACACATCTCAGATTAAGTCTAACACACACAAAGAGGGGGAAAAACCAACAAAATTCAACCATAACAACAAATTTCAATGACAAAGAAATGAGATTGCGCAGTTTGTATGCAGATTATATAGAACATCAGACATTATAATTTTTTATCAGCCATTTGATGCGCACGTGTTTGCGTCGTTGAAAATATTGTGATGAAATTTTGTTTTGGCACAGCATCAGCTGACATTGTTACGCACTTTTGCTGAGAATAGCAAAACAAAAAAATTCTATACGAAAAATCTTTGACACACCTCCAGAATTCTGGAAGATAATACTGAAAAATACTAAAATGCGCCACAAGCCACTACGAGCAGTGATTGTGTGCGCGTCTTATTTGTTCACGAAAACAATTGTTATACGTATTCGAATTAGTTCGATAGCGGCTTATCGCTTTTAAAGTGATTTTAGCCAAATCTGCGCAGACAACAACCTCGTCGGCGGCCGTCAAACAGTTTCTAGATCAGCGAATATTTATGAAAATATTTATATCTATGGTCCACATTGTCTGTATGTATGTATGTGTAGAATGTGTGCATGGGCCAGTTTATACCGCAACTAGTGGCATTTAACGCAAAATGAAATCCGGCTTTCATATGTTAAGGTCACGGTTTGTTTGTTTTGCCGCCTATTTTTATTGTGTGTAGTCTGTGTTGTTTTAAATTAATTCGTGCACACACAATTCTTTGTGTCGATAGTTTGCGAAGCGCTACTAAAATTACTCACACAGACACACACACACAATCGTACAGTTAATGTAATATTTACAAGCATTCTAAAAAGCGGCTGCTGCGTATTTGGAGGAAACCGACAAACTACCTTCAACTTCCGCATTAATTTGAATTTTTGCGTTGACTGAAAATGTGGACTGAACTATGCGGCGACAGCCAATATTTTATTCGAAAATTCAATATTCAACCGCCCACGCGGTGAAGAAATTTTCAGTTTGCAGGCAATACATATTTGAACAGTTTAATAATTTTTAAATTTTAATATTCAACAATATTAAAATAGTTTAATAACTTTAATATTTCAATATCTAACCGACCCATTTTTTTATAAGAAACTGGCAAGAAAATATCAGCTTTATATTTGAAAACAGTTTATTGAAATTATTGAAAATTAAAATAGTTTATTAATTTTAAAGTTTTTTTATTAAGGCACTTACGCTCACTTTTTATTAGATAATTGTGTGCTAATGTTCAGTTAAATATATTTGAAAACAATATTGAAACATCTACTATTGAAACAGTTTAAAAACTTTAAATTTTTAATAGTTAACCACCCAATTCTTTATGAAAAAATTGTGGGGAAACGTTCCGTTTCTTAAAAATGTAAATTTATGATGCCAGAAAATCCTAAGCAAATCTTTTTTTTCTTCAACACTTTCGGAGGCTTCATTTAAATGCGATACAAGAAAGGAAAACGGCTCTTCAATGTTGATTTTCTACAGCTGTTCCAGTGGGATTTCGGACCTATTGGACCTATTAGCTCAAAAAGCTATTAGGTCTATTAGTTTAAAAAATTTGAACGATTTTGTAGCATATGCAACTATTTAAATTTGATTCGCTCAGGTGTACGATGGGATTACGAGAACGTTGAACATAAGGCATTTGTTTCTTTTACATTTCTGTGCACATTGAGAGTTTTATGTCAAAATAAACTTAAAACGCCTTTTTATGTCCTATTAAACTCATTAGAACATACGATAATCGCTTTTTGAAGCTACGATTTATGCAAATACGTGCGTTCATTCTTCGGAATTTCAATTCTCCATACATTACATTAGAAGCTAATCACAAAAATTTGCAGTTCAATATCCACACAATGGCATTGGTGTTGTTGTATTACACTCGACACCATGCAGTATGAGTCAAATGCTTGCAGCGAATAAGTCACGTACGCCGCACAGGATGTAAATTGTGTGTGTGTGTGTGTGTGTGTGTTTGCAGTCCTTGTTTTGTGTCAAGTACCTGCACACAAGTCAATTCAAAATGCAGCACAGGATAAAAAGGTTGCCTGCGTGTAGTCCTTATTTTGTATCAAACAACTGCACACAAGTCAACTAAAAAATATGTTCATTTGTCGCCCCTTTGAGTAGCGCACCTGTCACCTACAAAGCACCCTGCAAATGCCTAACACTTGGAGCAATACTTGCAGATACATGGCTAATTTTCATGCCGCATCCTCCGGTCACCCCCCAACCAACAGCGCCAACACGCAATTTTACAGTTTGCGCTGCTGCAGCGGGCAATGGCGTTGCTCGACTTCTTCTATTTTATCTTCTATTTTATGTGCTTTTACGCATTTGCCAGCAACGACAAATTCAATTAATACAGACTCGCGTATGTATTTTTAGCAAAATTCATGCCAAGCTCTTTGTCTTACCTTCGATTTTCGGTGGAGTTGTCGCTGTTTTATTGCTGTTGTTGCTCCTACAGCGCGGCCGCTGCTGCTGTATGCGCTGTTGCCAAATCACGAGATTTCCGTTGACTTTGTGCTAATGCTGCTTGTATGCGCGTTCCACTTTTTTATTTAGTTGAATGTTTCTTTGTCTTTTATTCTTTGGTTTTCGTCTTGCTGTCCAAATGTGTCTTGTTTCTAACGCCAAAAAATATTTAAACAATTTGTTAATTTTAGCACAAATTTGTGAATGGTTTCATCTGCGCGCACAATATGAAATGCTCAAACACTGCACCAACAAAAACAAACCACTCGAAATACGCTAACAAGATAACCAGACACTGCCTGCTTACGGCGCTGGCTTTTGTGCAACTGAATTACTTTAGCCAAAATAATTGCCACAGCCCAAAAACTCACTTTACTGCTTTGCACACTCGAATGTCTGATGCGTCTCGCTTTTATCTTTTTGTTTTTGAAGATTTTTCTTTTATGTAATTTTTCTTCTAATGTATGCGTTGCGCTTGGACTCTGCGTAGTTGTGCAAGGGTTGGTGCTGATGCGGCGAATGGCACATCCGCACGGTTCAACTGCTTGGCTGGACTCAGCCGTCAACGGGGCTGGCGTGGTGGTTCTGCAGTTTTTTGTTTACCTTCTAGTCGCTTGTGTGGCCACCATTGACACATGTTCATGAGTCACGTAGGCAACTTGTGGCATCAGCTGTTGTGACTGTTGCCAGTTTGGAGCCTTTCACTTTTCAGGCAGGCAGCTGTTGGCGTGCGGCTATTTCATGAATGCAGCTACCTGCAATTCTCCGAAAATATTTTTACTTACATCTCGTTATTGCACAAATTTTTGGTTTCTATTAGTCACAGCTTCTTTAAAACTTTTTAAGAACTCTCGCGCGCTTCTGGCCGAACGCGCGTGCTAAACGAGGCTGTCAAATACTGTTGACAACGTGGTGAGTGCAAGGAGCACAGATGTATGTATGACAGAGAAAGCGCAGTTTGTTTGGGTTTTATATGTCAAACTCAGCACTGTTGCATTCAAAAGCATTTGTTGCTGAAAAGTGAATTTGGCAGCAACTTCGATTCGAATTAAAAAAAAGTGAATTATATGCTTTGGTAGGATTACTCTCACAAGTGTAATTTTCTCATCAAAACTTAAATAAGCAGTGTAAACTTAAGTTTTATACATTACGAATATGTTGTTTTAAAGTTACAGAGTATTAAAATTTAGTAGTAAAAATGACAACACTGTCCAAAATATTCAACAGCATTGCCAGCGCCATAAATCACATTGTTTTTAAAAACTTAAAAACTTTGGTAGCAGTTTTAAATTCTGCTTAAGTACGAGGGCAGTCCGATAAGTACTTAGCCCCACCGCCCGATGGTGCCACTATCGTAAGAGAAATTTACTATCGTGTGGTACATCCTCGTAGACGGCTACTGTCAAAATTTCAGCCATATTGGATTTGTAGTTACAGTGTTATACAGAGTTACAGTGCCACTATCGTAAGAGAAATTTACTATCGTGTAGTACATCCTCGTAGACGGCTACTGTCAAAATTTCAGTCATATTGGATTTGAAGTTTTGTTTTGACCGCGTGTGGAAACGAACGTGTCCGCGGATTTTAGAAAAATGGAAAAAGAGCAATATCGGTCGGTGATTCGATTCTTGTTTTTGGAAGGGAAATCGCGCAGCAAAATCAAAGAGCGCTTGGATGCTGTGTACGGTGTCTCTTCTCCTTCAATGGCGACCGTCAAAAATTGGTTTAACGAGTTTCAACGTGGTCGCACGTCAGTTTTTGATGAGCCACGCCCAGGTGCCACAAAAACGGCTACCACGGAGGATAACGTGACAAAAGTCCACGATCTCGTATTGGCAGACAGCCGATTGAAGGTGCGCGAGATAGCTGAGACAGTCGGCATCTCAAACGATCGCGTGGGTCATATCCTGCATGAAATATTGGGTATGAAAAAGCTGTCGGCTCGATGGGTGCCGCGTTTGCTCACTTCGGACAACAAGCGCATCCGTGAGACCACTTCAGAGCAGTGTTTGACACTGTTTAAGCGCAATCCGAAGGAGTTTCTGCGTCGTTTCGTGACCGTCGACGAAACATGGATTCACTGGTACACACCAGAGACCAAGGAACAGTCGAAACAGTGGACTTTGCCCGGCGAATGTGCTCCGAAGAAGGCAAAGACTGTCCTGTGATCGAATTGCAGAAAAAACGGCCCCATTTGGCGAAGAAAAAAATGCTCTTCCACCATGACAACGCACCAGCTCACACCTCCGCCGTCGTCACGGCCAAATTGATCGCATTAGGCTACGAACAGCAGGCCCATCCACCGTATTCTCCAGATTTGGCCCCGTGTGACTTCTTTTTGTTTTCAAACTTGAAAAAGTCACTCGCCGGGCAGAAATTTGAGTCGAATGAGGAGGTTATCGCCGCCACGGTGGCCTACTTTGCAGATATCCAGAAAACGTATTTTTCAGACGGGTTAAAGAAGTTGGAGCATCGCTGGGTCAAGTGTATCGAGTTGAAAGGAGACTACGTTGAGAAATAAATCGCCACTTTTCCAAAATTTTCGTTTTTCTTTTGTAGGCTAAGTACTTATCGGACCACCCTCGTTATCGATTAATAAAAAAAAGAGCAAATCATTTAAGCAACTTTGAATGCATTTATGTGTATAACGCGAATGCATTACAAAATTATCTAAAATATTAAATAATATATTATAATAAATAATACATAATTAAATAATATATTAATATTAAATTATTTAAATATTTCGTATTGTTTTATGAATTGCACCCCCTATATTTATGTTTACAAGTTTTAAATTATTTAATATTCAAGGTTCATATGACAAACCATAACGTTTATCCTTTTTATGGTTTAAGCACCAAAAATTAGATATTTAAAATATAAGTTCTCACTGTTAATGGTAATTTCTCGGTATTTCAACATTAAAAAAATGTTGTTGTTGCATTAAAAAAATAGTTATATCATTATTTTTCTAATAACAAACAAATAAATATCGGATTTATCACAAATAACAAACAAATACTGCGTTTGTATATCATTTTACTTAATTTTTGTTATAGAAAATACCATTCATCCTTACTAAACCATAAAACTTCGAAACCATTTTTATATATAGAATTTATTACAAAACAACAAATAAAAACTTTGTTTACATATAATTTTATTTACATTTTAATAATTTTAGCAATCTACCACCTCAGCTAAGTAGCCTAAATTCTAAACAAATTGTTTAATAACTTTGTAATAACTGTTTAACTTGTTGTTCAAGTCCTCGCGCTGTCCAATTCAGACGCTTCAGCTTCCTCCACATCCTCTGTAAAACATAATTCCGTTACTAAAGTGCCATTTTGTTTGCAATTCTTACAATGATCACCTACGCTTGTTACCGGGAATACGTCTTAAGCGTTCCTGCTCCACAGCGGCAAAGTATTCAGAAGCGGCCTGCTCACAGGCGCTTTTAAATGGTGCCACATTCACCTTACCATTCAACATAGTCGGATCGCCCTGCTCCTGACCTTGATTCGTCTTAACCTTAAGCTTGATTTCGCGCGATTTGGCCTCCAGAATCTTTTCACGTCGATTCTCACGCTCAAACATCTACAAGAACAAACAAGTGTGTACTTGAGTGCGTCTTGTCCACTAAGTATTTAGATCCCTGCTTATTGAGACCGAAAACCACTGCCACTTACAGCCGTTAGTAATGGTTTGTCATTCTTGGCCGACATCACCATGTTGTCGGAGACCTCAATGAGAAATGTAGCGCCCAATTTGCTGCCACAACTGACGAATTTGCCGTTCTCATTGGTGCGCACACAATGCAGCGGCTCGTCGCAGACCTTTACCGTTAGCACCGGCTCATTTTGCTGCTGCAGCAGATCCCACGCGTCCAAAACGCCATCCATGCGCGTTATAAAGAACAGCGAGACTCTGTAAACAAACTGAAATTACCTACGGCACATGCAGAACACAGGACCACTTTGCACTTGGTGTAACTCCAGGCACCGTCCGTCAACATGGCCGCACTACTCTTTGTCCAGATTATGGAACTCTCACGACAGTCCTCCGACCATATGCGCGCACACCAGTCACCCACCGTTAAGAAATTCTTTACAAAAGCCGGATTACGCGTTATGGCATAGACTGGGCCCAAATGACACATCATCTGCAATTTATAGAAATTCAAAGGCCCGGTTTTTTGCGAACGCTTCCGATTTCGCCTTACCCGGATTTGTATCTTCTCCATTGGGGTCTTGCCCTTACGATTGCACGAAAAGAGCATTCCCATTTCTGTGCCGGCCATGAAGCGCGTCGGTATTGTGGTCTCGTACTCCAGCACCGAAATGCCATACGAGCGCGCCAGATCCTGCTCGTCGGTGCGCACCGGATCCATAAGTAATCGGTCCAAGGGTTCGCTTAGCTTGCGCGTATCCCACCATAGCACCTGCCCATCGGAGCCGCCCGAAAAGAATTCAGTGCCACTTTTCGAGTTATTCCACAGCACCGAGTTGACTGGATCCCGATGGCACACTTCTCGTTCGCTTATCATCACCGGATACTTGCCGTGACGTGTATCCCAAGCGGCCACTTGGCCGTTGTACATGCCGCTCACCAAGCTAGTGGGATCCTTTTGATTGTACTCCAAGCACACGCATGCCACCTTCGGCTCTAATGTCAGAAACGGCTCATTGGGGTTCTCAATCTCCCAGATATATGAATTGCATTTCTGTCCAGTCTTATCGCCCTGGAATTTCATATCACAGTGGCTGACGGCCATTTTAACTCCACCGTCTGGCGACCAGGACAAATGCGTGACCGGCACATTGATGGGGTTCGGATCGCGATACACGTTGACTGTTCGTGAGCGACACGGCTCGGGCAGTGGCGCTGGATCTAAATTCTCGAAATAACTCTCATAAATATTGACCGCATTATTCTGATGGATAAAATGCTCCATGGGTTTGGTGAGATTCATCACCTGCGTAATGTAATTTTCATCTTTTTCGATTTTGCGCTTGTAGCGCACAGTTTGCTCCGGATCCGACATGACAATATCCTTTGGCCAGCCGCCCTCATTGTGAGTAATGCCCACATGTTTGTAGGTGGCCCGTTCAGTGTTGGCTTCGCTGAGCGCCATTTGTCGTGTATAATGTGTAATACGATGCACGGGATTTTTGAGTATGTAATCCTTGGCCAACTCCTTTGTGGAACCCTCAGAGAAAAGTACCTCGTCCTTATCCTTGAAGTGCACCTGGCCACCAAAGGCGCGACGCTCCTTTTTATAAATATACTCCATAGTTTCTTAGAATTTAATAGAAAACTGCAGAAAAGTGGAAGCAGTCACTAGTGCTTGGTTGTTGAATCAATAATTTCAGTGAATGGTGCCTAACGACGAGGTTGCTATTAAAATGCATTGGCAAATCGCTGCCAGAATAAAATTGGAAATATTTGCAACCACAATTGTTCTTTAGTTTGTTCCTTTTACACCAAGATACAAAAAACGCAATTTTCAGGCTCACATAGAGGAAATAAAAACACTCACTAGTGTCTCACTACCTGCCAATGCTCTCAAAAATTAACGCCACAAAACATTTCTTGCCGCTGGCAACGCCTTTCCACTGTACGTTAAATCTAACGGAAATTCTGCTAGCTGCGCACTGAAAAAACTCATTTCCGGTTTCGTTCTCTGCCCGAACGCATTCAAATTCCACACACTTGTTGTATTTCGTTCAAGAAAATGGCTGGTATAGTGCCCAAAAAATTGGTTGAGCTAACCACTGACACCAACAACGCACTAATAACTGCGCTGGTGCTGACCAAAACTGAACCGCGCTCGTTTCTCTCCAAGCAAAGTAGCGATTATCGCGGCGTCATCAGCTACACGCTGCGCGACACCAAACGCCACATTGTCAACTGCAAATGCTGGGGCACTCGCGAGCATGTGACGGACTATCATCGGAAACTGAAAATCTTCGACATTGTCGATGTAATTTCGCCCAAAATTCTACCAGCTTTTTGTGCCACCAGTGAATTATCGGGCGCCACAGCAGCGCAAGCGACGCACTTCCAGCCGCTGGCCACATTGCCCTACACGCTGGTGCTTAACGAGGGTGAGGGGCGGCTGTGCAAGCACGACTACCGCGACATGGACTCCTGCCAAGAACTGCGCAATTTGACCCGCGTACCGCACAGGCCGCTCTGCAGTGCACTCAACTTGATGGATGTGCGTGGCAATACGGGCAACAATCTGCAACCGCAAGGGCAGTTTGTCGATTTGCTGTTGGTGGTCGCTGCACTGCGGCCGTTAAGGGAGTTGCGCAGTGCGCGCACCGGTGAGATGTTGAGCTGCCTGGAACTGATAGTGGTCGATCGCAGCTGTGTCGAGGGTATGGTGCTGACTATTTGGAATACCGATTGGATTGAGCGCGCCCAAAAGTATTGGCAACCGATCAACACCATCCTGCATTTAGTCGACGTCAAAGTGGCTTATTCGGATTTTCATAAAGCCGCAACGTTGGCCTTCACCGCGCGCACCTTAGTCTACGAGAATCCACTTGGCACGGAGACGGAGATGTTGGCCGCGTTTGCTGCAACAGCGTCGATTAAAGATCGGGATATGCTCGCGTTGGCTGGTGCCAATTCACTGCCACAACGTAAGAACGCAAACACTCACTTTCATGTGGGTACCCATAGAGTGTAATGTGTATTCGTCTAAACATACTTAACGATATTTACATTTTCTACAACTGTTTACCTATTAAGCGTTGTTTTTACATCACTTTGTAATATACCAACTCTTTAAATTCAACAACGCCTAACTCCTTCAAGCTGGTAAGGTTGACCATGATCTACATGAACAGGTCCTACATGCACCTGTAGCGAAAAATCAGATAGATAGCAGAACTCTGCAGCTTTCCAAAGTTTTCTCGAAAGCAGAGAAAAGCGTTGTTAAAGGGTGACTTTGAAAACAGTCGACTACGTACAACTATACGATAGTCAGATTTGAAAACCAAACGACAAACGAAATTCACTAATGCCGCTTTCAAATATTGCTTGTAGCTGAACAAATTACACAACAAATGACTATCAGGCAAATCTATGCTCGAGCCGAAGGACATCTAAAGGACGATTCGGAACAATTCACGGCAGTGCTCTATGCTATGGTAACGAAATTCGATTTAGATGGCACCAGTCTGATTACCAGCAAACGGTGGTAAGTTCAAATGTGTGATGTAAATTTCAGGATTAAATTTCAGTTAGAAACTTTAAGAAAAAATTATTATTATGTTATTGTTACTGGATAAATATTATATTTTTGCAGCAAATCCTGTCATCGCCTACTTTCGAAAAATCAATTCCTCTGCGACACCGATCAATGCCAATTGGCCATCTCCATCGACAGTAGTAGTGAGCCATATGAGGCTTTTTTCAACATCAACATTCACTTCAGCGATCACACCGGTACGCTAAGTGAGTCACGCCTAAGTGGGCCAGTGGCCGAACAACAGCTCGGCCTCACGCTGGCCGATTTTTCAAAATTATCAACGCAGCAAAAGGAAAAACTTAAATGGCGTTTCCTGTTGAATTACGTCGAAGCGAAGCTGCTCGTGAAGAAGCAGAATGCCGTACGCCGCAACTTAACCATTATCGTAGTCGATGTGCACACAGTGCAGCTGGACACGTTGGCTCGGAAAATATCAGTATTTTAATTGTGTACAAAAAATACAAATGCAAAGATATACAGTTAAAAAATAGACAGTGTCATAATTATTTTCTTTCGGACGCCACACTATGGATAGCCGGGGGCCGCCCCCTCGGCCTCCCCCTCCTGCTGTTCTAGCAGTTGACGCTCATATTCGAGTTCGAAATCGGTGCGTTCCATGACGAACACACGATCCTGCCGCTTCTTATCCACCTTGAACGTTTCTTCCTTGAACATTTTCATTGTTTCTCTGAACTCCGTATCTCTTTCGATAAGTTGCAAAAATTGTTCCGGATCGTCGGCATCGAGATCGGTCAATAAATCGACAGTCTCCTCTGCTTGCTCTTGCGCACGTTCTGCCTCCCACATGGAGGTCTTACGTTTGAGTTTAATTTCTTCAACACGACCCTCCAGTAGCTTGCAGCGATATTGTTCGCGCTCAAAAAGCTGCAAAAGTATTAACCATTAAATGGAAGAACGTGAACGATCAAATGAATAAATGTTTCACCATGGCTGAGGAACAAAAGAGGGCATCTTCATAATCAAAATAAATAAATAGGAAACGACTATTGAAGAAACTACGAAAACTTTGTGAATTACTGTAATTAAAAATTAATTAATTTTTTAATCGAAACTAAATAAGCTTTTTTACTTGGATGAAAAATTAATTTTTTGAATTGAAATTTGAGTCCTCGAAATTGAACGCCAATCTGAGGAATAAGACTTCAAACCACTTCTTTCTCAGCCATAGCCAAATAATTCTCCATCTAGAGCAACACAAACCTCAAAAAAAGTGTAATATCATATTCTTTCCTTTTGATTCTTTTCGTTTTGATAAAAAACAAACTTTTGAAGCATCTCTCTACTCACCCCCATCATGAGTGCCTTCTCTTTTACGGTGCTGTGCTTCATGGACTTGTCCAGCTCGAAGATGTGTATGTCGCCGTTTTCCAAGCCCACCGCCAAGAATTCGCCATCCGGTCGAAATTTGCAGAATGCAATTTTATAGCCCAGCTTAATGGTGAATATCGGCTTCCGCTGATGCAGCAACAGGTCCCAAAAGTCCAGCTCGCCCTTGGCGTCGCCCGTCACAAACAGCGAACATCGAGCGGTGCTCCAGGTGCCGCATAGCATCTCGTTCTTCTTCTTCACCAGCAGCGTGGTGGGCGCTGCCTTGCACTCCTCCGCCCAGATTTTGGCGCACCAGTCGGCCACGATCAGAAAGTTCTTCACGAAGAACGGATTGCGCTCGATGGTACGCACTGGCCCGCTGAACAGCTTGAAGTTGGACAGCAGCGTTTCAGTGGGCGTCATGCCTTTGCGATTACCAATGAAAATGTGGCCCTGGTCGCTGGCTATAATGAAGCGCACCGGTATCGTGTACTCGAACTCCAACACGGTTACGCCGTGCGCGCGTTCGCGTGCCTGTTCGTCGGTGGGCGTGGGATCGAGCAGCAGCTCCTGTATGGGCGTTTCCAGATCGCGACCATCCCAGAACTTTAGCGAACCGTCGAACGAGCCCGTGTAGAATTCCGAATTCGACTTGGAGTGCACCCAGCAGAAGGCCGACACTGCCTCGCGATGCGCAGTCTCCAGCGGGCAAATCTGCAGCGGCACGCCGCCAGTGCGCGCATCCCAGATGCACGCCTTGCCCGATTCCAGACCGCCCGCTATGAAGTTCTCGTCCTTGGGACAGTACGTAGCGCGGCGCACCGGCTCGTTGGCGTCCAGAATAGTTAGCGGCTTCAGCGAATTCTTCATGTCCCACACGAAGAAGCCATTGCCGGGGTCGCCTCCTTCGCCAGTGCGCTCCTGCGTGGCCGCCTTGGCGCTGGTGTGCTGTGCCAGGAATCGATCAATGTCTTGCGGTGCCCAGTCGAGCAGTGTGATGCGTCGAGTCGGTGTGTTCGGATCGTGGAAAATGGTGCGCTGTCGCGCTTCAAAGCTCGTTCTGATGTCGGCACCGGCATCGGCTGGCAGCTCCGCAAAGAACTCTTGGTAAATATTGACGGCGCTATTCTGAGACGTAATCTTCATGGCGTTGTGTATCAGATTGGGAACCTGCACGCCCCAGCTGTCTTCGCGTTCGATCTTCTTGCGGTGGCGCTGCGTCTGCTCCTCGTCGTTGATGTTCACCTCGCGCGGCCAGCCACCCTCATAATGGAACATGCCGTGCTCGACGAACGTCACATTCTCCGTCTCCATAATGCTGAATGCCTTCTGGTCGCTCAGCTGCGTGCCCCGATTCACCGGATTGCGCAGTATATACGACAGGCGCAACTTGAAGCTGGGCTGAATGCTCAGCATGAGCTGCGTCCGATCGCTAAAGAGGCACTGACGGCCAAAGCGGCGACGCTCGCGCGAATAGATGAACTGGTTGTAGGCGTGCATTGTTCGCTAGACGATAGGCGGTGCTGGCGCTGGTGCTGGTGCTGCTGCTGTAGATAAAGAATACAAAACGAGATGACGTTCTGTGCTAGAACGAATTTGTTGTGCTGAAAAAATAATTTGTATCGTTTTGCTTCAAGTTGAAATGAACAAAATTTACTCAATTGTAGGTGCTCAGTCTGGAGTGAAGATGTGGCTTTTGGCTCGAAAGATGAGTGCCAAATAATTTAATGGTAAAGCATTGGAACCAGGTAGATCCGCGCCCACCAGCCTGTCGGATTCTTACTAATAAAAAAACATTCCCCTGTTCGATGATTTGCCGAAGCAGACCACGTAGTGTGTCCCTTTTCCCACTAAGTGATCAAAACTATACTTTTATCCTGTTGTTTCGAAGCCTACGGGAAACGACGAAATCCGTTGGACTCACCCTGGGCCGAATGTGGTTTACTCACCTACAGACAGATTAGGTTAACTTAAGATACTTGCGAACCAAAATGTTTGTTAAGATAACTTAAGTTAACTACGTTATCCACACCTTAACCCTTTCGCTATTTTGTTGCCATACAGCAACATGTCACTTTGAGGACGTCTGTCCCCATTATGGTTTTTAAAATACATTATTTGTTGGTCCTTAGAATAGTTTAATATTTTAGAAATAATACGAAATTAAGAAACTGAATATTCAAGTTTAAAGGAGAGTAGTATGCGTGTTTTTTTAATGTTTTATCATTTCATAGAGGAAAGAAGAAGCAGAATAAAATAAGATACATTTTTAATTTGACTTCTTACTTCAATTCAAATATATTTTTTGAAATATTTAAGGTGAAGTAAATGAAGAAACATTGGACTTCCAGCTATGCAAAACAAATTTTTTTAAAGTAATTATTTCAGTCACATAACGATATGGTTGCTGTCATATGACAACACTTAAAAAAACAGGGTCCCGTAAAAAAACTAAAAATATTATTATGGGATGTTGTTGATATAACCATACATACATAAATTTAACTTTCCCCAGTAAAAGCCTGTAGCGAAAGGGTTGAGTAAATATTTGATTAAAACAAATCATTAACAATTTGATCGAACATTTAAATTTATTATTCTCACATAAATTCATGCACTATATATACCCGTCTCTCTATCTCTCTTTCGCTGTTTTGCGCATGCCTCGTTTCTCTTTCAGACAGCACAACGTAATTGCGTTTAATAACTGTAGCCCTGCCAGTTAAGCTGGCATTTTTGTTTATTGTTTGCAGTGTTTGATGCTCTGTTTTATACAACTTTTCAATATTTTTTCGTCTATTTGAAGAGTTTTAGCAATACTTTGAAAAATAGTTTCTTTTTGCATTTGTTTTGTTGAATTTCTCGTTTCCTATTGTATGAAATTGCTAAATAAAAGACTCAGTATTATTAAAGTCCGATATTCTCTTTTAATCCACACACACTATACACACAAGCTTTAGTACATTACAATCGGCAAGTTTTGAGACTGCACCCGCTGCGATTGCTTTATGCAAAATACTCGCGAATCGGGTTTCGATATCTCATTCGACACTCTTACAGACTATGCGACACAAAAAAGTTATGCTCATGTTTGCTTGATTCCAAATGTTTCAATACAGCTCATCAATCCGGTTGGGATGTTTCTCAAGTGTTTTTGTATTGTATGTATGTATTTAGTTTTGTAGTTGCTGCAGTGTGTGCTAAATTCTACTTTACGTCGCTTGACTGTACACGCGCAGAAATTTAGACATTTTTAAATCACATTTTAACAAGTTTCGTTTGAGTTTGCATTTTGTTTTTTGTAAGAGGACTGCGTCAGAAGTTTTAGTAAGGACCATTTGAATTAAAAAAAAAACCTTTTGGTAATCCATACACTTTTCAAAAAGTGAAAAACGAGATGAATTATATTGAAATCATACTGTGACATGAACTATTATTATATTGTATGTTTTTAATTATCAAAATGATAGGTGTTGGAAAAATTATGTTAAAAACATTAAATGCTGGGTGAAGTGTTAAATAAACTTTGATGCTGGGTATGTATGTATATAGCGAATAATTGAAAATTGCACAATGAGCCCATAACATAGCTCAAAAGTTCAATAGACCTAGAAGAAGAAAGCTTATGAGACAAAAAAGTAGAATAATGTTGAAAATATGTAAATGTGTAAATATTTTCCAATAAAAATCATACTGAAAGTGTTGAAATAAGATTATGTACTCGAATATTTGACAATAAAGACTGCTGCCATTTTTCCAAAACCCGATAAGAACCTTACTGTAATACAACAATTTTAAATACAGTTTCAACCTTTTGGTATCTTTTTGTAGGCTACAGATTTTCGAGGAAATGAAAATGAATATTTATGACAGTAAAATAACAGAAATACGAGCGAAACAATCAAGGAATGTAGGCTTTATTGGCTGCCTCTGTATGAGACACTTTTAGTGCGATTCTTGTCATTTCATGTGGATAGCGATAAAAGTAGACGAGTGTTTCACCAGCCCGAGCTGGAAATCGAACCTAAGGTTCTAAGTGTGTTGGTTCTTGACGCACACTTAGTTTAAGAAGCAATAGAAAGTTGAAGAAGGAACTTGTGCGCACTCTGCTTAAATGTATCCAGTTAAAAGTATCAGGAAACATGTTATAAGCCAAGCGAAATGTCTACCTGCACAATAAACTCTAAACATTTTTAAGACAGTTTATGTTGTTGTTGTTGCTTTGAGTTATAAAAAACCTATGAACAGTATGTGTTAGATCAGTCAAGCAATAGATCAATGTTTAGACCAATTAAAAAGTTTAACTTTAACTTAAAAGTGCCACGCGAACACAAAATTGGGCAATAAATAAGAAAATAAGGTAGCCAGCCGCCTGAAAGGTGCACGGAACTTAAAGGTTTATAAAATTCGAATTAAAAACAAAAAAACCAAAGGTTGAAAAAATACATCAAACATTTTTGAAAAATCGCACCACAATAAGTATTATACATAAAACCTCTTGTTTTTGATTTTTTGTTCAATTTTTAGTGGACACTTAAATCTGACGCAGTCCTTGGTTCAAAGTTCATGAAGTGTCACTTTTGTGTTTATAGCCTAAGCATGATTTATGCATGAAATTAGTAAACATATAGTTGAAAACAAATAATAAAGACATTAGCACTGAAATTGTATGAATAGAATTTCTTCTCGAAGCGAGCATTACTCTTGCATTGTTCAAGTAGCAGAGGAAAATGTTTTACGTAGCAGCATATGTGAGCACTAAAATATTGCTTATTGTTAACATTAACTATCGCTTTAAAGATATTGATTAAAAATATTGTATAAACGTGTGTAAGAAACAAATTTACGTATTTACTTATTGTATGTCAAAAATTCTTTCCGTTCGCCACATGAATAAGGAGAGAGAAGACAAAAAAGCAGTACTCTTCTCAACACTACGACAGACTTTGTTCGTATTCGTATTGAGTGTGTAAAGACTTCTTTTTTATTGTTATTCTACGTAGTGGCAGTTTTGAATTTGCTTCTCTTTTCTAAACAATTTTTAAATTTCAAAGTTAGTTTCATAGTTTATAGGTTAATGTGAAGGTGCATAAAATGCAGACAATGGGACATTAATGTATATAGATAGTACTTAAAATATTAAAAAATGATTATAGTAAAGCAAGAAGAAAAGTTGTTTACATAGTTAAAGAGTTAAACAAAAGTGAATGAACTACTTCCTGAGTTAATTTAAATTAATTGAGTTAATTTTTAGCTAAAATTAGCCCTTAGAATGATTGGTTTTGAGTTCATATTTGCTTAAAGATTAATGGAGCAGGGTTTCGTTGTTAAATTGATTCATAAAATCTAAATCAATATAGTCAATTTGCAATATTTCTTATTAAAAATAGTACAACACTTCCAATAAATAAATTCAAATTTGTTCAAAACGTTTGGACAGCTGGGAATGAAAAGCTCGTTCCACAATTCATAATCAACATTTTTAAATCACAATTTATTTCTAAAATATTTTGATTGTTTAGTGCAACTCAAGTGCCTTCATATGAGCCATTCACAAGCCAAGCTGATGAGAAAATTGATAACAAGATTTTAGTGCTATGTTACTTTTGGAACGCAGTGCATTTGTGTGACACTAAAATCTTAAAAATATCCAAATATTTAATTAGTTTAATAACTGGTTTGTGAAGGCTCTATGCATAAATTAACTCAGGAAGAAATTTGTTCATTTGTGCAATATTAGAAATAGTTTAGTTTTAAAGTTTAATCAAACAAATTAAAATACAATCAAATCTTTACGAAACAAAACAATAACTAACAAAATTTGTTAGATAACTTAAAATTACACACGAACAAAATAGTTTAATAATAAACAACTTAATTTCCTAATAGACCACAGTTTGCATGATTTTCGTGCAAATGATTTATGTGGGTGAAACAGTCAGTCTGCCATTAGATGCCTTCGAATCAAATGTGTCCGTTTGCAAAACTCGAATAAATACGTTTCGTGTCGTACACACATTCATGTTAAATCCGCTCGTTTGCAACGTCATCGTCTCTTCACCGCTTCGTAAAAATCATTTGCGCAAAAATAAATTGCCACAAATTTGTTCATAGC
This sequence comes from Melieria picta, assembly GCA_964056695.1. Lineage (NCBI taxonomy): Eukaryota > Metazoa > Arthropoda > Insecta > Diptera > Ulidiidae > Melieria > Melieria picta. Next base: position 48,427,678 of record OZ057399.1, read on the forward strand.
GATGCGATTTTATGCGAAAAGTTGCAGCAATTTACAATAATCCACAACTAAAATTACAAATTACACGCAAATTTGCCGCTTCAAATTTGTTTGCATAGTTTACAAGTTATCACTGTTTGTTGTGTTTGTTTAGTTTTTAAGCATTTCTTTCGTTACGCCTTTCTTACACAGGTCATAAATACATTTGTATCTCTTATATGCAATGCTCCCACTTAATATTACCGTCGCCTGTCGCTGCCGCCCGGCGCGCCCCAGCGCACCACAACACAACCCATGCTTGCTGTACAATTTACAATGAGAAGAATTTGAGAAATTGCGCCGGTGGCACTGGCTGCGAAACAACCAACTGCCCGCCGGCGGCAGCCTCCTCCAGGCGCTGCCTGTAGTCGGGACATTGATCGACAATGCACGGATGCCCGTCGGACGGCCAGAAGAGGCAACAGCAGAAGCGGCACAGCGACAGCACTTCGGCGTACTGATAGTCTTCGCGCAGTCCATAGGTGCGTTTCAGTTGCTCGAACAGCTTCTTCCAGTCCTTGACATCGCCCATTAGTTTGAATTTGTTCAGATCCAGCACGGTGTTGATTTGCTTCTGGTTGAAGTGAAAGCGCGTCAGCTCACGCCAGATGCGCTGCTCGGAGACCAGCTTAGCCATCAATTGCCAAGCATTGGCGGAGGCCTGCAATACACAAATTTGCATGCGATAAGTGATTGTGAGTGCCGGAGATGTGGAGAAACACGAAAACATTGAATCATTAAAAAATATTGTTATTAATAGCAAATTACATATATAATTAATTTTAATGGAGATCTTACCTCTAAATCTCGATGATCTGCGATGCGTAAAATGATTTCACGTATGCACTCCTCGGGCAGATCGTGCAGTTTAGGACGTATTTCTGGACCGGGCTAAAAATTAAATTGCAATAAAAGCGGCATTAAAGTGAGTAAATTCATTGAAACTTAAAAATTTACTGTAAATTTTAATATGAAATGGAAAACCTTCAAAAGGAGCTTAGCTATTAAACAGGACACCGTAAGCGGTATCTGATTTTTGGCTAACTTTAACCCTTTCGACCCCAAAGTTGCCTGAGAGCAACTTCACGTATTTGTCATTTTATAGCAAAAGCTACGATTGATTTATTTGTTTAATTTAAGTAGGCACCAACAAATTAATATTTTTAAAAGTGAATTAATAGCAAATTACAAAAATGTTACTGTTATCCACAAAATAATTTCCAATAATTTGCAGCGATATCAGGGAAAGTTTGTGTTCTAATTGAAGTCTACCAATTGGGCGCGTTTGATCAAAACCCTGTTTCATTAACCCTTATTCTCATACCCAAACTTACTAACGTCGTTTGGCACCCGGGGTACCCGGGTACCCATTTCATGAAATTTTTAAGTTTTCAATATAGAAAACAAAATTTTTTAAATATATGATTTGTTCGCTTTTCACCTAAATAACGAGGATCCGGAAGGTAAAAAAAAATTTTTCATTATTTGTCAGTTTTTTTCACGAAAATACATCGCAGTGGGCACCCGGGTACCCGGGTATGAGAATAAGGGTTAATAATGGTTAAATAAAATCAAAAAGTGATAATTTTATATTTTTCCATAAATATTAGATATTTTTTCTGTAATTAAAAAATATTGATACAAAATTTATTTAACCCGTTTGAAGCTGAAATTGTTCAAAAGTAAACTAGCTCTAGAACTCTAACAAAAACTTCAAATGTGGTGTGCACACTTCATGATTTAAATACCAAAAAGTAATATCGAGACAGTAATTTCGAAAGGGTTAATGATTTTGTTATTTTAAATCAATTAACGAATTTTCCACCAATTTGGGCCCTAAAAAAGCAAAAGTGCTATTCTATTTCCGCCATTTTTAATTTCAAATGTACACGTGGATGTTGGCAAGTGTGACTGTGTGTACCCACCTCTTTGATTTCGATTTGACTAGCCACCGTTTGTATGCGTTTTATGGTCTCCACGTGCTCCTGCCACAGATTCGTGCTGCCCAGCGGTTTGCCCCAGCACTTTTGATTTTCCTGATAGACGATGTTTTGAAGCTGCATGACCAGGCCGCGCAGCACGTTCAAATGTTGCTGGTTGTCGTTGACTGCGGGCGCCAATTGCAAAAATACACAATTTGGTTGTTGGTGTATGTTGTTGCCGCAGCAGTTGAGTGTCGTAGCGGAAAATGCATATTTGCAGCAGCGGGAAATGAGAAGAATAATAAAATTAGTAACGTGTACGAAACGAGTTAACGGCGCTTTGACTGATTTGACGTGATAACGGCAGCAACATGCAACGCAGCGAGGCGCAGAGCAAGCATTGACTCACCGTGCGAGGCCACCACTTCAACAATTTGCAACAGCTGCCGCTGCGCACTGCCCGACAGGCTGGCAATGCCTTTGTGCGCCACCAGCAGACGCAGCAGCGCGCAAATATAGTGAAAACGCCGTCCATCGCGCACCGAACTGCGAAAGTCGAGGCGCCGCACCGCCTCGCTCAGCCCATTGAAGCCGGCTATTTCGCGTGTGCAGCGTATGGTGATGTGGCAGTGTGGTGGGATAGTCTCTTCGGTGTCGACCTCGTAGCTGTCCTCGGAGGTGGACGGAAGTCTGCAAAATCAAATCAAATCATTGGATAGGTTAGTCAACTCGAATAACTCGACTTTTCAATTACAGACTGAATGCTGAATGGGCAAATATGGTTCAACGAAGCAAAAGTAATTAAATTACGACTCTTTTTACTTTCATACCAAGCAAAATGTTGAAGCAATTAACGGTGCAACATAATGAAACTCTGCGCCCCACATATCAAATTACACTCCTCTTAAATTTAGTTTCTGCCGCAGAGTTCGCACCCAGTCAAGACACCATCAGAACAGCCCATGTTGGACATGGTTTCTATTGGCGCTGACTAAAAATAAAACTGTGCTTCTGTGCTGTGTGTGTGCACCGCCAACTCCAGCCACCAATTTCCCCAGTCTCGGGTCGGCTCGCTGGCAACGCGCGTCGCCAGTTGTTATTTATTTATATTATTTTATTTCGAGAAACGGCCAACACTTAAAAATAGAAGTGCATCTTCGGAGGCAGCTGTCGGAGCTCAGGCGCTGCGCCTATGCGGCAGCTGCCCCAGCACGCTCCTTGTAATCCATGCGCGTAAAAATACAGCCAGCTGAAAGCAAGGTAAATGAACGCTTGATGCGCTGTCGTTGAGTGATTTATCTGTGTGAATCACTTTCGGTGCACACAACGTCGACCAGCTACAAATTTTGACTGCGCCTGTTGTGTGCAGTTTTGGCTGGGCGCTGCTTGTCTAATTGGATAGAAATGTCTGGAATGCACTGTGCCAGATGAGGAGGAGGCTGAAGGGCTCTGAAGGCCTATTTATATAAATATATATATATTGATTTACAAGAGTGGCACCTTTTGGAGTCTTAATTCAAAATTCATTTATTTTTTGTTTGCTTAAGCAATACTTTGCATTTTTCTTATTGGCACCGCTTCTAGGCATATGACTCCAAGAATGCCTTTTGTTGCTTACGTTAATCAATTGAGATCCTGCCAGGGTGGGTAACAAGCTCAATGCTAGTAATGGAAGGTAATGGGGTTAGGAGCGACACCTGTCGAGAATGGTTTGACTAAGTTATATAGGCTAAGTTATATATACTTACTAGCTGACCCGGCGAACTTCGTCTCGCACGATATTTGTTGTTTTTTATAATGAAATACGCGAAATGGCGAATCTATGGCGATGCAAATTGACGAAGAACACCAACTAATGAAAGAGGAGGAGCTACTGATTAACGCAAGTTTCAGTAAATAAATGGACTGCGCTTGAACCAGATTTAAATTATATGGGCGGTGCCACGCCCCCTTATTCAATACCCGCACAATGCCCTCTGTCGAAAGGGAAAATAGTATGTTCGTACTAAGTTTCATTGTTGAACGACTTATAGTTCAGCGAAATATTTGGGTCACAACAAATGTGCCATGCCCCTTGTCCAACGCCCACCAAATCTTACCCTCATCATTCCCTCTGTCGAAAGATATGAATAAATGGTAGGTTTGTACTTAGTTTCATTGCTGTGCAACTTATAGTTCAGCGGAATATTTGGTTCACACACCATGCGCCACGCCCCTTGTCCAACGCCCATAAAATCCTACCAGTAGAATGACACATCTATGGGACGACGTTATACTAAATTTCAATGCTGTGGACTTTACAATTTCGAAGATATTCCATTATTAAGATTTGGCTTGTATGGGTGGTGCCACACCCCCTCGTTAAATACTCGCCCCATTCTCTCTGTCGAAGGACATGACTAAATAGTAAGTTCGTAGTGAATTTAATTGATGTGTTACTTATGGTTCCAAAGTTATTATCTGAAAATGTTCAGAATTCACGGTCAAATATGGCAGGAATTTTCCGACTTTTCCAATAGATTTTCCGGAATTTTCTTTTCGCACGAATCTGAACTGACTTAATACGAATCGAACAAAAAAAATCCCACGAAAATCGGCCGTTCCGTTTGAGCGTGAATCGCTTACACACATACTGCCACTTTCTTTTATATAGAATAGATATTCGTTGCGGATAGGTAAGAGAATTTGATACGAGCGTATTAGAGCGTTGGTGTCTTCAATGAGGGCTGCGTAACTTCCCGTTTAGTCGTGCTGACACTGTGTTGTTGCGCTTGTAGGACCACTGAAAATTAGGATTTCGTGCTGCTCACCACAACTTACTGCAGTGTAAAGAATAAAAACGTATCATAAGGTAGGGGTTTGAACTGGGTTGATGGTATGGAAAACAATAAGAAAGAAGGAAACATTTGGAAAAGTAGTGGGACCAAGTCTTAAGTGGGTATCGAACCCACGATCTCTGAGGTTTGAGTTCAGTGCTCTTACTCTGGGCTACCAATACTTTAAGCTAATAAAAACAATATCCATTTGTTCCTTTAGTGGAAAAGATGTTTAAAAGTTAATTTATCGATAGATTTGGGCACAGCGCTCGTAAAGCTTTACATGTGGTTTTCTCCAAACCAGGGTTTTCAAACAGAACAGGTTGTTTTTTTAGACAAATTTAATCATATTTTTAAAGTAACGTCACAACGATATTCTATATGGGATTAAGCGGATTTAATGTAAACTGTTTTTCATGAACAAAATGTAAATTTTTTCAAAATTTTTTCTAAATAAATTTGATGTAAAAAAAACCTTCGTACTACCTTATTTAAAAGAACATAGAATATAAAATGTTTCCATGTCTTGAGAGAAATCTGTCCACCTGCTTGGGAGTTAAAAAAAACGATTTTAAGGATTGATGCTGCAATTTTCAATAAAAATTATAATGAAACTTTTTTCATACTTTAATATGTGCTAAATAAACCCTTTGAGAAGAATTATTATTTCTTTTTTCATAGTAACGAAATAGATCTACGGAATTGGCCATTTTTCGGCCCTTACTGTGGTTTAACGCCTTAAAGTTTCAGTCCTTTAACAATTGAAAACGTAACTGTCGGCTTGTTAATATTTAAAAGCTTAAAAACTGGGTCCCCAAAACATTATGAATTTTCATTATACTTAAACTAACTAAATATTTATATTATATTATTTCTTTAATATTTCACAACACACAAAAAAACAATAAAAGGACGAAAATTACAAATATGATATTTTATATCTCATATGCCATCTGCCTGGATACGCAAACAAGCAAAACTGTAGCATTTGAAGTTCTGTAAGTCTCAAAGAAATATTGAAACAACCTTCCTAATCAAACGATTTGCAGCTTGGTGTGGTTTTTGGGCCTAAGACAATATTAGAGCTGTTATTAACGAACTACAGTCACCATTATTTTCATTCAAAAACGCAATTCATTTAATGTCAACCTCTTTGAATATTTCCTTCTAATTTATATACAGATTCGAATTAATTTGTATTTTCATCTGTAAAAAATGTAAAAGAGAATAAGGAAAAAATGGTGAATGACTAAACATTCTCAAATGTTTGGTTCCCTCTCTTAAAAATTGCTCACAATTTGTTACTGTAAGATGGAAATTTCATGTCAAACGGCCCAAAGCAGAATGTAGATTAATTTCGTATACCCAAGCAGTTTGACCCAAATCAGTCAACAAACTGCCAATTACCAAACTGACGTTGATAGTTTCATTCAATTTAAATTTGAGTCCGCAACACTGAACGTGCATAGTTTAAATTTTCATTTATGCGCGGATGCTGAAGGCATTAAGAAATTTATGCATAACATTCAACCATATAAATATGTTTACAGCCATGAAGGAGCATGTTATTATGGCCGAAAAATGTCTGTGTCCCGTATCTGCGTTCTGCCATTTAAATGCAGTTAGTTGACTGGCACAGTGCAGGCAGCCAGCCAGGGCAAGGACATTTTCCATTTGCAATCAAGGTCCACAGTATCATCGTGCAAAGTGGCTGCCCCTGCCAAAGCGTCCAATCTGACACACACACACACACACATACATCCATATGTACTGTACATGCAGGTAATGCTGCGCGCAGAGTTGCCATCTCGCCGACAGTCATTTCGATAGTTAATGCCCACGAATTCTCCGGCTTAAATATTGCATTGTGCATGTACGAACCGCATGTACGTCGTGCACGCAAGGCGCTGCTCGTCCTTGATATCCTTGATATGTAAAAGGCAGTCGACCGTTGGCGCACTGCCTGCGCCCCCGCTTCGTGTGCCTGCTGGCTGTCCCCACTTGCGCACGTTGCTGCAAACTGAATTCCGAATTTCTGCTATTTCCCGCATTACGAATATTGACTGTTACGGCCAGTTTAATTACAATTGGCCTGGTTATCCACCAACAGCAATCGGTGACGCATGAGTGCGTTCGAATGTCATTCTAATTTCTTTAGATTTATTGCACTGCTCACACATGCGACGACAACGGATAAGCCCACATCCATCCGTACCAACCGTGCGGACATTAAGGCGAATTAAAAATACACCACACGAGTAAACGTTGCCGACAGACAATCGCCCATCAGCTGTGACAGCAGCAACAAATTGCTACAACAACACACCACCCATGTACTAGTTTTTAAATATCGGTTAGTTTGTGTGTGTGTGTGTGTGTGTGTGTGCAGCAGCCACCAAACAAAAGGACAAACCCCACCATACCAACAACAACAAGCTAAACGAAGTGCTTCGCCAAACACGAGCACAACTCACACAACAGCAACACAAGCAACTGTGGGAACTATAAAAGTATGGATTATAGTAAAATGCAAGAAACAACTAAATAAAGTTCAATCGCTGCGCTCGAAACTGGGTCAGTCTACGCCATACATGCATACAGACAATAATCTGTCAGTGTGTTTGTGTGAGTGTGTTTGCGCTGGAGTGGGGAGGCAGGGCAATTCTCGGTGGGCACATCACCCAGCGTACGAACTGGAAAGACCAACTTCACGCGCTGCTTCCACTTTGCAGCCGGTTTATAATGTGCGCCACTTCTAAGCCAATGCGCACCATTGGCTGTTACCATGTAATCGAAACTAAAAGAAACAAATGTGGCTGCTTGAAGCGCTCAAGTTGAGATTGTTGCCAAATAGCTTCTTAAGTTAAGAGTATAAACTCGTACGAAGTTTAACTACGATTTGATTAGTGACTTCCATATAGCGAAGAACTGGTGAAAGTCGTTCGTTTCGTTTGATTGGTTTAAAGTAACCTTGAATGAGCCCCTAACTAGTTTTTTATATAACCAGTGAGTACAACGTCCATTGCATTGGGTCGCATGGGGTGAACGTAGCGCCCATCCTTTCAATGTTTTAACATAATTTCTTTATAGCCTTCAAGGGTTACGGCTGATCGTTACCGGGTTACGGCCTGTCGCAAAAGTTCTCTTCTGGTTACACCGAGAGTTGACAAGGCGTACTCACGGTGGAAGAACCTCTTCGCCGTCGACCTCCAACTACCGCGTCGAACATCTTTTCCGCCGGAGCTTCATAGTCCATTCGGAAGACATGGTCAAGCCAGCGTAGTCTCTGGATGTGGCAGGGTGGCAGAGTATATCGACTTATATTATGTTTTTAATTTTTTGTAGGAAAGTTGTAAAGCTCAGAAAAGAGCTCTAACAAAAGCTGTCAACATCGACACACTGCAATTGCAATATCATTCAAATAGCAATCGTGTAACGTACACGTTATACGACCGCAAATTCAATGCAGAGATCTCAAGATTGATACGATCAAATAGAGAACCATGAATGGATCACAATCAAGGAATGCCAAATGAACGTTTGGCGAAGATGGCACTGAATGAAAGAGTAAGGAAGATCTCTTAAGTGCTGGAACAGGTGTTGGACATTTCACCCTGATTCGTAAAACTAACAAAACAATAAAAGAAAACTCACTCCTAAATAAACAAAGAGGAAGAGACGAAGGAATAAAACTAGAAGATTTTCAGATATGTATCGATACACATGAAACTGTTAAAAGTAGCTTTAGGAATGGTGAAAACATAACGTAGACGGTTCGTAAAATTCTGCTTTTGGTCTTCATATTTATATAATATATAGTAGTATAGTATATGGCGCTTCAAATTAGCCATTAATCATTCGTAAATTTCCGTCCAGCGCAGAATCTTGCTGGAAAGTCCACGGCTGGTTTTGGAACAAAGAATGGTTAAGTGGTCTTACAACAGCTTTCAAAACGGTTTCTTGGTAAACTGTGGCCGATGTTTTGACCCCTTGTTCGCAGAAATGCAAGACCCCATCGTAAGAGACACCCCACCAAACCATGACTGAAACTGGGTGATGACCCTTTTCGACCCGTGGAATCAGTTCAGATGCTTCCTTAGATGACCGTGCATACACCCTATCATTTTGCTTGTTAAATTTTTCCTGCACGGTAACAATTTTTTAATCGGTAAACAAGATTTTCCAGTGCAAGTTCTCAGCGTGCTTCACCAAAAGACGTTTGCATTTTTCCATTTTTTTTTTTTCAAAGCTGCAGTCAACAAATGTCCAGTACGGCGTTTGAAAGCCCCAAGTCCCAAGTCTTTTTTAATAATTCGACTCATGGACTCCCGGGCCATGATTTTCTGTTTTCGGAGCAGGCAATTTATGGACTCTTGCCTTGAACCCATCAAAATCATAACAGCTGGTGAAAATATCTGCAGGGAGACCATTCCACAATCGCGCTGTACGGGCCAGGAACGAACTTTCTCTGTAGTGCGTAGTGCGCTGGAACATCGTTTCGACGTGGAATGCATGGGCGCCAGTGTTCAAACGGGTTGCCCGGGGGAATACCCGGAGTGATGGCAGCAAGCTGCTCATCTCCACTGAGCAATTACCGAAAAAGTATCGGTAAAATAAAACCACACATGCCACGTTTCGACGATGTTCCAAGGAGTCAATAGAGCTGGATGCCCTACTATCCCCTATAAGTTTAATCGCACGGTTTTGCACCCGATCCAGGAGCTCTAAATGGGGTTTTGAAGCCCCTGCCCATAGGTGCGAGTTAAACTCCATTTTAGGTCGGATATAGGTGGTATAAATAATGCGGTGATCGTACGGGGTGAAATATTTTTTGCCTACATCGCCGTACTGTACCGATTAATTAAATAATTCTCAATCATTTCATAAAATTTTGCAGTAACAAATTTAACACTAAAACGTAACGTTCAAGTCAAGGATAATTTTCGGACAGAGTGTGCTTGCATACATATTTACGTTAGTTAGGTAGTTGCAAAATGGGGAAGGGGCGTCACTCTGGTGCATTGTGCGTTGTGGTCTGTGTGCGACTACATAAACTTGACCGAATTTTTTGGCGCTCGTTTTTTTTGTGGATCCTGAGGACTGCATAGAACGAGCAGCGCATACTTGATGCACATTTTGCCACTGCACGTCCTTCGCGCAACACCAACCCACCCAAGCGTACACACACACACACACACACATAGAGTCCTATTTACTGTGCCGCCTACTACGAGCACGCAACATGCGGCTCGCAAGGGTGGAGCAGCTGCACAGCGCGCGTAACGTAACTGTTTGCCAATTTTCAAGTTCAAATTATGTAAACTGCGATACCAAACGAGCATTTCGAAAGGTTGACAGCGGCAAATGTGTACATTAAATTGATTTTAGTTAGTCGTTGAACGATAACAAATTTATGCAAACTTCATCGTGATGGCATAAATCTTTGGTCAACTCGGCTGACGGGCTGTACGGCTGAGCTAAGATACTTTAAACGCAGTTCAGCGCATTATGGAATATTTTCCTTGCAAGATTCTAAATTTAGCTGAACATAAGAGAGCTGTCAGTTTCTTTTGTGCCGCTGTACGCGACGCGACTCATAAATTTTTATGGTCACAACCAGTGGCATTTTCTTCCACCGTAGACACGTTCGTTGCGCGAGAAAACTTCCGCATTAAACTGAAAATAGATTAAATAGCCATCGGAGCACACTTTTATGATTGTTTGGGCGGCGCTTTGGAGCATTTTCGTCTCTTCGCAGGCAACTACAACCATTGATTTTTGAAAGTATATTTTCGAAGCATATTTTCAATTAAAATTAACAGCCTGTGTTTGACGTTTTAGTGCTGGAAAAGTAGGTCGATTTTACACGAAACGCATTTACTATTTATACATAAATACTCGTTCAGAGAATCGGAACGGCCACATTTATTTCTTATCGCTCTTGGTGTCGAAAACGCTTTCGATCTGTGAACATTAGGCATTTGGGTCTGAAGTGCTTCAAAGTGTTCAACTGACGCAGAGGTCAAATTCGTGTCGTCATCAATTGATTCTGAGCTTTAAGGCAAATGAGAACTTAGGTGGCTATGTAGAGGTGTACATGAAAATAGACATCAGTACATATGTCTGCATATACAAACACATTTACATAACTTTTGTACTTACATATGGGTTCAATAATGTGTTTAATTTCCCACTTGTTGAATGGTGGCGCTGTTCACTTGCAAACTTCCAAATGCACAGACCACACATAACATACATATTTAAATAAATAATCTGTTGATGATGAAAAATTCGTACACAATTTCAAACAGTGCACTGCTATATAGAAATATGGGGAAAATACCAAGAAAAAACAAATTTGTTATGCATTATTTCAGTGCAAAAGTTCGCCTTGTCTTCAATATGTCTCAATTGTATTCAATGACTATAATAATTAATAATAACAATAGACTATGAATTCAAAGATGTGCTTAAAAGATATTGAAGAAGGTGTTAGGATTAAGGCTTTAAAAACCATTAATAGTTCCTCATAGTTTTCATACATCCGGTATCACTAAAAACACAGTACAGATTTATTCGTAGTTCATCGGCTAGTCAGTTGGACTGAAGGTCTTCCCCTCTGTAGATATTGAAGATTCGATTGAAAACTATAATTTCAAAGACACGCTGCAAAGAAAGGCCTCTAAAAACCAATATCTACGGAGGTGTAGACTTTCAGTCTGAGTACCAGTGATATCAGGTGGAGATCTGTTGACGAGTAGTGTTTCGTTAAAACAGATCCACTTTTGGCGAACCGTGATTGTTGAGCCTTGAGTTCAAGTAGCGAGGTTTTTTACTCAGATTTTTACTTTTACTCAGCCCCATGAACTCAGAGGCAAGGTTTACAAAACTTTATTCAATTTTTAACAAGCTTATGGTTTTGGCGGGAGGATACAAATTAAAAAACCAACTTCGGATAAAGAAATTTTATTGATATTGGAATAGAATCCGTTGCGATTATATGTGCTGAAGAAAATTGTTACAGAAAAACTACTTCGTAACTAATCGGTACCGGTTAGAAAGCAACTATTTACAAAAAAAAAGTTGAACGTTTTTATATTGCGTTGTTCCTGGAAAAAATTCAAAGCAATGACATTATCAAGTGTGTATCTGTACAAGAAATTCGAAAACGCCACGTTCAACGATGCTCTCTGAAATCAATAAACGTTATCGTATGATTTCAGCTGCAGTCAAAAACGGATCAAATTAATTTGGTTTACTGAAAATTCCCAAATTTTTGGGACAAATTAACAATAATCCCAGAAAACGGCAAATCTCTATTTTGCAATAAGTCACTCAAGACCAACAAGAAAACTCTTGGCTGCTTGCTTTACAATTCATACAAATATTTGATTTAAAACCCCGATCACTCGTTTCAGGTTCCGCATACACAAGCAACCATCAAATGAAGAAGAATCACCGCAAACCAAGCAGCGATTTAATATAACGGCTTTTAACAGATTTCAGAAGCTATAAAAAGGCACACAAACGCCTTCGATGGTCAGTGAATTGAATCAAAAATGCAAAACCTACAAAGCAAAAAGCCAACAAGAAGCGCCAACGGCGAGAAGTTTCCCCCTGCTTACGACGGGCTCATAGCCAAAGAGAAGTCTAAGTCGACCGCTTTTATGTCTTAAGTCTTATATGTTTGTGTAAAAGATTTATGTGTGTGTGTGTGCAATGTAATGCAGACATTTGAGCTCAAGTCGCTGACGGCCTCCACGCATGGACAGGCCTTCCTGTGAGCTTTAGACACATATTAATCATAAATCGCGCATTCCCATTCCGGTTCCGAGCTAACTGAGCGGTAGCGCCATAGGCGGCAGCACGCAAATGTCCGCACGATGAGCGCGATTTAGACACGAGATTTGTGGTGAATGCTTCAGTCATTCACATATAAATGTGCTGTGGCTTTTCCTTTTTCCATTTTCCATTTTCTTGCTCGGTTCGCTTGGCCTATGGGCTTTCGGTGTTCGCGTAGCGTATTTGCATTTTATGGACTACGAAGATAAGGAAATTATGCAACGTTGCAAAGGCGAACATGCTTCCTTTAGGTGTATTGTTTCATTTGTTTTTAATATAGATTTTTTTTTAAGCATGACCGAGAAATGTTTTCTTTGTAAAATGGCCAATAACAGCGGACGCCAATGCTGAGTGGTTTGTGCGTTGGGGTCATGGATTCGATTTTCCACACAGCAGCCAGAAAGTGAAAACAGTTTTTTCGGCAGCTGTCTCCTCAAATTTAAATAATGTCCTACATATGAAAATCTTCCAAGCTCATAGTTTGAAATTAGCCCAAAGCTAAAAGATAAATGATTACTTATCATTACAACCAGTCCTTCAAAATGGACTTTGTCAGAGAGAGCCCAGACAGTCAGTTCAATTTAACCTAATCTATTTAAAATCGTAGGCATTTTTAACGTTTAAGTTTATTTATTTATTTATATGTAAAATGTTTATTTACATGTAGGGCTAAAAATAACAACATGTGCTACCACGGCCGAGTCGATAACCAACCAGATGCTTTGTTTCACATACATAACCTCCGTGTTAGCACTTTAACAAAAAGCAATAACTGTGTATAGCTGAAATATAAAAGATAATTTGATGCTCTATTTTTACTTTTACACATTTTTACAATTTACATAGAGCGTCCTTGAATGTAATAAAAAAAATGTAAATTTCATAACGCTGCCATCATAGAAAATAAGACTTAAGCCTCTTACACCAAAGATACTTTTAGTACTTTCAAGGATTTCAACCATTATTGAAAACAGTCTGTAAAAATCTTAATCGAAGTAGCTGAGACTGAGCTGATTATATCAATAAAAAAGCTGTATTTTATGGTTTAGATGACTTCAAGGAATTGCATTTCCTAATTTTTTCCCATAGTCTATCATCCAAAGACATTCTGCAGTGCCGGAAAGCACTACAAGTTAGTTTTACTGTGTACCCGGTCACAAAAGCATTGAGGGAAATGAGGAACTGGACATTATTGCCGAACAGAGTGTCAGCCTTCCAGGTGCGCATATCAGCAAAGTACTGATGCGTCTACAAGTGCTTTCCAATCATTTAGAGGAAAAATGAGAGCCAGGTGGAACAACATAAGCTCCTGTGCCATTTCTAAAGCCATGTTTAAATCCTATGACGTTAGAGGAATGAGATTTTTACTAACTCTCCCAAGAACAGAATGCAGAGCCATAATAGGCGCACTACACACTGCTACATTGAGTACACTGCCTGCACGGAGATGGGCAGAAAGGCATCTCTGGAACACCAACTGTGCCACTGCCCCACCATCTCTGGAACGTGTCTAACTTGCTTAGCAGCGCCGATCTTTTCAAGACTCGAACAGATCTTGGTCTTGTAAGATTCATTAGTATTCTAAAAGATCACTACTTCAACGACAAATAAACTGAACTTCTACTGGCATCACTAAGGACCCAATAGGGTTTATGTGTGGCCAGTATAACCTAATCTATGTTGCGATTAAAGGAAACAATTCGAAAGATAGTCAAAGCGATTGACGGGACTGTAATGAATGGAAAGTTTGGTAGTGAAAGTGTAGCCGAAAACTCTCAATTGTTGATTTATCAACAATTTCAGTATTACAGATTTTAGTGAGTCAACTTTGGGCATATAATAAACTTCTGTTAACACTTCTTATGCCATGAAACTATGCCATGAACACTGCAGAATTTATACAGTTTCGATATACGAGTAAGTGCAGAGTTCAGTGAGAGAACCGAAAAATTGTGCTAATTTATGGAATACATTTCGCTATAATGAGGCACATTTTATTTTATCTGGTCAGGTAGTAGGGGCTACTGCGAAGGAGCACCCGTAGGAGCAGCCAGGAGTATATTTAATATTGCCAAATATATTTAGAACTAAAACAACCACATGGAATTCAAGAAAGGAAATTGTGATGATATCTTCTGAAGTGCTATTGATATTTCCTGAAGTTTGTTTGATGCTTTCTGTGTATTCTACTATTTGGATCAACATATTGTTGCCTTAATTGACAAATCTCATAATTTTTTGAAATCTCTTTTTGCGTTTTTGGATAAAGTACTTTCTTTGCTTTCTTCGAATAAAGTACCTTTATTCCGCCTTTCAAATAAATTACATTCCTTCCTTCGAATAAAGTACCTTCTTTCATTCCTTCAGATAAAGTAAAGTTGCCTTCTTTCATTCCTTCGGACAAAGTACCTTCCTTACTTCCTTCAGATAAAATACCTTTCTTTCTAAATACCCTGCTTTGAATTCTTTATGTAGATAAATTGTGTACATTTCCAAGGGAAAAAGCACGACTTTTGCTGCTCATAAAGGGGACATTTTTATAAGTGGGCCGCATAAAACTGGGGAATACTATAATGGTTTATTAAATCGATATTTTCTATCCTTATTTACTTCAACTAGAGCTTCTTTAAAACTATTAAGTTTGCAAAAAACAGAAGTTTATATCACCGTTTTGATATAACCATTGATCCATTAATTGGTCTGTTGATTCAGAGGAGAATCAACATTGATAAATAGATATCAATGCAATTACTTAACACAGACTCTCTAAGGTTTAATTCATCAGCTTTCCAATCCTTTTAGCATTCAACGCAATGATTTGCATTCCATAAATCATGCATCCTACGCACTCAGTTATGTACATAAATACATATATACAAATTATGTGCCTCTAAGTACTACTAAAAGTGGCGCATGCAAGGGGGATTTCGTGGGTTCAACCCCTAAAATATATAATATTTTGAGTGGCAAAAATGCTTTCAAATAGCATTGACCTCAAATGTTTCGTATGGATCCTTCCCCCAAAATAAAATTCTATGCGTCACTGACTACGTATATAACTTTACTGTTCGTGTTTAAGGTTTCGTTATATTCTCACTATTCAAAACTTTAACCCTTTCAGTCACAATGTCCAATATATTGGACATACAATTCATACAAAACGGGTTTATTTTCATGTTTTTAGTTTTTCCTCCTTGCTACATTCAAGGAAATCAACTAATAGCACAAAATCATTACCCATTTTCAAATCATTGTATTGCCATGCAGTAATAAATGGAAGATTGTGCTCTATTGAAAGTACATTCCGAAACAACCTTTGGTGCTTTATAACAATTCGATTTCGTATGGCGCGATCAATGAAATTAATTTAATTTTATTTTATTTTATTTAATTTATTATGAAATAATCGTAAATTAAAATGCTTTTGTTGCGCTGGGCATTTTACAATTTCCATTGATGACACGCTGATTAGGCTGCATGCAACACAAATTTCAACAAGACGAAATACATGGTTTGTCAATCGACTACACAAAAAAATCCATTCAAAATAAAAAAGAAAAATATAAATGAAAGCCCAACGAACGCAACACACTAAAGCCGCTTACAATTTCAGTTGCTATGATTAAACAACAAAATTTCAATAACAAAAAGGCAAACCAAAAATACACATAAATACTATAATAGATATATGTATGCATGTAAGTAAGTAAGTAGTAGATGTTGCTGTGCGGAGAAAAATGAACGCGCAACTGAATGCGGCTAAGCAGCCGGCGAGCCGTGGCTAAAATGCGCCGCGCACTCAGCCAGTGTGACTAACGCATTTACTGGCGCGCTAGCCAGTGAACCAATACAACAGTGAAATGAAGCAACCGACTGATTAAATTATGCAGCGAGCGTAAATAGTGCAACTTCTCGAAATCATCAAACTTAATTTACACTCAGCCAATTGCGGCCGCCGACATTTCTGCGGCGCATTTTGGAAAACGCGCCGTTTTTCTGTTTAATGCAATTAATCACTAAAATCGGCAAACAGACGGCAGCGTTTGTGGGATGAGGCGATGCGAAATGTGGGGTGTGCAGCTATAATTGTGAAAGCGTAAAGTTGGTCTCGCATTGCGAATTGCACGTATAGCAATTTTCGGAACAAAGAAACTGGCAGCCCATGTCTGTGCGATTAAAAACAAAACAACTTAACATAAGTGGGAAAAGTTTACGTATTTTTGCAAAATATTTCACAATGTGATGCAATCTATATATTACAGAGTATTTGTGATATACTTTCGCCGAACACCATCAACAGAAATCTGAGAGCCAACAGGCGAAGAACCTGACGAGAGTCTGAAGCAATCGAAGCGAAGGAAATGGAGAAGTTACATCGAGTCCACAAGGGAGTAAAAGTCGTGGACAATTGTGAAAAACTTGGAGAGAAGGTCAACACTCAGTGAATCAACACTGCTAATCAAGGCCAGCGCTTTTGTTGTGTCTGGTTTTGTATGCAACGTCTCGCTGAAGTATGAGCTCTGAATTCCACCTAAACTGCCCCCTTAACCTTCACACTGTCACTATTAACATATGTTAATATTTTTCTTTTCATCCGTTTTATAAAGACAGTTTTCATTTTTTGAGCAAAAGTTGGTAAGCAAAAACGTAAAATGGACTGTGCTTAGGTTCAAATGTGGAATAGGGAAAAGGGATGAATGGGGTTTCAGCCCCCACAATGTGGGCGAATTTATTGCTTTTTTTAAAGAAATGCCATAAAAAGTGCATTTTCAAAGATATTCTCACAAAATTTTGTATTTAAGATTTTTAGGTAATTCCACATCACATATCCAAATTTGAACATTGAATTTTGAATATGTTAATGTATGTAACCAAAATAGGGGTAAAAATTTTCATTTGTAAAAAAAAGATGGAAAAAATAAAATTTTTAGTTTTCTGATTACATATTTAGAAAAAGCTTGATAAAATGGCCACTGAGCCGAAGCCGCATGAAAATCGGAATTAAAACTAAAAAGTTATAGCAAAATCAAAATTGAAATATTAACAAAATGTTACTAGTGACAGTGTGAAGGTTAATCCTGCGTCATGGCTAACACAAAGGGATTTCCGGTTAAGTATTATTATTTTGCGATCTAAACTATTACAAAGTTTATTTTTCCGTTGTCCTGAGCTAATTTCTTCATGCTTATGAAATTTTACAATCTTGTACGAGGGTTGCCTTTTATGTTTCGGGATTTGGCAACTCTGGTGGTGCAATCTGGAAACTGACAGCTGTATCGTAAAGTTGGACATTTTTGAGGTTATAAGTACTCGGAACATTTTGACATACGAGCGCTATTTATATTATTTACAGAGAGTTGAAAAATTCATCTCGGCCCAAAAATGGAATTAAATCGTGAACATTTTCGTGCGATTATTTGTTACAACTTTCGACGTGGATTAACTCAGCAACAGTGCATAGATGAACTTAATTTAATTTTTGGTGGAAGCTCCATCAAGGACCAGTGTTTATCGATGGTATGGTGAATTCAATCGTGGTCGTAGTTCACTCCAAGACGAATTTCGTGAAGGTCGTCCAAAATCAGTTGTTGTTCCGAAAACCATTGATGCTGTGCGCGAACTGATATTGTCAGATCGTCATGTGACCTATCGTGAGATTGAGACAACTTTAGGCATTAGTGGGACCAGCATACATTCAATATTGCATGAACATTTGACTGTAAAAAAAATTTGTTCGCGTTGGATCCCACACAATTTGTCAACTGCTCAAAAAAAGACTAGTGTCGATTGAATTTTTCAGTTGCCAAATCCCGAAACATAAAAGGCAACCCTCGTATAAGTAATGACTTCGTTTTTAAAGGAAAAGTTCGGTTTGTCTTTTCGATCGTAAGGACTGTGATTTGTCGATCGGCCTACAGTCGATCGGTCGTACAATTTTGTGTAGTGATCACCTTGATTAGTTTAAGTTTTTTCTAGTTTGTAAAATATTACAATTTTGTGTCAGCGATGTTCTGGCGTTTAAAACAAAGTTTAGGTCCATCTGGTCAATCAATCAATCTTGAGGATTGTGATTAGAAGATCAGCTTGGATGGGCACAATTTCGAGGTGTTCAATCAAATGCAGCTGGCAGGCTGTCGCTTTTCGGATTATATACACGTCTTTATATAAACTATATGATGAATTTTTGTCACCATTTACCGTTCTCACAGACAGGATTGAATTCAAAAATTCAAATATATATAAATCCGAATGCAGTAATTCGATTACAACTTAATATATATTCGAACTATAATATTAGTCCATGAATATTTTGTTGTAAATTAGTCATGATTAGCGCCAACAGTTAAATGGATAGACTACTTAATTTGTTGTTCATGATTAAGAACAGTCAGTGCATAAGCAATTAAAGATATACACACAACGTATACGTCAATCTTTTGTACAATAGTTGTAATCAATACTAAGTCAAAATAAATAATGGCCAAATGCGATAAGATTATTGGCGACTTTCATTGTTATTGTTATTAAGTTTATTGAAGTGTGCTGCCAATTTGTCTACACAAATGTCGATGCACAAAAAGTACAGATATGAAAATGTGACTCATGGCAGCGTTTTAATAGAGCGAAATGCAATGCCAGCTGCCAGCAAAAGTTTGCCGCAATCTGATGCAACAATTCACCAATGAAAATTGCCAATTGCTGTTGGAAAATGTGTGTGGAAAACTGAAAATTGGCGCTTCCGCAATTTTTGCAAATATTTTTCGATTGGGGAAGCATTTTGCGCTGTGTGCAGCAGCAGCTCGACAAACAAGTAAAAGCGAAAAGTCCGCCGCAACCAATCAGCCACAATGCAATCTTATCATTCGCTTCCGTTTCAGGTGCGATGCGCTGCCAGCGAACTGTTGGCTGCACAATTGTAAATGAACTTTTTAATTGTCGCCGTTGCGTTGTGGGGCGCAAGTGACTTCTTGAAGTTTCGACCCGTTCAGCGTGAAAACCTGAAAACTCTGCATTGCCTACTTACCGCTTTCGCTTGCCGCACTCGAGCACTTTCAGTCGTTCCCAGCCCTCGTCGGTCTTGACCCAAGCCTCGCCGGGGGAGCGCCAATCTTTCGATATGAACGGCATGACACGGTCGCCTTTGTTGCTGTTGGGCGCCTCCGTTCGCTCGCTGACAGTGTCTGGTTGATGTTGATTGATTTACCTGAAGCGTTCTGCTTCTTTTGACTTGTTTGTTTTTGTTTTTTAGTTATTCGAAGGAAATTTGTTTAGGACTTTTGACCGTGTCGGTTTTGGATTCAAGTTTGTCTCGTAGCAAAAATTGTTAACCGTGTTTCTGGCGCAATTTTTGTATATTTTGCAATTGATTTAAATTAATCTTAATTTAGTTGTTTGGCATTAGTGTTTTTAAAATCGAAATTCTTATGTTTTCTGAGGACGGCTGCGCGCACGTTACTAGTTTTCACTGCTGCAAGTAATTTGATTGAGCAATTTTGATCATTTTTTATTGTGTACAACAATAATTAAAATTATATAAATACAGCAACAATAATTGTTGTTGTACGGTAAGAGTTGGTGTAGGTGTGTTCAGTCAATTCGCGTTTTCGTTTCAAGCAAAAGCAGCATGCGAAGATGATATCAAATACACACGAAACGAGACAGATTTGCCCTAAATAATTTCTGAAATTTGCTTATATAATCGTTAAATAATATTAGCTATGTGCGTACAAAATAAGACCTAAACAATATGACTCACGTAACTCGTGCAAATAAAAAATCAACCAAGGGGAAATTAATTTTCCATAGCGAGTTTTAATGCACTGAATTTGAAATCGGTGTTTTAAAATAATTGCTGTACTTTTTAAGATTTCGAGCTCGACCAAGATTAAGGCCGGCTTTACAGAACTCAAGAAAACGTTTCACAAAATGTCACATCCGATTACACAGTGCAACAAATTAAACAAAAATTCGAGGGACAAAGTCAAACATGAGAAACATTCGATGGAGGACCTCAGTACATAAAAAGGGATTTTTCCCGGGAGGTTCGATTTTTTTTAAATGCAGTTTCAAGATGGCGGCATAGTGCTCCTAACTGAAATTTGTAAAACTTTTGAAACTTTTGTAAACTTTTTGAAAAATTGTGTAAAAAAGGACATCAAGGACATTACTAAATTTGTATTCTTTAATGTACAGAAAACCGTAAAATCTAAAATTATTTAAATAACTTCTACATAGTAACGAAGCTTTCGAAGATCTATACTGCATATAAATTTCATGTAAATCTCTTTTGCAGTTAAGACTCCACAATGTTTCAAAAATTATGCTTTGCTAAATTTGCCTTTTCAAATGTGGAAAGCAATAAGTCTTCTTTACGAGTAACTATACTCGTCATAACATGAATGCACAAAATATGGAAAATTGTTTTCCACTTCATGAGACAGCATTTTATGCGTGGTAAAATACACATACAGTGCGTTATTAAAAAAAAAACAACAATATTTGATGCATTACTGGAGTCAAATGACTTTAATCTTATCACGATTTCTTGTGTATAGTGTTTTTGTGGTTTTTATATCAGGTGTACAACTTTGCTTCCGCCGTTTTCCGATAGGTGGCTGTACCGGCTGAGGCTGGTTCAAATACATAGATGGTATTGCCTTTAAAGTGAGTGTGGACAGTGCCTAACGAATTGTCATCGCCGTTTCAGTGACAGTTGTTCTTGTTTTCGTATTATTCACGCTCGAAAATGTCCGTTTATGTGCCCAATTCTCGCCATTTGCGGGAAGTTTTACTTTTCTGTTACAATTCGCAAAAAAATGCAGCTGAAGCGCATCGAATGCTCTCAGAAACTTACGGTGATGCTGCTCTGAGTGAAAGAACGTGTCGGGAGTGGTTTCAACGTTTTAAAAAAGAAATTCACGGCGCCAAGGTTATGATTTGTATTTGGTGGGATCAGCTCGGTGTGATTTACTACGAGCTCTTAAAACCGGGTGAAACCATCACAGGAGATCGCTACCGAACGCAACTGATGCGCCTTAGTCGCGCGCTAAAAGAAAAGCGGCCACAATATCAAGAGCGACATGACAAAGTCATCCTCCAACACGACAATGCTCGGCCTCACGTCGCAAAAGTGGTCAAAAAGTACCTGGAAACGCTGAAATGGGAAGTCTTGCCCCACCCGCCGTATTCCCCAGATGTCGCCCCTTCTGACTTTGATCTATTCCGTTCGATGGCACACGGCCTGGCAGATCAACATTTTCAATCCTTCGAAGAATTGGAAAAATGGATTGCTTCATGGATAGCGTCAAAAGAGGACTCCTTTTTTCGAGCCGGGATCCGAAAATTGCCGGAAAGTTGGGAGAAAGTTGTCGCTAGCGACGGACAATACTTTGAATAATACATCTGTAAGCACTTTTTCGCAATAAAGCTTTTAATTTTGGAAAAAAACGGCGGAAGCAAAGTTGTACACCTAATAATTTTTGCGCCACTTCAGTAAGCCTGGCATAGGGATACCAAACATCATAGCCGTGACATTATGGAATTAATACGTCAATATACAACAACAACAACAACAACTATATATTGTCACAGCAACTATAGACTGCAATAAAATTTGCAAAGTTTCCGCATCACTCGCTGTTGATTACTGAGAAAACGGGTTGAATACGGTTTGGTTGGTGTGTCAAACACAATACACACATATTTAGTTGAAAACAAGGAACTAAAATGTAATATGCACAGCTAAAAAAATGAAAACCGAATATCTCTAGTTGTATAAAAATTCATTTACTTTAAAATTTAGGTTGAAATTGAGACTTAAAAGTGAGATTTCAGTAAAAAAAAAACACTCGATTTATTTTTTCATAATTTTAAAAATTCATTATATGGAGACAGAAAACGAATGAAAGCGAAGTTTTCAACTAAAAAATTTATTCATTGTAGAGAAATATTGACTATATGGAAATTCATTATAAGGAGAACAAAATGTACTTAGAATAGAACGATAAAGCTGTGTCTTTGAAATTAATGCATTATACGGAGATCTTCGTTATATAGAAGTTCACTATAGGGAAGTTCGACTGTAATAATTTTACTTTCAAAGGTTTGCCAATAACCACCGACCGGGTTATAAAAAAAAGATTTTCAAGTCACAAAGGGCAGAATAGACTACAATAGTTTAGTTTACATTAGTATCAAATCCCAAAAGTCACAAGGAAAAAATTTGTGCCAAGGATTTTGTCTTTTGAATTGTGGCTCTCTCTTTCTGAATTGTGTTTTTTGGATTTTTGTCATAAATCTATTCGAATCACAAAACATTAAGATTTTTACATACTAATATGTGCTTTAAATTCGAATTTCACGATAGCTTTTTTTTACTAGGGTTTGTTAAAATTCCTAATATTTTGATGTGGCTACAAGAACAACATTTCAACCACAGTGCAAGCTCGGTATTCGCGACTACCCATTATCGCGACGGCCCGGTTATCGCGACGGCTTAATTTTTAACATTGCAGGTTCTATAATCGCGACCGTTTACGATAAACGGGGTTCTATTTTCGCGACTTTTATCTGTTTTTTTTTATTTTATTACAATGTCTATAACCAAAAAAGGGGAATCCCCGTCTTTTGGTATATTAACCTTTTTGGATTTTTAAGCCGACAACAGCACTATGAACTACGTGATTCAGCTGTTATTTTAAAAAATAATTTGCCAAAAAAGCAACTCAAAATATCCAATTTCTTTAAAAATGTTTAAAATGTAAATATATCAATAAAAACAATTCTAATTTTAAAAATTACATACAATTTTTCAATAAAATTTTGGGTTCTGTTATCGTGAAAATTCAGTTTTCGCGACAGTCTGGTTTTTAATTAGTCGCGAAAATCGAGCTTGCACTGTACAAACAATTTTAAAGATAAAAAATCTATTCTTGGATTCCTGTTACCATATGGCAACAATTTAGCAAGAGGGTTAAACATTTGTTAACAATCACATGGACCGGCAATTCGGGTGGTTTTTAAACCTAAATCGCCCATTGGCTTTGCCGCACAGAAATGCTACAAGTGGACACTAATTGGCGAACTTCCACGCCTATGCATTTGACGCCACCAGTAGCCGTTGCAAATTTCCAAGCCCAGCTACCCTACACGAGGCACAGCTGGCGCTTGGCAAAGTGTAGCGTGCCCGTGCTGAATTAATGGGACGCACTCGTGTGGGGCAACTGCCGAACGCAAAGTGAAGTGGCGCAACGTCATCGTTGTCATGGTTGTTCTTGTTGTTGTTGTTGGACTTTTTATTATTCCATTTGGGGGTATCGGAATCGGCATTGTGTGATAGACAGCTGATTTCTGCAATTACGCTTTGTGCGGTGCTTATTATTGTTGTTGTTGCTGTTGTTATGGTCACTATTATTGTCTGTTGTTTCTTCCCGCATTTGCTTTGCTTTCCACTTTCGCAGCAAAGTGAAAACAAACAAAAAAAATAATCAAAGCAGCAAAATGTGAAAGAAAAACGCAACTATTTTTTCTCAATTGTTAACGACGTAAATATCTGGTTTTGCGTTTGTTTGCCTTTTGGCGTTTGGCATTTGCGATTTTTTGCCTTTTGACTTTCGCGTGCAACCCGATTTCCGCATTTGCAACGCAGCGAATTTTCCACAATACACACACACTACTTCGCGTTTTTCTTGCTTTCCTTGTTTGATTTTTTTAACTTCACTTATAGTCTGTCGAGGCTGGAGCAAGAGAAACGGAAATGCTCCACGAAAATGCAAATTCGCGTTTTCTCTTGTGGGTTTTCACAACCTTACGTTTCGCACCTTTCAATTTGTTCACCGATGCTGTTGTTGTTTTATCTTTTTACAACACAACCACAACAATGCAACTCGCACTAATCACAGCAACGAACTAAACGGCCGATGTTGACAAATTGCAGTTGGGATTTGCTGCTGCTGTCGACGCTCCAAAACGGATTTTGAATTTCTGCTTCACTTTTAACGTTCCACACGAGACGAGCCACAAAAGTGAACTGAATGCTCGAGTTGAAGCGCAGCGAGCAGGAAAAGTCGACGACGCTGTTCACGCTGATGTTGTTTTTGTTTGTGTTGTTGTTATTGTTGGAGCTATTGGAGCCAGGGGGGAAGTGAAACTGCTAGGGGGATTGAGGAACCATTTCGGAAAAGCGTTTCCCTTGTAGAGAAGAGGAAACGCAAATAAACGAGCTGTGAAAAGAAAATTGCAGACCCTGAAGAGTTTACAGCATTTGGTTAGTTCGTATATATTTCCTAGAAAAACTTGAAAACAAAATATTTTGAAAGATTTTACAAACTGTTTTAAGAAATGCTTTACAGTAAGAAATTAAGACATTTTTATTCAAACTAAATTCAAATTACTTTAATATATTTTAAAAAATTTTAAAAGCTCAACCTAACTAAAACTGGGCAACGCTAAAATCACCATCTTCATCTTTTAAAAGTTTACGCAAAAATTACCCGTAAATCGAATGCGTTATATATGCATAATTCTAATCTAAACAAACAATAAAATTAAATTATTATTTATGAGTGTTGGCAGCTCTCAGATTATTTTCCATTTGTTTTTGTACATGTTTCGTTATTCTTCGTTTCTGTTTTGCTATCGTTGTCTATGAGTTTTTCACGAAAGAGTAAATTGAAAAGGGAGCTGCCAGATCGAAATTTGACTCATAGAAAACGAAGAGAATGTTTTAAGAAAATAATCTTAATGTAAAGTAACGGGAGTGTCTCAACATTATTTACAGAACAATTTTTTCCAATGAAATACTACCGTGGCTACGAGGTATTAAAATTAAGATACGAAAAAGAAAGAAATTGTTTGTATATAAAATAAAATTTGTAACAGCGCAATATTTAAACCAATGCGATATTGCTTGGGAAAATTATAAAATTATCTCGGCAAATGCCAGGTTTGCCTTGTCGTTTCACTAGGCAAGCTACACTGCCATACTCAGCACACTAAACACAGCTCTGAGCTAACCTCAACTTTTTCGGACTGTGCCCAAACAGCTGATTGGAAAATTCTGTGAGATTACGACGGAATACTTCATGCGGTGAAAAAAGTATTTCACAATTTACAAACCGAAAATTGACTACAAATCAGCATATTTGCAATAAATAATGTCTGCGCCTGCTGATGAGAAAATACCAAAAATTAAGTACGGCGATAGTGCGCCCAAGCTGGACAAAACGCAGCTAGAATTTATGAAAATCATCGAACAGCAAAATCTGGTACGCGTAGAAAAGTTGCAGCGTATACGTAGGAACAATCTGATAACTGCCGGTGTTTTGGGCGCTTCCGTACTTGGCATCTACGCCTATTCCATGCTGTCCGTGCAGCAAGAGAAGTTCTTGGACGATTTCGAAGAGCCGAAAAAGGTGGAAGTCAAGTAGAGGGACGTAAAGTTAAAGTTTATTTTGTATAGTTAGTAAGCAGTTCAGTTCATAGTAATTGTAAAAAGCAATCGACTGTTGTATAATACAATAGCAAAGAAAAGAAGCGATAATTATTAAATGTTATAAAGGATATCCTGAAGCAGAGTTGCGTCAAGGTGAGCATGAAAAAGTGAGGTTAGGTATACTGCAAATAATCTATTTTATCATAATTTATGTTTTGTTTTAGCTTAAAACATGTCACCAAACGCTGCCACACGTATTCTGAACGGTGGCGTACGTTTGCCGCCACTGCCCACCATACGCGACCTCGTCAAGCTGTATAAGTTGCAGGCCATTAAGAAGCTCAGCCAAAACTTTCTGATGGACGAGCGTCTGACAGACAAAATAGTAAAGGCTGCCGGCCGCATTGATGCACGTGATACAGTCCTGGAGGTTGGACCGGGTCCGGGCGGCATTACGCGCTCGATACTGCGTCGCCAGCCGCAGCGCCTGATACTGGTGGAGAAGGACGCACGCTTCATGCCCACTCTGGAGCTGCTCAAGGACTGCGCGCGCCAACTCAATACACAAGTGGATATCTATGAGGCGGACATTTTGCGCTTCAACATAGAAAATCACGTGTGGGACAGCGAGCAACGTCTGCACTTGATTGGTAATTTGCCGTTTGCCATTTCCACGCGGCTGCTGGTCAACTGGCTGCGCGATTTGTCACAGTGCTCTGGCGCTTTTCGACGCACTGACACCAGCATGACATTGACCTTTCAGCAAGAGGTGGCCGAACGGATTTGTGCGCCGCTGGGCCACGCGCAGCGCTGCCGGCTATCGATTATGTCTCAGATCTGGACTGAGCCTGTTCTGAAATTCACCATACCGGGTAAGGCATTCGTGCCCAAACCGGATGTAGACGTGGGCGTCGTGAAGCTGATTCCACTGAAGCGTCCAAAGACGACACTCGGGTTCGAGCTGGTCGAGCGCGTGATGCGACACATTTTCAACATGCGACAGAAGTACTGCAGACGTGGCTTTGGCACGCTGTTTCCGCCAGAGCAGCGCGAGGAGATTACACAAACGCTTTTTCAACTGGCCGATGTGGAGGATACACTGCGTCCATTTGAACTGTCGGTGGATGAGTGTCTGCGCTTGGCGACGGTATACGCGCATTTCCTAGAGGACCACCCTGAGGTGGGACAATACAACTATCGCGCTCCGAAGCAGACAATGGGCAGTGCCTTGATCGATTATGCAGATTAATTTTGATCAAAGTTCGTTTACCATATATGAGACGGCTTCTTTGTTTATTGCTTTTTTATTTGCTCGTTTGATGAGTTAAACGAAAATGTTCATTTTTGCAGTTGTAGTAAAGTTTATTTTAAAATTTGTAAAATGTTCTTTGTATTTGGTCAGTAGAAAATGGAATGTTTATAAACCTAATGTTCAGCTAAATTTAAAATGCTGAATTTGCAGTGGGGAATGCGTCTAAACGCACTTGGACGGACATAATAATGTGGTAATCCACCACAATAATTGTTGGTGGATTACTGCTCGCTATTAAACGATATTTTTGCTAAACATTAAACATAAAAATACAAATTGGACGGCAGAATTTCACATGTCTTTTGGGTGCATGTCTAAAGAGCATATCACGCGTTTAAATGGGGGTAATATAGTGAAGTATTCACTACAAAAATACGCTAACAAAATCTTTAAATAGTACACGGATCTAGAGATTCAATAAGAACTATTCGACTTTCAATAAAAAGGCACTTTACGTTGTTCAATTCTACAACTCCCATCCTCTACTTAAAGCAACCATTTGCCTAGCAGCAGCACCGCCAAGCCCACCGCCCCAACAACGCCCATAGAGGCAGTCGACTTCAGCAACGCTTCTGCACCATTGCAGCGATGATCCAGAAAACAAAAACAGAATGTTACATCGGTGAAGAAGTCTCGTTTCACGTCGTGCTCCTTAATGGTATGATTTACATAGTTCGCCAGATGCAAGTCCTTTACAGCCGGCCGACAGCCCTCATATTTGTCGGCCGGTATGTCGGAGCGAAAGCTGAGTGCGCTCAAGCAGTCGCGTGTTATTGTTTCCTTGGCTATAGAAAAAAAAACAAATGTATGAGTCAAGCTTATTAGTTTTAATTGTGAGTGCGCTTCAGTACCTCCGCGTTTCTCCACCACCTTCACGCAGATATCATTACTCTCGGGACACTGTTCGCCCAGGAAGCCAATGCCGCGCCAGTTGAACTTTTCCGCACAGCCAGGCGTTGCCGATGTGCAGCGATAGCACCAAATGGCCAGCCCTACAAGCACACAAATTGTTAGCAATATTTCATTAGCAACAGCAAAAAACATGGCAAAGGAATGTGGTGCGCCTTGTTCACCTTCTTGCACTGCCAGAACTGCCAATAGCAGCAACATGAACACAACGTTACGCGTCATTTCTACTTGTTGAACGTTTGTTTATAATGCAACTGCAATATTTAAAAACTGTGTACACTAAATTATAAATTAACAAAAATAACACTTTTGCGTCGAAATGGTAAACAAAAAGTAACAACGCCCAATGGGAGCTGACTGTCGCCGATGTCACCACTAGAGTTGCCAGTGGTGATGAGTAGAAGATTTTGAATATTTAAATAGCCAAATTGTAAAGGTGATTCCAGATCTGGCAGCAACAGGTTAGATTCCCAAGCAGAGTTGCAAGGAGCTGAATCGAGAAAATACCAATATTTGAAAAAGTTCGGCCAACTAACTCGCCGATTGTTAGATGATACTATAACTTTTTAAACAATGTTCCGGATGGAATGGAAAATGCATTTCGTTTATTTTTAAGTTTGTTTCTCAAGTTACAGTATTTGCAGGGAAAAATTAGATTTATTTAAATAAATTCCTTAGAACTGTAACATAAGTTGGAACATTAAAAAAAGTAAAAAAAAATTCAAAATAAATCTGATTAATAATAAGAAATCTTGATGGTGTCCATTGAAGCTTTTTTCAAAGCACCGTGCTTTAACATTTATATTCTTGCACAACTAAGACAACGAACTACATTAAAAAAATAATTAAATTAATAACATTAAATTTCATTAATATTATAAAAGTACAAACGAAAATCCACGATATATAAAAAAAAGTAGAAACAATGACGATTATTTTCAATTTTTGTATTTAAATTGCCTAAAATATTATTAAATAATCCATTTTATTATTTAGTTTTATATATAAACATGCATAAACATTTAATTTTAAAGGTATTTCATATGTGTAAAATCAATTTTATAAGTGTTAATTCTATCTTCTTTAAACGAATTTAAACATCAAAACTAAAGCTGGTAACCTTTGCAATACATTCATAATGGCAGTGCCGCCGTACTAAGGAAACAGCTGATTGATTTGATTTGTTTCGAACTGCTCCCAGAGATTGTGGCCGCCAAGTAATAAACGAATTTTAACCAGGGCACGAAAGCAACTGAAAATGGACTCTATTGCACCGCTGGAGGAGCTACTCACCGATATGGTGGTTCCAGATGCACGGCCAAACATGCGCATCAACGCGGATCATGTCACCATGCTGGAGGGCCACAAGAACAAGAAACAGCTGAGCCGAAAGCGCGCCTCCCACAAGTCCTCCATGCTGACACGCAAAGAATACGCGCGCCTTGGCCTGAACACGCTGCCCACCAGACTGCTCAAGTACGAGGAAGCGCTACCGCTGCATCGCCTCTGGAAGGGCTACATGCGCGAGCACTTGGGGCTGCGCAATGGTGACAGCGTGCCCGCTGTGCACGATCCCGGCTATGATGCGTTCAGCAAGCTGCTGGTGAAGACCGATTTGCATGGTGCCATACTACGCGTTGTCGACTCGAACAGTACAACATTTATTGGAATTACTGGGATTGTGATGCTGGACACGAAGAATGTGCTAAAGCTTTTGGGAAGTGACAATCGATTGCGCACTGTGCCGAAGAGTGAGTGCATCTTCAGCATGCAACTGGGCAATATGGAGTTCATCATATTTGGCAATCATTTGACGCTGCGACCGGCCGAGCGATCGGTGAAGAAAATTAAGAATTTCATTGAACCGTTAAGACGTTTGGGAGGCCGATTTTGAAATAGAAGATTGCAAAATGCTAATTAGTGAGAAAGCCTAAATGATATTTAAATGTAAGATTTTTAGAATGTTTATTAAATATTTGTAAACATAAAAATTGTGTTATTAAAAAAAAATATTTAAAAAACATTTATATGATAGAAATATTTCGGTTTTAATAACTTTATTGTTAGTAATAATCAGCTATTACCGTAGAGGAAGTTGCCACTAAACGCTTTTACTCAACCGTAAGAATGAGCATGTGGCATGGCCATTGACTTGCAGGCGGTACATGAATATTGCGGAGAAGAAACCATTGCAACACGCGTTAATGTCTGTTAACCCATTCGAGACCGATTGCACACCGTGTTATCAGTATTATCAGTTATTCTGAGTAAACTAGTCGTCGAAATAAGATTTTTCTGGAACTAATGAAATCTGTAAAGTACAGGAAAACCAAATTTGGCATTGGTTTTACTGTGTACCAAAAAATTTAAAAATTATCTGAAGCCTTTCTTACATGTAAAATACTATGAATATGCATGCTCGCTTCTGGGGACCGTGTTCGAAAAAAAATCGTCGTCTCGAATGGGTTAATCAGGCAGACTAATTCAACGTGAATGTAGAGCTTGTCAGTTTCTCTAAACATTAAGGACTGAGCTCATGTATATAA
The DNA here is from genome assembly GCA_964056695.1 of Melieria picta. Taxonomy (NCBI): domain Eukaryota; kingdom Metazoa; phylum Arthropoda; class Insecta; order Diptera; family Ulidiidae; genus Melieria; species Melieria picta. The sequence continues at coordinate 48,458,475 of OZ057399.1, forward strand.
TGATAAGAAGTATTTATTCAAAAGTGCTTACTCGAAGACGATGATTCCCATGAAACCTAAAGACTATCTTCAATAGGTAGCGATTTTGTGGTAATCCAGCACAAAATTTAAAAGTCTAATTTATTTCTTTTTTAAATTGATTCAAGAAAAATTACTTAAAACCCAAAGCTAGAGAATTGGCGCATGAATGAGAACTTCTTTCAAAGGCTACGTTCATTTTACTAACAAAAAAAATTATAAAATCTTAATTTTAATGTATAAATCAGCGCAAAAATAAAACACTAAAAATAAAGACATCAAAAGCTCAAATAAAAATGTAAAAAGCAAGAGTAATTACGAACAGAGGCAATTTTAATGCTATGTCCATCATGTGCCGCGCATTCAAATCGTTCACTGCGAAATAACGAACGTGCGCGTTTGGAGCTGTCAGCGGCCGCAACAAATCAAAATAAAATTCTAAAAAAGAAGAAAAGTCGCAGGACGCACACACTCGCCGTGGCAGATGACTCAAAGCGTCGCGCAAGACAATGAGGAGCAAGAAATCCAATCAATCAATTCAAACCAACGAAGGCGGAGATCATCAAATTTTCGGTATACACTGCCAAGAGCGGCTGTGAGTGGTGTTGGTGAATTGGCGGTTTGGGTGTGAACTGCTTGTTGGGGCCGTTGGACGACGCGCTTTGGCCAACAAGAATAATAACAACATAACAGTGACCAAAACAATTTATTGCTCAGCACTGGAATATATCGTGACTGCAAGAAGCATTTTATGAAAATTCTTTACATTAAAAAAAAATAATAATAATTTTATAAGGCAGAAGAAGACAACTCTCTTTCACTACGTTCTTTAAGGGGCTTTCAGTGATTTGTTTGAATGTATCAGTCACTTCAAAGTTGCTCTTTAATCATGTACGTAAGTGCTTAGGAATCCCATTTGTCTCTGTCATTGTTTATTTGCTTAGAACCCGAAAACGTTTCACTCGTTTCGGGTTAGGGCAGTTGGATGGATAAACTACTCGATTGCTTTTTTGTACATATTAGCTAGAAGCCACAGCTGGTCACAACCAGTTGAATATTTTTTGCTTTATGTTCCTATTGTCTTTAGTGTAGTTTTATATGCTGAAATAGTTAGATTGCCCAAACGCAGTTTTGGCTTCAAAATCTACAGCTCAAGCTTCAACCCCAGAAGATTTCATACTTTTAGTAAATTCTATATTCCTATATCTATTTGTATTCTAAAATCATTGCTTTGACTTAAGTAAATGCTTGATTTTGGTGCTTGCAACACAAAATTTTAGCTTCTGAAAATTTATTGGTAATAATTAAAATGTAACTAAAAGCTTTGCATTAAAATTAATCGCATCAATTCAAGTACTCTTTTAAGTTACAAAGTTTCGAAATGTTTTTTCTATGTGTACTGACAATGTTTGAATTACACATTCAACATCTGAAGCGTGCAAAATGTGCTCTGCATAATTTTCTGATTTGAACACAGTGACGACGTGCCGTCAGGCAGATGCACCCCAAAAGGTATCAATACAACAACAAAATCATAACATTAAACGTATCACTTGTTGGATTGAGAATATTTGGCATTCTTTTTATTTGATTGACGCGAAATGATAAGAAACAAATAACTTCTCTCAAACAATGCGAAATTGCAAAAGACCGAAATGCGTTGAAACACCAAAATGTGTTGCTGGATAAAATCAACCAATGAAAAGTTAAGTTAACACTTGTTTACACTTTTTCAGTTAAATTTTTTCCTATTTGTGTTTTTTTGATTTAAATGTATTTAATTTTTATTTAAATTATATTCCATAAATTAGTTTTTATTTTTAATTTATTCACAACATTATTTTCATTCAACATTTATTTCTTGATTAAAATTTTTTATGCTGAGAATGGTCGCGCGTAATGTATTTTATGAGCTGCCAATGGCGCAGATAATAAGGTGCCACCACGTCAATAGCAGCAAACATTTCAACAGCTTATATGAAACCAGCCTGTGGAATCGAGCAGTTTTTATTGAATTCATTATAATATTTGAATGAAAATAGAAAAAAAACAACGTTAGAAAATGTATTAAAAATATTTTTTGAGAACATTGAGCCATTCAAAACGTATATACACAACTTTAAGTGCTGAAAGCAGCACGCAACAAAAATAGTTTATAACGATTGTATTGAGACTAGAGTTCAGAGTTGTTGCGTATTTTAAAGCAATCAAGACAGCCTGGCAGAAATACGCGTTTTAGTTAGTTGCTACCTTTTTAGCTGACTTGGATCTGATGGTCAAGCAACAATTAAGGTATTTCGATCATGCCAGGTATCCTCAAAACTGGTGCTGAAATATCTTGCAACGCAATCAGGTATGGGTCCTCTGAGTTGTTGAAGGAAGTGAAGCGGTGAACAAACTTACAGGGAAAGGTGTATCTAGAACCATTCTGTGGTTTGGAAAAAGGAGCTCTCTCAATCCAAACCAGAAAGGACGAGACGACTAACCAGGCGATTATTGAGCCATATAAGAAGCACGAAGAGTAATCTAAGGATTATTATGGATATCTTCACTGAGCATTCCAGGTTCTATTATCACCTGCCTAAACAAGAAATTCGTGTAGACCAATATTGCTGGTTCTATAAGGGAAATGCCTTTTACCATTAGCCGAAAAAAATCATCTGGGAGATTACTTCATAACAGATGCCAATTGAAAATCCCTAGGTTTAGGAGTTTTACTAACGTTCTTCTCGGAGGCTGGATTTACAGATAAAATGTGAATTCAGGAAAGTGGCAATGATCTTTCTCTATCAAAAATAATACTTAATTAGCTGACTATCGAATGATGTCTGTAGAAGCTGCAAAGGTTTCTGACGAACCTTACCAGCGCAGCAGATATCGCGACATTTCGACATTCTCGAATAAGCTCCGATTCATCTTGAAATTCCAAAAATATTTCGATTTAGAGTGTTAGAATACCAAATGACTGAAAAGCTTCAATTGATTGATTGAAAATTGATTCCTGCAACTATTGACGGCTTAGGCGTTCACAAAGTTGTCTGCACTCGTATGGAAACGAAATACTAAAAGGGTTAGGATATCTATTTGGGTTTCCCACTAAAAAGACTGATGGAATTATGCACCGTGAATACGAAGTTTCTTACAATGTGGTTTCTGCGGCTAGCATTTATATTCTATTGCTTACCTAACCTAACTTAGCTGGCCATAACAATCTGTTGCCAGTCTATGCGTTGACTCCCATGCGTCTTTTTCATATAAGAAAGCCCTATTTTCGTATACATTAGTCGTCCGCTCCATTGTGATCCACTAATTTCAGTATTAAATAATCATTTCAATGGAGTTTCATCACCCATACGAACCATGTGAAGTCAGCGAGAATAAGCTTTCACGGCCAAGAAACATCTTTACACCTCAATTGTATCTTGAAAACAATCTATTATCAACAAAAACAAACTCTAAAATTCCCACAAAAAAATTAACTTAATTGTTATTATTTTTTGTGTCCGCAATGTCTAAAAAGCGTAACAAGCATAAATCAAGCATGAAAATGCCAAATGAAAAAGTAAACTGTCCAACTGCCGCTAAGCGCTTTTTGCTAATCCTTTTCTCTTATTGACAAATAATATGAAATGAACAAACAATGCCATTTTCCCCATATTTAACAATAAATAAATTAAGCTGTTACGCTAATGCTACAAATCAATCAATTTTTACGAGCCCCAAATCCGGCCGCCAGCGACGTTCGCGTTCACATTCGCCTCTCGGCATTTTGCAGGTCTTTCTGTGCCGAAGGCACGTGCATTCGGGAATTTCCCGACGCGCTGCTTTTTACAGTTTTGTGTAAAAGTTTAATTAACCTAAGTATTTTTAGCACATTTGCATATTTTTGCGGGCTTTTGTTTTGTCGAATCTTTGCGACTTTACGCGCGAGTGACCGTCTGAGTGATTGTTCGGCCGCAACAACACACACATGTGGAACAGCGTGAAAACCGCAACGTCCCAACGAAATCCGCAGGCGAAATGTCGTCTGGCGCCATTGCCATTCAACATCCATAAATCAGACTGTGTGAAATGTCGCATTTTGCTACTAATTATATGCTAAAATGTTTTCACAAGCAAATCAACTCGATGCCGCACCAGAAAAAGGTTAAAGTTTGTAAGCACGCAAAGCAACGTTCGCGAGCCGAAAACGCATAGTTGCCATCAGGAAAGTTGTCTTTCTTTAGAGTTGAGGTGGTTGGCAAGAAAAGTGGGCCAATTTAAGGGAGTCAGGCAAGTAGGGAAAATATTTAAAGCTTTCGGTTACTGGTAGGAATCGAATTTGATTCATGGGAAAATCATTCCTGGTTTTGTAGGACACCTTCATGATTTTGTGCAGAAAACCAAATCACCTATTAGGGTCATGAACGTGTAAGGAATTGGTTGGTGCACTATCATGATAATGTAAGATAAATTGGTAGCTTATCGAAAATGGCCATAGTCGTGATCGCAGTTTGATTTATAAAACACAGAATTTGATTGGAAGCATGATGTGATTAAGAGTGTTGAAATACAAATCCTGATTTTTGGTGTTTTCTCTTCTTACGCACAGGTATTTCTTCCAATTTTATATGGGAACGGCAAAAAGAAAAGAGTTTTCAATGCAAAAAAAGGACGATTAAAAGTAAATTAATAAATTAGAATTAAGAAATTTCATCAGAAAACTTTCTGTGTAAAATTCCGGTCAAAGCAAATAAGTAATCGCCGTCAGTTGATCGCTAAGGGTATTTTTTAAGTTTATAAATGATCCACCATTTGTCATTTTCTATATTGCCGAGATTTAGCGATAGAACTACATGACTGCATTCTTAGGAGAAAGCGATCTATTGACTGCGTCTTTTTCTCTATTTTTGCAAACTGTTTAAGATATTCTATAAGCTGCTGTAATAAGTTTTCCCCATGTTCCCTGAAACAGTCACACTGAAAGTTAAGTTAAGGAGGTAATGGAATGGAGCCATGTATTTAGAACCTTCTAAAAAAATTAATAAAATCAATTTAATAAAATAACTAAGCATTTTCCAAACTTGCAAGCAGTCAGATATCTGCAGTAACTGTGGAATTTGAATCATTCAAGTCTTGTAAAAAAGCTAGCAAGCAGTCTGATATTTGAAAAAAAATTACGATTTTGAATCATTCAAATCTCGTAAAAAAGCTTGAACAGTTTAATTTTTGTATCTGTGCTTAGATATGAATTATTATCCAATATTTTTGTATTGTATTCACAGCGTAATAGAGTACAGACATATTTAGAACGAGAATCAGTAAACGTGTTCGAAAGTTTGCTCTGTACATTTTGAGTCCATTTTTGGCTTTAAGTCTGAACAATCTTTTTGACGGCATTATTTATTGTCAAAGCAAAGTGTAATTTTTACCAACTTTTTCACTTTAAACTAATCGTTTGATATATATTTTGCACAATATTGAGCTTGAAGCAATTAGAAAGATGATGAATTCAACAGGCTATGCAGATTGTTCGAACTTTCTGGATATTCAGAAGATACAAGAATTCGGGCAGACCGGATTTACTGGCCCACTAATGTTAAGACCGGACCACCAATATGGACATTCCAATATGGATATAGAGATTTTTTTTCTATTACAATAGTTTCAGTATAGGGACAAGCCATCAGTACTGTCAGGCACTTTACTTGGACTACTTACTATATGTATGCAATGTTAATTTTTCTCTTAAATACAGACACACAGACGTGCATAGTTTCTAGGGAAACACATTCGCGGCGAGGAGGAACTAATGCAAATATGACAAAAAGGTCTGATTCAAAACCTGAGCATATACGTATAAAACAGCAGATGATTTCAGGGGAAAATAAACCAATCAGGTTGTTTATTTTGTCAACTAACGATCCAGAATTTATGAGGTCCTTTCATCAATCATTTCACTGCCCTGAAATCAGTCATCATTGGAGACTAAAATGTGAATGATTAGATAACATTGAAGACTTATATACTATGGTTCATTCAGCAATTGAATTAGCTTTCCACAGGATACCTCTCTCTCGGTTGCTTATACCTTCTTTGTGGTATGATCATCGATCTAAGTTTGTCGTTTAGCAACCAATGTGTCTCGTCAGCCTCTCTAATTAAATAAAACTTACCAAATGCAGCATCATGCGCACGTTTTCATCGACACACGCCTAGAACGTTACAGATTATGCCACATACAATTGTTGACTAAAAGGTTAGCTGTGTGTGTTTTGTATTTTGCTACTAATTAACATATTTATAAACCAACTTTTGACACCAAAAATCATTCAGCAATATCTGCTTCCTGGTCCAACTATTGGCAACCAATGTTTTTTGTACACATCATCATCAGCGATCGTGCTGTTTTATGTAATTTTTTCCATTTGGCGGTTTGATAATTTATGCAGAAATTCGGTCTGTGGCGTCTATTAGACGCCTAACTGCCGTCAAAAATACGTCGCATACGTCAAATCCATTTCGGCCGCCGGTCGTAAATTTGTTCACATAAAATTATAGTTGCCTTCATATTATGGCACAGGAGATTAGCTGAATCTGCGCTAACAGCTCGGCTCCGCTTGCTTTGGTTTAGTTTAATTTAGTTATTGGGAAAACTAGTTTTTTAGTGTCTGGCCATGGTGACATATGTATGTAGGTATGTACAGGGTGACGCAAAAGTCATCACTCTATCGGGAGATACTATAACATTTGTAAATGGCGGCAAAAGTAAATTCTGCTTTGACATTAATTCATTCATACATTCATTTATTCATACGTTAATGTATTCGTTCATTCATACATCCATTCATTCATACATCCATTCATTCATTCTTACATTCATTCATAAACAAATTAGGGCCAAAGAACACTGAGTGAGAACTTTTGCGCCACCCTGTATGTACATTTTTCAAACAGCATTGTTTCATATTTGTAAAAATATTCAAATAGTGTGATTTTTTATGGGTAACGTTTCATTTTCGAAGAGCTTTACGCCTTGTCGTTTCTGACTAATTGCCTACAAACCTTTACAAGACTGCTTTAAATTACTGTTACTAAAATAATGATTAATGAAAAAGTTTATTGAAGCTCTATTTAACAAAACAAAACGAAAACTATTCAGCACTCGATTGCAGTGTTGAAAACTGTGTCAGTATGACGCATTCAACTGATTTTTGGTAATCTATAAAATTGTCGAGGTTATTTGCGCACATCATCGACAAGTATGAATTATATTATGTAAAACGAGTATAAAGTTAAAACAAAGCCATACTCGCCATTCGTCAAAGTCACTGAACTGGCACGTTTGAAGGTAGTTTTACAATTTTAATATTTATTTTTCGAACGTTTTTTTTCAAAATAATGCCAACACGTGAAGCACACAAATCATGTACAATTTTAATGTTTAAAATACTATATGTCAAATATTGTATTGAAATATGCGAGTATGTACGGAGCATCGTCTGTGGTGGTGCGCAGTTGTTGAGTAAATTTTGTGTGTGAAGCATTCTTCAACTTTAAGTTGTTGAACGCAAAGTGATTCTTTGAAAGTAGTTTTTAAATAATATCTTTGTCAATATATGTAAAATTGACGTGAATTCGAGCTGGCACATATAAATGCATGCAGTGGCTCGCACATGATTTCATTTTGAGGGGTTTGTATACAAGTTTTGTGCCTAATACCATTTGAAATCATTAATATTTGTCACCCAAAATCTTTGTAACAAACATTTCGATATTTTGGGGTATGAACCCCACTGGATACATGTATATTCGTACATATGTTAACACATATAATTAATAGTCATCACTATGGCTCAGTCACTTAGGCATCGAATTGCAGGATGGTTCAAAAACAAAAGATCCACCAGAAGCAAGCTCAGCTCGCCATTACTTTCAAGTTTTGGGTTTTTTCAAGGTTTGAGATTTTTCTAAACTAAAGTTTTTCCAAATTTTTCATACCTTGGAGGCTTCCACACAACTTGTTGGTTATGATAAATAAATATTAATAGGTTAAATATATTTTAAGGAGTTTAATTGATGCCATCACCAGCCTATATGCGACTTTCGACATAATTTCTACTTCAGTTACTCAACAATTGGCAAATTTGTATAAATTTCAGTGAAACGAAACTATTTTAAGGGTTGAAGGCTTCAATACTTCTTAAAATGTTATCAATTTCAGTGAAATGAATATGTTTAAAAGACTTTAGTACTTTTAAAAATGTGTGAGCTAAGACCTGCAATCTACCATGAAAACTGCATTCAATGAGCCAGTCGAAGCTAAACTTAAACTAATAATAAATGTAAATTTATAACTAAATATTACTGCGTATTTTTAAGTGAACGCATGCTACGTGCTTAAAACTGCAAAAGCACCTCGCTGAAAACGAGTTTTCTGTAGTAAGCCAAAATAGCAAATAAATTTCCAATGAATCTAATTATATATTTAGAAATAAATATTTGTATGTAAAGAGATGGCCAGATGCCAGCTGCCACCTGTGTGTATAGGTATGTGTGTAAATGAAGACCATTTTTGGGCATTTTCAGTAAAATTTTATATTAACAGAAAATCACTTAAGTAACACAAAATGAGAGAAAAAAATCGCATTCGTCACCAACAGACAAAAAGTTCTTAAAGTTCACTTAACATTTATTCACTTTGGCGCTGCCGAGTTGCTAATTGACACAAAATTTTGCAGTGATGTATAAGTAGTAATGTATGGATATATAATAATGTATGGATATATAAATATTAATGTATGGATAAAAAACATATGAACACAAAACTATGCAAAATGTTTTGAGACAATCACAAGACAAAAAATAATAATTTTAAAGCTAATAACATTTTGGTTCGTTGCATAAATTTGTACAAAATGTTTACCTCTTTTATTAGCTTAAAATTACATAACAATTATTGTGAGTTTGTTTCTTTATAAAATATTTATGATTTTGTTTTTCCCTTTTAATGCGTATTTTGGTTTTTGGAAATCAACTAAAGCTACAGTAGTATTAATGCATTTGATGCTACAAAGTTATTGAAAGAGAGATGATCCAGTTTCGTTTTTGGGACCAACGTATGGCAGCTAGGTTTAGGAAAAGAAGAACCAGTAAAAGATTACTAAATATTCTTAATGTAAAAAATTTCAGATAAACATTGTTTGATTGTTCTGCTGGACATGAGGCTTTGCCCGAAACCGAAAATCCTTCAATAACAGTTTCCTTATATTCCAGCAAAAGCGTAGCTGTTCCGCCCATACAAACCTAAGAATACTTCATACAGTGCAATACTTTAGATAGAACAAGACTTCTTCAATACATCCGTAAAGGTTAGACGGCAGTCTGCATTACCATTTCTTAGATCAACATCAATCTCGGCTTGAAACTGTACTTCAGATTGTTAGGCCAGAAATATTTTATATGATTGATGAATGCAAGATTACGGCCAACTGGCCAATGACCGGAGTCAAACTGGGGTCCTACCACGATACTCAACCCTTAAGGAATTTCAATTACTCACTTTCTCAAATCCAAATTAACAAAAAGTCCTCTAGCATCTTTTCAGAACGAAGTACACCAATACCTCGCTTTGCGTCGTTTCGTTTTGCGTTTTTTCGAAGTTGCGTCGCTGCTGAATTAGTACTAATTTTCACTGTGCGTCGTTAGATTTTCGAAGTTGCGTTGTTTTGGGTTCGAGTCTTTAATTTTTTTTTTTAAATTTTCTTTTTTTTCTAAAAGATGGCACGACTTATGTTTCTAATTGCGCCAGGCCATCAAAACTCGGGGATTCCCTTTCTAACTGAAAATCAACGCAATTTTAATACAGTTTTATACTAAACTAAAGTACTGTCCTCAAAATACAGTGCGTTTTAAAAATAAGTGTTGGCCATATCTTTTTAAGATAGAAGTAGAAGTTTGCCATGGTTTTAATATCAGATCATCTTCTATATTAAAATACCGTTTTCGCATGTGTTTCTGTTTTCTTAGTTGGTGTTGCGGCTGGATCTGGTGAAACTACTTTGTAATACAGTACTCTACGATAGTTGTGTGAAAAGAAAAAAATTGCTTTTGGTTATATGTCAAATAATAGAAATGTTTTAAGTGGTTTTTCACTTTTTGTCAATTTGTAAGATACACATTGTTGTCCCATTCAGCGATTCGAAGAAGTAAGCTAATTAAGCGTTGAATTCTAATTTGTTATTCAAATTTTGTATTTTTCTGTAATTGCTATTTTTTAGATATAAAACCTCTCCACCACTGGGACGTTTAAATATTTTTGTTTTTATTTTCGCTGGGAGCCGCCGCCGCCACTAATATATTTTATATTTCTTCGGGAGCCGCCGCCGCCGCCGCCAATAATAGTTGGGTACAAGTTTTCGCGGAAATATGAAGAATTAAAAATGAGTGCTGTATTTAAAAAACGTTTCGAAGTAGTGTTTTTGGTAAACCATCCAAATGGTCTAAAAATAAATCCTCCACAAGTCGCAAAATAAACAAGAACATCAGTTTCATTTGTGAGGAAGTGGGTCAGTCGATTTAAAGAGTTCGGAAATGTTGACGACGAGCCACGGAGAGGCAGGAAAAGCACCACTCAGAACAAAGCGGATAAGGCGATAGTCCGGATGTTTGATAACACTCCAACTCTTAGCCTGAAGCAAACGAAAGAAAGATTGTCGCAGAAGAGAGTCGAAGTATCAACGGCCACTATCCGACGCAGGCTTCTGAAATCGGGCATTCCTCATAGAAGTACCATGTCGAAATCGCTATTGGGTAAAAACATGTGGGAAATCGTCTGAAATGGGATAGAGAAAATTTGGGGTGGAAACACTGAATTGGCCATCTCAAAGTCCAGATGCAAACCCAATCAAAAATGTTTGGTCCTTAATGAAGCCAAAGCTTAGAGGAAAAAGAATATCAACAACAAAACAGCTCATTTTGGCATTAAAACGGATTTCGAGAGGGGTTTCTTTGGAATACACTCAAAAATAAGCCAAATATGTAGCAAAAGATGCCGAGCTATTACAGACAACACCGGAGACTGGACAAAGTATTGATAATAATGCAAAAAAGATATTTGCACAGCCTTTCAGAAAATATATATAATTCATTACTATATCTTCTTTTGTGAGTTTTATTAGCAACACTTTATTTTGAAACGCACTGTATGCCACCTTAGGTATGGCACTAAGTACTTCCAAGGGACGATAGAGGGAGTGATAAAAGCCGCTAACATCACCTGAGTGGTCTCAGAGACAGTCAAGACAATGCAACAGATCTGGCCAAAACTAGATCGTAGGCGCATCAAATGTCTGCTAAACTTGAAAAATATTACGTTCAGTGTTGTTGTGGGGGTTAATATTGGACATTGCGTCCATGGCGGTCACACTAGAAGCCAAAAATTCAAAGGCATAGAGCTTACTTTGCACATGTTTCCCTCTTTCTAGGAAATGAAAAAAATTAGAGGTTATACCGATTTCTTAAACTGACAATCTCACTAACATATCAGAGTATAACAATTGTGATTCTTTCAGTGCCGTTGCAGTTATGCAATCTACATAATTATTTTTCCCTCTTCTACTGAGTTCCCTGTATGTACATATATATTCACATTTTTTTAAAGCCCAGATTGCTTCGAAATAATCACATCTTCTTCTTAAAAATGTACAATTCCACATCAGACATCACACTGAATTAAGACTTTGCCTCTTTGCCACATTTCAACAAATCTCAACAAAATGTGGTTTCGTTTATCAATCATGGCCCAACAACACAACCATATTTCTGCATGTCCAATTCTCGCATCAAATTCCCCATCGCTGTTAATTGATTGACAAATTACAGCGGCACTAAAGCATTGTTGTTGCTGTTTTGATTACTTGTCAGCCAATTATGTTGGCCACATCCTCTTGCGTTTTGCACGCGCTACCGCCGTTCCCTTCTCCTCTACCTCCTCACACGGCACACACATGAAAACAGCGCTTAAAATTATCTGACATTGCAGACGCCACTGTGTCGCCGAGTCCGGTAAGGGCGCATTTATAATCGTCCTCCATGTCGCACCAACAAAAAAAAAACAGAAAAAACTATGACAAAAAAGTAGAAAACACCAAACTGAAATCGAAACCCTAACAATAACAATTAATGTATGCGTTTATTTTTCGCGAACGAAACAGTTAATTCTCGATATTCGTCCGTACGGCATGGCATCGAAATTGAATTGAACGCCTAAGTGGCGTTTTGCCCGGCCCGGCCAGGCCAGGCCAGCGCCGCAACGTCACCGCCAGCTCGGCTAGTTGTCGTTTTGCCAATTTTGGCTTTCTGGTTTAGCGTTGGCGAGGCACGTCGCGGTGTCTTGTTACAGCGCCATTCGTGCTGCTGTCCATCCATCCATCCATTCACCCGGCCAGCCGGCCGTCCAGTCGGCCGTCTCTCCATACGCTCAACTCAAATGACGTCAATTAGTCTTATAAATTTTTAATTTCTTTGATTGTTTTTCGTAGTTTTTTTTTTGCTTGTATTGCGATTTTTAACTTTATCGTCTTGAAGATTTGCTCCAAAGAATTCCTTAATTACAGCTTCGTTATTGGGTGTTTATGAACTGATTTACAGCACAAATGTACGAAATGAAAACATGATTGAAATCAGTTGTGGTTATTGGAGTTTTTTGCTTCGCTTTTCGAAATGTTAAATAATTGATTTGATTTTTTTTCGTTGTTGTCAACATTTTGGCTTGAAATGACAATGCATTAATCGTAAATTGATATGTTTACAATTTTATATTCTAATAAGAAATACGCAGAGCAAAAACATAATCAATCAATATTGTTGTTTACAAAGTAATAAAGAGTAATTAAAAATAAGTTTAGTTGATCATAAATAAGCAAAAAAAGCAACAGAAAGTAACGAAAGTTAAATACAAAAGTCATTGGAATATTTTTTGTTTGCTTGTATTGCGATTTTTAACTTTGTCGTCTTGAAGATTTGCTCCAAAAAATTCCTTAATTACAGCTTCGTTATTGAGTGTTTATGAACTGATTTACAGCACAAATGTACGAAATGAAAACATGATTGAAATCAGTTGTGGTTATTGGATTTTTTTGCTTCGCTTTTCGAAATGTTAAATAATTGATTTGATTTTTTTTCGTTGCCGTTAACATTTTGGCTTGAATTGATAACGCAAATTGATATGTTTACAATTTTATATTCTAATAAGAAATACGCAGAGCAAAACCATAATCAATCAATATTGTTGTTTACAAAGTAATAAAGAGTAATTAAAAATAAGTTTAGTTGATCATAAATAAGCAAAAAAAGCAACAGAAAGTAACGAAAGTTAAATACAAAAGTCATTGGAATATTTTTTGTTTGCTTGTATTGCAATTTTTAACTTTGTTGTCTTGAAGATTTGCTCCAAAAAATTCCTTAATTACAGCTTCGTTATTGAGTGTTTATGAACTGATTTACAGCACAAATGTACGAAATGAAAACATGATTGAAATCAGTTGTGGTTATTGGAGTTTTTGCTTCGCTTTTCGAAATGTTAAATAATTGATTTGATTGTTTTTCGTTGCCGTCAACATTTTGGCTTGAACGCAAATTGATATGTTTACAATTTTATATTCTAATAAGAAATACGCAGAGCAAAAACATAATCAATCAATATTGTTGTTTACAAAGTAATAAAGAGTAATTTAAAATAAGTTTAGTTGATCATAAATAAGCAAAAAAAGCAACAGAGCAGCAAAGAGTCACATTCGATCACATGTTTGCCTAACGAAAGTTAAATACAAAAGTCATTGGAATATTTTCTGCTGCAGCAATTAAAAGTGTGATTATAATTAATAAAATTTGTTATTTCTAAATTGCTCATAATGACAAAAAAGTGAAGATCTGTTGTTGATTTGAACACAAGTTCCAATGGAGTTTCTGAAAACTTCATGGATTTTCATTTCAATTAACATCAAAGCTGAAGTAAAACTTATGGGCGATTTTTGTAATGGGTAAAACTTGTGAATATTACTAACCAATTTGAATATTTAAATTTATGCAGCTGTTACAGTCAAGGTGTTGTCTGCAACTGTTACCTAAGCTTGTGAGTTATGATTATTTGCGTTATTCAATGTCGCCAACGATTTGTTTAATATGAAAATTTAGATATTTGAGTGAAGGCTAGTCATATGGCAACGCTATACGATTGTACAACAGAATTGATGAGTTGATGAGATTGAACTAACCAAATGACCCCTTCAAAGTCATTAAGACAAAGGGATTTTTTTTAGGGTTTCACAAAACTGCAGTATAAGTGTTTACAGCAGTTATCAGTGAAATCTAACGAAGACGCATACCAACTACTTAGTACTCTTTGGACAACTTGTCACGCTGAAGAAGAGGTGGAAACGATTCATCACTTTCTGTGTCCATCGATTCTATGTCGATTTTCAAGTCCATATTTGTGTATAGTGATTCAAGTATTGATTATCAACTTCCTCACAGAGCTAACAGAGATAACGAAGGTAACATAACTACACCTTCTAAATTTCATGTGGTACAGCAACAGGTTTAACTGCGACTTTGACTTATGACAGAAACACTGTTTAGAGCGATCTGCCTTCTTTTGGCACTTACAAAGTAAACTTACAATGGGCAACAATAAGCTGTGTGGAAGTTCGGCGTTTCTCCCACACTTCCTTCGAACCTTACATAACCTTAAAATAGTCTTCAAAAATTTGCCTAAAAAGTACAATACAGTTTTGTATTCTATATACGATTTTTTAACTGTTCTATTGCATCTGAATTTTGTTATGCTTATTTTATATACATTTGTGAATGTCCTACGTGATAAAGTTAGCATTTCTTTTGTTTTTTCATCAGTTGTATTACAATTACATGCCATTGTAATATATAAAACAATAATATTTTGGTTTACCTTTATGGCATAAACCAAATCTTAGCAATGACTTTGCAATTGTGTGAGAATTTCAGATTCAACAGCTTTTGATGCTTTGGCTATACCCATCTTCGATCTTCGAGCTATCTTCGATCAAACGGTCATATTTTTGGTGTGTCCAAAGAAGCAGTGAAGTGCTTCGGCTGCCTTAATCGGTGTTAAAAATCACCCATATGCGACCAAAAATCAACTTTAACTCGCATTTGTTGTCGAGGGTTTCAACCATTTGGAACTTCTCGACTCTGCCCAAAATCGTGGGATTAAGTTTATTAGGGATAGTAGGTCATTCGGCACTATTGACTTCTTAGAGCATCGTCGAAGCGTGACATTATTCTCCTCTTTTCAGAGGAGGTAATCAATCTGAATCCATTACTCCAGGTATTTCCCGAGCAGCCAGTTCAAACAAAAGATCTCATGTATTTCACGTTTATATAATGTTCCAGTGTACTACACATTACAACTTTGATGGGTTCAAGTCAAGTGTTTATTAATTCTCCAATCAAAATCCTGGCATCTATACTGTATATATTTTAAGAACCAACGCAACACCTCGCATTAGTAGAGCCACTCTCTGGACGCTGGGTAGTATACAACACAAACAACAATGCTCCTAGTTGTGTATTTATGTAAAACAAAAATATCCAACCTTCGTACAAAAATTTTAAAATCCATAATCAAAGCTTAATACATTTCTTTTAGAAATTTTAAAATATTTTACCATCAATTCTCGAAATGCTGAATTCGTAACTAATTTAACGTTTTTTAAGGTCAACTTCTGGCAGAAAATTTTGGGCAGAGGCTAGAAAATTTGAGAAGAGAGGAGGAAAACTGCATACTGGCAGAGTAATGTATGAAGTCTTGCTCCAAATTTCTAGAATGCTTATTTGAAAATAATTCAAAAAAATAATAATAATGTTTAATTTTTAGTTGAATCATCTGCAAGGAGACAGTACCTGCAAGCGGGCTACAGAGGAAGTGGTGAAAGAAAACGCCAAACAAACATGACAATAATATGATCAAAACTGAACCGAAAGCGCACCAAATATTTCCTAAAAGCCAAAAGCAACACACTCAGAATTATTGTCATTAATACCTTTGATTGCATCCTTGGGAGTGATGCTAAAAAATCAGTGCCGGGCCATCTAGTCCACGATTTTTGAACGAAGAAAAAATGTATTCTTTATTACTTTTTACTCCTTTCATTCTCTGTAGGAAACAGAAGAATTTCTAAGATTTTACAATATCTGATTTGAGACCTAAACCGAAGGGATTATGAGATCCTGTGGTAACATTATGAGCCTGATTTGAACCACAGTATGCAGTAGACCAGATTTTGACACGGCTTCATATTTCTTTTATGATTTCACTAAGATTTGAACTAAAGTTTGCCACTTCTATCTATCTACGTGGCAAAATCTCGTGGCAATGTGATCAGATCAGCATGAACGCAATCATTCTGTGCTCTACTAATAGAAGAACATTCAAACCGAATATCAAACTTTTATAAAGTTATGTACACAGCTTCATATTCGCAAGAAAACGCGCTCATTTAAGACACTGAACTTGTATACATATTTAATGAAAATTTGCCAAATCATTTCGAATCGAACGCAAACTTGCTCGAATCCAAGTTGCAAATTCACAACTAAACCTTGGCACATATGTTCGCAAGTTCATTGTGTCGTATATCGATTCAACATGAGCTAATGTACTCGCGCTCCGACCGTTGTTGCGACCAGCATTTAACGCCAGCGCCAGTAGTGCACGCGTGTAGGCGGATGTGCGAGCAACTGCCACCCGTGCAGTACACAAACAAAAACAATACACAAAAGCGCCACCGTTAATACGTGTTCGGGCGTTTGGAAGCGCCTTGCTCGTTTAAATGCGCGTTAATCGCTCTATTCTCGATTGAGAATCAGCAAATTGATAAATTATAGCGCTGCCTATGCGCCGGTTGCTTTATTGTTGGTGCGTGCAGCAACACCTCCGCAGAAACGCCAACGATTCGCGATACAACACGGCATCGAACACCGTTATTTGAATGCAGCGCCGGCCATTTCGCCAATTATGGGAAAGCACAACAGCGGCCGCCGTAAACAAACAGTGGGCAATGAGAGACGATAAAAAATAAATGAAAAAAACTGCAGAAACATACCAAAGCATGGGAGCAACAGGCTGTCATAAAAAAGAAATAAAAAATTAAATATAAAAAACAAATTCAAGAGGATACAGTGTGTAGATTTATGAGACAACAGTGAAGAAAAACCCACGCGGCACTGGCAGAGACACGTCGAGAAGTTAACCGGTCGCTCGCGTATTGATAATGAAAAATCGTCGCCTTGCAAAAAATACAAAATAAATTAGAATACAAAATAATAAAACCATAATAAACGAAGCATGAAGAGAAAGACTTGAAAGGCAATAAAAAAATGTTGGAAAAGAGAACTTAAATAAAAAGAAAAAAAAAAATATCGAATCGGGAGTAGAAAAAAATTATAGTACTACGTAGTAATGGCGGATGCCTTAATGAAAATGTCTGTTCGGGAAAACAGTGCAAAGTTAAACTAAACTAAATACAATGAGAAGTGATGAAGTGCACAGGTCAGAATACTTTTGAAGAATCGGGTCATTGCCAATTAGTTTTCATACATTTTTTACTATTTTTTGGGTGTTTCCGAAAAAGAAGAATTTATAAATTGATAAAATTTCTCTAATTTGTGGAAGTTTTCCAGAAATATTTGCATTCTATTTATAAGCAAAGTTTAAAATCTAATGTTGCCAAGAAACAAAATTTTTATCAAATTTATTTTGGCAGTAATATTTTTCTTAAAATTTTAGAAGGCTTAGAAAACACGTGGCGTGCTTCGGCTATTAACGACATGTGCCTGGAGAATGGTAAAACTGGAGAATGAATGATAGAACTGGATAATGATAACTAAACTTTACTGTTTAGTATTTTGGTGCATGCCCAGCTTTCGAAGGTTTCAGGCAAATGTGTTTTAGCAAGATCACACTTATTGGAGATGAGCTACTAAAACTCGAGCTGCGGCACACCATTCGCTTTACAAAAGCGACAAACCGTTGCAAAGAAATTCAGAGTCTTTGGCAAACTTCATATTAAGGGCTGCCTATTGAAGGCCACAGAAAGTAAATGCAAGTCCACTTTCAAGTCAACGGAAAAGACAATATCTCAGGTAGAATGGACAGCAATGCCTACGTGCCTGTGTCCATGGACACTTTGGGTTTTTGATCATTCAATTTTTCATTTATTCATTTCATTCATTTTTATAAAACTAGAAAACATAAAATGTAGGTAATAAATTACAAACAAATATTGTTTGAAAAAATATCAAAACTCAATAAAACTACCAGACTCGTGTGTAGCGATCTACAAAAAAACGCACATAAAAAACTACAGCTATGGAAAAAAAATTGTTTACAAAAATTGCCAAACAAGCGCGTCACATTTTTTCGTACGCTCAGAGCATAACTTGTTCCCCTCAACGGCCAACACATCGTTCAGCCAAGTCGCTGTACGTATGCGGCTCGCTAAGCCGGCGCTGTCACGGAGAGGCAGACCGTTTCATTTAAATATGAGCGCCGGTTGAAAGGCGAATTCAGTTTAAAACTCGATCTCAACGTAAACGGATCAAGCTGAACTAGCTACACAAACCAATTCAAATACAAACAAAAGCCTTTCAAGCTTTTCAAGACGCTTTCTGTTCAAGTTCAAGGCCAAAAGCTCAAATCCAGTCAACAGTTGACATTTTGCAAGGAGTGAAAGAAAGAAAATATTTCTAAAATTTTCTATTTCCGAAAATTGTCAATAAATTGTTATTGAATTAAGCAGAAAAACACAAGAAAACCAAAACAAAATGTGCTCAATGAAAGTGTGTTTAATTGTTGCCGCCATCGTTGCCGTTGTCTGCATAAGCAGCACGAGAGCAGCAGTCTTCATTCAGCCATCTGCCGTTCATCCTGGTTAGTATTGAAATTTGATTTTGTTGTTTTTGTTGTTGTTGTTATTTTATTTTGTATTTATTGCCAATACAAGTGAGTTTTTGTCAAAAGTCTAAACGTAGTGACAAAGTGCGCAACGAGTTTGTTACTTAAGTCTTTTGTGTTGTAATAAAATATTTGTTTAACGAGCTTTAAAAGCGGGTTTTGGCTGGCTAATGAGTAATTTAAAACCATTTTACGTTTCATTTGTACTCTAAAATGTGTGACTGTATTGTTTAGTAAATTATTTTACAGTTTAAAGTGAAAGTTATTTTGTGTTGAATTATTAAAACCATTAATTATTTAAATAAGAAAATATATTCGGTTTATTTTCATGTTTTTTTTAATTTCTTTGCTGAAAACTTAAGTATTTGTTATTGTAAATAGTAAAAAAACTATAAAAAGAACAAAATTATAGAGCAAAAATTATGAAAAAAAACAAATGCACCTGCATGTATTAAAAAAAAAATTTAGAAGCTCTGGGTGAAAACAGTAGACTTAAGACACAAACGCAATTTTATAAAATGCTTTAGTTGTTTAATTTTGACCAACAAAAATTGGAGCATTGTAAAATATGAACTTAATTTGGCGATGATTTTGTGACCTGATTTTTTGTTAATAAAAAATGAATGTCTAGGCCATTAATAGATTTGTGACTGGTTATTCTGTAAAATTCTTTTGTTGATCAAAAGTGAATTTCAAGTTTTCATTAAAAAAGACTGAATGCACAAAAACAAAGCATATTTTTACGAATTTTCTCCCAATTTTTTAGAACTTTTCGGACTTGCATACCTTGAAATGTCAAATTATTGACCTCTAAAAAATCCAACTGTTGTGATTTTGTTGCCAAATTATTGGCTTTATTCAACACAACCATTATTCCAATAGTAAACTAATTGCAATTTCAAAATATTTCACACTCCACAACTATAGCATTTATTCGCTCTGAATATGCTTTCAAAGCCTCTACCCAAATAAAAAAATTACCAAATTAACTTGAAACGTTGCGCGGCGTGGTAAAAACCCCGACCTAATTAAAACGGAACTACCAAAATTCCCAGCATTCATTTAGCAGCCGGTAACTTGCTTGCGTTTGCATTCGACATCGTTGGAGAGCGCAAAAAATTTGCATTTGACGTCAGTTGGTGTATTGGCATTTAATGGCCTAATGACAGCTGCCAAAACGCTTTCGACGCTTACGTCAAAGCCATCGCCGCAGACGCGTTATTACGCTTAGCGCTCGCAAAAGCATAACAAGAACCGGTAAAACCAGCTACACAAATATTCACAAAATCAAACCGAAAAAACAAAAGTCAGGCCACAGAAACAAACAAATCACACTTTTATGCTTTATTTAAATTCATTTTGTCTTAATTCGCCTCACTACACTTCGCCACGTTTCGCCTGGCATATTCCGGTACAATGAACCAATTTATGACAAGACGCGCTGCTTAATGGATTTTTGGTTTTTCGCGGTCGCTGTTTATTTTGTTTTTGCTTCTTTCGAATACTCTAAAAAATTAAAAAGTCCAAAACAAAAGCACCCAACAAACTTGATGTTCATTAACATGGCAGAGTTTGTGTGGTTTTCATTTCACTGCCTGAGTGTTTGTCTCTTTGACGTGTATATTTTTTGCTGTTATTGTTTTTTTTTTTTGTATTGTTTTAATTTTGTTGCTTTTTGGTTTTTAGCTAATTTACATTGCTATGCGGTTCTACTATTTACTATTAGCACGTTGTGCTGGCGACAGTCGGCTGAAGGTCGTTGCTGTTTGTTTAATTGTGAACTTTTGCCACATGGTTTCTGTTTGGCTATTTGACACATTTAGTAGCCGCACTCATCGATGTTAAAAATGCAATTCCATTGTGGCAAAAAAAATCAGTGCAGTCTTTTGGCACAGTGCTCAACTCTATTTTATTTGCTCAATTCATGTTTGTTTGTATTTTTGCGACTCTACTGTCGGTTCATTGCTGCGGCACTCGCTGTGAATGAGTTTTGCGTTTTAAAAATAAAACGGTGAGTTCATAGCAATCACCTTTGTTGGCGTAATTATTTATTCATTGTTTAATTTCTTTTCTTTTCATTTGTATTGCTCGTCTCGCATTTATTCTTCGTAATAAAGTTCCAAAGTACATGTATGTTGTGTATCGAATCGAGCAAGAGCGCCTACGCGATTTTCGTTCCACCTGTAGAATGTGAAATCATGCTCAATGTAATATTTGCATGTATTCATGGAAAATAAACCGATTTTATTAATGAATTAATTTGCATTAGTTGTTTCCCATTTAAAATTTTCTTAGTATTTGTAAATAGAAAACATAATAGCACTGATTTTTAAATTGGTTTCTTCAAAAAGGCAAAAAAATTAATATTTTTCTGCCTGTAGAATTTTTACCATCAAGTTTGTTTTTTAAGTCTTTGCAATTTGTTTTTCCATTAGCACATTTCAAGTTCGTGCCCTAAGTCTTTTGTTTTACCGCATCAATTTTCCACCTATCATTTGGGTCAATTAGTTTCCAGCCCTACTCGTGTCACATTCAGTACACAACTCTTACCAAGTTTGTGTCTTAAGTCGTTTGTTTCCATTTGCTTACCACTTTTACAATGTTTGTGTCTATGGTGTTCTACCTCTACCATAACTTCTTTTACCAATTTAAGCACACCAATTGAGATCCTCATTTACCCCCCTTCAACATTCATTACCCCCTTCCAGTCTCTATCAACATAACGTTCGCTTCTTAAGTCTTTTATCTTCACATTAAATGCCAAAGTTTTTGAAAATTCACATAAAATTAAATTTTCTCAACACGCCACTGCCACCAACCTTCAGTCAGTTCGTTTTACAACCACACATGCGTTTTTTTCTCAACGATTATCTCACATTTTCATTGGCATAGCATGCAAAATGCATTTAGCGCACTTCCTCAATGACTTCCTCCACAACAACAACAATTGCAATAAACACAACGAACAACAATAATAAATTATATCCACAGCCTTTACATGCAACACAATCAATTTATTAACTTCCGCTTTTTCGCTTCTCTTTCATTGCAGCGCATCCCGGCAAGTGCTTCGATAAAATCACACGCCGCGCCATGCTGCCGAACAAGGAGTACAAGCCGAAGGGCATCTGCGCCGTCATGACGTGCGACATCAATTCGATGACCATCAACATCGAAACGTGCCCGCACATCGAGGTGCCCGGCTGCGAGGAGCTGCAATCCGACTCCAACTGGTCGTTCCCCAAGTGCTGTCCGCAGTTCAAGTGCGTCGACTTCAAGACCGGCAAAGAATTCATCGTGTCGGTGTAGTGGCCGCTAACTCGCCACGTCCCCCACAACAAACGTGATTTTACTGACTACTCACTACTCCGAGTGTATGACTGCGTGCCTGTACGAGCGTGTGACTGTCTGCGTGCCTGCGTCATTTCGTCTCTTCACAACAACACAAATTTCCTGCTCTTTAGCAACACATTGTAATAACTTCATTAGCTTTTAAGATTATTTATTGAAAATTGTAAATACTCAAACTCCTCTATGACTATATATTTCGTTAATGTTTTGTAATTTTTGGTTTTTTATGATTTAATTTTTTTTCTCAACACTCGACATTGTTAAATTCCATTGTAAAATCAATACTTGTATACTGCTTTATCATTTTGTACAATGTATGTGAATGTCTGACTGACCTGTATGTATGTATTTATGTCGTATTTATTAAGCGAATTTCGCAAAAAGAATTTGCAAACTACTCATTAGTGGGAATGCGTTATTAGCAGGACCGTTTAATTAAGTGTTAAGTCTTAGTGGTAATGTGCATTTAGCTGATAAGACTTGGAAAAGATACAAACTTTTACATTGAAAATAAATAAATTAAAAACATTATATGAAAACTATGAGTGATTTTTAATTAATTTTGATAGTAAAAAGCGTCCTACAGTTCGATGTATTGACAAGTTAATACTTGGTTAATCAGAAATACAGATCGAACCAAGGCGAATTCAATACAGGTGACCTCGTTGAAACAGCTGCTTTGTTTTTTTTTTATTTTGGAAAAATGGAAAAATGGTTTTGTACAATTGCGATAATTTGAAAATTCAAAAATCGAGCTTGATTTTGAGTTCCTGATTTTGTCCATTTGAACCCAAAAAAACAAAAAGAAAATACATTGAAATTTTGTTGTTGTCATTACCCTATCACTTGTATTGAATTCACTTTGGATCCAACGACTTGTGAATCAAACTATACAAATATGAGACAATTGGAATAATTTTGAAGGAATAAGACAGTGGAAGAAATTACTGCTGAATCTTTGCCAAAAGAAGGAACCCAGTTCCAGCTGTAGACACAGCAGCAATACACACGTATAAGTCGCTTATGAGCCCCAATCCCATATATAAGGAGGTAAAGCAAGACAAACGCTCTGACCTCTTAAAAAGGCCTACAACAGTCATAAGAGTGCTGCAGTTCTGTTAAAGCGATAATAAAATAGTTATTTTTTGACAAAGGTGAAAGGTGAAAACTTTAACAAGCAAATAGTCAATTATTGATAATGGTGAACAAATTGAAAATGTTTACAAGCGCAGCGCCTAAAATGATTTAAATCATTCAAACTAAATTTCGTACATTTTCGAACCATTGTTGATGCAAATTTTCAAAACCCAAAGCATAAGTCAGCTACTTTAAATCGGCGTAGGAAGTGCAAAAACCTCCCAAATATTGTTTGACCCGGATTCTTTTTGGCTAATATCAACTCTAGTTAACCGGTCGAGAACTGTCCGAAGAAGACCACCTTATGAATACTTTTTCGTTCCTCTGTTTAAGTTTAGTTATTCGAATGTGCGTCACAATTTTCGATCCCCCTCCTTTTAGTTATGTCAAGTTTGTTCTAGTGACTGATATGAGCATAAAATATTTTATGCTGATGCCATCATTGATTACTATTAAGAAATTTGACAAAATATTTCAAACACCACAGCAATGCTACTGAAGTATTGTAACAAAAGCCACAGCCCCTTAAAATTCAACCTTTTTTTAATTGTTGGATTGCTGTAGGATCGATCAGTGCATGCTCTATAAAATTAAACAAACTCTCGGCTTATGGTTTATGACCACAAGTACAGACAGTACTGGCTTGGCCATGTCCGCCATATGGACGGAGAGAGCTTTTACGGCAGGCCGTAACCCGGTAACCGGTTGTTATGGCCAGTTAAGAAGAAGAAGAAGAAGTACAACTAATGTTTGAGTGCAAACATCTAAAGGTCTTGTCATGAGTGAAAATAATTTTTGCGTACTTATTCGTACTTATTCAAGCCTATTGTATCAGATGAGGTTTTTGCTTTTATCTATGGCCATCTTCTGTAAGTGGGCTTCTAAATACTTTTGCAAAACACTGTGTGTGAAATTCTTGGCAAAATTAACGGTCTTTGTGAAGAGCCAAAACATTCCAAAAGTCGACATTTACAGGTGACACACAATGCTATCAATGATTCATTAGCATCTCCACTGCTCTGCGTTGTCCATTGCGTTTCGGCAGTGAAATCGGTTCAATTTCGCACAGCGCACGAATGCCAAAAAGCAGTCAAATATTTTTATGCTCATCAATGGCTGTTTGCTCCGTTTGTAATCGCATTTCTTGTCACACTGTATGTCAAGTAAATAAATAATTGCTGTCGTCATTGGTTACTGAAACAATTCTTTTATTTCTTCTTTCTTTCTTTCTTCTTCTATTTATGTAAATATGTTGGCCTTTCATTTCGTTTGCTTGAAAAAAATAAAAATTGATTGCAAGAAATTCCCATTTCCCGAAAATTCCCCCGAAACTCTTAACAACCATAAACAAAAAAACGATTCGCAAAAATAAATACACGAAAATATTTATTACAGATTGACCACACGCACACACAAAAATAAATTGCTCAATAACTTTCACGATTTGCATAAATGATTCGCTATGCGCAAACAAAGCAAAGGCGGCTGAAATACAAAAAAATTCGGCGTGACATGGAGCAACGAAACCGTAAAAGTTCATGTCACGCTGACGTTTGCCGTGTACGGCTTCTTGAATCGCTCGATGAATGGTTGGACTTATACGGCTATTTATGGGAACCAAGAATGAAAGACATGACACTAAACTTGGCTAGAGAAAACATCGATGGGAGCGGTGTTTGATTTCGTGGAATTTCCAGTGTCAACAACATGTGGTGGCAGAATTAACAAGCGAGGTGCTGTGGCATTCATTTTTTCGCCTGAATTAGTCAGCAAAATGTTTTTTATGTAGAATAAAAAAAAAGACATGTGGCTGAATTTTGATGGGCAGTGTGTACATAAGACATGTTTAATTGGGTTCTAATTACTACCAGTTTTAACTTCAGTGTTGTTAAATATAACTCAGACTGTTATTTATTTTATATTTTTTTTTTATTATTTTTATGAAATATGCTACAACATTTAGTATATAGTTGTATATAGATTGTGAAACAGCATAACATTTCTGAAGCTAAATACTTCTGAACCAAATTGAATACACTTTGAAGCAAAACAAAAAAATAAATAAATATCCCTCAATGTTTTAAAACTCACCACCAGAGGGAATCCCCCATAGAAGCTAAGTGGCTTTCAATTTTACGGTTTCTACTAATCAAGGTGAGAAATACTTATTTTAAATTATTTAATTTTATTTTCAAAAGTTTTTTCCAATCATACTTATCAGCTTTATTTAATAATTTAGCTTAATAATTTTGTTTAAGGTTCGTTTAGAAAAGAAAATTTTAAAAAGCAGTAAGTTTTTCTTACAGAAAAAAGACAGTCAACGATGTTTATTGATGCGCCTCAGCTCAGCAAATGTGATTTCCTCAAATGTGTTATCAGATCCATTGAGTGAACAACTACATCAACCCAATTGAGGGACGTTTCTCGACCATCTGCGACATGAGTCTAGAGGACGATGAAACTGCTGCTGCTGATGATGATTCTAATGGAGAATGAACTACTAGAACTCGAGTTGTTGGGCATTCTTCGCTTTACAAAAGCGATGGACCGGTTAAAAGAGATTCAGGGTCTCTGGGAAAATTAATGTCAAGGGTCGTCTATTGAAGGCTGCAGAATCACCCAACGGGTCTGGCCAGATCTACTTCAAGTAGTTGCGAGCCTGGGCACTTGCTAGTCAAGGAGCAATAACTTGTAGTACAATGGACTGCAATGTTTACGTCCCTGTGTCCATAGATGCTCCCGACAATATACACGGTGGACGGAAAGTTTCTGCATACATCGTTTCAATTGTAATATACTTAAAATTCGGATTGCTTGTTTTATTTGAAAATGAAATGGGGAAATCCCCAATAATGTGATGGTTTGAAAATCCTAAGCAGTTCCCTCGTAGATCTACAGCGATTTTAATACAGGACGGCGAAACAGTCAATAAGTGTTGCTAAAAGTCTATTTAATCCTTTCGCTACAGGTTTTTACTGGGGAAAGTTAAAATTTTAAATTTTACGTTTTAGGCTTCTATGTGGTTATATTAGCAACATCCCATATGAAATTTTTTTATTTTTATACTCGGACCCTGTATTTTAGAGTGTTTTTCTATGAGAGCAACCACATCGTTGTTGCTGTAATAATTACTTAAACATAAAACTTTTTACGCATAATGAAAATTTGAATATTTCTTCATATACTTCAGCCAAAATTAAAACAAAAGGTATCTAAATTGAAAGAAAGCGTCAAATAAAAAAGTTATATAATTTTTCTGCTTCTTCTTCCTTTACTACTGTCAAGATATACCATTAAAAAACGTGTTTACTTCTCTTCTTTAAACTTAAATATTCAGCTTTTTAATTTCGTATCTGGTCCAGGATTCAAGATTTAGTATTTCGGAGTCCAAAACCTGCCAATAGACTTCAATTCATTGAGAGAGTAAAACAAGGGTGGGATGCCATATCATTGGCCGAAAAGTCGGTCTTGTGCGAAAGTTTTCGAAAGCGAGTCATAGAGTGCTACGAAAAAAATGGCACACATACACAATATTAATGATCAATTGAATTTTGCTTGGATATGATTTAGTGGTTTAAATAAAAAAAATTTTGAAAAGCAATACAAATGATCCTTAACGGTGTTTTTTTGTATGCAGAAACTTTCCGTCCACCGTGTATAACAATAATAATTTTTTTCTTTTTAGAAGCAACTTCTTGGTGCTTTTTCTGGTGCTCTCTGATTTTTGAAGTTCAAGTTACATGCATCTGCTACACCTGCAATTTCTCTCAAACAACAAGAACAAGAAATGCTAACTTATCTGAAACCCATTAATAAAAATGTCCACACTACACTGACTACGGCTTAGGTGCATTCATTACTTCATCATTCAGTTTCCAATGCTTAAACAAGCTTAGACATTGCGGCAATTCTTCATCGAGCTTGCAAATGCTGCCATATGTGTTGACTCTTTGTTCCACATCTAAGATATCTATGATTCAAAGAAGCCAAATCGGTCATCATGCACTATTAAGTAACGATGAATGAATGATGACTGGCCCCGATGGTGAATGATGACCAATTTAGGTCTAATGAATCATACATATGTTTTCTCCCTGATTTGATGTATCAAGGTCTATCAATATTTGATTTAAATGCCTTAAACGTGAACAGTTAAGCGTTAAGTGTCATGAAGCAAATTTTTGTACTTTCCCAAATATATTTTTTTTGGCAAATAAAGTAATAAACTTGACAGCAACTGGAATATTAAGCAGCAAAAGGAGGCTGCAGACAGTTGTCAATTAGCGTAAGAAGAATTAATAAAGTTGCTGTGAAATGGTTGAAGTAAAAACAGCGTTTATTTGAAGCAATTTAAAGCTAAAAATAGCACCAGTTTTAAAACATTAAATGCAAGTCAATAAAATAAAAAAACAAAGGGTGCGCAGTTGCAACCGCAAGTGGCTGTTCACGGCTGAGAGTGTCACTGAAAGTTGAGCGCTAAAAGCTAAAATACATTAATGACTCAATGTTCATACACACATACATTGCTGTATATAAATAAAGGACACAAATGCTTGGCTGGGTTTTCTGCAAACATTTATGTTGTACTCGTGCTGCAATAATTTCGTATGCAATAATTTATTGCTCAGAGGTTTGAGGTTAGATGTTTGTTTGCTTAGAAAATGTTTCCTTATTTCATGTTTCTTGAGTCAGAGTTTCAACTCATGGGGCTTTAGCTTTTAATTCAGCTCTCCACAACGTCACTTTGTCCATCATTGTCATGCGGCATTGACCGACTTTAAAACTAGATACTCGTTTTTGGTTATACAAATATCTGTTTGATTCTATTTTCAGTCTTTTGCTAAATCAAAACAAACAATGTCACCGCTATGAGCTGAACTGGAGAAATTTTGCTATATTGACGCAAAAATAAAACATAAATAAAACATAAATTTTATTAGTAACAAAATCAACGCAATACAATAAAAACGATAAAGTTATTAGCCAAACAGCCAAAGCACAATCTCAGCTCGTTTTTTGTGTATCGCCGTTCCGTAATTAAAAAGAAATATTGAAATTTGTATGTTTCACGAAATTGGCAATAAAAATTCCAATCTCCGAACAAACAAGAAAACTGACAAAATAGACAAGACAAATACGCCGACAACAGA
The DNA here is from genome assembly GCA_964056695.1 of Melieria picta. NCBI lineage: Eukaryota > Metazoa > Arthropoda > Insecta > Diptera > Ulidiidae > Melieria > Melieria picta. The sequence goes on from OZ057399.1 coordinate 48,487,104, forward strand.
CAGAGAGCGCCACATAGACGAGCTTAAAATGGACCACAAAATCCAACGCGTCCCATGCAAATAACCCAACTTGGGAATTCCCATGATCCGCATCACAAAGTGCGCATCATCGCTTTGATCGACATTCCGCCCCATGTGGCGGTCGGTTGCCAAATTTGGCCACATTCGTTGCTTCCACGGCTACAACGTTGCCTTTCATCTATCTTTCTTTGCGTCGCTTGTCGCTTGGCCCATTCCTATTATTTATTTTATTTTTTTGTTTTCGTAAGCATTGTTTACGTTTTTTGCTTTCTTCGGTATTTTGTTTATCAAACTAGCCACTGGCGACTATTTTAATTCTTTCGCTTATTCAGCAACTACTGTTTTTCGTTTTTCGCCAAGTTTTTGTTCAGTTGTGTGTGTGTGAGTTGATTTTAACAAAGTTTGCAAGTTTTTAATTGACGTCATTTATTAAAAATTCAACAAAATTCAAGTTCGTGAAAGTTGCCGCCGTCAAAGTGACGCCAATTCCTGTCGCCACACAGACGTAGACAACAAAAACAATGCCGCGGCGCCAGATAGAAAGATGCCAAACAAAAAAATAGACAAGCAACGTCGCCGGCTATTGGCCCCTCGTATTCAGGGCCGGCGCAGTTGGCCCGCAACTTTATTGGGTTAAACCCACGAAATTTCACAAAGCAAACAAGCCCAGCAGCGGATCGGAGGCAAAATAAAATACTTAATATTTTGCAAAATGCAACAAAAACCCGGATGATAAAAGGATGAAATTTTGTGCGTAAAAAAGTGCAATTAAATCATTCTGCCTATAGAAATGCTGTCTGAACGGCAGCGAAGGAATGCAGATAATTTATTGGCAGTGTTGCAAAAAAGTGTTAACGCTTTGATGCTTCGGAGAAAGCACTTAATACTACAATAATTCATTTAGACATTCTTTGCCTCTAATCGAGCAGTGTGGCACTGGAAATACCATTTCTGCGAGACGTTGTTGAAAAATGACAATGTCGGCGGCTGTTTGGTTAATTTTATGGTTTTGCAGACTTGAAAGTTGTTGGTGCACTTCGTTTAAGTCTCTGGAATTCAAAGAATATGCCTTAGGAGTATTTGTTGATATTGTTGAGGCCTTCAATAACGTAATAACTGATGCTATCTTAGACGGAAAGAGCTGCTTATCGGTGGGCAAATTAGAATGCAATGATGTTGATGCACTAAAAGAGGTGTTCAGAGATACTCCGCAAGAAGGAATCCTATCATCTCTGGCTGCTTGTGGTCAACAAAATCCTAGTTCACTTCGAAGGCGAGTCACTGAAGCTGGTTGTTTATGGGGACGACATTGCAATAGTTCTAACCGGGAGTTGCCTTTCGACTCTCAGTGATTATTATGACTGCTACGCTAATCCTAAACCTTTCGCCTATCGACCTCTATGCGGAATGCTTGGCGGCCAAAACCGCGGGAAAGTTCATGTGCATACAAAAAATATTCACATTTTTATGCCAAACAATTTTGTACTGGACATCGAAGCTGTAGCTCTTCAAGTTTTCATACTTAAGGTAAAGGTCTATAGATCTCTCTAGATCAACTAAAGGAACCATCTTGCTTCACGCTTTGAAAATTGTTTCCTTTGAATAATTCAGTTACAACTTGGAACTTTAAAACCTTCAAGATGATGACTAAATTATCTCAGTAGAGATAACAACAGAGATCAATTGTTAGTCAGATAACAGTTTAGATCAATAGCATTCATTACAACTCAGTGAATTTAGGTGTTTCCTTTTTCGATGTAATTCGTTCAAACTGCCATTGTGTCCATTCTATATTCGTGAACCGCGATTAAAAAATGAAAGTTTTAAGCAGCTGATTTAGTTAGCTAATTTATGTGAAATTCTACTTTTAGACAAAATAATTTTGTCTAGAAAATTATTGATTGTTTACTAACTTTACCTCCGTTTTAAGTTATTCTGATAATTTGCGGCATTGCCAATCACACTCATTGCCTGACCATACTTAAACAAGACTAGGCCAGGACCAAATAACGACTTTTGTCGTGGCAATAGTTTCGAAGGGAAAGTAAAAACCATCCTTTACGAAGGAGTCGCATCGCTTCAAACGTTTCTGATGTAATCTGATACTAAAATGTAAAATTTAAAGAAGAGGAATAGTTTAGACTAATTTTGATTCATTTCACTATGAATATTTATTTTCCAGAAAAGTTTCTCAATGTCTTTTCTAAGAATTGTTTCAGACAGGGCGATCTTCAACTTCACCATGGAGAGTGTTCTGCGCAAGGCCGGTGTACATTGTAATGGCACAATTTTCAACAAAAGTGTCCAGCTCCTTGCCTACGCTGATGACATTGATGTCATCGGGCGTAACAAGCGAGATGTCACCGCTGCCTTTGCGGCTATCGAAAGAGAATCTCCCAAAATGGGTCTCGTGGTAATTGAGGGCAAGACGAAGTATATGCTGTCTACACGCAGGGACTCGCCGCGGCTAGGGTCTCACGTCCAGGCCGACAGGTATATCTTTGAAGTTGTCAAGGAATTCGTCTACCTTGACACCGCCATCAACAGCAGCAATGATGTCAGCCTGGAGATAAAGCGAAGGATTACTCTTGCCAACAGGTGCTACTACGGTCTCGGTAGGCAATTGAGAAGTAGAGACCTCTCTCGACCGACAAAACTTGCACTCTATAGGACGCTTATCTTGCCCGTGCTCCTCTATGGCGCTAAAGCATGGACAATGACACGAAACGACATAGCGGCCCTTGGAGTGTTCGAGAGGAAGATACTTCGCAAAATCTTCGGCCCTGTTCGTGTTGGTGACGACTATCGTATACGAACCAATAACGAGCTGTATGAGCTGTATAAGGACATGGCCATTAGCGGCTACGCTGGCTCGGTCATGTCTGCCGTATGGACGACGAAGCTCCGGCGAAAAAGGTGTTCGATGCGATTGTTGGAGGTCGACGGCGAAGAGGGAGGCCGTGGTGGAAGGACCTAGTTGAAGAGGCCCTGTCATCTCTTGGTGTAACCAACTGGACAAGGCGCGCGCAAAGCAGAGGCGCCTGGAGAGAAGTTTTGCGGCAGGCCGTAACCCGATAACGGGTTAGTTAAAGGGAAAGTTAAAATTTTTAATTTTACGTCTTAGGCTTCTATGTGGTTATATTAGCAACATTCCATAAGAAATTTTTTAATTTTATACTCGGACCTTGTATTTTAGAGTGGTTTTCTATGAGAACAACCACATCGTTGTGGCTGTAATAATTGCTTAAACATTAAACTGAATATTGAATATTTCTTCATGTACTTCAGCCAAAATAAAAAAAAAAAAAGTACCTAAATTGAAAAAAAAAACCGTCAAATTAAAAAGTTCTCTAATTTTTTCTGCTTCTTCTTCCTTTACTATGTCAAGATATACCAAAAAAAACGTGTATACTTCTCTTCTTTAAACTTAAATATTCAGTTTATTAATTTCGTATTTTTCCTAAAACTTCAAACTATTCTAAAGACCAACAAAAAATGTATTCTTGCAACCATAGCGGATGCAGACATCCACAAAGTAGCATGTTGCCATATGGCAGCAAAATAGCGAAAGGGTTAAGTAAGTAATATAAGTTGAAGAAGTAATATAGAACTATATAGAATTTTATAGAATTATATAGAATTTTTATTTTTTATAATTATATAGAATTCCTTGAGAAATTGTGCATGAAAGAGAAGGAGACTAGATTTGATCGAGTACCGATTACACTTCAGCTGGCGTCTCCATAGCCCATATTGATTACAGTAGAACTCACACCTTCTTACATTCTATGATTCTTTCAAAGCAAAGAAAAGGAAAGAAAAGAAAACGAAACGAAACGGAAAAAAGAAAGAAAAGACAACAGGAAAGCAGCAGTCAGTCAGTAGTTGCATTAGGCGGTGAGTAACCTCTCAATTTTTCGAGTCATCAACTCACTCCAGCAACGATTACATTCATGATGCACCAACGAACTGATTGCTTACTGGTTTCTTGTGACCCGTTAATATGAGACATAAACCATCCATCAGGGCATAAAAGTACGACAAAAGTCCAACGAGCCCTCGTTTTTCGGTACATCAAAATATTTCGCTAAAGCCGTCAAACTGCACGTAATTGTGTGGATATAAATTTAAATGCAGTTTTTTATGGACTCGCCGTAGCTGCTTCTGGTCATAATTGACACACAATTACACGTACACGCCGGCGCCTACGTCAGCAGCCTACAAAGTGGCAATTTCAGCAAATAAAACTCAAAATTTATAAATTTGAAAACCCCAGAAATATGCATATTTTAGGCGTCGAACTGCCAATTGGAATTAAGCATTAGCATTTATCATTTGCATTCGCTTGTTTGTTTTCGGTATCGCATTCCGATTTAATGCCGGCAACTAGCCCAAAAGTTATTGGCGAAAATATCGAGTTGCCGTAAAACTGGTTCGAAAAATTTGAATATTTCCAGCAGCGCAACAACTACTCACAAATATTTAGCACTACTACAACTACATACAACGATGCCATCAATTTAAAAATGCCATAAAAGCTTTCACTAAATAAGCTCGCAGCACAAAATCCTTTAATTAGAATAAAATCAAGACTAGCCAAGTGGCAACGAGCACACAAATTTGTTTTAAAGCGATGAAATAATTTATTTACAATTTTTATAACTAAAAAAAAACTTGAACACAAAATTCCATTTGCAGAAAAAGGTGTCAAAAAGTGATGAATTATTGCTGAAATGAATTAAATTCGACATACTGAAACAGTATAGAAATTCTTAGTTGGATTGCTACTTTTAAAGTTTTAAATGTGGGCAAGGAGATTACAGGTAGACTCTACAGTTGCTGGGATCAGCGGAAATTACTGGTGAAAATTATACGAGTACATTAAAATAGACTGAAAAACTATGTGAATTACTTTTCCTGTGTTTGGAGTAAATTTTGTGGAACCATTTTGTGTGAATGCAGCAAACCCACAGACAATGATGTCAGGGAAACGCTGGAGCACTTTGTTTGCTTCTGTCCAACAATTTCAAGATTGCGCCCTACTCACTTAGGGACTCCGTTCTTCTCTGGATGAGATGACCCAGAAAGACATTAAGTCGCTGCTGATCCACAGCACTAAGAAGCTCTAATTGGTGCCGCTAGGGACCTAATAGGGTCTATGCGTGGCCAATCTGGCCAGCTTGCTTACCCCAACTGAACCTAACCTAACTTTATGAGACCAGCGACTCGCGTCTTTTGGCAGTGTAACTATTGTTATGATACAAAAATCATCAAATAAATCAATTTAGAACAATAAATTGTATATGAATGGTATTTTAAGCGATCATAGTTACGATGATTGTTGATGAGAACTAGATTACATTAGGAAGGTAAATTTAATAAATATCATAGTTGCATTCAGCAGTCAGTTTGAATACGTTTATATGAGGAGGTCCATAACAAAACGCAATAATTCCACCATAAAAATTTTTTTGATAAACGAATAAATATAATTAAAGTCAGTAGGATATATATATTTATTTAGATAGTTGCTGTGGAATAATAGTTTTCTAGGAACAATACAAATCATAAAGAAGTTAATTTTTTTTTGCAATTACTTTTTTAGTTATTTAGAAAACAAATTTGGAAATGTTGCGTTTTGGTCCGATACATAGTATTTATTTCATTTTGCTATGAACCCTATGGAGATGTTGCGTTTTGATATGAACTTGGTTTGGAATTGTGGCGTTTTGCTGTGAATACAATAGAAATAAAATCTTTTTGATTTGAATTGCATAAGTTTCATTATATTACACAAGTACATTCAAGTATTACAAAAGTATATAAGTATTCAAGTATTAAAAAAAAAATCAACATTGTGTTACACTCTCATTCCAGTGTCCTCCTCCAAACAGTCACATAAGGTTACATCATCGGTTTCATTGCAACTATTTCCTTGTTCGTCTAACAATATCTTTGTATAATATTCTAACCCGGAAATGTTTGACCACTGTTGGCCATAATGTTTTTCCAATAGTTTAACAACATCTTTCTTCTTTTCTGAATTAATTGCAACACCAAGAGGAATTCCATCAAGCAAACGAAGGGTTATTTTGCCTCTTTTAAGATAGCTGGTAAATTTCAAAAGTTTTGACTACACATTGCTTTTACTGTTTTGTGGAGAGTTTAGAGAAAATTCTTTTCATACTCTGTATGCCGTTTATAGGACGGTAATATTCTGCCAACATTTTTAAATGCTTAAGGTGCCAATCCTTTCCTAAAATAGTAACTTGCCCGTTCACAGAATAAACCTTGTGATTTCTTTAAAGAAATTGTAGTATTTTTTCGCAAATCTTTTTCAACACGCCCAAAAACTCGATAAAATTCTTACCGTTTTATAGTTATTGTAGAGCTACCATAACAATAAATTTAAATTTTATTAAAATTAATTTATATCATTGACTTTTCACTAATATCTCGAAGTTATTTATTGCATAGATATGGAAATGTTGCATTTTGGTCTGAACCATTATTTTTGGTTTTGAATTACAGTGAAATTATTGACCTTTGGTATGTTTTATAACAATTGTTACATAGATTTTAACATGTAGAATTGGATTCACTCAAAAAAACGAAAAACTTAAAAAGTGGAATTATTGCGTTTTGTTATGGACCTCCTCATATAGTCTAGATTGACTTGACTAGTCTAGATTGGCACAGCTCATTAAGAAGATCATGAATCAGAATGCACAACTTCGAACTTTAAATCGAGGATATATTTTTCTTAATTCGCTCAAATAAAGAATTAGCTTTGCTTTCTCGAATTTCTTGAAATTTCCGAAGCCATAATTGCTAAGTCATTCCCATTGTAAAAATTTTCCACACATTTGACTGAATTAAAACAAACAGCATTTTTTTTACGTATTGCAAAACCCGTAATAGGGTTGTAAGAAACCCCTAAAAAGTGTGAATTATACTAAACCCAACGCTAAATCAGTCAACGGTTTACCTGAAATTTATGCTCTTAAAAACCGCTCAAATAAATGTACAAAAAATTTTCTCGAATTTCAACTGATAACAATTTGCTTTAAGTGCTTTTGCACAATAAAAATTGTACTTAACATATAAATTGTGTTGTAAAATTGCAGCAATTTGATTGGTGAACTGTTTGGTCTCGTGTGAATCAAATGTGCGGCCAGCACTTTTTCAGGTTAGACATTAGATTTTGCAATGCAACTGAAATTTCGAAAAATTTTCCTATATGCCAAAGTCCGGTTAAGCAGCCGTTTATATCAACGATCCTTTCATACTGTTTATGGTTTTTACAATAAAAACTAATTTGCTCAACTAAGCTCAAACAAAAAATAAATTCTTCGCTACTATTTAATGTAAACTTTGAATAAATTTAAGCCGCTTGATTTTGTTCGAGTTTATTAACACAAATTAGCTTCGCTTAGAATTTGCAACGACGTCACTGAATGCTATTTGCATTTATTTATTTTTTAATCTAATTTTTGTGGACATTTTTGTGCCAGTATTTTAACATTTTTGTGGAATTTTATTGCCAATAAATTAGCAATAAAACCCAAGCTTATGCAATTTTCAAGCTAACAAAACTGAAAACAAATTAATTTTAAATCGAATATTTCTTTAAAAATAAAGAAATCTTTAAAAATATAAATTGCTACGTTTGCCAGATTTGGCTAAGCAATCGCCGTACAGGCAAAGAAAATGTTTGCTACCAGTATGTGAAAAATTTCCTGCCCTATTCTGATTCAAATTTGACTCACAGCATTTGTAAATATTTAATTTTATGTACGATTGTTTGTGTGTGTGTGTGTGTTTGCATGTTTGTTCACTTGACGCACCGGTTCAGTGTGGCTTGACTTGAACTTGACAGTCAAATTGTTGGACATGTAAATTCCTTTGAGATGAGTTGTTAATACTGTTTAATATTCCAATCAGTTCAATAAGTGGTGAGCTAATTCTTTTCTTCAGCTCGTCTTTATGAAGTGTAATGATTAGTTTGCTGCTTGTGCTAGTTAGTTGGTGGGCGAAGACAAGTTCATTTGCATACATTACACACCAAGTTATGAGTCAGCGCATATTTTTGAGGCTCATATTTACGAAGTAGAGTTTGTATATATAAGCTATATACTTGTTTCTTATTCACTTAACTGGGCAGTAATACATTTCCGGAGTTTGCTTGCCGTAAAATTTCGTACCAGAGGTTGTTGCTTCTGGCGCGCCTTTGCCAGTTCATTTCAGTAAATGTTGACAGGGCTTCTTCTACTTCATCCTACTAACCGAGATGCCAGTCATTATAATTTTTCTACTCTTGATTTTTTACACTTTTTTATCAACCTTCCATTCTTTCTCATCATTATCCACCCTGCTCTCACTATGATCATCCTTCGACTTTCAATTCGAGAGTTTCTTTTCATTACCATCCTTCAACTCAAAAAAGATATTGTTTTCATTGTCATCCCTTGACTCTCGACTCAAGAAAGAAAATATTTTCATCGTTATCTTTTGAATTTGAAAAATAATTTGCATCTTTTGAAACGTCCTTTTCATCGTCAGTCCTTAACTACATTTCCCCTTTTTCATCGTCATTCTTCGATTTTCAGGTCATTTCATCTTATTTTCAGGATATTTCATCTTATTCATCTTTATTCTTCAACATTTCTTCCCTATTGTCATTTTTGTCATTTTTTTTCTTTTCCTCTTTTTTCCATCTTTTCATTGTCATCCTTCGACTCTCGACTCGAGAAAGCTTTTTTTTTCTTTGCATCTGAAAAATAATTTTCGTCCTTCAACTCTTCCTGCTCATTGTCATTCCCACTTTTTATAATCATCCTTCGATTTTCAAGCCACATATTGCATCTTAATCGTCTAAAAGTCTACGATTTTTCTTTCCCACTGTCCTCATTTGCCACTTTTTGTTCCTTTTATTGGCATTTTTCGACGACGATGTATGCAGTGCATAATTCGCTGAAGCATCATCTTCATTCTTCGAATCATCCTAAGTATGCTCATGAAGTATGTTCTCATCATGATCATTATTTGACTTTTGACTCGAGACATTAATTCCATTCGTTGTCATCCTTTTAATCTTTATAATCATCTACAACTTTCGACCCTTCCACTTCAATGCCTGTCCTGCTTTTCTTTTCATAGTCATTCTTCGATTTTCACGCCACATATCTCACCATAGTTGTCCTTTGAATCTTCCTCATCATCTTCATCCATCAGCATTTTCTCATAATCGACTATGTACGTTAAGGATATTAAGGGGGTCGTCTACGTACAAAGTTTTAAAAAATAATTTTTTTTTTTACATAATTTTCATTTGGAAGACATGAGGAATGTTATTTCCAAAGGATTTGGGTAAACTCTTCACGGTTATTGAGCTGTAGAGCATTGAGCACGCTCGCTCACGGTGTTTCCGCGCGCTGTCTGTGAACTTTAAACGCGTTTTCCCGAAAGTCGTATTTTTCTAACTTACTTGCACGATTTTAAGAAAATTTTTACACGAATCGATTCGATTTCTTTTTTTACTTGCTCAGAAAACATGTCGCTATGTTTAGACACGAGCTTTTAACAAAATATTGTTTTTTTTTATTATAACAGGCAATAAACATTTGAAAAAAAGGGGAAAAAATAACTTTTCTTTCGAAAATGTCCACCATTTCGAGAGATTTTTGAATTTTACAAAAAGCTCGTGTCTGTTGTTGAAAGATTACGATTAAATAAACAAACAAAAAAAGTGAGTGAATATCTTTTTTCGTTCCTTCGTAATAAATCTTGAAAAACAGGCTCGAAAATCAGGCCGCTACGTAGACAACCCCCTTAAGGCATCTATTCGACCATTGCAACAATTTCCGTTACATTAAAAAAAACAAATAAAATTTTTTTTCAGATTTTCCAAACCCAAAAGGATCGCACGCGATGATTCGTTATTTACGGTCAATCAAATCACCATTGGCAATAATATCCGTCTTTATTTAAAGTTAATCAATCCATTTCAAAGCACTGCTGGCAGTAATCGCGAAAGAATTTAATTTGTCAGCAAAACCACCAAAGAACTGCACCGATGAATAGTAATGACAGCGGCACCAGTGTGTGTGCCATTAGGCCAATTCGATCAAACATCCGCACCGCGTCAATTCATTCAATAAAAATGGCACATTGCGGGCACTGAAAATGCGGAAGCAACAACTTACATAAAAAAATCATAAAAACTGCGTTGTTATTTTTAAATTTGGTACAACCCAACGTACGCGTACAAATAAATGTGACTAATGCAAAGTGCGCTGATTTTGTCGATTGGTTATTATGCAATTGTGGAAAATCCAATCACATGAAAATTTTTTTTTTTTAAATCTTCAATAATTCTAAAACACCAAAAACTGCTACAAAGAATACAAATGTAAAAAACGATTATAGTTGCACAACATTTAGTACTAGAATCCAAATCACTTAAAGTACAAATAAACACTTTAACCAAACGCAACAACCATAGCAGAAGCTGGAAAATAAAAATAAAAAAGCATAACTTAAAAAACCTATAAAAATAATACCTAAAAACTTAGCGCAGACTTCTGAAAATCATTAAAGTAATTACATGCTCACTACTGACTCTCGTTCTGAAAAACGTGAAGGAGAAAGAGAAGAAAAAAAACAGAAATTCACATGAAGCGTGAGTGATGTAGCCTAGCAACAGCTAAGCGCAATAGCGGTGTTCATCAACTGTGGGAAGATCTATTCTGTGATTTACGTCAGTTACGACATTAATTGGCAGTGGACAGTGGCGGATTCAGGGGGGCCGGAGTTTGGGGGTTGAAACACCCCGAAATATTAGGATCGACTTTAAAACTGCCTACATATGTACCTACAAATTAAAAAGCATTTTTTGGCATTTTATGAATATTAAAGAATTACTTTTTGAACCCGAAATATTTTTCTGAATCCGCCCCTGGCAGTGGACTCTGCTGATTTGTTTTACTAAGACCCTGATTGTTAAGTTTAAAGGACTGAAAATTACAAATTAGGTTAAAAAAATCATGTCAACTCTTCAACGTGAAAAAAAATACAATTACAACCAGATTTCGTAACATCTTTCGGTGTGTGAAATCATAAATTTCGTAGATGTTAGAAATTCGAAATAACTTTTTAGATTTATTTGTATTTATTTTTTAACTACTGCTCAATTGGGGAATTCAATAATAAAATTGTTTATCAGTTCGTATTCAGAGTAAAAAATTCCTTAAAAACCACTTCAGATAATAAAATTGTTCAATAATAAAATTGTCTATCAGTTCGTATTCAGAGTAAAAATTCCTTAAAAACCACTTCAGATTGTTCGGAACCAAAAGTGCCAAGGATTCAAACAATTATTCTCTGGCAGCTGCCTTCTCAGTAGAAAATGACAAGAACAGTCAAATGAGAGTAAAAATTGTCTTTAAAAGAAGCTTCTAACAAGCCGTTCGAAATCGGCATAGAACTGAAGATCCTTCCAGTCGTACACAAATGCATGCATATAAGACGAATGCTTGCAATAACTTAGCTTTATATATGGTTATGAGAATATATATCTGTATTTCTTATATTATCTGCTGTGCTACTAATTCGACTGAACCATTACCACAGACCGTAAAAAGCGCTAATAAACTACTTGAAGAAGCTTCTATTCACTTTCAACATTCATTCTATACATACATACTCGTATGCATTATAACTATGTACACATATGTACATACTTTGATATATATTTCGATAATAAAGCGATCCACACGCGCGACGTTCCAGGGTTCAAATGATTCGGCATCGTTTGATGGCTTCGTTATTGCTTTTACACGCAAGTAATTAAAACCGTAATGGGTCAATGGATGAGCATTAGAGCAGAAGTATCCATTTGGGTTTAATTGGTTTTGAAATCAGTTTTATGTACCACACAAGTATTTCACTTCTTCTAATGATGTTCTGCTGCAGGCCAATCACCTACCCTGACAGAAAAATGTAACCGATTAACGCAGCCATAACCAACACAAGGCAATAGTCTTGTGGAGCAACCAAGGAAAAAAAAATTATGTTCTAATGTTTTTCGGTATTTCATTTTTTTAATGGTGCTTTAATATTTCAATGTATTTCGCTTCTTCAAATGATGCTCTAATAATTTTAGAGATGGAAATTCTTCCATAAATCGTCAAGTGAACTTCTGTACATATCACACATCTAGTCTTTTCCCTGCTTTCACAATCTCACAATAGTTTTCTCATATCTTCGCACTACTTACTAAAGACCATAAATTCCATATTTCATAGGAATTTATTTTCCAAGTGTAATAAATTGTAAAAATTGCGGTAAAGCAGAAATCAAATTACTGCTGCCCCTCTTGTCACTTTTCGACATGAACAATTAAGCGTCTGGCTTGATATCAGTCTGGCTGGATCATTTATTAAGTACCGCGAAATTTGACAAGTCAATCGACGCCGGCAAACAGCAAATTAGTGATCAAAATATGTTCCCATAGTTACAAATTGCTTTTGTTACTAACTTTGACCATATAAAAGGTGTTAAAATGCCTACGGCGAAATTATTTTTTGTTGTTCCATAGTTCGAAGGAGTTTGCCACCCGCTGATGTTGATTTCGTTTGGCCGCAAGCATTCAAAAATTACAGAAAGAAACACAACATTTACGGCCATTGAAATATGAACGACAACAGCAACAACAATAAAGAGAATGCTAAGTGTTAGCAATTTTTTGGACACTTGTTTTTTGAAAAAAAATATTAATCAGTTCTTGAAATTTTGCATAAATCAAAATGAGGAAATGGACAATTTTGTTGGTAATTTTTTGTTTATCTAAATAAATATTGATCAGTGAAGAATTTTACTATTATTATTAAAATACTATTGTACTATTAATTTAGATCCAGAAGTAACGAACAGTGAGTATAATTTTTGATCCAAGAAATATGAATGACTTTTACTTTGAATAGAAACAACTTTGTCTACAAAATATTTTTAAAAGGTCACAAGAACCCTTTTGAGTTAAACCTTTGAAAAAAATTAATACAACAGTGTTTAATTTGCTTATGAAAACGTTTACTTGAATGAAAGCGCTACCTTAAATTGTTGCTACCTAAAATTCGAATCTCAACTTGAATTCTATGAAACGCCTCGAGATTCGTATTCGTTCTACAGAGTGAAAATTAAATCGCCTTGCGCCGATCACTTTTACGTCGACCCGCAGCCCTAAGGTGCTCCAAGTGGTATCGCTAGGGACCCAACAGGGTTTTTACGTGGACGACCTGGCCAGTCAGCTTATCTGCTCTAATTCAACCTACAATTTTAATGGAAAACAAAAAAAGGCAGACAAGTTTCCCATAAACTGTGGGCAGGCTTGAGAACTTCAATTTAAAGTTACAGTTCAATTTAATTTTAATGCTGTGTAGAAATCTGATCGTTTTGATTGCCTATTTTTGGGCAGTTTGTGGATATGTTGTCTTCTTACCTTAAGTTGATAGAATCAATCGCATAGCTGCTTTTTGTTGCTCCACCGTTGTACTCAGACATTATTGCAGTATTGAGAAAAATTATTATTTAAATTATGATCCAAAGTATTTGATTTTAGTTTTCAAACATGACTTTAAATATTTTGTATTTCTTTTGCTCCATCTGTATTGATATTTTATACTGACTTATCTTTTAATCATTCTTATAGTGCACAAAGAACGCCATTAGAGTTTGTCAACAAGTTTTATTGGTATCAAAAGGATCCTTCGAAGTATTATAATAGAAATATATTAGTAATACATACATGTGTCCATATCAAATCATTGGCAACTCTAATATTGTAAAACTAGCAAAATAAACGTGTTACGCATTGTAAAAAGATGAACATTAAACTTTTTATAAAACTGAAATTAATAGTAATTTGCAGTAAACACTGTTCCACACATGGCTTTAACTTATAACACTAGTGCACGCCTCGGAAGCATTGCTCCCAGTAGCGCTGCTTGTCCGGCGATGGAAATGCAATATCGGCACAACAACATAAATACAAAGCTTTAAACCAATAGTATCATGTACATAAATCACGCTAATAAATACTTGAGCTAAGTAAAGTTTTTTGTTCATTAGAAATCGTAATATATTTTTACCTACTTACGGACTACAAACTTTTGATGTGAGAATTCTTGTTTCAGTTTTTTTGTTAAACTTTATGTCTAGCTATGAATTGCCATTGCGTTAGCTTAGATATTACTTTACCAATTAGTCAACAATAGTTTGCATAATCTATACATTATTATCTTTTGGTGAGTCTGTACTCGATAAAGCATAAAATGTTACTTGTATGAAAATATAAATTAAATCGTATTGTTTTGTGCAACCCTCTGCACAGTCAGCGTAAATTTGATTCCTATGGTCAAGGCCTTCAAGCAAGTTTATACAAGGAGAACAATGCTGTTTACTTAAAGCTAAATTCTAACTAACTTACAATTTTCCATTTGGTTTCGTTCGTCATACTTAAAATACTTCACATAGAGTATACCTAAATGCGACTTGTACTGCTCATATAACTTGATAGAAATATTAACCTTTAGTATTTCTTCAATTGTTCGTAGGTAATAAAGAAGATAATATTCCAAGGGCCCATACGCACCCACGTGGGTATGAAGCCCTTATACAGCGCCAGCATACCTTCGTTGCGCACGGTCTGAGCGTAAAAAGTACATTTAAAGGGATTATTAAAGAATCAAACTGAATGTTTTTAGTTGACAACTGAATTTACCCGCACTGCACAGTCCAAACTGCCGCTGTAAAGTTTCTGCGTAGACGCTGTAGCTATGCCGTTTAGCACCGTTACGTGTTTCTGGTTCATCAGACGCGTCTAAGTAATTAAACAAGAGTAAATATTGAAAATACTATCAGCACAGAAATGCAAAATAGTACACGCACCCTTATCACATCAATGGGCGTGGAAGCAATTGCACTGCCTAAGCTGGCAATGAAGCTGGATCTGCAGATACGAATATAAAAAAATAATTTCATACAAGTTTTTACACAGAACCAAAATTCTACTCACATCAAATGATTGGCCATGTTATCGCCAAAGGTGCTCATCAGCTGCAATTTGCAGAAATCATACACAGGCAACTCCACCGACGCTATGACCACAGCGCGCTGCGCAGTCGGGCCCACACCGCACCACAGGCCGCGCACGCCTTCGTACTTGTAGATTTCGTGAAAGCAGGCGAGCAGTCCCTTGTGCTGTGAGCCCTTCCCGTCCACCTGCATGCGCACCTTCAGCACGTCGGTGGGATTGGCAATGGCCGAGGAAACGGCGCCCGCTGTCGCCGCGCACAGTATGTTCGCCCAGACGTGCTCGGCGCCCGTCTCCACGTCCGTCAGCAGGCCCCACTCGTTGGCATACTTCTTCAGCGTGTAGTACGTGCCGAACTTGATGGTTCCATAGGTCGCCTGCCGCAGCACAGCGGGCCAAATGCTGTTGACGAGATTAGCAAGCAAATGAAATCATTTTAGTGTTTTGATGGTTTTTGCTGAGGAAGCGGATACAATTTCGCCGTATGGCATTTTTAATGGAGACAAATCCAATCTAACTGGAGCTGCATGAGTGTTCTTAATCAGTTCAAAGCGTGTTGCGCTGTTTTGCGTTTTCGCAGAATATTTAAAGTTCAAAAAGTTAGCCTCTGAGCAGTGAGTGAAATTCGTTTTTATCAACTTTTGCGTCTGGTGAGTCTCGACAAAGCACACAGCTGAGCTCGCTTAATGATGGCGTTGATTAGGGCAGTCAACTTGTGCGCTACCTTTTCGGTGATTTCGCAAATTATAAATAGTACACAAACGAAAGCTAGGCGCCGGTTGATTGGCAAATTGTTCATTAAGCGATAATGTTGGCAATTTGACAAGCCATTAAATAAATCAACCTGGTTCGGCGTATTGCACATAACTAGGTGAATTTTATTGCATTCAATTAAAATGTTTTAGAAAACGTAAATGTCGTTGTCAGCCAAATGTTGATGTTTTAGGTTTGATTTCATATACGATTTTTGATTCAATTTTTGTTTATGCTGTAGCTTGGCGACTTGAGTTCATAGCGAACTCACTTATATTTTTTAAAAAGAAGCGTTAGCGTTTACTAGTTGAACAAACCAAAAGAAAACGCTAAAAGTTTTGACTTTCATGGACAATTTTTTTTTTGTCTTTATATTACAATTCAGATCAAAACTGTCTTTGTCGCTTTTTCTTGAAGTCTGTGTAGAAACAGAGTAGAAGCGCTGGGGAGGCTTGATGTGGCTGAAAGCGCATCTAGAATCATGGTGAAGCATAAACAAATGGTAAATATGAAACAGCTACATACTTTTTATTACTGTGAAAAAGTATGCTAAGCATAGCAAGTTTGTATTACAGAGAAAACTAGTTTAATAGGCCCGTTTTCGCAGTGGCAAGTCTGCTCGAATCGATCAGTAAACTGTCAACACTCAATTTTACACTGGCAAATTTTTTAAAACTTAACTGCCTAAAATTGGGGAGTTAATGGATATTTCTCAAACATTCGAAAATCAGATTTCAAAAATTTGTTTGCCCACAAGTTCCTTTCTTAATTTGCTTTCCACCCTTAACCTACATTTCCATGACACCAAACACTATTTAAATAAAATTTAAATCGATGCTACTTGCAAGGTTTTCGTTGTAGTTTATGTTCAGCATCGTGAAGGGTACAATTCTATCATTCAACATCATCACGAACTACACGATCTCTAAATTGAAGCATTAAAATATCAGCGATGTTGATGAAGCAATCATTTACACACATCACATCACAAATCCCAAATATCTATGAGTCATTTTCATACTTTTAATTTGAAGACAAACAAGAATGCTTAAACGCTTTTGCCTTAAAGGTCCTCATAATGTAGATTGTAGTTCGTTTAACGTTACTACCACAAATTTTGTATGATCACTTTGCCAAGTATTTTTTGTACATTAATTTTAGTCGAGGCGTAATGTGGTCAGTGGTCAGCACGTCACTGTAAAATAAAGTGCTTTATACATATAAATATATACGACCAACAATTTTTAGTATATAAATTTGCGGTGGTCAGCGTGTCACTTCAAATAATGTGTTTTATACATGTAAATATGTACGTAATCCTTCAATATATTTGATTTAATTTGCGTATATATTTAAATAGAAAAATTTTGCCAATCAATTTTCTCGTATGCCATTTCAAAGTCAAAACAGAGCATATTCAACATAGTATTTGTCATACACACACACACACACGTCGAGAAATGGCAAAAATAAATTAACGCAAATGTGTTTATTTCAGCACAGAGTTGGCTTCTTATTTGGCGTCTACTTACCCCGAATAGAGCGCACGCGACCCTTCCTCTTGGGCAATTTTGACAAAGGCATCGGTCATGCCGCGATATTTCAACTGCGCGAATTTCTGATCAATTTGCTGGCCCTGAATTTGGAGGCGCGTCTTAGTGGTGTCAATCGGAAAAGTACCTGCAGGGAAGAGCAGTGGACAAATGTCAGCGCAAAAGTAAATAAATAATTAAAATACGTGATAAGCTCAACACAGCAACAGCATCGCATCGGCGTAGCACAACAGAGCAAAGCGCTGCAAAAAGCCATACGTATTAATGTAGACGCTCAGCGAATAATTCAAATCTTGTTTACTGAATCGCAGCCAGACGCAATTGCTGCTCTGCTTGCGTCACACCGCTCGTCACGCAGCCGCAACCCCCCGGGGGCCGGGGTGCCTACTGCCATCTGTGCTGTCACTTTCAAATAGCAATTAGAGTAATTTTCTAGCGAAAATTAGTACCCACCGAACTCGGCCATTATTGATGCTAAGCCGCCGTAAACGAATGGCCGCCAATCTTTCACGTCACCCATGGCGTTCCGTTGCAGCTGTCCCGGGCTCTGCGGGCGCTGTGATTGCTGTTCTAGTGCGGCCACCGCTGCTTCTGTAAACTACGTTTTGACGTTCAGTTCAGTGCTGCAGCGTGGAGTCTGCGTTTGTCCTTTGCAATTTGTACACTAGAACTTGTCGTGTTTGCGTATATTATTTGAATGTTTTCATTTATAAATAAATGTTGTGTCGGCCGACGCTAATGAGGTTAGAGTTATCCGCTATTTGGCTGGTAATCAGCACCAGCAGCCATATGTCAACGTCAGCTGAGCGTGCGGTGCGTTCAGTGGTGAGCAGCATGCGGTAGGGTGGCCGAGTTGATGCGTTGTTTAAGGTTATGTTTTCATGATTTTGAAGGAAAAAGTACGATATGAAACTATAAATAAATTTTATTGGCTTGGAAAACAGGCAACTTAAAATTGTTTACCAAATCTAAGTTTGGATAAACGAATTGAGCATTGATTGAGCGAAACAATGCGTCCATTGCTGAAGTATTGTGCTATTGAAATCTGAGTCTAAGACCAATCACTGACACTTAACGCTAGGAGTTAGGTATATTTTTGTTTTTAAAGGTCCAGTAGAATTCCATTGATTAGAAAAAGTCAGCGGGCGAGTTAATGGTGTAGAAAAGTCTCTTGGATGCCAATGGAGCCTATTGATGAAAGAAGGTTAGATGAAAGGGTTTTAGGAGTTTGGGAGAAAGAGTGTGGGGTATTGCTTAAAAGTAGAGTCCGACCGATAGCAAATTTTTTGGCCGATGCCGATGCCAATTAATCGGCCGGAAGGGCGAGTTTGGCCGATGCCGATGCTTATTACATAGAAAAAATAACACGAATGAATTCAATCAAAAACACAGTCTATTTTATAAAATAACAAAAAGAACTATTACACATTGTTTGTAATATTCATCACAATAATAAAACAACCAGAAAAGAAATAATTAAAAACTAAATAAAATAACAAGAGAATTCAGAATTCTAATACATTAACATGTATTAAAAAAATAATATATCACATTTATCCACTGAGAGAAAAACCAAAATAGTGGCGTAAATATTGCATACAAATTCAGTTTTTTATTCAACTTAAAATTACGATTTTTATATTAAAATTTGTACTCTCAAATTGCGACCCGTTGTACAGATGCAGTGGGAAGAAATCAGAAAACAAATTTAGAAAAAAAATTTTTTAATTGAAAAATTAAATGCCCCTTCTTCTGATATCCACATTAAGAGACGAAATGCATAGACATTTCGAGAAAATCTGTGTTTTTAAGAATACCTAGTTTAAAAAAAAACATTTTTAGGAAACATTTATATTAAACAGTATCTAAAAATACATTACTGAAAAGGGGTATAAAAACCCGTTGGTACAAAACATGAAAACAAAAAAATGAAAGCAGAAAAATAGGCCGATGGCATCATCGACCTAAAACGGCCGATGTGGCATCGGCTAAAAAACGCCGCTACCGATGCCGATACCAATTTTATGGCCGATACTAGCCGATGCCGATGCCGATTAATCGGTCGGACTCTACTTAAAAGTACAGTTTGGATCTACATAACACCAAGGTAGACATGCTAGTATAAGATCTAAGGTATGAGGGAGGGAGTTCCAGGAATACCGACAAATATCTCAAAGTTGACAAAGCCGATTAAAAAAAATGCCTAGCTTCCTCCAACCATCTGCGTTGGGCGTTTGAAATAGTACAGATGACAAAGACCTAAATACAGCTTTATGCCAATTCTCCACGGCGAGTTGGTAGTTTTAGGGGTTTGACATTTACCACTGAGGGAATAATTTTTTGCCGAAAGAATTTTCAAAGGTTTGCCATTTCCTGCTGAGAAATTTGTTTTTTGTTCAGAAACAAAATGATTTGTTTCCATATTTATGATGTTTACTACGAAGGAGGAGAAGAAGATGCTGGAGGAAAAGCTGAGTCTCGGCCTAATTTGCAAAATATTCCGACCAATACCCAAGACACAAACCAATACCGAAGCTGATGCCTATTAATCGGCTGCACACTAGTCTGATTCGGTGCTGTTTCTTATGTTAAAGCTTGATTCTCTCTTCCACTGCCACTTTCTTTTTGACCCACCAATCATAAAATAAGCAACACAATTGTTTTCCCATTTCTTGTATAATTTTTGTCCATTCTTTATTATTGTTTTTTAATTGTTTAGTTTATATCAATTATAATCATTACTCATGGTACTTATACATTTAACAGCAATTTAACACAAAGCTAAGCATTTTATTTCGGTTTTTACGCTCTTTCATCTCACATTCTCAATGTTTAACCGTAATCAGGGGTTTTTCTTGATGACATTTGCTGTCTGCCATTTTACATACATGTGTCAATGATAAACTTGCCAGTGGTTCGCTGATCTTTTGTCAAATTCAACTTTCTTTTGCGATACCTCTTGCAATTTCGACGTGGTTTAACGAGTTGCTCGTGCAATGCTAATCATTTATAATTGTTGCTGCTCTGCCCGATGGTGACACTACTAACAACTTACTGCCTTGGAATGTCCTTCAAGCTTTTGCAGCGTGTCCTTTAAATTGGCATTTGCGACTGTCTCACCTAATACATTCTGTTTGTCGTGCCGTACGCAGCCATCGCTTACTCTATAATTACGTCTAACCAATGTTATATGGTTGTTATTGTTGTTGTTGTTAGTATTTTCATTATTATTATTGCCCCTGCGTTATGCCAGCGTTTTCATTGCATGTTTTGTTTTTCTTGTTTTGTATTCACTAAAATCTCTAACAATACAATTAATGTTTATGATTTTGTTTTCGTTTTTTTTTTATTATTTTCCAGTTCTTCTCCGTTTCGGCCTGTCTAATTGAATGATAGTGTCGCCTTGTCTGCTGCCTGCTCAATTTCGATTTCGTTTCACACCCATTTCATTTACAAAATCTTTCATATAGGTTGTACAAATTCATGCATTACTTGTGTTAATTGATAAGGAAAAATACGCATAATTAATTTGAGTTTTATTTAAATGAAAGAAATGCCATTAATTGCTGTGCCTTTCACTGCCTATAGACGATCAAATTAGTTAAAGCCTGTTGCAATTTGTTGCCTTAGAAATCGAACATCGTACATTCCACTAAGTTGGGTTATACATATGACATATGTTTTCTCAGGCAATGAATTGTCTGCTGTTGCTATCATTCGTGTAGCCACTTTACACTTTTCTTGTGTTGTTTGTCATTAGTCATTGTACAAATAAGTGGATCGCAAGCTTTTTTGACTGACAACTATTCGGGAAATGTTCACGTTGCATTGAGTCCCCGAATCGGTATGACTCTAAAATTACAAAAACACGATCCATAGAACGACTCATAGATACGTTCACTTGTTTCATTGGTATCAGTTATCGCATGCTTTTCAGTTGCTAACTATGTTTCTTACTTCCTTCTACGTTTCATTTGTTACAACTTTTAGTAATAACACAATAAAAAATTTTGGTGTTGGGGTTCAGGCGCAACGTATGCACTAAAGAAAGTTGTTACCAGTCTGAATTCCGAATGATTTTTTATAAACTATTCAATTCTTTATAGCGCTTGAAAGCTGGAATTCTGTTGCGTATATTTGTTATCCTTAAATCCTTTTTGATTTCAACTAAAAGATATGTCGAAACTATGTAGATCTTTAATTCGATAAAAAAAATCAAACAAACTGTAAAAATCCTTTAATATTCCTTCATACAATGACATCCTTGTCTAACACCGTGCGACAAAAATTTAAAAAAATTTTCGCACCGGAAAAATCCATATGGGCGTGAAACTAGAGACCAAACATAATAATACTGCGTACTCAGTTTTTCATTTCTATATCCTTTGTCTTTTTAAAAGGACTTCAAAATTTTGAAGGGGATAAAAAATAAAAAAAATATAAAAAATACTTAACCTAGTTAAAATATGCCGATACGGATATCAAATGAAAGAGGAAAGGCTCAAGAATTGAAATAAAATTAATTTTTTATCTATTTTTTAAAAAAGGATATACAAATGTTCCGTTGAAAATTGTAATCCTTTATATCCTTGAAAATTTATAAAGAATTTTCTTGAAAAGTAACTATGTTAAAACCCAAAATCTCCTTGATCACATGTCAAAATTTCATTGATATACATATCGCCATATTCAAACTAGGTTAAGTATTTTTTATATTTTTTTTATTTCGTATCCCCTTCAAAATTTTAAGGCCGTAGAAATGAAAAACTGAGTACACAGTATTACTATATTTGGTCTCTAGTTTCACGCACATATGTATGGATTTTTTCCAGTGTGAAAAATTCTGTCGCACGGTGTAATCAATGCATTATCTCCAAACAAGCCCACAAATTGTCTGTCTGACATTACTCTTTACATAGTATTGTCGCAAACGCGCCACTGTCAATTTTCAAAACCTAAATTTCCACTGCCATTTGAAGTGTATTTCCTAAAATATTTAAGCAATTTTGCGATTTTTAAGTTCACTGCCTCTTTCGTTTGTTAATGTTTAAATTCTTCACCGATTTTGTCGAGTTTCACTTTGCTGTCTTCACTCGCTTGCCCTACTCATTCCATTTAAATGGTTAAATTTAAACTTTAACTATTTTAAATTTTACAGATTTTAATGAAATAATTTTGTATTGTAACTTTTTATTGTAATTTGTAAATTTCTCTAATATATTGTAAGCTGCTAGGAAAGTAATTGAAAATGTATAGAAAAGTAATGGAATGAAATCTATTAGCATTAGCAGTCGAAAAGAAATCATGTCAATGTCATCCCAACTATTTTCAACCACAATGTGCAGATCATAAATGACGCCATTGATACTAACTTCTAAAATTAAGATAACATTTAAATATAAAAGTTGTTTAAAGTGTAGAGAAAACTTAGATGCATATTTTACACATGTAAAATGAATCATGGCATATGTCATCTCCAGCAGAAGAACTTGAATCACACTATTAGAAGACCCAATTAGGCCTTTTGACACATGTTGTGTGTTTCACATCATTTTCACATTTTTTTCAAAACAGCTAAATGGCACTTAGACAGTTAAAAGTTCTCATGTCCCATTGATCGGAAAGAGAATAAGGAAATATAATTTGATAGTAGAAAATCAGTTAGCAGTGGAATGCACAATAATCTTCAAAAGATCGAATGCAACTTTGTCGGTATAGAAAACCGTACATGCCAATGTAGTTGATGGTTGTGGATGAATCATGGGCATCCGAGACCCGTTATTGGTGACCTCATATTTGATAAGATAATTTTTTGAATTTAAGGAATTAAATACTCATAAATTCCCAAGAATTCAATAAAAATGTTGTGTATTTCTAAACGGATTTTTGGGTTCATTACTTCTAAATTGACTTCAATCAAATATAGTTTTAATTGAGCTTGAGTATTACTTAAACTTGAGCTTGAAGTTTAAAAGCCATTAGAGCAAACAAGCGGCTACCCATTTGCAAGGAAGGCTGCATCAACTTTTTCTGTAGACCCAGGAACTCTCTTCATCCTAAGCAGAAGGACGAGATAATTAGCAGGAATCAATTCGTGTGCAACTAACCAGTATTAAAATATTCCAAAATGATTAATAGGTCATGTAATAGAAAAAGATACGAGTGGCAAAGAACAATCTGAACAAATTGACAGGGTACTGCAAGTTGAATTATCAGCCGACTAAACTAGGAATTCGCGCATCGAGATAAAACCGCAATACATATTCTCCTGTTACAAGGAGAATGCCGTGTACCTTTGAACCTGTGGTCGAAAGAAACATCTGGGAAAAACTTCATAACAGATGCCAATTGTGAATCCAAAAGTTGAGGAGCTACACTAAAATTTATTTTTAAGTCTGAACATGGAGATAAAGTGTGAGTCCGTGAAGTGATCACAATAGCGGTTTTAGGTCGCAGTGCAATTTTCCCTGCAATAATATTAATTGTAGCAAGCGCCACATATCAAATGTGTTAAATCATCAGTCCTGTCACAATTGTCACAAAACAAAAAGTCATTAGTGCCAAAACGTACAGCTTTTGCTCAGCGAGATTGCGGTCAGTATCTGTTCTAAGTGCAGACCCACAAAACTTGTCCCAAAGCCATTACGTTCTTAAGTCATGACATTATTGGAAAATTCTAAGCGTTTACATTTCCTAATACGTGCTCGCATTTTCCTTTAATGCCATTTAATGACTTTGTGTCTTTATTGGCGCAAAATTATTTTCTGCACAAGTTCAGCTGTGACATGTGCCCCAAAACTTTGTGTTTGTCTAAATAGATATGTGAAATAATTGCCTAAAATCTTTTTTTCTAATAGTTTTTCACTTCATCCCGCCGGCTCAACCTATCACTTCTCTGTCATTTCATTGCCTTGACCTCACACTTAACCTCACTTTTCTCGCTGTTGATTTCATTTGCGTTTTCATAATTTTCCCCCATTATCATTTCCTTGCATCGTGCACATGCTTTTTCATTGCTCTCCTTCACTTTAATTGTATATATGCAATTTTTGTATATTCCTGTAAATGTGATTTTTTGCTTATTTAATTTTGTTGATAGTATTCACTAAAATTTCACGCCTAAAACAACAATTTTGCTTGCTTTAATTTAGTTAGCTATTTCGATTTGGTTATCGATTTGCTTTTGTTTTACATTTATTTAAATTGCCTAAGTTTTTTGCTTTTGCTGCGTTCGTGTTGCAGAAGTTGCACGCATCTCGCACGCCGTTGACGCCTCGCTTTGTTGCTTTCTATTTCGTCATACATACTCGTACATACATATTTTCAAATAGTTTAATGTGTGTTTCGTAGAAAGTTACCAAGTATTGTAGAAGTAAAAAAAATTGACAACATTTTCAACCAAGTTGAGTTGAGCAAAACACTAAATATTTGCTGCAGTAATTTTGGAAAATTTTAAAAATTTTTTACATCTTTTTTAAGACCAAAAATTTATTGATATTTTTTGAAAAATGAACAAAGAAAAAAACATGCACTACAATTTTTGCTACTTTGAGTTGTTTTACCTTTTTTGGCTTTGTTTGTTTTTGGTATCGCTAAATGTTACATTGTTGTTGCGTTTTGTATGCTTTTATTAGACAGTTAGTAGTTCGGTATATATGTATGTATGCACATTTCTCTTACCAAAAAGACGTAGACAAAATTGTTTTGCGTTTGTTCTATGCAAAATTTCTCAGTTTGAGTCGGCTTGAGTTGTGTTTTTTTTATGCAAAAATAGTGTTTTTGGTCGTTGTTTATTCCTTGGTTTGTTTGGGTTTTTAGCTTTTTTTAGATGGAAAATGTATTAATTGCGTTTTGGACTTTTATCTTATTGGATTTTTGTTTAATTTGGTTTAGTTTAGTTTGCTTTACGAAAATTGACACTGTTCTCTTAGTCGAGTCATTGCAATTTGGGGTAGAAATGCTCAAAAATGAAATGCTGAAGTGAAGAATTCTGAAATTGGAAATTCTTGTGGCTCTCAGGAGGGTAACACATTGTTAATGGTACAATTTCAGCTTAACGGTAGAAAGTCTCAATCGAATTTTGGAAATTTCAGTTTTCCATAATTGGTGAAATGAAATAATTCGTGAATGTTTTTATTTTGTTTAGTTTTGTTTGCTTTACATAAATTGACGCTGGGGAGAGAAATGCTCACAAATAAAATGCTCAGGTGAAGAATTTTAAAATTGGAAATTCTTGTGGCTCTCAAGTGGATTAACTGTAACAGCAAGACACAGAATATTTAGTTCATAACTAAGTATTCAAATGCGCCCTTAAAACTGATGAGTGCGGCTGTTACATTGTTAATGTTACAATATGTCTTTCGTAGATTGTAGAAGGCGTTTTTATGGCAACTTCAGCTCATTATGAGGGCGAAAGCTGATTCATTTTTTCTAAGAACTTCTAGGTACAGTCATTCAGTTGAAGCTAGAGACAATTTTTTATCTGCAACGTTATTTAATTTTGAATTTTTTCAATTTTTGAATTTTCTACTTTTTGTTGCCATTTAAACATTTTTAATTGACTGCTCGCACTTTCAATTGACCAAACTGATTTACAATTCACGGTCTTTTCCTCTTTGTATGAATTACTTTATCACTTTAAGTCAACTATTTCCGGTATGAATTACTTTCTCACTTTAAATCAACTATTTTCGTAACTTTAATTTTGCTTTCAAGTTAAAAGTTTCAATATTTGCCATTGAAATATTGTATTTAAATTTTTTTTAATTTTTTCCTTCGACATATCATTGAATATGAGACATTAGTTGAATGAATTTTATAGTTGAAAACTTTTACAGTGGAAAATATTGAATTGTCATTTTGAGACCTTAACAGAAAACCATCTAAAGAGATACAAAACCTGGATCGAAACTTCATTAGCACAGTGGCTGCTGTGCTCACGAGACCTTTTAAGTATCTAATAGGTAGATATGCTGAAAGCCTGAAACTGCTTTACAAAGACTACTGCCGCGATTGTCTTTCTGAATAAGGCGTAGAAATTATACTTCCTGTTTCAATGTCCGGCTTTAGCCAGTAAAAAGCTCCAAGTTCCGGCCTTCATGTGGTTTCAATGTGGAATCACAAGGAGACATAGCTTTGTGCTTATGTGAGGTTGTCACTTCAACCTAACCTTGAATACCTCACTGGCACAAATTATTATATTTCAATATGAAAGCAATGATCCAGTTGTAATTTTGATTGAAATCAGTATTAAATTAATTTCAAAAAGGCTAAATGACACAATGGGTTAAGAGACAAATGTTGACTAAGGACGTTAACACGTTAATGTGTTACTGTCTATCCATGACCCGGAAAATACTAAAAGTTCTGGGTTTCAAGTTCCTTACTCGTCTCAGTTAAGTTTCTACTCTAAACGCCAGAAAGGTAAATCGACTAAATGAATCTTGAGACATACATTTTAACCAACTATGTTTGTAAGAAACCAGCAGACGAGCCGTATGAACCCCTTGGAGTTGCAAAAATGCATCTTGAGTGCACTTTTAGACATTTTAAATTGGATGAATGACTTATGCAAATGTTTTTTTATAATGTAATTCCATTCAAATTACTTAAAAAATGTGTCTTAGAGCTTAAAAATTTTTAAAAACAATATGTAGAACATATCGAATAGATTTGGTTTTTCCTAACTCGCTTGTGTTGTTGTTGTTGTTTGAGAAATGGTTTAAAACAATTTGTAGAACATCTCAAATAGATTTGTTTATGTTACTTTTTCCAAAATTTCATTTCTTAACTCGCTTGTGTTGCTGTTGTTTAACATATCTTTTGATGGCTGCATTATTATTTTCATATTTTTGGTTTTTTTTTTTTAATTACAAATAACATTTTAAACGGCGGGAAGTACTAACTTTAAGCTGTTGTCAAAAATTTGAGTTGATCACTTAGTAGAGTTTTGCATTGTTTCATTTTAGTTGACTTGACTTGATTTGTTTTTCAATTTTATTTATTTTGTTTTGAATTGTTTTTGTTTGCCTATTTAATTGCTGCAAATATATCAGTTTTCATTTGAATTAATATGAATTTTAGTTGTTCTTTGTTCTTGGAAAATACAAGCCGAATTTTGCGAAATATTGAAATGAATATTTCGTACGTTTGTTGCAATCACTCATTGCACATTACTCGCCTTAAAACGGTGTATGTTTTTTAATATTGAGTTGTTTTTTTAACTTTATACTTTATTGGATTTTGTAGTATAAATATGTATGTAAGTAGTAGAAAAAAAATCGATTTGAAAAAATATTTCAAGAGCGAATTTTTTGTATTGTGTGCATTTTTTTACTTATTTCTCTCTTTGTTCTCATTGTATCGTAAAAATGGTTTTTCTAATGCTTTCTTGTTGTTGTTTTGTAAAAAAAGAAATAAAAAATCAAGTTGTATTGTCATTTATGTCTCATATTTTCCCTTTTTATAGTGGTGTTAGTGTGCCTGTTTGTTTGTTGTTTTGTTTGTTTAGTTTGTCCATGTGGCGTGGCTTCAATAATGGTAACCAATGAACGTGATGTGCGAGTTGTTTGTGACGAGATGGAAACACCGAAATCTGTGCAAATGGTTGACATGAAATTGAACTCAGACAGAACTCGTCTAATTGGGAATGAATACGAGTGATGTGTGACTGATGCGAAAACGCGTTCGGAGCGACGAGAATGCATGGTCAGTGATCGAAACGAGCAAACGAGCGAGCAGTGCATATGCAGAAATGTATGAATTTTTGAGCTATGAATTGCTGAAATATTTCGTCTGAGCTTATAAAACGGACAACCACACTTGTCGAGTGGAAACAACTTGAATTTCTCTACTAGATGTAAGATATAATATGAAATAATTTTAAACGAATGATTGGTAAATTATGGGGCAGGAAAACAAGTATCGTTAAATGGAATAATTAACTGGCCAGAGTGTCTCACTCCCGTATTAATTAAAGGATTTAATGGCGGCATCCATTGTTTACAAGAACCTACTAATTTTCAAAGATTCATACAGATTATTGTACTAACAAAATCTGATTTTCATTGCCACTATAACCTAACCCAAAAAATTAACAAAATGTAATGATTCACTGAATTAAGCATAAGTGAGGCATTGCAGACTAGCCCCATCGATGCTCGACACATTGTGCTCTTTTTGATGCCAATAGATCAGTAATGTTCAAAATACTCTCCGAGTACACGAATAGGTGGAACCGGCAAGTTTGGTCGTTTCTTCACATGGGGCAGCTGAACCAGAGACAAAATGACGAGAAACTTTTTTCAATGATAAGTATTTTACAATAGTTATATTGGCTTGAATATAACTGCATTCTATATGTTAGGAAAACGGTTAGATTGAAGATAATCTCCTTTGCTGGCATTTTCAGAATGTAGACTAAATGAGATGCAAACTTTCCTTTGATAGGGATTATTAAGTTTCTATTTCATTTAGAACCGCATGGACATTGATTTTTTCCCCTTTCAAGCGGTGCAGTCTATATATATACGAATGGATCCAGCTGAACAGCGAGAGTAATTTTTAGAACCTTGCAATTTTAGTTCAGTTTTACGTATACTCAGTAGAAGTAATAGGTCTCTCAGTGGTTCTACTCAGTAGAACAACATTTCATGATCCTGCTACCGAATCAATGTAGTATCTCTAGACAGCGATCTTCGCCGTCTTGAGCTTTGCTTAGGGTAAAAAGAATATCTGTTCATAATATTCAAACATTTTCGGATTTTTTATAAAAATCAAAGACAATTCAAAGACTGTGTCATAAATCTCTTAACAAGAGTGTACAACAGGTTCCTACTCACCAATGTTGGTTTCCAAATAATGGAAATATTTTAGAGAATTGTAGTACAAACGAGCTCCCTGGCTGAGCACATTGGCAACTCGTTATTTATCTTTTAACTTGTAAGTTTCATACAACAAACTAACTAAAGATGGACTAAAGCCAAAAGATCATGGCATGCCAAATCGATCTCTAACTGCTATCGATCTGGAAAGCTTCTGTCATTAAAATGGCATCAACAGAAAATCAAAATTCGTGTTCCATAACCACACAAAAAGGCTGAGAATGCTTTCGAACGACTTCTATAGCGGTGTATGGATGAAGAAGAGAAGAAAAGATACCCAATTTTTCTATGCACTAGTTCTACATTCTCAAGAAGTATTATCACTTAATTGGATTCACACTTGGGTTCTCACTTAATTTCTTCATCAACAATGTAGGGAATCTAGCCAATAGGACTATTCAAAGCCGATCTAGTTAGAAAGTTGAACTGGTACTGTGAGCAAGGGCTCTGTGGTGATAGATCTCCACCCCATAGCGTAAATAAAAAAGTGGTACTGAGATTGATGTTTCTCTTGTCGGAGTCACTTTTTCGAAAGTCATAAAAATCATCAAATTCCGAGCCAATAAAAATTACAGAAATATTTTTTTTTTAGTATTTTGCTCGGACTTTAGAACAATTTTCATCCAATTCTTTGTTGTTACTTTAATAATTTTTGTAGATTTTTCAAGTTGCAATTTCACAATGCAATGCTGCAGTCGACAGTTTGTAGGCTCAAAACGAAATTATGTCGGTCTGCAAAATGGCGCTGTAACCAAAAAAACAAAAAACAAATTAATGAGATTTAATAGAAATCATCTAAATATGAAATTACTTCTGATTTCAAAATTTCCCTTGTAATGTATGAAAATGTTGACGAAACGTATGGGTTTTGAATGAATTTTAGTAAATTTTATGAAAATTGCATGAATGACAGCTTTTTTTTTTGTATGAATTTTCAAACTATTTTATTTTTCTTCTTTTGTTATTGTTGTTATTTAACTAATGCATTGCGACCGCTGTTCTTCACTGCTGTTGCTAATTTTTGTTTGCAAGTTTATTTATTAATTTATTGATGTTTCTTTTGGTTTTTTTGTTTTAGGTTTTTGTTTAACATTTTCTTTTGGTATTGTCAACTATTTACATCCCTTGTTTGTTGTTGTTGTTATGTTCTTTATTTATGCTTCACTGTTGCTCAATGTTTATGTTGTGTTTTTGTTTTTTGCCTAAACTTTTATTAGTCAAGAGAAGTTTATTAAGATTTGTTGTTGTTGTTTTTTGTTTTTTCTTCGGTTTCTTTGTCGTTTTAAGTTAGTTAAAAAACATGATTTGCTTCATTTTATGCAAAACGAGACTATTTTGTTTAGCTGTCAACTGATCTGTTTATACAGTTTGCATGTGTCTTTTGCTTCTTCTTCTTCTGGAAGTTGATGGTTGCTGAACATTATTGGGTATTCGGTTTCGGTTGCTTTGGAATAGCGTTGCGCTAGCTGACTTATTGTGTTTAAAGTCGTTTAAATGCTTTCATGGAGATTGTTTTATGGGCTTTCGATTTCAATTTGTGTTGCTTAGCTCGTATCTGTCAACTGCTAAAAACTGGTGTCTACGTGAATTTGCATTTTCACACCATTTGCATTTTCGCGCCAATGTTGCATTGTCCAATCAATTATAATTCGAATTTTTTGTCTTTTGTTTCAATTGCTGGCAAGCAACATGCACCTCTGCTGCTCTGTTAATCTAATTGTCAAGAATTGAAAAGAGAAACGAACGAAACTTGCCGGGCAATGTTTCAAATGAAAACGAAACTGAAACATTCGAAAAGCGCATTCTGCAACTGGACAATATAAATTTCTGCTATACTTTAAAAAAGATATTTGTCTAAATATTTCTTTTAATACATATTCGTCGATTCTCATCAAATAGTACAATATTTAGCTTTATGTTAAATTTGGTTTAGCATTGGTTTGTTGTTCATTTCTACAACGTGTCTTAAACTTATTCTGCTTTTGTAAAAAAGGAGCATGTCTTAGACTAGACTATCGACTTTTCATATAACTCTTTTGGTTTGGATTTCATTTTATTCTCTGCTTAAAAATCAGTTTTATTAATTAATGTTTGTTTCATGCTTTGTGGTTTTTGTTTTGCTTTTACACAAAATCATAATTTATTTGATCAATTTTTACTCGTATTACATAGTGTCATTTATTATTTACTGCATTACAACTAAATGTTTAGTTCAATTATTTGTTAAATTATATTTAAATTTAGATTTGTTATTTAGTTATTTATAGATTATTTACAGTTGCGTTGGTTATCCGACAAAAAATATTTCCACGGTAGATGTTGGTGATCCGATAGAAGATTTTTGCCCAACGCTTCAGAGATTTGGGTACTGTAAATCTCTGGTATTGCACACCCTGCGCGTAGATGTCCACTAAATCTGTTGGTAAATTTATACAGTCCTGCAAAGACAACGGAATTGAACATTTAAATGTTGCTATTCATTGTATTGATTGATTGATTGTTGCTATGGAAGGTAAGTATACTTGATAACTTATAATCACTTGAGATGTTGGCTGAAACGATTGTGAGTTTGGGTCTTGAACACTTTCTGTGTTGTGTGTTTTTGTTTGATAAATGTGATAGAGGAGCAGGGGAAAAGGGGCTGAGCACTTGGATGAGCATCAAGTCAAGTCTTGAAAAATTTATATTTTGTTCTGAAAGTGTTGGGTGGTTCTTTGACAAAATTTCTTGAGCACTTCCTGTCTTTTTCGGAAAGTGTTGTATGTTTTTGTTTGACAAAATATGATTGAAGAGAAGCGAAAAACAGGCTAAACACTTGGATGGATATTTCAATTCTTGAACACTTTCTGCTTTGTTCTTAAAGTATTTTGTGTTTGTTTGACAAAATGTGACTGGACGAACAAAACAGGAGCTGAGCATATTTCTTGAGGATATTTCAAGAACTTGAGAATGTTTCAACTTGAAATCCTGAGGCCAGAAACAAATTCGAATTCAAAAAAGCAAAGCAAAGATTCTGAGCAAAAAATAAAAATATCATCGTGAACATGTGGACAATCAAATTTTAGAGTTATTAATTAAAATTAATGTTTACTCCGACCCAAGTCGAAGATGGCAAACATGTTTTCGTTTGTGTAGATTCGTCTGCAAACAAGTGCGCAACTTCAGTTGGAAACCAAGTCTGACGTCTACAGCGGCCTTCATGACTCATGACTTAGTGGAGATCAAGTCGAGTAAACTGAATAATTTTTCAATGAAATATAACATTTCACAAATTTTAATACACAATTTCAAAGAGAACGATATTTTAGGCCAAAAAGTGATCTAATAAAGATTAGTTGTTATCCTTGATTGAGTTGCGCCTGTATAAAATTGCAAGAAGGCAACATTCAGAG
Source organism: Melieria picta (assembly GCA_964056695.1). Lineage (NCBI taxonomy): Eukaryota > Metazoa > Arthropoda > Insecta > Diptera > Ulidiidae > Melieria > Melieria picta. Next base: position 48,519,796 of record OZ057399.1, read on the forward strand.
GCACAAACTTGTTCTGACATATCCAACAAAAAATAAGGGTTTCTTGTGTCACTCGATAGAAGTCACTGTAGTGTCACGACAGATTCGATGACGAGTCTTTTTACATGGACAAAGCACATGCAATTTATTAGAATGATGAGAGGGCTGACTATTTTATATGGATTTGCTTCTCTGTTCTCTGGAATCAAATCCAAAGTTTTTGGCAATGATAACCTAAACAGCGTAAGCTAGTTTTTAGTAGTATTTTAGTAGTAGTGAGTACAAATACTTTCAAAATAAAATCATTAAATTGTATACTTTGTATACAATTTGAAATCATATTCGTTACCCACAATTTTTTTTAACAAACAGATATTTGGGGGTTTAAAACCCAAAATCTCCTTGCCTGCAACACTGGTCCTATCCCCACTCACTGTATTCTTTAGACATTGCTACTGTCGACATTGCTATGGCCTAAACCGAGCAGCCAAGCCATGCTTCTAAGAAGTAAGAGGTAAAAAATTTGGTCGATTTTTAGATCACCTCTAAAGACGAGGGAAAAATACTGTCGGAAAGATAGGGAAAAGTCGTAGCTAACGACGGGTAAAACACTGAATAAAATACTTTGTACCGATTTCTCTGAATAAAGCTTCCAAGTTGCAAGCAAACCTTAAAACTTATTCAGTTCTACTGCCCAAACCTGACTTATTTTGGGCTTTAAGGGGGTCCTCTAGTACAAACGGTGTTTTTTAAAGCTTTTTTGGGGATTTTTTTTTTTTCAGAAACTACAAATGATAATGAGATAATTCTTCGTATATTTATTCTTTACATATTGAATTATAAAAAAAAAATTTTTTCCACGTGCTACCGCGAACACTGTTGGGGTCCGCCAGCTGAGTACCGGCCATGTTTTTTTTGTAGGGGTGCGTTTGCGCCATCCTAACTTTGTCCCTGTTCGTCTGAAATGTAATCCAAAAATTGTCTCTTAAAAAGCATTACTCCAATTAAGGGATGACCTATAATGAACCCGATCTGATCAAAATTGGACCCGCGGCATCGTTTTAACTTTTTTTTTTTTTCGAAATTCGCCCTTTTTTTTGCTCTAAAAACTCCCCCCAAAAATCGGCTAGTCAATGGAGCGCAATCTCCGTAGGTTAACCCGTAGAGCAAAAAGTTTTGAATACAACAAAACAAGAATCAAGTGAATCGGCCAATTAGTTTCGACGGAATCATGACGCGATGGTTAAAAAATGTGTTTTCGAGAAAAACGCGTTTAAAGTTTTAAAACCGTGTACGTGACGTAGTGAACGAGACGGATTTGAGGCTCTGTATCTCAGAGACGTTTACGAATTTGACAAAATCCGTTCGTATACTTTTTCTATGATAGTTATACTATAAAAATATGAAATAAAAAAAATCTATTTTTTCAAAATTTAAAACTAGAGGACCCCCTTAAAGAAATTTTCATTGTTTGGTTTGCTTCATTAAATATTCGAATTGGTTTAGAAGAAAAGAAACTGATAGATTTCTATGGCATAAATATGAAGTACGAAGTTATTAATAATTATAATAATTGTTATTATTATTCTTCATCTCGGATGGACCTGACGGCAGATGGAGCAGATCGTATGACTGAACACCTGGAGAGATCAGTTGGGAAAGTATGTGTATGTGTACGTGTGTGTGTGTGTGTGTGTAACAATAACTACAGTAAGCAGCTTGGATTATAACCAAGTACTATAAATTCAAAGCCTGTATACTTAAATTCATGAAGCCAATCTCAATAAAAGCCACTTTTCAACATGTAATTTGTTTAAATTAAAACATAATTTTGTAAAAAACTTAACCGAAAAGTGTCAAATGTCAATGATAGTAATGTGTATGTGTGTGTGTGTGTGCTGTATAATTAGGACTACATATAGACTATTGTACAAGACTACAAATAAATATTCAAGTAGTTATAATCCGAACGACATACTCACTTCATTTAATGCTATGCAAATATCCATTTTTTTATATCTTTACTTCAATAACTTTCACAAAAACAAATGTTGGCTGTTGTTATGGTTGTTGTTGTTGTTGTTTTTGACATATTGTTTTTGCTTTTGAAAATTTGCGGTAAACGAACACAAACACATGCATGCAGACAACTCACAAAACAGAATGCAGAACGCTGAACGCATTTAACAAATCTTGATTGTTGTTGGTTGTTATTGTTGTTGTTCTTCATATAACATAACTGTTGTTGTTGTTATTGTTGTTGTTTTAATGTTGTTATTGTTGTTGTTGTTGTTGTAAGTAATCGAACGTGCATGCGTCGTGCTAACGTGCGTGTCGCTCAAAACGCTCAAAAAACGCTCACAAATACGAAATCAACGAAACGTTTCGCAAGTTCAGAACAGCTTATTATTGTTGTTGTTGTTGTTGGTTGTTGTTTTGATCAAGTTTCTGAAATTATCTTGCGACAGCAACACGCCGCCTTTTTACGAACTGTCCGTCTGTCGTCCGCTCTCTCTCTTCCTCTCTCTCTTCCTCTCTTTCTCACTCTTTCAATCTGTCTCTCTAACTAGTTTTAACTGCTCTAAACGAACCATTCGTCCTTTTGGGCAGCGCCCGCCGCCGCAGCGGCAGCGGCATTCGGATTGCCAATGTTCGTTTGATTGATGGCAGCGGAGGCGGCGACGGCGGTGTTCATATGCGAAAGATCTGGACCTAATTGACGGAATTTGCCAAGCACCAAATGGGACGGACTTTGGTGGCCATCTGCGATAAGTTGTGTGGAGTGCGGTGGTACCCTGATGGTTCCGCAGGGTGATGCCAGTTTCCCGACGACGGTGGCAGTTGTGTGTGCTCGCGCGACAGTGTGCCGCCGTGATGGTAATGCAAATGCTTCGACGAGCCATTCGTTTCGGCGGTGTGGTGCACTGCAACAAAACAAAATGTACATTTTACTTAGTTTCGATTATCTGAAGTGAATTTGCAATAATTGCAGCTTACATTGTATGGCGGTGTTCTGATTGATGTTCCCATCGTCCTGTCGCCGACACACACATATCGAAATGCCGACAATCAAAGCGCTAAGAATCAACAAAATGCTAACCACTATCAATACGAACCAAGTCATATCGACGCCGAATATGGTGGCTGCTGTTTCGCCTGAAAATATGCCACAAAATTAAAGATAAGATAAAGAAAAGAAATAGAATGAGTATGCAAGTTGAAAATCTTATGGAACTGACTTACAAAAATTTGACAAAAATTATATTTATTCAATTTAACCAATTCAAAAACACTGAAGAGATATTTATTTATTTTATTAGAGTTAATATATAATAAAAATATTAAGAATATGAATAATATAAAAAGTAAAACTAATAACAGAAACGAGTACTAGCTCTCAGGGCATACAAACGAGGAGATATTTATTGGAAAATTCTACCAAAAGAGGAAAAGAGATGAAAGGAGATACTGCTTGCAGTATTCTCAAAACTATCTGGTTTTTAACTATATTTTTTAGTAATTAATGTAGAAGCTGTGGTGTTAAATAAGAAACAGAGACAATACAGTCAAAACCGTTTAACTGCAAGTCTCTCAACTAAAAAATCGGTTTAACTGAAATAGATTTGGTATTTATTTTTATTTGGTATTTTCCCTGGAAAAATCGATTTGCAGTTAAACGGACTCGACTAAAGAACCCTTCCTATGCTGTATTAAACAAACCAACCCTTGACACACTAACCTAAACTTACTTTAAATCTTCCTCTCAAGTAAACAAATTCGCAACATTTTCCAATCTTGTAGACTGCAAAATCTTTGTAATATTTCTGTGGCAGAAATTGAGCGCAATTTCATTAGAAAGATTTCCACTTACATTTTTAAAAATACAAAATTCCTTTCTTCTACCTAATAACAAATTTCTAGGCAACTCTACACAATATCTTCTTTCCGTTTTTCACTCTTCATCCTTCACTTGAAGAAAGCTCTACTCAAGCATCAAACACCACTAATTATTCCTGGCAATTGCACTTACTTTGACATAAATTATGCACCGATTCGTCCGAATTATCACCGCAATGATTAATGCCATCGCAGAGCAAATCCGGACTTATGCAAAATTCACGAGTGGCGCAGGTAAAGTCCTTGCAAGTGTGCTCTGCGTAAAAGAAAATGCATAATTAGAAGATTTATAGAAATCGTGCATACTTATGAATATGTACTCGACTTATGTGAGATACTCACTTGGATCTTTGACCGATGTTATCACCAATTTGAAACCATTTGCATCCGTGCCCCAGCCATCGGTTACATATTTCAATGTCACAAAATTTGTACGCGTTAAAATTAAGCTAACCGTTTGTTTCGTATTGCGACAGGAGATATCAACCTGAAAATTAAGAAAAAAATATATATAGAGAAATATTAAGTAATAGTTTGAACAATTTTTTGAAAAATTTCGTTAGAATATTTTTTCGAACCTTTATAAAATTGTATGAACTTTTCTAAAATTTTTTATAATTTCAAAAGCATTTAAATTTTATAAGCAAATAATCTCTTTAGACATTCATGCACGCAAATTTTACACTGAAGTAGGTTAATGCAATTAAGGCTCTAACCTGCCTAGGAACTCTGAAAAGAAATCATATCCATAATTTTAATGGGCCAATGCTGTGCGCCTAAAATCATGCACCATTAAATACGGAAGAAAATCGCCTGTCTGCTTGCCACTAAACGCTGCTAACTGATGTCAATGCATTGTCAACAATGGAAGCCCGGGAACACAATGACTGCCTCAAAGTAATGGAAATGGGAAATGAAAGAAAAACAGTAGAAACCTTGAACCGCAAAGCATGCAACTCAACTTGACAGAGCACATTAAACTTGGTCGAAATTTATGGTAAATCAACTCTGAGTCTCAAAAGCGATTGAAAAAGGCGATTGAAAAAGGCGATTGAAAAAGAGAAAACGTAAGAAATTTGAATGGGAAGCAAAGAAGTGGAATTAAGTAAACATTAATAATAATAAAAGTAAAATAAAAAAATTGGTCAAGCATAAAAATAAAAAATAATAATAATAAAAATATTCAACAAACTTCAAATTAGAGCTTTAACAAAGTTTTAATTTTGTCTTTGCTGCATGTTGACAATTCTTGATGAGAGAAACTGAGACCTTTTTTTGTACCCGTGAAATAGTCTGTAAACGCTTCTTTTGACAATAAAATTAAGCAAATCAATTAAAGGTCCTTATGAGTTTTTTTTTGTCTAAGTTTTGTTTATGTGAAGGAACGAGACAGCTCCGTCTGGCATTGACAAGTAGAAGAATGTTTCTTATTAATATTTTAATATAATATTTTAATATACTATTATTTTTATAATATTATATTAAAGTTAATATTTTATTACTATTTTATTATGAAACATTTAAGGTTAGGTTTAGTGCTCTTAAAACTTGGATAGAAAATTCCAAAATCGGAGCCACGGTAATTTTTCATGCATTCAAGCAGCACCACACATTTAACCCAAAAGGGATTACTAAGCCCTCAACTCTAGGAGAAAAAATACAAGAAAAGCAATTACAACAACAACAAAAAACGATAACAAAAGTGCATATTTCCTTTGGATGCCGCTATCAGGCAACCACGTCATTATTATCAGCATCAACGTCTTTAACTAATGTTCTCATCTCATCGAAATTGTGGACGATATGGCATACAGCATATAGAACACACACACACACTCACAAACACACAAACACACATGTCTGGGTTGCAACGAACAGAGGCGAAACTGCAACAGTGAGCACTTCCTTTGCGGCATGGCGCGACCTCTGCACAAAGGGAGAAGGGTAGAGCGAGGAGGCTATGCGCTGCAACAGTGGGTGCCAGTTACTGCTGCTGACAGTTTCGGTTCCATTCGGCGAGGTATTGCACCGTCAACGCCAATGCCGCACACTAAGCCAGCAACAGCGCCCCGCAACAACACAATGCGGAAACAGAGAACGAAGGATGCTGGTGAGAGGAGAGGAAAGCGTATTTTTTTCGCAGCGCTGCTGCTATTTATGATGATTGCATCAATGATGATGCAGCATCAGTGAGACGGAGAGGTGGAGCGTTGCAGGGTAGGCAGAGAATAGCGAATGCCGTTGCAGTCAGCGCAGCGGGAGACAATGATGACGATGTTGTTGTTGTGTTTGTCGCTTCATGTTGCTTCTATTGATGATTAGACGAGTACGTGGAGTTGCTGTTGTTGTTTATTATTATTGTTGTTGTTATGATGTTATCATCATTGCTCGTTTTTTTATGGTTGTCGTCTTGCAACATTGCCGCCATGTGACGGCGCAGCAGAAATGCCAAGCAACAGCAATGGCAGCCACGGCGCCAAGATATTCCATATCGTAATGCACAACAGCGCTTTTAGCTCACAAACACACATACGCTCAGTCATCCACATACACACACACACACACACTGACATACATTCAGCAAATGCATCTCATTGCGGACGGGCGCATAACCTAAATCTTTTATTTTCCGCTTGCAACAATGCCAAGCACATCAACAACAACAACCAAGACAATAACAACAACAACAACAAGAACAGCAACATGCACACCAACTCTGTGGAGAAAACCTTGAAACAAAAATAAAATAAATATGAATGCAGTAATGCATTCATTGTTGTTGTTGTTGTTATTGTTGGATTTGCTTTTTTGGTTAATATGGAATTTCAGTTTTTGGCTTTGTTTGCCTTTGTTTAAATTTCCTTTTTCACTTTTCCCTGCCACTCTGTTGCGCTTCCTTGTGCTCTCTCTCTTTCTCTCTCTCTCTGCCTCTTTCCTCTCTCCTCGGTTGCCATCGGCATTGCAATTTGCTGCATTAAAATCTGCTTTTCTGTTCATGTTGTTGTTATTTAAACAAAAACTTGAATGCAAGTAAAATTCTTGCAATTTTCTTATAAAATTCCCGGTCTTCTTGCAAATGAACGCAGCTGTCAGTCGGCGAATATAAAAGCAAGATTGTATTTCATTTTTTTTAAACTTCTCAAATTCTTACGCTCCTTTTGCATTGCAATGCGTTTGTGTTGTTTTTGTTTTAAATAAATAAAATAAAAGCAAAATGTGCATAAACATTTTTTTAAATAGCAAAAACAGTAAGAAGTTTGCAATTTTAGTAGTTGCTGTTGTTGTTTCTTTGCATTGTTATTAGAGTTGTTGGTTGCGTTTCTTTGTTATTTTGCAACGTGAACACACTTTTGGAATGTTAAGTTCAGGCTTATTATCCTTATGCCGCCTTCGCTTTACCCCTTGAAATTTCAGTTTTGTTAAGCTAATAGTTTTCTGTGCACGGTGAGTTTACTACAAAAAGAGATTGGCCACAAAAAAGGCACTGCTGGAGGCAGTCGATGAGGTGTATAAAAAAATTAAGTGGTTGTGGAAACATTTAAGACAGTCAAAGATACAAGAATTTTTGGTGAAAAACGTTGATAGCAATTTAGGAGCTTTAGAAAAAAAAATATGAAATAGTAATTGTAATAGTAAAAGTTGTAATATAGTACGAGGGTTGCCTTTTATGTTTCGGGATTTGGCAACTCTGGTGGTGCAATCTGGAAACTGACAACTGTATCGTAAAGTTGGACATTTTTGAGGTTATAAGTACTCAGAACATTTTGACATACGAGCGCTATTTATATTATTTACAGTGAGTTGAAAAATTCATCTCGGCCCAAAAATGGAATTAAATCGTGAACATTTTCGTGCGATTATTTTTTTAGATGAACTTAATTTAATTTTTGGTGATGAAGCTCCATCAAGGACCAGTGTTTATCGATGGTATGGTGAATTCAATCGTGGTCGTAGTTCACTCCAAGACGAATTTCGTGAAGGTCGTCCAAAATCAGTTGTTGTTCCGAAAACCATTGATGCTGTGCGCGAACTGATATTGCAAGATCGTCATGTGACCTATCGTGAGATTGAGACAACTTTAGGCATTAGTGGGACCAGCATACATTCAATATTGCATGAACATTTGACTGTAAAAAAATTTGTTCGCGTTGGATCCCACACAATTTGTCAACTGCTCAAAAAAAGACTCGTGTCGAAAAAATATAAATACTCGTAATATAAATAGCGCTCGTATGTCAAAATGTTCTGAGTACTTATAACCTCAAAAATGTCCAACTTTACGATACAGCTGTCAGTTCCCAGATTGCACCACCAGAGTTGCCAAATCCCGAAACATAAAAGGCAACCCTCGTAGTAGTAGTAGTAGTAGTAGTAGTAGAAGGAGTAGAAGGAGTAGCAGTAGAAGTGGGAAAAAGAAGTAGAAGTAGCAGTAGTAGAAGGAGTAGTAGGAGTAGTAGTAGTAGTAGAATAAGAAAAAAAACAGTAGAAGTAGCAGAAGTTAGTAGTAGAAGTAGTAGAAGAAATAGTAGAAGTAAGATTAGAATTAGAATTAGAAGTAGAAGTAAAAGTAGAAGTAGAAGTAGAATTAGAAGTAGAAATAGAAATAGAAGTAGTAGAAGAAATAGTAGAAGTAGAAGTAGAATTAGAAGTAGAAGTAGAAGTAGAAGAAGTACGAGTAGTAGAAGTAGTAGAAGTAGAAAAGAGACGTAGAAGTAGAAATAGAAATAGAAGAAGTAGTAGAAGTAGTAGAAGTAGAAAAGAGAAGTAGTAACAGAAATTGAAGTAGAAGTAGATGTAGATGTAGAGTAGAAGTATAAGTAGTAGTAGACGTAGTAGTAGGTATTGAAGTAGAAGAAGAATTAAAAGTAGAAGCAGAATTAGAAGTAGAAGTGGAAATAGAAGTAGAAGTAAATATAGAAGTAGAAGTATGTAGAAGTAGAAGTGGAAGTGGAACTAGTAGTAGAAGTAAAAGTGGTGTAAATAGTAGTAGTAGTAGTAGTAGTGGTAGTAGTAGTAAAATGAGTATTAAAAATACTAGTGGCAGTACTAAATTGTGTTTCAATTGCCATGTCCCAGCTCTGACAACTTATTAATGCGACGTTTCAAGTGGCAACGCTGCCATTCTTCAATGTTTGTATTTTGTCCTCAATCGTCATTTTATTGTGGAGCACTACACCATTCAACAACACATTAAATTTATTAAAATTTACTATAAAAATTCAAATTCTTTTCACCAAAGCTTATGCGAGCTACAAAATATTATTTACAGCCGAAATGATTGTCGAATTGTGATATAAAATCAATGAATTATTGCGAATTTTGTTGGCGAATTTCACAAAAAGACTTATACACCAAGACCAACAAGCTCGTCGTTCGCTGATTGAGCTTTGTGACAGTTGAAAACTGATCCAAATTTAAATTTAAAAAATCATCATCTTCAGTAATAAAGAAGCAAAATTTGCCGTATTTAGAGAAGAGTAATCCTCAGCAGCAGTTTGATATAAATATGTCTATAGATTTGAAATATACTATGAGAATACGCATTATTTTACTCAAATAGCTCAGCAAGAAAGCTTTTTTGTTAGTTTTAAATAGTCCTGAATTCCTGAAATAGCCTCAAAGTTATGGAAAAACTTGCTGTGCGCATACAAAATTGAAAGAAATTACAACTTTTACCGCGCCCTGGGGTGAAGAAGGTAAATTATTATTTTGCAACAAGTCCTTAAACCAGTGATGCAGTCATTTATCTACTCTCACTCAGTACTGGAAACATAATCAATACATCCTCTCTATGTATGAGTTTTTCTAATTAATTGCATAAATCCGGCGCGGCTTTTGACATGCGAGCGAAAAGCAATTAAAAATCACTCATACGCCCTGACAATACATTGGTATGTTGTTGGTGTGTTTTAATTAAGCCAAAATTCTGGCAGAACATCTACTGAAATCAGAACGGCACAGAGATTATGGCAAAGACTTGCGAAATGGAAATCTTACAAGCTTGCAATGCGCAATCGTTGCTCGGGAGTGCTGCCGATGCGTGGGCGGGTTAATTATGGAACTCATTATGGAAGACGGTGAAAGATTGACGCCTTCGCAGCGTCGTTTAACATTACCGAGAGTCAAAAATACGCGTGCACACACACACACACACACACACATATATATATATGCAAGTATGTATTGGAAATTGTCGAGACAAGTAAATAGTTGGCAGCGTGCAGAAAGCGCAAAGAGCACAAATTCAATTTGACATTTTCATTAATCTCGGCAATTGTGCGCCGTCTATGCGGCAACCTTTTGCGGTTTTCTGTGCAGCCATTATCAGCTTTTGTGCGGCGCCCCGCTGCTCGCTGCCTCTGAACTTGTTGATGTAGCATCGGCGCGCGCATATTTAAGTCAATGACTTTTGAACTGTTCTGCTACACAAAAGTATTTTTGTGCTTTCTGCCTTTGCTCTAATCTCAGAGGCACACATGCACTGCCATACATACATACATACATACATACATACATACACACTTGTACAGGCCCAGTTACAGAGGCAAGCAAAGCAAATACTTGTAATTTTTTACCGCTTGATACTTGGGTGAAAGTTGTTCATAGTTGTTGTTGTTGTTGTTGTTGTTGTCATTGCCTGCTGTGGCTGCTGATGTTGCGGTGCGAAACCGCATAAGCTGCTTGACTGCGTGCGGTTGGCTTCCCATACCCGCGTATGTACTACATACTTATACACACATATACATAATGTAGGTATGTATGTTTATATGTTGAGGTGTTTATGTGGGCGTGTGTGTCTGAAATCGGTATTTTCTTATTTTTGACAATTTTCTTCAGTTCTTACTGTTTTTGTTATTATATAATTTTTGTTTTTGGTATTGCAACCAGCAGTGCTTTCCATTAGCGCTGAAGTATTTTGTACAAATATGTATGTGTGTGCGTTTAATAAATGCGCCAGTATGTGTGTGCTTGTGTGTTTGTTATAATTCTACATTGGCAAAACAGACTTTAAGCGCGTCTCGCCTTGCGGTCGAGTACGTATTAAGTTGTGGCAAGCACTACATGTGTGCAATTTTTGTTGTTGTTGTTGCTATTGGCACAATTTCTACCACTGTGTTTTGTTGGCTGTTGTCTAAGATTAGTTTGTGTCAAGTTTGATATTTCAGCGGTGGCTAGGGTTGCTAGAGTTAATTGAAAACGTAGGGCAAAGGAGAATCTTTAATCTTATTTTAGATTTTAAGTAAATTTAACAAGCAAAGAGCAAAGAGAAAAGGACTAATGGGCCTAATTTTGTTTTTTTTTCCTTAACATATGTTAACCCATTTGTGACCTCGATAGATGTTGTTTTTGAAAAAACAAACTTTTTCCAATTAAACTGAACTAAAATCCGAGTTGAATTATTTCTCATTCAAATAGCTTTCATTTCAAGTTTGAAGTAGTTTTTCCATACAAAATGTAAACCCATTGTTGACCCCGTTACACCTTTCACCAAATTTGACCCAACACATCATATTTCTTCAGGACCTAATTTTGTTATTTTCTTTCCCTCAACAAACCTTAACCCATTTGAAGTAATTTGAAGTAGTTTGGTCATGTTTCTTCATACAAACTCTTAACCCATTGTTGACCCTGTTACAGCTTTTACCATGTTAGAGGTAATTTGACCCAATAAATCAGTTTTCTCCATACAAACTATTAACCCATTGTTGAGCTCGACAGATGTAGTTTTCCAAAAAAATAAACTTTTTCCAAAAAAAAAAACTAAACTAAACTAAAACTAAATTCCGCGTTGAATTAATTCTCATTCAAATAGCTTTCATTAAGTTTGAAGTAATTTGACCCAATAAATCAGTTTTCTCCATACAAACTCTTAACCCATTGTTGACCTCGACAGATGTAGTTTTCCAAAAAACTAAACTTTTTCCAAAAAAAAAAACTAAACTAAACTGAAACTAAATTCCGCGTTGAATTAATTCTCATTCAAATAGCTTTCATCAAGTTTGAAGTAATTTGACCTAATAAATCATGTTTCTCCCTACAAAGTCTTAACCCATTGTTGAACTCAACAAATGTAGTTTTCCAAAAACAAAACTTTTTCAAAAAAAATAAACTAAACAAAAATAAAACTAAAAACCGCGTTGAATTAATTCTCATTAAATTAGCTTTCACAATGTTTAAAGTAATTTGACCCAATAAATCATGTTTCTCCACACAAACTCTTAACCCATTGTTGATCCAGTGACTCATATAATGATTTTCAAAAAACTGAAACATACGTGCCAAACTGTTTTTGTTTTCAAGTACTTTTGCCGTATTTCAGGTCTCTTTTTCCTTTCATCACGTTGCCTTTACAAAGCATGCAGAAGTTATTTGTCAGGTGACCTAGATCCAGTTTTCAAAATTAAGAGATCTCCTCAAAGATTTAGGAGAATCTATTAAAAAAAAATTCCAGAAAATGGACAATTAAGTGGGATTGTGAGGTATTTTTGAATAACATAGTCACAACAATATGTCCAGCTCCGAGCGAGATGTCACTGCAGCCTTTGTTGCTATCGATAAGGAATCGGCCAGAGTGGGTCTGACGGTGAACGAAGATATAATGAAGTATATGTTGGCCACCACCAGGAATGTGAGACGATACGGCGGCCAGCTAATTGCTGGCGAATATACTTTCAAAGCTGCCAAGGATTTCATATACCTTGCCGTCTGGAGATCTAGCAAATAGCAATAACAATTGCCAACAGGTGGGCTGAGTAAAAAATTTACATACTAATTTTCCTCTCTGCATCGACAAAACTTACACTCTGAAGGTTACTTATTCAACTCGTTCCTTTTTATGGCACAGAATGGCATGGACGATGAGGAGGAACAATGAGGCTGCCTTTGGATTATTCGCAGGAAAAGTTCTTCCCAAGATCTCCTAACGATGAGCTCTATGAGCTTTGTGGCGACATTAACATTGTTCAGCGTATTTAAACGCAGCGACTGCTCTACCGAAAAAGGTGTTCGAACTAAAGTTGAAAGAAGTAGACGTATGGAAAGTTTGTGTTTCTGGTGGAGCAATCGAGTTGAGGTGACACTGATTGCGCTTCATATATGAGACTGGGGAACCCAAGGTGCCTGAAGCATGCAGAGGTGCCTGGAGAGGCGTCCTGTGCCAAGCCGAATGCCGGCAATGGGTTGTTATGGACAGCTAAGTAAGTAAGTAGTGTCAACAATTAAACAATTAAATACAGCGAATGATGAGACCTTTTTGTAAGTTTACAGAAGAGATTTTGATGGCTTCAAATAATGAAATTGAAGTTCATAATTGCATGAAATTGTCTACTTTCTATATTTCGTTTTTAGTTTATTTATTTAGTTAGGGGGAAAAGTCACTTCAGGCAACATTGCTTCAACCTTTTGTTGATGTGTTGTAACAACTCTTTGGAGTGGATTAAGAGTTGGATTGGAGAGATTTATTTGTCACAAAACTTCAGCAAAGCCTTCAAATAGTCTTTCAAAAAGAGTCAATATCAGAATCATTGTCGTAATTTTTTTGTTCTCTATTATTTTAGAGTCATATAACTCGTAAACCAATAACCTCTATGCAAGCAATCAGAACAAACGTAAAACAACCCAACAGCCAGCAAAACCTTACAGCAATCAACTAACAACGACCAAACCAAAACACACTGAAATAAAAAGATGTAATAAACGAAAGTAATAAACAAAAGCAACAACTAAAATTGCACCAACAACAACACACACTGACAGCGGGCGCTGCCATCGCAACGCAACTGGAAGCTAATAAAAAGTCGCTTCATCTGTTTGCAGGAGTGCAGCGCCTCGGCTGCTGCCTGTCAATGATGCTTTTCGCTCTGCTCGTATTTGCTGCAGCGATAAGAAGTGCATTGCAAAAATGCAGATATTAAAATTTCGCCACTTTGCCGCCTCGCCCGCCCACCTGTCACCGGCTGCGTGCGCCACAATTTGTCGCTGTTGTTCGGCTGGTCGCTCATTTCGCTCGTTGTTTGTTGCTGGTAAACAAATGGTTTTTGTTGCTGCACTATTTCAACTTCTGCCAGCAGCATTTTGCATACTTTGACATCGACTCGAGCAAAGTCCGGGCTGAATGTGTGCTTTGCAAGGACATTGGCTGTTTTTTCCTTTTCCTTTTCCATACTCACACATATATATATTTATTTAGGTGTGTGTGTGTGAAGACATCATATGCACTTGAACTGTTGCCATGTACCCAACTATGTAGGCTACACATAGAAAATGCGGCAAGTATGCGCCCGAAATTAAAATATTCCACACAACCGGCAAAGCTGCAGCAAGTGGCCGCTGCAAATATAGCAACAAATAACAGCGACTGCAAAGCACATTGGGGGAACACCCACTCGGGCTGTGCTGCCATACAAATGCCGAATGTGCGAAGAAGCGCAGGAAAATCTCACTTGCAGCCGGCGGCAAAAGATCTCCGCACAGGAATTAGTGGGGAAGAGATAAATGCGGCAAAACTAACGCTGCCGCATTACAAACAGCCGGATTTCTTGGGCGCGAAGGGCATCGGAGCCGAGGCGAAAATACAAATGTCGGCATGTCGCCGCGGCTGGTAGTGGCGGCGCTGGTGTTAATGGCGACAACTATCTAATTCCACGACACCACCAGCGCAATGCCGCAAAGCTGCAACTTCGCTCCGCTGCGCTCGGCCCGTGGCAAGTGTCAGTGTGCAAAATACTAACTGACGAAGCTTTGAGAATTTTCGACCACATTTGGTGTGTGTGTGTGTGTGTGTGGTGTGGCGCCGCGCGATCCATTTCGCTGTGAGCCGCGTGCAGCAGACGATGTACACAGCGGCAGAGTTGTTGTTGAGGAGGAAAAATATGTAAATTTTATATGAAGGAAATCACTGAATGAATGCAGCAGAGTATTTTTGAAAAATTGCAAATGCTCACTAATGAGCGCGTTTTGCTTGTATCTAGTTTTCGCCTTCGCTTCGATGTGTTTGTTGTGAAACTTGTAAGAAACCAAAAGAAGTATCCAAATCGAAATAGTCAAAGAAGCACGTGGTGGTTGTCCAAGAAGACAATCGCTCACAACATTGTTGACTGAACACATTTTTTTAATGTTAAGAAAACGAGTTTCTTTTCTGATTGAGATTGTATTGAGATGTATTCAGCCCGATCGCGAACAAAAATTTCCTTGCAATTTTTCTCTTCCTCCGAAATTTGGAATCGTGAAGCATGTTCGAAAAATTCCGAACATTGCTATCGTGAAAGGCATTCCGATGGAAAAACTCGCTCATTTTTTCACTGTGATTTCTATCAACAAGTTGTGCGGGAAAGAAATGTTATACCGAAAAATTTAAGTTTAATTTCAAATTTATTTTAATTTTACTGCAACTATAAAACACTTTCCGGTTATAGTACAAATGCTTATTTTCCGGAGGACCGAGCACCCCTGGGATTTTAAATTTGTTGTTGTAAAAGTGCAATTTAGTGGCACTTTATTCCTCTGCGGTCTTCTGCATTTGTATCCATTTCGGGCACAATTTGCGCTCTAAAAGAACAAACAACAACAATTTGCGCTCACCACTTCGGAAAACACTTCTAAAAAGTAAGATTGCGCCAACCCAATGTCGAAGTCTTTGCCCACTCCAGTTTGGTAGCTGCCTTCAGCGAAGAACCGTAACGAAGCGCATAACTTTATAGTTGGCGTTACAGCAACATTTTTTCGTGTTGGCGACAAAGCTTCTGTGAGCACTTCCAGCAAATATTTGAATGCGGGTTTGTTGACGCGAAAGTATTTTACAAATCTAAAGCAAATAATCAAATAGCATATTTGTTCTGAAATTTTAGATGTTAAGACGTACAGCGTAGCTGGTAGTTCCAAAGGATTGGATTTGTCTCGTATATTCCTTCGCACTAATCTCACTTCTTTTTTTGCGCTGAGATTTCTTCGTCAGCCGCTATAATAAACACTGCTCGGAACATTTTTGCAATTTTACTTAAATTATTTTTTCCGTTGAATGTCAAAATATGAATTCCGAAAGCTGAATTTTTTCTCAGAACTTGGTAGCATTTTTTTCGATTGGAAAAATTTTCCGATGGAAATTCACGATAGAGGAACTCCCATCGGGGGAAGAGAAATATTTCCATGGAAATATTTCCCGAGATTGCCGATAGGGCTGATTCTGAATACAAAAGTGACAAATTTTCATTCAATCAAAACATTCCCGGTAATTAAGATGTTTAATCAAATTTTTAAGAGGGATACGTGTAAACGGTATATTTTTGGAATCACGCATACGCCGGAAAAAATTAATGCAATGTACAATTTTTTTTTCATTCTTTTATTAAAAGGTGTAAAGTTCCTGGGAGACTAAATGACTTAAAAAACCGACATTCTTATGTAAAATACGTAAAGTTCTCACGCAATGCTCACTAATTGCATACAACATTTTTCCTTTATAAATGTTAAGGTCACAATTCAGCAGGTATTTTTTGCTATATGTTCTTGGAAGTTGGACAGTTGACATGGTCTTGTCTCCCGTCTGGGCAATGAAGCTTCGGAGAAAAAGCTGTTCGATGCGGTAGTTGAAGGTCGACGACGAAGAGGGAAACCGTGTCTCCGGTGGAAGGATCAAGTTGAAGACGTCCTCTCATCGTTTGGTGTGAACAACAATGGGTGGTATTGTCCAGTTAAGTAAATTTCAGTTAAATTCCTGAAAATTGAATAAACTGCAAATGTTTTTAAAGTGAGTGCAGAGCCTTTGGTCATCTCCAAGGTCAGCGACAAGCGTATCCAACATTAAGGATCAACTCTTAGATCTCGTAATAATGAGAATAATAATGATCTGTGTACAGCACAGATCCACTGGTCAACGTATGAACAAGGACAGTGTAGTCCGTAGTCTTCATACTTCGCGCTTATCTCTCATTATCTGCTCGTTAAAAATAGTCACATTCTATAGTGTCCCGCATTTTTTGTTACTCTATAATTGCAACAATCGGCCAGGGGCCTTCGTCAAGCGGCTGCGGTAGACATGAGCAAATTGCAGTTTGCAAATTGCAAGTCCAACATAAAGTACATAATATCAGCAACAGAGGCAACAACAACAACGAGAGAAATTCACAATTTTTTAGCATTTTCCATTCACGAACGCGCAACATCATCATTCGCCGCTTTGCGCGTACACGAGCCACCAACCAGCAATGCGCCAACAAATTCTCTCGCACACACACACATACACACACACAGAGCCACTCGCAAGGACGCCAGCATACAAAATCCGGCACCGCAGCGGCAGAGATTCTGCTTTTTGATTTTTCACCCCCATCGTTCGTTTGCCGGCAGATGTGCTGCGGTTGTTGTTGTTGTTGACATTGCCGCTGGCATTGTGGCGTTACTAATGCTGTTGCATGCATGCATACATGCGGGGGCATGCTGCAGTGCCACAACAACAACAACAACAAAGGCAAACACAAAAGCAACAGCAATCGCCGCTGCAACAGTGGCATTGCTCGGCGCATGGCCAGCGGCGCCTGCGGCGTTGGCATCAAGTGCCGCCAACACCAACACCAACACCAAACATCAGCAGCAACTGCGATGCAATTTTCTTCTCCAGCCGTGTTGGCCGTGGCCGTGGCAAATGGAAACGATTGCGATCAGCATATTTGCGTGTTTAATTTGGGCAAAGTGTGAAGGTGGCAGCGGCAGCAATAAAACCAATAACAATGCCAAAAGCGCGCAAGTGGCTGATAAGTGGCGGCGGGGGGTTGGCGCCGGTGTTTGGCGCGACATTAGTTTGATTAGGACATTTGAATATTTGAGTGGATAATTTAATCAAATTAATTAGTTGCGCGCGTCAATGCTTGTCGCAGCTTGTAGGTGTGTGTGTGTGTGCGACATGCATTGCGGCTCACTTGGCGTATGAGTGACATTTCATTTGGTGCGCTCAAGCCAGACTTTCGTTTGACATTCGCCGCGTTACGGCTCTATTATTGCCGTTCGCCTTTGTGCGTTTCATTGTTGTAATGGTTGTTGCGGCAATTATGCGGCAGGTTAAGCGTGCTCTAAGTGCTTTCGGCCGCTGTGGCAACGTTGTGTTTTTATGTTAATTTACTTAATCTTTTGTCTGGTCATTTTTGTTGATTTTCGTGCCCCGTTTTGGCACCCTCGCGCCCCTCGGCTCATTTGTGTTCTTTCACGCTACGCTTCGGCGCGCTTTCTTTACGCCTTTTCTTTTCATTTTTTTTTCTGGGGTTGTTGTTTTTCGGCGTGCTATGAATTGCTTTTTGCCAGTTTTCTTGCGTTTTTCAGACACTTGTTTCCTACCGTTTCGTTTCGGTTGCCCATAAATTGTGCGCCACTTAGTGTGTGCACGCCGCCACTGCGCCGCATGTGGTCGGCACACACGCACGTACGCTTACTTCATTATTAAGTTAGCAAAATCTGGTGGTTTCTTCGGCACCACTTGGCCCGCGCCCCGTTCCCCTATTCGAGGCTTTTGTTTGCACTTTTCGTTGTTTCGGTGCTGTCGACTGTCGGCGCTCTACGTGCCAGTTTGGCTTCTCGACTGCCACGACGCACACACTGCTGTGCACTTGGCCGCCGCCCTCTTGGCTGACACCTTGATGCCGAAAACGCCACGCCGCACAGCCACTGCGCAGCACGTTGCGCCAATGTGCTAATGTCCTTTATGAATACAAAATGGTGTTTATGAACACGTCTCGTCCCGTCTGCGCCGCGGCCACTCCATAATTTCGCCATTACACTTTTGCCACTACATTTGCACCGAAAGCGCGCGCCGCAGACGAAAATATTTGTCTTTCCAATTTGAAAAAGCGAACAAATATTTTTCTTAATTTCACGCTTAATCTTTTTCGCTGAAAGGCCACAGCGCCAGCAATTTGCTATTCATAATGGCGTATTTAAATAATTTTTCATTTAATTATATTTCTGCAGCATTCGAGGTGAACAGAAGCTCTGGCTGCGAGTGTACAGTCATGGTCGAAAAAACACAATGACCAGGAAGTGGCACAATTTAGCCCGATAATTCTTACATTAAGGGGGTCTTCTGGTTACGAGCTGAAAATTTAAGTCTATTTTTCGGAGTAAATTGCGAAGGAACTACTTGAGATAATCCAGTAATTTTTTTATTATTTTATTGATACATGCTTTATCTTGTAAGATCAAATTTTGGAAATTAAAAGTCATCACACTCGCGACTTTAGAACGACCTTGAGGTTGTTGCCTTTTTTAAACTTGTTGGTAAGACTTCTTCAAGAAATATTAATCGAATTCGATCAATTTTTTTTTCAGTTATTCAGGAGACATATGGCTATGTTTTCCCGTGTACGATTTTGATATTTTTATTTTGTTCCATTTTTACACTCACCAATAGACCAAATAACATGGTCGAAAATCAAACTTTTTACAAAAAACCTCCTAGTTTTGAAAATTTTCAAAATAAAAAAAATCGTACACGGGAAAACATAGCCATATGTCTCCTGAATAACTGAAAAAAAAATTGATCGAATTCGATTAATATTTCTTGAAGAAGTCTTACCAACAAGTTTAAAAAAGCCAACAACCTCAAGGTCGTTCTAAAGTCGCGAGTGTGATGACTTTTAATTTCCAAAATTTGATCTTACAAGATAAAGCATGTATCAATAAAATAAAAAAAAAATTACTGGATTATCTCAAGTAGTTCCTTCGCAATTTACTCCGAAAAATAGACTTAAATTTTCAGCTCATAACCAGAAGACCCCCTTAAAGCACAAAAAAAGCATCAAGGGTTCTAATAAAATAAACTTTGGAAAATGCACATCTACACAGTGCGACAATTATGTATTAAGACTGCCTCTATTTAATTTAATTTATTTAATTGAGTTTTCAATTAAAACACGATAACTGCTAATTTTTCAGTATATTTATTCGAAATATTCTCCTCCTGATTCAATACACTTGTTACATCGATTTAATAGTGATTCAAACGCGTGTTCCAGCTAATTTTTCGGAATTTCCTCCAGTGCCCTCGTCGAAGCCCGTTGTATGGTCTGAATGTCATCAAAAAAGCATCCTTTCAACTTAAATTTCAGTTTCGGGAACAAAGAGAAGTCGCACGGTGCCAAATCAGGTGAATACGGCGGATGATTCAACACACAGACCTGATTCCGAGCCAAAAATTGACGAACAATGAGTGCTGTGCGACTCGGTGCATTATCGTGCAACAGAGACCAACTTTTTGGATCGCGGTATTCTGGTCGAATACGATGGATTCTGGCCATCAAACGCTTCAAATCTTCGAGGTAATATGCGGCAGTAACTGTTTGACCAGTTGGAACAAATTCTTTGTGGATAATTTCTTTGCTATCGAAGAATGTGATGAGCATTGTTTTGATTTTTGATGGAACTTTTCGTGTTTTTTTGGCTTGTGGTGAGTTTTTTGATTTCCATTCCGTACTTTGACGCTTGGTTTCTGGATCGTATTGGAAACACCATGTTTCATCACCCGTAACAATTGTTTTCAGGAAGTTTGGATCATTTTCTGCGGCTGCAACGATGTCTGTAGAATGACTGACTCTCATTAATTGTTGCGCCTCGTTCAATGTGTGTGGAACAAATTTTGCGCAGACCTTTGTTTTGCACAAATCCTCGTGAAGAATGAGTCGTATAGTTTCTCTGTTGATGTTTAAGGCCTCTTCCATCATTTTCAGTGAAGCAATGCGGTCTTCTGCAATAAAATCACGAACTTTCTGGATCATTTCCGGCGTCCGAACTGAAATTGGCCTTCCTTCTTTTATTTCATCTTCCAGCGCCTCTCTGCCATCCATCTGTCGAAACGTGGCATGTGTGGTTTTATTTTACCGATACTTTTTCGGTAATTGCTCAGTGGAGATGAGCAGCTTGATGCCATCACTCCGGGTATTACCCCGGGCAACCCGTTTGAACACTGGCGCCCATGCATTCCACGTTGAAACGATGTTCCAGCGCATTACGCATTACAGAGAAAGTTCGTTTCTGGCCCGTGCAGCGCGGTTGTGGAATGGTCTCCCTGCGGATATTTTCCCCAGCACTTATGATCTCGATGGGTTCAAGTCAAGAGTCCACAACCACTTCTCTCAAAACCCTATCTCCTAACCTTTATATCCTTCCTGAACCAACGCAATGCCTCGCATTAATAGGGGTCATCCCCTGCGAGTTTGTTCGAGTCTTAAAACAAAAAAAAATCCACAAAACGTTTATGCCATAAAAAAACATTTGATCTTGATAAACAAGCATCGCCATACGCTTGCTGCATCATTTGGAATGTTTCTGATGCACTTTTACCAATTTTTGCGTGGAAGTTAATGACCGCTCTTTGCTCCATGTTAAAATTTGCAAAATGAATTTTAATAAATATTAAATGTCAACCAAATTCAAATGTCATGAAATTTTGACAGTTTGTAGAGGAAGGTTGAAGCTTCAAAACGCATGTGCTCGCTCAAAGATGGCGCGCTTGGTTGCTGAGATATGGTTTGAGTCTTAATACATAATTGTCGCACTGTGTATGTCCCGATTAGTGCTTCCGATATGGAGGCTAATACCACAGTTTTATTACCAACGCAGAACAAAACGACACCAAGATACCAACACAATCGTCCAGAAAACCTCCCATTTACTTCGGTGTTTCTTAAGCATTTTTTAGCTTCCTTTTAGTATAAACTAGAGTTTATTTTCCACCAGTGTTCACATTACAACTTTACTCACCTTTGGCGTGGCGACTGCATGCGCTCCATCGTACACGTACAAATGATCATTGCAGTCCAGTTGCAGCATATCGAAGCGCAGCATGAAGCGCTGCAGTATCGAGTGCGTCTGGAACGTGATAATGCAGTCGAGATTGCGCTCGTTCTGCGACCAGAGCACCGCGCCGTCGATTTTGCGATAGAGCTGCTGCAGAAAGTGATTCTTGCACAGCGATTGCATGTAATCTGCAACGAAAATGGGAAGAGAAAAAGCCATGAAAGGATTTTGCACTAAAAGTTGCATGCAGCTGATGTCCACAGTGGCAAGTGGACTGACTGCGCGCATAAACCTAATAGTCGAAAATCAATGCTAATGGGCGTGTAAAATGCACTGCGTGTGAGTGTTTTGGGGTCTGTATGTGTGAGTGCCGTTTGCATTAAGTGCATTTATATTTTAATAGCTCCTTAAAAAAAACATTTTCTCGCGCTAATATTGCAAAGATATCAGTGGGAGGGTAATGGCGGCCATTTACCTAACACACAAATATTTAATGCATCTAAATGAGAAAACCAAGTTCCACAAAGATGCGACAAATCGAATTGATTGGATTGAAAAGACTCCCTCTATCGATAAGGAATCGTTTTTTTGCCGTTAAATTTATTTTGTCTGAACTATCCAACATTTTGTTTAATAAAGTATTTAATGTTAGCAATTTAATTTAAATGCAATCCCGAAAATCCCGGGTTTAGAGAGTTTGAATCCCGGGATTTTCGGTACTGGAAAATGTCCGGAATCCCGGGTTTCCGGGATTGCGATGCCTAGTACTCAATATTATAATTGGTTTAGTAATTCATCATTCACTTTATGTATAGAGGCGATTGAAAAAATAGTTTAGAAAGAATTCACTTAATTTGGTTTTCTTTAGGTTTTCTCTGAAGCGAGATTTTGAGCCTCGGAAACAAGTTATGGTCAACGAAATCATTGTCCAATGCAAGAAAAACTAGAAAACAAGATTTAGGTATGCCTAGGTATTTCAAACTAAGTACTGAACTTTCAAAATGTTTTACTGTATCATAGCAGGGATAAACAAGACCAAGAACAAAACCACTAGTCTAGTATCAGTGTCAGTAGGATTATCAGTACCAGTACCAGCACCAATACCAATACCATTACCAGTACTAATAACAGTACCAGTACCACCGCCAGTACCAATACCATTACCAGTACTATTACCAGTACCAGTACCGGTATCAATATCAATACCAATTCCAATACTAATACCACTACCAGTACCACCGCCAGTACTAATACCAATACCAATAGTAACCAGTACCAGTACATATACCAGTACCAGTATCAATATCAATACCAGCACTAGTGTCCGACCGAATATTCGGTTTCGGTTTCGGTTTCGGCCCAAATAAGTGGTTTCGGTTTCGGTTTCAGTTTCGGCCAAAAAATGGCCGAATAGCCGAAACCGAAACTTTCTAGAATATTTTTTACATTTTATTGTGTAGCAGATATATAGTGAAAGGAGGAATAATTTAGATGCCACCAATGTAAATAAACTTCTTTTTTTAGCATATAATATTAAATTATTTAATTTTGAATATTAGCGAGTAAGGTACGAAAGGGTGAATTTTTCATGTTAACGTTTTTAAAAAATAATTAAATTGTTTTTTTTTTAATAAGTATTTATTTATTTATGCTATGTTTGTTTGTTTGTTCTTTATTTACTTAATGTAAAATTCGTTTGTTGAAAAAAGTGCTTGATATGGTGATTTTTATTTCAACTAGAAAGTTTCGGTTTCGGTTTCGGCCGAATATTAAAAAAAAACCGAATATTCGGTTTCGGTTTCGGCCCAAAAAAGTGGTTTCGGTCGGACACTAACCAGCACCAATACCAATACCAGTAACAATTCCAGAACCAGTACAGCTACAAATACCAGTACAGCTACAAATACCAGATGCTTAAAACCGATTGTGCCCTTCTACGCACTTAATGCTTTAAATATCAGTAAACAAAATCTTCAATTCATCTATTGATGGTTTCAAGATCATCAGTGGTGTTAACACCCTTTACAGTGTTTACAATAAGAGGTTTGGAACTTCTACATTAACTCCGCTAGAAGACGCTTCTACTAAATTTTTTCTAGTTTTGGTAACAACCAGAAATCAAACGGTGCTTGGTCCAGGGTATATCGCTAGACAAATTTCTTGAATTCCTAGGAGCGCAAAACTGCGAGTTACGCACTTAGGAGCCTCGTTCTTTTCTGGGTTACAAAAAGAAGTCGTTGGTGAACTTCGCTAGGAACACCCACATTCTCACACTAAGGAGCTCTAACTGGTATCGCTAGGGACCCAACAGGGTCTATGCGTAGCCAACTCGGCCAGCCAGCCTTACCTAACCTAACCTAAGAGTGCAATGAAGTGGTTCGTGTTTTCAGCAGTGTCAGCTGACGCGTAATCGTTATCGAGCAGTCCCTTCTTTTTCTGGTTTTTCAAAAACAATTCGAAAACTTGTAGTAAACAGGCTTCAGTTACTGTCGACCAGTCTTCAGAGGAATAACAGCTTCAACTTTTTCTCTGGTTTGTTGTTGACTTCTATTGCCTGACTTTAAAGAGAAGATTCGGATTTTCTGGGTTCCATACTATCGACTGTTGCTTTGCATTTGCGTTGTAGCCAAAGTCACACGCACCTCTTTTCCAATTTCAGTTAAAATTTGAGGAACCCATGGTGCTGATTTATTTGTGTATCCATAGCATTCATAGCATTGGAAAATCACTTCATCAGAGTGACGCTTATATCATCAGTTGAAGATTTTGGGCGACCTCTGCGAGATTTGTTCTTAACAGAAAAATGACCTTTCTGGAATCTTCGAAACGAATTCGATATGATCACAAATGATGTTCCATTCTCTCCATAGACATCCATTTCTACAGACTTAAAGTTACGCCAAAATACGCAAAGAATGAAAAACCGAATCTCTTACTACGCCAAATCAGCTGAAATTTTTTGATTTGTGAAAATTTTATTTTTTTAATCATAACACTTTTATCAATTATGTTTTTTGTTTTATATATAAAACAAAAAACTCCATCAACAAACTTTGTTCTGAGACATAATGTTCAGTTCATCATGGTTCTGAGAGAGTTAAAATAATAAAACAAAAATGTGCGATGTCACTTTGAGTACATAACAAGTGACACGCAATTCTGTGCTGATAAAAATTACCAAGTTTAAAGTGACTTGCCAAACGGATCTCAATAGCAAATCTATACTTTTCACAAAAGTAGAAATTCGCAAGAAAAATATGACTTAAAAGTTGCAATTCGTATGCCAACAACGACAAATAGACAGCTGAACGGACAACAATGCGACGATGAAGCAGTTGAAGCGGCAAACTTCTTCTTTCGAGCGTGTTTTCATTTCCTTTTTTTACTCTTTGCCATTTATTAATTTCTTTTCACTTTATGTACGTACATATGTGTGTCGATGGCTTTTGCAGCGCTTTCTTAAAAGTTTCTATATGAAAATATATATGTCAGTGTGTGTAAGTGTGTATGAGTGTGTGTGTGTGTGAGTAAATGCTGAAATCATTGAACGAACAGATGGACGCACGCATTGCTGCTCAGTGCAGCATTTAAACGCGTCATTAAACTTTTGTCACTTTGCGAAATGGAACGTAATGCAAGTTGAAAATATCAAATGTCAAAAGCGAATGAAAAAGCAAAAGAAAATGCAAAAAAAAGGGAGAGAAATATGTGCGAGAAAAGCGAAAGGCAATGAAACTGAAAATATAAAACTCGAAGGCGAACGCACGAAAGTGGCTCGACGTGTGCGAGCGAGCGCAGCATAAGCCGAGCCGGAAGGGGTGCAAATCAGTATGAAAAGCCAGTGATGAGGAAATCTTGTTGAACTTTTTAATATGATTGCTGTCACGCAATGAAGGAAAATCATGAAAAGCATCAGTGGGCAACTGCGACAGCGGCGAGGGAACGAAAACTTTTCTACTTCCGATTTTTCAATTGTTGGCAAAGTGCTCCAATTCTTCGACCAACAGCAAAATAGACCGAAAAGTACTCGCACCACGGCAGAGTCGAACAGAAGATGCTGGCAAAGCGATTAAGTGGCGGCGCGGCGGCATAAAGTGCCTCGAATAATTTTCTTTTTCGCGCCGAACCAAGTCGCCTCAGCGCCCGCGGGCCTCATTACGAATGTCATTGGGGCAATTAGTGCCGCAGCGAGCAGCAAATGTGCAGACGAATGGGCGAACGCGCGGCTGACGGGCCGACGAACTGTTGTTCATGGGGCGTAACGCGGAATTTCACAGTTAATTATAAACGCATTCCCGCGCCGTCGCCGACACTTGGCGCTGAAAAACTTCCACTTCACTTTGCTTATGAAATGTTTTCTGTTTGCTGCTCTTCAATTGTGGCCTTTGGAAACTTATTGACAGGACGTTTTATATAATACGAAATATTCGCTAAGAAGCTTTTCACACAAACTTTCGCAGCGGTCAAATGGCACTTACGGCTAAGCGGCCTTAGCTGGCTTAGGCGACGCTCTTAAATTTATGCAATAAAAAATGCACAAAGTCAATGAATATTCATTCGCTTTCGCACACTCAACACTACAACTAACTCGCTTCCACCTCGGCTCGCACAGAGTGGCCAAGCAGAATTTATGGAATTTCCTGCTGTGTTCGGAATTTATGGACGTCCACAGCGAGCATGACGAATCGCGCCATCAACTGCTAATTACATCCGGCTGCGCTATACATGTGCAACGTCTCAGTGTGTGTGTGTGTGTGTGTGAGCATTAAGGCATGTGTGTGTGTGTGTTGCCAACGTTACGCGGCCGCCCATAAATAAACGACCTCAATTTCTTGGCGTTGAACTTAAGCAGGATTTGTTGGTGGCTGCGCCTTATCCAAAAAAGAACGACTTGCCCAAAACTTTGCATTTATGTGCAACTAAACAACAACAACAACAACAACAACACACCAGTGATAATTGAAAGCAAAGCCATAAAACCGAAATGCAAAAATTACGCGATGCGAATTTTTGCAAAAAAAACCACCTCAAAATACGAGCATTTCATAAGCTTTGGCTTTGTTGCATAAGTTTTAAGCTTTCACAATTTTCTTCTTCACATTTTGTTGCCTTTCCGTATTATTTGACTGTTTTGGCGTTGGTTGTTTTGCATTTTTCCGCCGTAAAGCGTCTACGGCCTATTGATGTCTTTGTTGGGCCAGTGCGTCTAAAAGGCGGCAACTTTTTTATGTCTTATAGCAAATGTGGTCTGCATTGTTTGGCTCCATTTTCGACACATTTTCACTTTGGCTGTATGTGTGTGTGTGTGTGTGAGAGTGTGTGTGATATGCCGTAAAGCGGATTTTAGTGGTTGACTTAATTGACAGTCAATCCAGTTTTAGTGGCACATTGTTGCCTTTAGTGCTTTTAATTCAGTCAATCAACTTTACAGCTTAGACCTCAAACGTTTAAATGTTTTTCATTTTCTTTTTTTTGTTGCAGTCCATGGCAGCAAATCCCTACAAATTGGGGTAACAAAAAAGGACAATTTTTTTTAGTTGACATTAAAAACACTTTACAAGAAAAGTTAGTCAAGTTTTTCAATCATGTGTTTGATATTACAAGTCAAAGATGAACTTGTAACTTGAAGCACTATACAGAAATAATCTTTTATTAACTTCAGAGAGAGTTTTGAATTTGTTTATTTACATTTTTAGAAAATGTTTAAGGAAGGACAAATATCAGTTCTAGTCTACAGTTGCAGTGTCAACATTGAGGTTTATTAAGGCTTGATTACACGTAACGAGTAGAGTGGCGAGACATCAAAATGGTACTAGGCCGAGAGAGTTGGATGGGCGAGCAAAAGCGACGAGTTGTTCAAACGTATTTTGACACGTGACGAGTCAGTTTATAATGCACAAAATGAACTAAGCAACTTGCGCAATTAAACTCAACCGAGCGAAAAGTGGCGTGTGACGCATTCCGCATGTGACGAGCGGATTCAGCGAATCGCTGCGAAAGAAGACAAATATAACGGTAAAGTATGTTAGTACTCGGCCTAGTAAACAAAATGTGATTCTAGTGACTCTCTTGCCACTCTACTCGGTCACTGACTCGATCAACAACTCGCCTTACAGTTTAGACGAAACGAGTACTCGTTCGAGTTGCTGTCTCGTTACTCTACTCGTTACGTGTAATCAAGCCTTTAGTTCCAAAGGTATAGACAGTGTTTTATACCATTTAATGAGTACTTCAACTGAATGGAGAAAGTAGCTCATGTAAGCACATGTGTCTGAGTAAAATTACTCTCACAGAGAATAAGCTACTGCAACTCGAACTGCTGAACATTCTTCGCCTTACAAAAGCGACAGATCGGCTAAAAGAGATGCACAGTGAGCTTTAACCTAACGCAGTTCCTCACAGATCACGGTGACTACAGAAGCTACCTACAACGCTTCGGCCACGAAGACAATGCCAACTGCCCATCCTACATCATGTCCTAAGACCCAAAGCACACCTTATTTGAATGTCCACGATTCGAGGCCGTTTTCTCCAGACTAAGCACGACAATCCAGAAAAGATTGAACCCGCGTAATATCATTGACGCGATGTTGTAGTGAGCGGAAGCTTGGGACGCAAGCTTGCTTTGCTTGGAGGCAAAACATCAATGCAAGCTGAACTGAGAAGAGCAGAATGGGCCAGAAGCAGCCAACGCACAGCATAGCCTGAACATAAACTTAAGGCTAAACTTAGCCCTCTGTGATGCAATACTGAGCAGAAATTCCGCAGAGGGAATGAAGGGTTAACAGGGAGTGGTTTTAGTCGGTAAGAATCCGGGATGCTGGTGGGTTTCCCCAGTATCATTTGAAAATTTC
Organism: Melieria picta; assembly: GCA_964056695.1. Lineage (NCBI taxonomy): Eukaryota > Metazoa > Arthropoda > Insecta > Diptera > Ulidiidae > Melieria > Melieria picta. The sequence continues at coordinate 48,548,304 of OZ057399.1, forward strand.
CACCTTCTGCGCAAAAAAAACACATGCAGAGTCTTTGACAAACCTGAGGACAAGGATCGCAAGATCACTGAATGGTGAGATTCGTCAGATCTATTTCGGGTATTCGTGAGCCAGAGTAGTTCCAGTCTTGGAGGGAGGTAGCAGGTACAATGAGCAGCAACGTCTATGTGTGTGTGACCATCGGACATTGCCAACACCATAAGAGACGTAGAGACAATCAACAGAAGCGGTAATGACAGAATGAATCAGTAAGAAAGATCACTCAATGGTGAGATTTGCCGCATCTCCTTCGGGTAGTTGTGAGCCAGAGCGTTTCTAGTCATGAAGGGAGACAACAGGCGATGGACAGCAATGACTAAGTGTGTGTGACCATCGGACACTGCCAATACTATGAAAAACTTAGAGACAATTTACAGAATTACAACATGAATAACATGAATTAAAAAAAAAATCTGCTATTGAATGATTTCTAAAAATTTCAACAGAAAACTTGACGTAACTTGGAACAAGAAAACAAAAAGGTGGTTTACCTTGACCAGTCAGAATAACAAAAGGTGATTCTAGTCGTTACAGTTCCGGCACATTGATGGACAGGTTCGACGGTTTCAATAAAATTTGCTATCACTTGAGTGCTTCATCAAAACACTCAAAGGTTTGTCCTTAGCAAAAAGCTTTTCGCAATGGTTGAATTGAAATTGAAACTTACATGCCACAAACTTGTTAACCCACAGAGACTAGCAACAACAAAGCAAGCAACATATACAAATCGTGTAAACCAGCGCGCATGCGTATAGAACGCGGCAAACGTAAAATATAATGTGGCATTTCAATTAAATGGAATTAAAGAAACTAATGCCCGAATCTTAATGCTGTAAACGCACAACGGAGCGAATATTTGTGTGGCCTCAGGCGCATGTTGCACGCTTTCGCCATCAAAGCGGCTCCATCGTCATCCGGCCAACTGCCAACATTCACACGCTTCATTAGCGCGGAAACTTGTAAGATTCGCCCCACGTCAGCATCGACAGAAAGTGCGCGCGGCGCATTAATTACTTGAGAACTCCACGCAAATTATGCAAACGCAAATGGCAACGAACGGGAATCAGTTGGTTAGCTCTTCCGATGTTAGCTTGGGGTGTTGCAGATTAAGTGGCAACGATTGTCACTTTGGCAACTTTGAAATTTTGTGTGACATCTGTGTGTACATTCTACTCTCAGCTTATTTTCACTCTCCGCTCCATTACATTACATTCCTTTTCTTTAATATTCTTTCTTCATCATATTTTTACTTCATTCCTTCCTTAAGATTTCCACCTTTTTCTTTACTCTTTTCATTCCTTTTCCTTTCTTTAGTTACTTTCGATGTACCTAATTTTAATTTGTATTGCATTTGTTCTGTTATCTTTATTTCATTTTGACTCTCCGCTCCACTCCATTCCTTTTCTTTCATATGCTTTCTCCTCCATATTTTTCCGTAAATTCCTATTCTTCCATAATTGATCATTCCCTGTATTTCCCCATATTCAGTATACTTCTCCCACCACCGTTCATCCATTCCCCCATCTTTTATTAGCCTTTCAATGTTAATTTTCTTCTTATTTTATTTTTTACTTTCGATGTCTCTAATTTTCATTTTCATTACATTGCTTCTGTTACCTTTATTTCATTTTCAGCTCCGCTCTATTCCATTTCATTCGTTTTCTTTCCTTTTCTCTCCTTTTTCTTTCCTTTTCTTTCCTTTTCTTTCCTTTTCTTTCATATGCTTTATCCTCTATATTTTCTTTCGAAATTTCCTCTTTTTCCATACCTGCTCATTCCTTTTCCCGGTATTTCATCATATTCAGTGTACTTCTCCTACCACCGTCCATCTATCTCCCCCATCTTTTATTAGCCTATCACTCTTATATCTGTTATCTTTATTTAATTTTGATTCTCCGCTCCATTGCATTCCATTCCATTCCACTACTTTTCTTTCCTCTTCTTTCATTTTCTTTCTTTTCTATATTTCTTCATAATTTCCTCTGCTGTCTTATCTGCTTCTTTCATGTTCTTTCTTCTGTATATTTCTTCGTAATTTCCTCTGCTGTCTTATCTGCTAATTCCTTTTCCCTTTTTTCACCATATTCAATATACTTCTGACCACAACCATACTTCTCCACCACCGTTCATCCATCTCCCCCATCTTTTATTAGCCTTTCATTCTTATACCTGTTATCTTTATTTCATTTTCCATTGCGTTCCTTTTCTTTCCTCTTATTTCATATTCTTTCTCCTCTATATTTTTTGCCGTAATTTCCTCTCCTGCCTTACCTGCTCACTCCTTTCTCCTTTATTTCACCATAATCAGTGTATTTCTCCCTCCACCGTTCATCCATCTCTCCCCATCTTTTATTAGCCTTTCAATCTTAATTTGCTTCTTATTTTACCACTTTAACTCGACTTCATTGCGCTCTGCAGCATGTTTTCGTTTTGTTTGTTGCCGCTGCAACTCTCAACGTTGTCAATTGCCAACGTTTGCCGCTTCAGCCCCGTCGCCAACGAACCACCTTCTAAGACGCCCCACACAGCCAGAAGATCAAAGCAAATTGCCAATTACACGTGAAACACACACAAAAGCAAGAAGCGCCGCGCCAGCCGACTTCCAAATTGAATTCAATTTCATTGAACTGAACCGAATCGAAGCGAATGAAACGAGAGCGAGTCGCACAGTCGCACAGTTGTTGCCATTCTTACGTCATGTGTTGTCGTCGCCAACGCTGACGCCAGGTGAAAACGCCAAAAAAGAGTCGCTCAGCTCATTGCAACTTGACTCAACCCCCTACCGACATATTCCATCGATGGTGCCATCATTGCCAGCGGCATTCAACGCAGCGACGTTGTCGCAGTGAAATTGAAAATTGAATTAGTGCGGCACAAGCAGGAAGTGGCTGCTAAGCAGGAAATTGTTTAAAAATAGCAACCTGCAATTTGTAAGTAGGAAAATTGTATGCCGAAATTTGTGCCAACGCATTACGTTGCTACTCATTCAATTTTCGGCGTAATTGTCACAGCAACGAGCACATTGCCGCAGGACAACAGCGAAACTAAAATTGCAATGAAATTTTAAAGAAAATCCATTGAGTTTGAAATTCTTCAACTAGAGCGCTGAATGGGTCAAACAGGCGTTCACGCGATTTTTCTCTACGTTTATTCGTGTGTAGTAAAGTTTAGGTTGGAGTGGCAGTGTTCTTATGAAAGTTCGCTTAAGCACAAAGAGAGGAAGATGCGAGCACGAAAAGGGACTCACTAATGTGGAGTGCTTCGGCAAATCCCCGAACAGGCATGGTTTTTAGTCTTTAAGAAGTCTGGTCTACTAGTTTCTCTTAAGACTTTCCACTTTCTTTCTTAAAACAAAAAAAGTTAGATTGGAGTGGCAGTGTTCTTATGAAAGTTCGCTTAAGCACAAAGAGAGGAAGATGCGAGGACGAAAAGGGACTCACTAATGTGGAGTGCTTCAGCAAATTCCCGGACAGGCATGGTTTTTAGTCTTTAAGAAGTCTGACCTACCAGTTTCTGTTCCCTGAAAGTTCGCTTAAGCACAAAGAGAGGAAAATGCGAGGACGAAAAGGGACTCACTAATGTGGAGTGTTTCAGCAAATACCTGGACAGGCATGATTTTTAGTCGATAAGAATTCGGCAGTTTGGTAGATGCTGGTCTACCAATTTCTCTTAAGATTTCCCACCTTCTTTATTAAAACAAAAAGAAGGCTCATCTATTTACGAGACTGGAAAGTATGATTTTTTTAATACATATAAATCTTTATATCTAACATTTAGAATAGAAAGCTCATGTTAGGTTAGTAACAAAAAAAGGAGATTATTAACCCTAGTTAGATAACGTTATTTTTTTGTACTGAAAAGATAACGATACGTCTGAGAGACGTATGCTAGTTTATATCCTTTTAAAAGTGTTGTTAGAAGGAATATTGATAATTTTCTTATTGAGATCATTTATTTAATAAATTTCTGTTAACATTAAATAATTTTTGAAATAAAATAATGTTTGTTTAGTAAAATAAAAATAAAATTCCATTTAATTTAAAAATTGATCACAAAATAGCAGGTCTTCTCTGAAGGACTCCAATTTGTCTACTAAAGTTAAAAAAAAGTTTACTTTGTAACTCATCTAGGTAACAGTATCTGTTGTAAGTTATATAAACCAAAAAAAATAAATTCCAAGAGTATTATATGCAAGAGATACAAACTAAATTTTGGTGGTCTCCACATACAAGTACACCACACTTGACGCACTTCATTTTTGACATACGTCGTATTTTTGAAGGACAAAAACCACAGTATTTCCTCTTTTTTGTGACAGGCTGATCTTCCATAACGCTTTGAATATCATCTTCCAGTATTTCATTTTCTGGTTCGCTGACATATTCCGAGGAATCTGAGTCGCTAAAAACATTTTGCAAAACACCTCTAATTTGTGTGTCATTTAAACCGCGCTTACATGTCATCGTTTTTAACAAATTTTAATTTAAAAAGTAACGAGCCACCTTAGAATTCAACAGAAAATGAAAAAAACGCTAACACACAAAAATGTCAAAACTTACACAAAAGATAACGATACGTCTCTCAGACGTACGCTATGTTAATATCTCAGAAACAATTGCACTCACAGCAAAAAAGCAACCACCACCGACAAGACGTAGCTAACGACTGAGATAACTGAAAGTGAGAATTTTCTCTCTTGACGATTGAGAGAGAGAGAGCAAAAAATTCAAAAGGCGTACGTCTCGCAGACGTACCTTATCTAAGCAGGGTTAAGAAAGGAGAAGCTTAGAAGTCCTAGTATTTTTCTAGTCAGGAAGAATACCACTAAGAATACTTGTGCTACATAACATTGTACGGTTTAGTAGAGCCATGACTCTAACTTAAAAAACACTGCAGTAGTCGCGAAATCAAAGTGAAAGTCTGAGTTCCAGTTTTGTAAACAATATTACACTCCCTTCCCTCTTACTTGGAGACATCTGTGCAACTGTCAACTGAGTCATCAATCGAGCCTTATTTTCGATTGTATGTTATAATTATTTCTCATTGGATTTAACTCCAAATTAGAAGCATTCATCAAAACGACTGTGTTGTTTTACTGTTTTTACATGCTAATGCTTCTAGTCTTAAATTTTATATCAAAATAAATGACACTTCTGAATGATTTCCATATATGTTTTTTTAATGGATAAATATAATGAAAACCCCGAAACACATTAAGAATAAAATTTGAATGGTTTTGTAGAAATGCAATTTCTTTCAGGCGTCGTTAAAACGAGAAAGGCTCATTATAAGCGTTGTATAAATAAGCTTCGTAATACAGAGTTGGGTTAGGTTGAAATGGCTTTAAAATTAAGGGAGAGTGATTTTTTAAATTAAAAAATATACTTTAATATTTTATATTTAGTTTTCTTTGAATTCGAAATTGCAATGAGTTAATGTTTTTTTTTTTTTTTATCGAAAATCATCCCTCCCCAGCACAACTCATGTATCGCGCTCGCCTACCCATAAATTGAGGACTATATCAAATTTATCAAATTGTTAATGCGCCACTTGGCTGCTCATTCTCCCGTCGACAAGCCACACGTACTACGAATGCCAGCTGCTCGCCGTCGTTTACTTTGCTATCGTGGTTGGGCTTGCGGATTGCCGATTTATCTGACAAAAAAAAAATGAAGCAAACGCTGCGCTTGCCGGCAGCGGCTTTTGCCAAATTTGATGAATGATTTCGGAATTGGGAAGGCTTAAGTGTGTGCGGAAAAAATGGGCGCCAAAATGATGGAAATCAATTGATTGAAAGCGAAATAACCGAATGATGAAAACGCCTCGGCAGCGTTTGCTCTGGGCGCCAAACGTTTGCGTCATTTTTTTTATTTACATTTTCAAAGTTTTTTCTTCGGGCCAAATCACTTTGGGGGTAGCTTGCAGCAGAAATCATTAAAAAAAATATATAAAATATTAATGGTGCTCAATCTAAAGCGAAGCGATAACAATAAATGACGCATTTAAAATAAATTCTGTTAAAACGTCAATTAAACTGACGCGAAAATAATACATAATAGAATTATGTATTAAAGAAAATGTTTAATAATGGATTTGATATTTTTTGGGGGCAGTCATTCATATATATCTACACATGTAAGTGTGTGTGTGTTACACACTAACTACATATTTTTCTTACAGGATTTGGATTTTTTGTATACACATTTATAAAAATAATTTTACATTGCTCCACACATGCATGCTTACATAAGTGCAGAAGATTGCATAGATATGTGTGTATGTGTGTGTGCGACACACATACTCGCTAAAATCCTTCAATCATTTCGATGTGTAATGTGGGATTATCCCACAGCTGTGAGCGAGTACAGAGTGGAGTGAAGCGAAATGGAATGGAACGAAATGGAATAGCGCGCAGTGGAGCGGAGTGCAGTGGAGCAAGGACACACACACACACAGCCAGCGACAGTACGACAGATGATGACAACGAAGGATGGTCCGGGTTGCAAATAGTAGAAGAAGAAGATGCGCGGCGTACGCCATGTACGTAGAGGGCAAGGCTGCAAATAGAAATGCAGCACAATGACAGCACAACGGCGACAGTTACAGCTGCCAGGAATATGGATAAAAAGACAAATAGCACCACTGACAGACAAACAGCTAGAGAGACACATGCATAGACTGTTTGGACAGACAGACGGTTTAGCAGAGACACGATTGTGCAGTTGGACAGGCAGTCATGGCGACAAGTAATATCGATATAGCATTCTCTGCAAGAAAAAAGTAGTCAGCTATCGGATATAAGTTCCTTCAAATAGCTTAATTTACAAGTATATAATTTGTGGCTAGTTGGAAAATAGTTCCGGATCAACCAGTTCAAGAGAACCTGGGTCACTGATGTTACTCTGTTCGTTTAGGGTCTTTTAAAACCAATAGAAAAACGCAAGATTTTCGTAAACAGTGATGATGTTTTGATTTGAATGGAAACTAAAAACACTGAAATTAGTCGCAGATATTTTTGTTGAAGATTTGTTTTATTTTTGGATATTGTAGCGGCAATATTTTGCCCAATTTTTTTTGGTTTTTGAAGCCTCGCATTGAATCATGCTCGCATATAAAATTTGAACTTTAATTTCATTTTAGAAAACCAAAATGCGCCAAAATAAAATAAAATAAAAATAAAATACAAATAAAAATACAATAAAATAAAATTAAAAAAATAAAAAAAAAAATAATATAAAATAATATAAAATAAAATAAAATAAAATAAAATTTAAAAAATAAAATAAAATAAAACAAAATAAAATAAAATAAAAAAAAATTAAAATAAAATAAAATACAATAAAAAAATAAAAAAAAAATAAAATTACATAAAATTAAATGAAATTAAATAAATAAATAAATTAAAAAATAAATAAAAAAAAATTAAATAATAAATAAATAATTATAAAAATTAAATAAATTTCAGTGCCAAAAATATTTTAAATTTTTTTGACTAGTAATTTTATTATTACGATACGATGCTGTGCAGATTATAGTTCCAGGACTATTAGATATCAAACAATTCGTTTGTACGGTCCGTGCCACGCCTCACTGTCCTTAATCTGCACTTCTTTTGCCAGTCGAATGACACCAACCAGGGGCGGATTCAGAAAAATATTTCGGGGGAGTTTCAAAAAATAATTCTTTAATATTTATAAAATGCCAAAAAATTCCTTTTATTTTGTATGTAGTTTTAAAGTCGATCCTAATATTTCGGGGGGCTTCAACCCCCAAAACCCCCCTGAATCCCCCACTGCTACCAACTAAAAAGTTTGCACTTAATTTCTTTGATTTGTGGCTTGATGTTCTAAAGCTGTTCGATAACAAAAATTGTGGTTATATGGACGGTGCCACGCCCCTTGTCCTAAATCTATACTATTTTTCTAATCGCAGGACACCACCAAATAGTAACTTTTCCTCAATTTTCATTGATTGGTAACTTATTGCTTAGCAGCAATTCAATATGAAATATTTTGGTTGTATGGTACGTGCCACGCCCCCTTGACCAAACGGAACACAATAAAATATATGCATTCGCCTCATAACCAGTAATATGTTGTACGAATTTCACCAAGATTGAACTGCAGAGATGGCGTCCTTTTAAAGCCAAACGAACATAGAGACAAAGTCAAAGTCCAAAAAATAACTAATTCCAAACTACTTTAAAATAACTAATTAGTAATTTTAAACTACTTTAATATGAATACAGTTTCCTGCAGAGTAAACACTATATGCGTATGTATGTATGTGTGCGTGTATGTATGCATGGCAAGCGTCAGCAATATCAGCGCGACAAATGTGTGTCGCACATGCTGCTCCATTGCAACCTTCAGTGCAGCCCTCTAACTCGTCTTTCAGCCCCTTCGGTAGCCCACTTATTCGCAGTGTGGTCCGCTTGCTGCTGCAATTGCGCGAATAAGAAAATACAATTTCCTATTGAAACATCTCGCTGTCAGAAAAGCACTGAAGTGAAATGGCAAAAGCGCGCATGCAACCCTGTCAGCTGTGGCACAGAGCGGTGCAGTGTGCAATGGGTTGTGTGGAAAAATTGAAATGATATATTTTAGTGAATTTCGGAAAATGTTGCCGCTTGAATGTTTGCCGCTTTTGGAGAGCTGAAACGGTTTGACTGCACATAAAAGTACGACAGAATATAGAAATAACTAGGGAAGAAAAATTGTCGCTCAAATATTTCTCGGCGCTGGATGGCTGCGGGTTGCAAAGAGCAAAGCCCAAGCAGCAGTCAGATGCGCCCCATCGCACAGTGATTCGTTCCATAGACAAAATTCTAAAAATTTATAGTCTAAGAATTTAACGATTTTGATGTCATTTGAAAGGTAAAACTCCAACTAAGAAAACCCCAAAAAATGTGTGCAAAAAAATAATTAGTGTGTGCAAAAGCGGCTCAAAGTTGAAACTTTTTTCACAAACAATTTTAAACACATATTTTCTGTTTTTTAGTCTATTGAGTGAAAAATATTGTAAAAATACATGGTAACCAAGAAGTTGCTAAAACTTTCAATATAGATTAAGAACTGATGTGTTCATTTTCGCTTTCAATGTTTTCTCAAAATTTGTAAAGCTGAGGCTTTTAATTCACTTTTGATTTAAAATATTTTTCTAAATTAAAAATCTGAAAATTGGCAAAACTTAGAGGAAAATATCTAAAAAGTATGTGAAAGTATGTTCCTGGATTTTTTTTTATTTTAAGAAGCATTCTTTCTATGTCAGATAATGTAATTACATCCTCCGATATCTTCCGATCTCAGAAAATAATTCAATTTGAAAAGTGGTCCAAACACCTATTTTTCGACAAAATTTATTTTTTTCATTCCTAAAAGTATGCAATCAGCATGAAAAATTGAGAAAACTGCAAAAAAGCAAAACATACGTCTATTATTATCTTTTTTATTGCAAAACTAAAGGGTCCTAAGACAATTTCTGTTACTCTTTGGAATTATCAATGTTGATGTTACCGATTAAATGTAAAATCTGAAAAATCTAGCCAACACACTTGGTGCTGTAGCTCTCCAAAAATGACGAAATTTGCAAATTTAAGTCTCAGGCATTGCCATACTACAACAGTTTAAGAAAAACAAAATGGAGATTTTAATTCAGCAGACCATGATTAACTAGTATACCAAATTTTATGAAGAACGGACCACTCCTTCTAATTTTGTCCCGCGGTTGTATGGACTCGAATCACTGTGCATCGGTGCCGAGCGGCAATACCGAACGTTGGTTGACGCTTGGCGCAAACACGCTGACAACGTAGCAGCAGTGCAGCAGCAACAACAACAACAGCAACCACAATCAGTTAATGGCGACAACGCCTTCACAGTTACTCAAACCCTTCAACTCGACAGTTTCGAACAACTTAAACTGGCTGAGCGCGAACTGAGCGACAAGCAAGAGACGAACTGTATTTACGGATTCTGGCAACCAGCGAGCGACAGGCGACTAGCGACAAACGTGCATGAACGGTAAACATAATTTGCCAAAGTCAAATCTAAGGTGGAAAAGAATGAGGTGAACGGAGGGAGAGCGGATATATCGCTGCTGGGTGCACTGAAGGTGAGCGAATGGTGTAACGGTGGAACGTTGGCATCAAACGAGAGTGCGAGTGCGGGCAGCATTAGAAGACTTGACGATAATGTTTTTTTTGTGAATAAAGCTGCTCGTAAAACTGAAGACGAAAGACTTGGAAATTCTGTTTATTCTGTGTTTAATAGAAAATTTTTCAAAGTGATTTTCTGCTAGTAAAAAGGATAAACAATGTTTATTTAATAAACAGGAAAATAATTCAGGTAGATAAGGGTCAAAGCCATTAATACTCATTAACTGGGTAACGTTTTTCGAGAGTCCTGGGGGATCTAGCCGACAAGACTATTCATAGTCTGCTGGGCTTTGAAAGGAGCTCAAACTGGTTCAATGAATGTTATGCTCGAATGTTTTGTGCTATCCAATGGACTTAGTGGGCTGCACTACTACTACTCACCTACCTAGGGTTAATGACGCTGAAAACCACAAACCAGGAGAATCACTAAATTATCTCGCTGATAGAGTTGACAACGCAGTTAGGCAAAAAAAATATGGAGAGCTTAGTATCTTTTCTTGGCCAGGAATGGTGACTAGACACTCATATTTAAGGATGGCCAAGTTTGTCTGGCAATATTTAGTATTTCAGTATTTTAGCCTCTTCTACACAATTTGTATTGACTCAAGTAGCATCAGGTTGTATCTTATTTACCATCAGTTATAAAATATATTTAGAAAATCAGTGGTAGCGAATATGAAAAGAAGATATTTTATGTATTTTTATTGAAAAAATTTATTGAAACAAATCGTTTTCAATATTTTCAATATTTCAATATTTCGTGAAATTCACCTATTTATAGATTCAATCGTGTTTTCAGAACGAATAGACCTTATCTCATCTCATAACTGATTTTTGAAATTTTTTTGAATTCTTTATATTTTAACGTCTTCAATGGTTGTACAGATTTCTTGCCATATAGACAAGTAGAACAAATGGATCGATCACCAGATAGGGAAACAGACAAAGAGATGAATCAATAAACAAATGAAAACCATGACATAAAACGATTCTCGTAGTGATCTTGGAAACTAAGCTGAAACAACCTTTAACACTAGAAAGACCGCAAATTTTCCAGACCTACAAAGACTACATATTATATCCGCTGATATCTCGAAAAGTACACATCGGATTTGGTTAATTGCAATTGTAGAACCATAATTGTAGAACTAATTGTAGAACCCAATAAAAAAAATCATCAATATAGATATTTAAAAATTAAAACAAAATAGCCGCAATGGTCTTTCTAGTGTTAATGAAATTACAATCCAACCCATATTTCCTTGCTTTCGCCAATTTGTTGCTGTGTTGAGTGCTTTGTGAAGAAAATATTGAAAATGTGTTCAGAGTACAACTAGAAAGGATTCACAATCGACCTCTTTCCACTCTTTCTTACTTTATTTATCCTATAGAGGAAGCTTGTTTATTGAACAAAAATATGCCAAGTTTCTAATTTTTTTCGTTTCGAGCAATTCAAAATCTTTTTGTTTTTTGCTTATATTTCAGACTATAAATGGAACATACTACCATAAAAGAGCATATTTTGAGGCCCCTAATTTTTTAAGGAAAAAGTATGAAAAGTGATGAAAATGACTATGGTACATTTTTGCTATTATTTCGATGCGAATGTGTATTCCGCCAAATAATTTGGCTGTGTTGTATTGCTTGATGTGTCTGCTTTCATTATACATCTAACTCGTTAATTGATTTACAAAAAATGTGTATGTTTTTGACCATCAAAGAAAACGCCTTAAAATTCCATATTTTCCGACTTTGAGGCCCAATTACCGCAGGATTTTAAAACTTATAAAAATAAATTGCATCGAAAAGAAGCCGTGCGGTGTTGTTAATGCAACAAAGTGAAAATTATGTCAAGCGGTTTATTGGTTTTGAAATTACGATAAAAAATATGGAAAAAGTAGAGGAAAATCTGAAAAAGTGACACGGTACCTGTGTCTCACTAACTAGAGCTGCTACAAAAAATCTGGAGGTAGATTCGAAATCAGCGCACCCAAGTTAGTAAAAAACAGTACAAAAACTCCATCAACAGAAAAAAGTGCGATTTTGTTGTCCTGTGTAATCTTTAATTTAGTATATTTTGAACTTGTTTGTTTATAATATAAAACATTAATATACATTTGTATGCTTATAGCCGTGTACTGTTTTCAACTACTCTATAGACTTCTTTAAATTTAACCCGACTTTAGAAAGTAAGTAATTAAAATGTGTGTCTTTACAAGTTGCTCCTCCAAAATCCAATCCCCTTTAAGTCCATTTTTCTTTCTAGAAACAACACAAGTGTCTATAAAGACCAAATATTTCAATATTATTTAAATCAAAATTTGCATACGAGCCATAAAAGATGAAATTGTGCGCCATTTCATGTCATAAAAACTGTCATTGGACATACAAAGAATCGATAGATTTCTACTAAAGAAGCCATCAAAGTGTAGAGCCATGAAGTTAAAAGCGGCAAGTGACAGCGCGAAAAGATGGCGTTGCTGCGAATCGGAGCCGCGTGCCGCATGATGACCGCGTCACATGGCTGCCGCCGCGTGCCACAACAGCGTCGTCGTCGAACATTGCAACCTGACGCGGCCAGTCGAGTAAAGTCGAGTGAGACGAAAATGAGCGGCAACAGGAAAGAAGTTGGCGTTGCTGGGACGTTGCGTTTACTCTATTTGACAGCCAATGCGAATTTCACTTTGGCTGCAATGTCGCCGTGCAGTATTTTCTCAACGATTTTATTCCCTTTTTTAACTAACCATCAACGCGACAATGTTGACACTGCGGCAAATGCGTCAACGTGCGACAGAGTGCGGCAACGGTTGGCGATTTAGTGTGGTGTATATGTGTGTGTGTGTGTTTGAGCTGTTGGCGACATGGGGTCTGCTGTCGTCAATATACACAAAAACATTCAAGCGAATAGGTGTGTATATGCAGTCTGTCTGTGTGAGTTGGTATGTGTGTTGACTTTGACTCTTGAAATTTCACAGATGCGCGCACGTCCGCACACTTGTAGAGTAGCTGGGAGGGCGGCCAATGCCGTGAAGCCTTCATTGCACTCACGTTCTTGCCATCCTTCAAAATCACAGACACTTTGCTGGGCAGCAGCAAAGCCACATACACCAACACACACACACACACACACACACAGCATTCGCCATTCACTTTGATATACTCCAATAGCAGCAACAACAACAACAACAACAACAACATACTTACCTCTCTAGTACGTAGCGTGCTGCTGTCGCTTGCATCACACGTCATGCGGCGGCGTGCCGTGTACTTCTTGCTGTTGTTGTTGTTGTTGTCATTGGTGCTGCTGCTGTCAACGTTAAAGTGTCTCGAATTACTTGCTGCATGATTTGTCATGTTTCCTGCCCTCCGTCGAACCCTCGCCGCCCACATCTGGCTAGCACATGCAATCACAACCAACAGCAACGACAACAACGGCAGCAACAAATGATTGGAATGACTTGCAACATGCTTTTTAAATTAGTGACAATATTTGTTGTTGTTGTTTTGCTTTTTACATTGCTGTCATTTTGTCGCCGCATCCAAGGCGAACTTCAAGACAAACCCTACAAGACGTGGCTGACCGAAACTCCACTACATTCATAACATTTTTTCAATTTACCAATACATTCGCATGAAATTTGGCCCATTGTGAACTTGTCAGCAAGCATTGTGAACTTCTCATCAGAGTGCTTTGAAATTGACCTGCTGAGATGATCGCTTATACACGCATGTGTAAGGAGAAGAAGCACCTGCTGACAAGAACTCGCATCGGAGTTAATATAATTATTAAAAGCCGGAGGCTGCCATAGCTACGTAGCCCAGCTGGCTAATGCGTGCGGCCGCGAGTCAAATGCGACGCGCGAATCCAAGTTCAATACTGGATTGCGTTAACACCGAGAAAAAAGAAAAAACAGAATGAAGGTAAGAATTCGAATTAAAATTTACTTTAAATCATATTATTTGAATATTTAAATAATTCTGCACTTTCAGTAACTTCAATATTGGGCCATAGCAAGCCAATGATGCTAAGCAAACGCCTTCGATTGCGACAATATGGGGATCGTCCAAGCAGGACCGCAAATGCATTTTTTTAAATTCATTTTTTTTTTTATATTATTTCATTTAAATTAATTTAAAATAAATTCAGGCAGAAGTAAAAGCAAACGGTTTTTCCAAAAAATTTCAATAAAAACCTGCATTTTTTCAATATTGAGTATTGGTCATGAATGACCTATTTATACATCACATTGTGACCGATATTTGCATAAGCATTGCAGCCCGATTACGAGACATAGGCAATGTTACTCTCAGAGGTTTGTCATTTCCTGCTGAGAGGACAGCCGCCGAAAGAAAAATTGAAAAAAAAGTTGTTTTTCTTTTTTTTTCGGTGTTAACGCAATCCAGTATTGAACTTGGTTGGATTCGCGCGTCGCATTTGACTCGCGGCCGCACGCATTAGCCAGCTGAGCTACGTAGCTACGGCAGCCTCCGGCTCTTAATAATTATATTAACTCCGATGCGAGTTCTTGTCAGCAGATGCTTCTTCTTATCACACGTACACGAGAGTTTCTATCAGTTTTTTCACACCGCCTGTACAAAAATGATAGAAACTTTGTTCGGAGAGCTGACCGAAACTTCGGTCAGGCATGTCGGTCATATGACCGGTCAAATGACCGTCACTGTTCTTGTAGGGAAGCCAACACCCAACGCCACACACGCGCACAATTGCACCTCATAAAAGTTGCAAAGTTAAAAATTCAGCCAACCGTTCACACACGCCAGCAACATGCAACGAGCGGCGTTGTTGGTCGAAAATTCGACCTGGTCGTGGGCCGCACTTTGATCGTTGCACACGTGGCAACGCAACATGCAGTCAATAATTTTACGCTAAGGTTGCAATTTCGGAAAACTTTTCGCTGACATAAAAACTTGAAATGATATTCACAAACACATATATGATGTGCTTTCGGGTGGCCAGAGGGAAATTGGAGAGGGAACCGAAAGATATCATTTGGACTACGACGCAGTTCAACGGTGAGCAACTTGTCCATTTCCACAGCAAAGGTTGCAATTTTATATTTCATTTGAAGCATGAGAACTTTCCAAGCTGAAACGCTTCTGGTATTAGGACTTGTTTAACACCTCGTCTACAGTTGGCCACACCGAACGATGGCAGCGTGTTTTCAAAGTGATTATTCCATTGAAGACATTCTTCAGAACCTTTCGAATTAAAAGCCAAATTTCAGCCATTTTGTATGCGCAGTTAATGTTTGACGATGTGATTGTTTTTTTTTTCAACGCCAAAAATAAAATAAAATAAAATAAAATAAAATAAAATAAAATAAAATACTATAAAATAAAATAAAATAAAATAAAATAAAATAAAATAAAATAAAATAAAATAAAATAAAATAAAATAAAATAAAATAAAATAAAATAAAATAAAATAAAATAAAATAAAATAAAATAAAATAAAATAAAATAAAATAAAATAAAAGAAAAGAAAAGAAAACTTAAAAAATAAAATAAAATATAGTAAAATAAAATAAAATAAAATAATAAAATAAAATAAAATAAAATAAAATAACATAAATTAAAAAAAAATAAAATGAAATAAAATAAAATACACTAAAATAAAATAAAATTAAATTAAATTAAATTAAATTAAATTAAATAAAATAAAATGAAATAAAAGAAAAGAAAAGAAAAGAAAAGAAAAGAAAAGAAAAGAAAAGAAAAGAAAAGAAAATGAAATAAAAGAAAAGAAAAGAAAAGAAAAGAAAAGAAAAGAAAAGAAAAGAAAAGAAAAGAAAAGAAAAGAAAAGAAAATGCAATAACATACAATTAAATTAAAGAAAATAAAATAAAATAAAATAAAAAAATTAAATAAAATAAAATGAAATGAAATAAAATAAAATTCACTAAAATAAAATAAAATAAAATAAAATAAAATAAAATACAATAAAATACAATAAAATACAATAAAAAAAATAAATTAAAATAAAATAGAACAACATAAAATAAAATAAAATAACATAAATTAAAAAAAATAAAATAAAATAAAACCAACTAAAATAAAATAAAATAAAAAAAATTTAATACAAATTTGATTGTGTATACATATATAAATAATAACATTAAATAAATGCTTACAAAAAAGTCACAAATTTAATCATTTCCCTAAAACAAAATTACGAAATTAATGCTTTTTTTCGAATTAAGACCAAATAATTAGTAAATGAGTCGACGTGAATAAATAAACAGCCACACTCTGGTCGACTCGCCGTAATTACAATTCGGCAAATTGGCAAATCCTGCTTTAATGGCATAAAATTCTCCCGCAAGCGGCAAAATCGATTAAGAATCCCGCACAATCACGCAGCAATGACGCCCATAAAATATTCTCCACAACATGAGCGCACCAAATGTGATGTAAATCAAAAATTTAAAAACCCGCCACACAGAATCCCATAAAAACTAATCACATTTGATGTGCTGCCATTTGGGCGCGCGGCTCCTTTACGCCCGAACAGTGGGCCAAATGCCGCTGGGCAATGCCAGCACCGACAGCAACAACAGCACAGCAACAACACGTGTGTTTAAGTATGGCTGCCATACTTACATCAAATTGGTTTTGAGTTATGCAAAAATAAGAACAAGAAGGCGAATGCAAAGAAGAACAAGAAGAAGAAGGAAGACAAGAAGTGGCAGAACGCAACACGACGGCACCCAAAACCAGTCGAAAGATGTTGAAAAAGTTGTCAGGGCGCGCAGCGAGAAAAAGTTGCCATTTCGCCGATATATCGAACTACAACAGGCAATTTTGATGTCGACGAGAAGGCGAAGCGACCAACACAACGAAAAAATGTTGAATGCATAGAAAAATGTGGAAAAATATGTGTAAAAACGACGTAGAGAAAATCGGCAGCTGCGAGCAAAAAATATTAACAAAAAAAACAAAGAAAAGCGAAACGTGATACTCCAGGCGGCGCAATGCTGGCAACACTGTCAAATGAGCGCGCAGAAGTGAGATGTGGTCGAGCGTCTGTGTGAGTGTGCGTGTGTGCGTGTGTGTACGGTGTCGTAGTAGCGAGCTGACAGCGCGAGAGGACATGGATACAATATAAATTATGCATAAACTTCAGCGATGCTGCTGGCATTGGCGCTTTTGTTGCTGTCGTTATTATTATTCTTGTTGTTATTGGTATTGTTGTTGTACAGATGTACAAGACTACACATGACTACGCAGCGACAGACAAGACAATTTAATATATTTATGCAATATTATGAATATTATAGCAATGGCAGTGGGGAGGGTAGCGTAGCACACAACAACAATAAATACTCCACACACACACACACAGATAAACAAATGACTGTGTGCAGGACATGGCGCTGGCGACACCGAAAGCCAACAGTCCAGCAACGGCAGCAACAGTTTGGCCGCCAAAAAATATGCTAAAGAAAAATTGGATTTTATATTTAAAGGCAGAAAATAAATTGCGGAATGAGCTGTTCGCTTGCCAACAGAACGCAGACACGACACCCGAACGCAAAGTGACCGAAAGTGGCCGGAAGGGGCTGCGCCGCACGAAATAACCAAATTGTGTTTTACACATCACATTTTGCGACCACAACGGCTGCGCTGGCTGTTATAACGTTATTTACTAGTACCCCAACGCCCGTCTCTTTCCCCCCAAATTCTCACCCAACAAGCTGTCGATGGCGTCACTGC
The DNA here is from genome assembly GCA_964056695.1 of Melieria picta. NCBI lineage: Eukaryota > Metazoa > Arthropoda > Insecta > Diptera > Ulidiidae > Melieria > Melieria picta. Next base: position 48,566,234 of record OZ057399.1, read on the forward strand.
TGGCGGAAACGGAAGTGCACCCGAAGCTGACCTTTTTCTCGAGTTGAGGTCAAAATAGATTTAGGAAAAGACGAAACTCATAGGGGAACGACTACCAGTTAGTGCACGCAGAGGATATTGAGCCGATGTGAGGCAATAAATTCAAATTTGAAACCGAATTTTCGCTCTAAAGTAGGCGGAAATAAAACTCGCAGCACAGACGCCGCATTTACCCACTTCAGTGCGCATAGCAACGCAACCGAGTTGTCTGGCTGGTGTTTGACTTTGTTGTTGCCACTATTGTGATTTGTGGTATTTTAGGCTTTAAGCAATGTCAACAATTGGTTTAGCCATCAAATTTCCGTCTTAAAGTTAAACATGAAATCAACATTTGACGTAACGAGCCAAAGTGTTTTAGTTGGTCGAAGTCCTCAAAGGAGCAACTCATAGGAATTGACTGTAAAGTTGAGCCCTAAAGTATGCATCGACTGGGGCCGTATAGCTCTTAAATTATCCAATCAAAGAAACCCAAAGAAACGAGTTCGATTCTTTAACTTTTTAGACCGAAATATAAATAAATCCAATATACAGAATTTCAACCATAGCTCAGTCCATAGCTGGTTACTACTTTTTCCCATCTCTCAGACAATTTTGTAATTCTATCTCGAAAAAATTTCTCGTCTTTTAAAGCGATCCAAGTTAGGAGCCTATTTTAGATTTCTGTGAGGGAAGTGAACCGGTGACCTGCCAAATTGTGCTGCATCCGTCGGAACAATCAGTAATCAGAAGAAGCAATGTCCGAAGAATATAATGGGTGCCATAAAATGTCTTGCTTGAGCGTTTCCAAATATTTTTTTACGACTTTTGCGACATGGTTTCAGCTCATAAGGCACCTAATTGCTTTGCTTTGGAATCATTCTCATGAATTTCAATAGTACGAAGATTGTTTATTGTGAGATCACTGCCAATGATTCTGCAAGTTTCTACTGCGATTGACTTGGATCTTCATCGAGTAATGCCTGCAATTCTTTGTCCTTCGATTTGTTTAGCTGTCCGGAGCGAGGCTTGTCTTCAACGCTAAAATCACCATTCTTAAATCACATAGAAACCATTCTCTTCATGATTTGTCACTTGGAGAATTGTGCCCATAAACTTCCACAAGCATTCGATGTGCTTAGCTGTATTTTTCTTACAATTAAAGCAGTAAACTAAAACCACCCGAAACCAAACCAACCAAATACTGCTTAGTTAACACAAAGTTGTACATATTCAACACCAGAAAAAAAAGTTGTTTCAACACTAGAAAGACCATTGCGGTCATTTTGACGGTTTTTCATTTTTAACCCTTTACACTGTACAGTTGCATATCTGCAACCAACCGTAAAATTGCCAGTAATTTCGGAAGTAATTATAAAAACGACTCTTTTTTGCTATTTTACAACTATGCAACGTTCCTTTTTTTGAAATAGGGAAAAAGTAGCTAAATTTAATTTGACAGCACTTATTTGACAGTTTTTGCGAAAAGTTGCACGCATTTATTTTAGTGAAACAAAGGTGATTAAAACTTATTAATAAAAAACACACAAACACTTTGCGAAAAATGCGGAGTAGGACTATACTACAACAAACGCATTAATTGCTTTAAAAATTTTCATTTCAAATTAAACATATTAAAATAAAAAAACAAGTTTTCATGCTTTGTTGCAGATGTGTAACCAAATGTTTTTACAAAAAAACCTTACAAAATTAAAGTATATTAAAAAATAAAATATACGTGTTTTTTTAATTTAGGTTTATATCTGAAAAACAAGATTTGATGAAAAAATTCGCTGTGGCCGTGTAATTAGTTGAATATCTGTATTTTCTTTGGTATTTTTATCAACTTTTGCTTTGATGACTTTAATTTTTTTTATTGGGTTCTACAATTAGCTCTTCAATAAGGCTTCTACAATTACAATTAGCCAAATCCGATGTGCACTTTCCGAGATATCAGCGGATATAATATATAATCTTTGTAGGTCTGGAAATTTTGCAGTCCGTTTAGTGTTAATAAACTCAAAGCAATATTAAATGAATATTTTTGACGTATGTCTAATCTCTCTGGAGCCACCGCCATCAGCTCTCACCATGAACCATTCACAATAGCCAGAGCCATGTTTTGAAAACGCACCGAACTAATTTGTACTCCCAATAATATTTAATTTAATATTTCTTGAAATTGGCTAAAATTTTTAATTTATTTCTATTTCAAGTATCTCGAAATCCAGATAAAATAACCTTTGACAGCTGATGACAACAATCTGCATGAAAATAAGTTTTTAGTTAAATTTATTTCAATTCAAATGTTTTTAACACTGCGCGCTTATTTTGTTCCGGCTGTCTTTAAATGAAATGCACGCAAAGCCAGCTCGATAATCGCTGCCACTTTGGTTCTTAACGCACAAAATTGCTGATAAATACGATAACCAATGCAAGGAATACACTGTGGTGACAATTTTAGGCTCCATGCCGTCCGCCAGCTCGGCCAGCGTGGCCTCAGTGTGAATGAGAGTGGGAGGCAGAAATCGAAAGCGAAACGCTGCGGCTTTTGACAGGAGAAATCTAATGTCGACCAATGTGCGTGCGTGGGCTTCTGACCGTCGCAATGTTCAGCGCCGCTTGTGACAGCCGCCAATACGCAGATATACAAATAATGTGCCAACGCAGAACGCCATGAAGAAAGTGCGAGGGCGGCTATGTATCCGTGTACAAAAACAAACATTATAATGTTGAGCACTGTCAAACGGCAAAGACAAATGTTGATACAAAATAAATAGGAAAATTGCGAATAGCAACGAATCTGCCATTATAATAATTCCAGACCATTCGTTGCCCTCACCCAAGCGCCACTCAGTCGCCGCTCAGACGCCGCTCATCCACTCTCCGCCTGCAAATGCCCATCCACGACTCGTGCAGCCAAATGTGCTGCTAACAGTTTTGTTACATTTCGGACAAAATTATACACATTTCCGTGAGTGTGTGTGTGCAGGACGCGAACGTCAAAACGGCCAAGAAGGGCGGAAATATGTGCGGGGCTGGGCATGAGTGAGGCCACAAGGTCTCGCTTGTGTATGGAGCAATTGCAATCGCAACCAAATCGGCAGCGCACAAATCTTCCATTCCTGCCCGGCGGTCCTCCCTCTGTCAATGCGTGCAAACCCAAATAAGCACAAACACACATAAGCCGACACACACACACAACGACAAACAAATAAAATACAGCGCTATGCGGCATTTTGCACCCGAACCAGAACCAGCCAACCGAACAATGGGGAATTGTGCGCGCAAACAGATCATTTATCAATATTTCCGATTTAAGTTTTGTTGCTTTTGTTTGTGTTGTGCGCGCGTGTGTGCGCGTGTGTGTGTGTGTGTGTGTGTGTGTGATAATAGATACTTGAATTTTAATCCGTTGTTATTGTTATGAATATTTATCGTTTGTCAATTCCAATAGCCCATTCAACGTTCTATCGCCACAGTCAGCTGCAAGCACAGCCACTTAAATTTTACAAATCTTGTCTTTCAATGCTGACTTTTGTCGATTTCTGCACTTGAAGGGGGCGTTTGAAATTCATTTTTCATGTTTTTGCGCTTTTTCTGGTAGTAAAACTCATAGAAAGCGATTTAGAAAGAGCAACAACGGAATGGTCAGAGTAGAGAAGAAGAAAGAAAAGTCAGCACCACAAATGTTTTAACTGGCCTTCCAACTATTTCTTCCTTTTCTGATTCTTACTACTCGTATTTCTTATTTTACTCTGAAGTGACTTTTCAGCGAATAACCAGCACCTGGTTGTTGCCTTTTGTACGGCGCTTTTATGGTTTTCCGCTTTGCCAATGAAGTAGTTAGGTGAAAAAGGCGTTGAAATGTGCAACGAGTTAATTAAGTTGTGGTGCTCTGCAGTGTGTCCAAGACAGCTTAATGCAAAAATCTTGGGACATTTAAGTTTTTCAATATCTTCTAGAGGATCCATGCGATCCATCAGTAAGCAGACAGCTAGACATGGTGTCTAGTGCCGACTAGAGACCGATCAAGACACTTCGTCTAATTCAGAATGCTGTGTCGTGTCCAGAGAGGTGAATAGAGAAAAGAGGTGGAACAAAAATTTTAAAGAAGAATGGATGTCACTTTTAGAAGAAGGAGGAGGAGGAGGGTTAACAAACAGGTGGCATGGATGCTTAAAAGAAACATGTAGTACTTTCAAAACTTCTTGGCCTTTTTTAGAAATCCCAGCTAAGGAACTTTAATCAAGAGTTTATGAAACTAAAGATTACTCTGCATTCTCTTAACTTTTCTGGGTTTCTAGCTCCTTAATGTGATCTACATTGGTTACTATTTAAAACCCCTTAAAAACCCCTTGAAAGTAAAACATCTACGGAACAGAGGACCATCAGAGGAAGTCTTGAGTCTTCTGTTATTCTCTGATTGGCTCGAACGATTTAAAAAAAAATTGTTTAGTTCTTTTTATTAACTTATTTTTTACAAGAATCCACCACAATATTGAAGAAAAATTTTTAATTTAAAGTACTTTTTCTGGAAAAAAATGTGAAAAACGCAGTCAATTTTTGACACTTTTTTTCAAAAAGCTCCTATTATTATTATTACTATTTTTAGCGTTTTTCCTGTGTCCGAAAGCTTAATAATTATGAATCATTTTTGTTTTTTTGTTTCAGATTAGCTGATTCGGAGATTAAGTGTCCGCAATGGAGGATGTGTTTTTTTTCTACGCGACTTCAGCTCCACCTATATAAGAGACAATATGCTAAAAAAAACAAAAAAAAAATTTGTTTGTGTTCCTTAAACCTTCAATATATTGTAAAAAAAAGATTGATAATAAAGGAGCTGAAAAAGAAATAATTTTGTAAATCATTAAAAATTCCCCTTTCTAACGTACCATGATACCTTAAATTGAATATGTGGGGCTTCCAAAACTTCTTGGCCTCTTAGAAACCCCAGTCAAGGAACTTCAAGAGAGATGTGTTAATGGAACTAAAGATTACTCTGCATTCTGTTGACTTTTCTGAGTTTCTAGCTTTTTATAGATCACATTGGTTACTATTTAAAAACCCTTAAAAACCCCTTGAAAGTAAAACATCTACGGAACAGAGGAACATCAGCGAAAGTCTTGAGTTTTCTGTTATTCTCTGTAAAATGAATTTTAACGTCAAGTGTTTTGCACTTCAATACAGCAGATTTGCCCTTTTGTAAACCTTTGAGTTAAGCCGAAATTTGTTACATGCAAAAGATTATTTTTTCAAGAAAAATTCCTGAAATTGTTCAACTCATGTAAAATCTATACAGCTGCTACAACGCAGCGAGAATTTTTGTAAAATCCTTACAAAATATCTACACTATGTACTGCAGCCATTAGTACTTCAGTGATGCTAATTACTTCCGTGAATTACTTTAATTGAAATTGCGAATCCGCATCACTTCACTTGTCTCCCCTTCTGGCGAGCCTCCTCAAGTGCCTTGCACTGACATACGCTTGACACTAGGAACCTCAGTGGGTTCTTGCGTTGTGGCTTTATCTTCATTACCAATTACCCCGCCCCGCCTCACTTCAACCCACCTCACCTATCGCCAACACTCCTACAAGCCCACAATTAACAGCACCGCCAATGTCCTTACGGCTGCGCACACTTCATGCGCACTCAAAACTTCGATAAAATTAATTATGAAAGTTGGCGTTCGGCGAGTGCAGCTGCAGTCCAACTTCTTACGCGGTAATGCGAAATTGCCAGTCGTTGTTGTAGCGGGCGGAGCGAAGTTGCTAACCAGACTTGCCTCGTCTTTGTCCTTCCTTCTTCCCTGCCTGAGTGCTGTACATTTTTTAGCGCCCTTTGCTGCCATCTCTTCGCCCCTAAAAGGAGTATTGTGAAAATCCCTTATTGTGGTATTCACGACAGTTATGAAGAGCAATGGCGACACTGATAACAACATTGTACCAGTGGCGTCTTAAAAAAAAAACGAATAAATAATAATAACAAAATGAATGAGTAGAGGAAAAGAGTTAACGGAAATGAGTGAAAACAACATCCGCGCTGCATACATTTTTCAGCGTTCTTCACAATGACAATTTGACAACATTTTAAGGGTTGCCACATGCAGAAAGTTACACGCATTTAACTATATTAACCCTTAAATGCATAGGACAACCTTAAGACGGGCCAGCAATCATTAGCGATCAAACAACTGGAATTTCGAACGAATGGTTTTAGGTTGGAAGCTTGCGCGGAAGATTCTCTTAGTCTCACATGTATTCGATTGCAAGAATAGAAGATTTCATCAAGTGGCATTGCTTGAAAAAGGAGTTTTATTTTGGCATGAAATAAAGAACTGGTATGAAATAAAGAACTGGAACGCATAACTTTCTGGCTTGGCGTCCAACACTTTGGCCACTGACCCAAGGCAGCTGTTTGTACCCACTGAGCCCTAATTGTGTTCATGATATTTTTCCACATGACCAAATTTTGGTTTAAGGCTTTTTCAGGTATAAGATAATTTAATTGTTTCACTTATAAATGGATTGTAATCCATATATAATAAATAAATATAAATAAATTAGTATTAAAAATATTATTATAAATAATAAATAAAAAAATAATAATTATTATTCATTATTTCAATGATCTTAGATCAATCATAGCCCCTTACTGACCTCAGGGTTTTAGTAGATTCTTTATTACGGCTCATGCTATGGTACACTAATCATAAACTGAACAACTGAACAACAAACGACTGCCGAAACAATGCTTCGATCTCGAACTTTATTCCCATCGCAGCCTACACAAAAATATATAATCTTTTCCTGGCACTGCCGTGTCTCCACCATCTCATTGCCTGGACTGTAAGCACCACCCTTCACTTCACTACGAGCGCACAACGGTTCCACTTTGAGCCACACAGAACATCGATACTGGGAAATTGATATGTTTTGATTTCATATTCAACTTCGGTTTGGCTTCGACCAAATATGGTCAATTATTTTGTTATTTCTTTTTAAACTTCATGGTACTTAATCACAGAATAATTGCCTATACATCTTAAAAATTTCGCTTACTTTGCATTATGTCTATCAAAATCAGGTACACGAAAGTTTATTGCAGTCTTTTGGCAAGAAAATAGCAAAAAAGTTAAGTAGCAATTTTATGTTTTAGGTTCCTTGTTTGTGGTATTTCTTTCACCAACGAATACTGTCCGTTTTCTTGTAAAAAACAGTCCTCTCTCAAATTAATTAATCAAATTAATAGTTTCATAACCGAGAACGAAACATGGATTCATCACAAAACACCAGAGACCAAGGAACAGTCGAGATAGTGAACATCTGCATTCAATTTGAAGCTGAAGATGGACAAGGTGGGTCTGTGGACCAACAAGATCTTACGATAGTCTTATGGGGATATGTGTGGTGTCATTCACATCGATTATCTTTAAAAGAGTAAAAGGATTACCGGCGCATATTTTGCAGAGATATTAAATCGATTCAACTGCGATTAGACAAAACAATCACATACCATGACGAGAAAAACATTTGTTTTCTATTTCTTCTATTTCGATAGCTCCAGAAATCGTATTATAGCAAGCTATCAAACATTTCAGAAACGTTGGATGAAGTTCATCTAACTGAATGGAGACTATTTTAGTATATTTGAAGCACACTAACTATATAAAGTTTGAAGTCAATAGGCCCATTAAATCATATTGTCTTTCGTACAAACAAAATATTCAAACAACTTAGGTTAAGTTTCGTTAGGTGGGTGCTTACAGAAGTGCACTTAGGCCCTAATGGCCCATTGTAATGCCACATAATAGAAGAGCTTTTTTTTTGCTTTTTCAGGTTAAAATAAGTAAGGACTTATTTTTAATATGAAGTACTTTTGATAAGTCTGAAATCAATAGGTCTTTTAAATCCTATTTCTTCATACTTATAACCACGGAAAGGATGTTGAGGACCTAAAAACCTATAAAAAAGGTAAAATAAAATAGCAAAAAAGGCACGGAAAGGCACTAAAAACTGCCAAAAAGGCAGAAAAAGGCACTAAAAACTGCCTCAAAAGGCAAAATAGGGCATTAAAAACTGTTAAAAAGGCAAAAACAGGCATTTAAAAATAAGAAAAAAATACTAGAAAATCTAAAAAAAGGGGAAACGGTATGTTTTTTTTAATAATTTTATTTGATCTGGCGTAAGCAACATACAATATTTATACCTCGTTTTTTGTAAAAGAAAAGGAACATCAAGGTTTTCAAAGATAGTTTAAAAACTAAAACTAAGATATTTTAATTGAAATGTAGGCACATATTTTAAATTCATATTTTAACTTCTTATATAAAAGCATAAAAGCCTTACTTGTATCACAAAAAAATAAATAAAAGAAAGGATTTCAGCACCTCTCTCAGCACCACCAAACTCTCCTATTAGCGCGGAAATTTTTGCGCTAACCGAACTTTTTGATTTTGGCATGTTTTTTATATATATAATATAAATTCCACTGCACAACAAAAAATAACGGCTTAGGAATGATCAAATCAATGTAAAAACATCGATAAGTTAACGAAATTGCAATGATGCCACTTAATTTTTTTTTAGTTTCAAGGTATTTTTGCGGAACAAAAAGTGGAAAATATTAAAAACGAAAGAAAAATAAAAAGGTGCTCGACAAATTTTGAAAAAGGCATTTTGTGGCATTTATAGGTATGTAAAATAGGCACTAAAAAAAGGCATTTATGGGTGAAAAAGGCAAACTGCCTTTTTAAGGCAAAATAAGGCAAAATAAAAGTGGTATATTTCTAATCAGGAGGACCTAATTCGTGCTCATTTTCAATCAGAAATACTCTATCTAGCAGCAAACAAAAAAGGCAATTTTCACAAAATCCTTTCCCTGCTTATAACACATTATAACCCTAAGTTCGATTCGTTGGCATCAACATGGCCCAAAAAATTAATAACTATCTGCCAAAAACTAATTGCAATACAACACAAATGGCTCTCAATTCGTCACCCACACTGGCCCACATCGCCTTCCGACTCCTCCTTGCCTCCTCCTCCCTCCCAATGAGTGTTTACCAATTAAATTTTGCGCAACGGAAATATTTTATTTGCTTGTTGTCGCCTTGAGTGCGCGCACTTTCTACTTTTCAACCCACCCCACCTCCTTCTCCCAATTCCACTTCAGCTACGATGTACGCCTCGCTGCGGGCCCTCGCCGCCTCCGGCGCGCTAATGACAGTTGGCACACAACGGCGCACAGCTGAAGCTGCAACTGAAGCTTTCCCGAACTCCTGGCGCTGACGTTGTGAAGGTTGTTAAAAACTTTCTTGTCCTCTGCTGCTTGTTTTGGGTTTTTGTGTTTTTTCCATACGTGTCTTTGTTGTTGCTAGTGCAATCTTCTTTTCGTAAAGTTGCCGCTGAATGATATTGCGTTGAAATTATTATGATTTAAATTATAATTTATCGCAAGCGTAAGGAAATTACACGACTGCTGTTTATTCTTTGGTTTTGTTTGAACGATGCAGTCAGTGGCGGAGATGTGTGGAGTGTTGCCAGATGTGCAAAATTCATCAGGCGGCAAGTTTTTGGTTATGTGTAGAGCAGTTGTTGGCATTTGTGTTGTAAAGTAAACAGAGTATGACAATATTTTATGTGCAGTCGCAGCTAATTACAATAAATTTGCAATGAATTGGTGTAGTTTTACTAAGATTTTAGTATTTTAAGAAGTTTATCATATTTGTATCATATTTCTAAATATCCTAATATGAAATTATTTAATTATTAATGATATCTAAAAATATTTATGTTCTTATTTCTCTAAGAACATTAAACTTTCTTTTATATTTTCATTTCTTTTTGTATAAATTAGTTATGCATTGAAATCTTTAATACAATTCAAAGTCTTCGATTGGTCATTCCATTCACCTCATTCAGTCACTTGCGCAGATTTCATACTTTCGAAGTGAAACAAATCGAGAATAAAGAACACATGCACAACACATCCACACACATGCAGATACGCGCGCACGCAGCGGCCGCACATGTCAGCTGCGACGTGCACCAAACTGCTGAAAAGTGCGCGTTTCGGTCACATGGAATCGCGCTGAATTGCAGGACCGAAACGCAGGACGATTGAGTGAGGAAGCTGGGCCGTCGAGTGATTGGGTCGCACAGCAGCTACACGACACGTTGCTTGTTTGCGACATGTGCTCGACGCTCTGCCACCGTCCCGCTCCGCTTCATTGATCCCGTGTTCACTTTGTTCGTTCGCAGCGACGTAAATCAAAGTTATTAAAATCAATTTTGCTCACTTTTGCTGTCACTGGCGTCGATTGGACATTTCGAACGTTGGTCAGTGCGGCTGGCTGACATTACGTAAAATTTGCATACGCATTTAAAACGTAATGATTTATGTAAAGTCAAATTCATGCGGACTTTTGTTATTAATAGTGTTTTTTTTTTCATTGGATATTTATTTTATGTGTTTTTAATATGTTTCGCTGGTTCGAAAATGCATTAACAGTCATAATTGTTTAAAGGTGTAGTAACGTTGTCGCCGTTATTTTTAATTATTTACATAAAATGTAAATAAAAAGGCAAATTATTTGTTCGATATCTGCAGCAATTACTGTCGACATCAATTAAAATGTATTTCAATTATTGTTGGCACAAGCGTTGAAATGCGCACAAAACAGTTCATCAGGCGACAATAAATATTTATATTCTGTAGTAACAGAGCAATGTAAACTTTACTTCGAATCAACAAAATAACAAATTAGAAACTGAAAGCAATTAAATGACGCAAGTAAAATTAGTTTCTTGGACTATATTAGGGCTGAAAGTGGCGCATTGAGGGTTCTCTGAGGTGAAATCTAACCTCAGATCCAATGCGCTGGCACTGAAACCATCAAATCTTCAGGGCTTCTCTAAACCAACAAACACGAGTTTTTTCATCATTTTAGTGATGAGCTATTCACTCACTTTCACTTTTATAACCAACAAAAGCCTTATTGATGTCTTATGCTCCTAAGACATGGTTTCGATCTTCGTTATAGCCAACAGCTTCCGCTTTAACACTAGAAAGATCATTGCGGTAATTTTTACTGTTTTTCATTTTTTAATATCTGCAATTTCTTTAGTATTTCTATAAACTTTTGCTTTGATGACTTTTATTTTTTTTATCGGGTTCTACAATTAGGGTTTCAATTAAAATTTGCCAAATCCGATGTGTACTTTTCGAGATATCAGCCGATATAATACGTAGTCTTTGTTGGTATGAAAAACTTGCGGTCTTTCTAGTGTTAAATTGGTTTTCGCCGAAATCGTTAAATTCAAGCGGAGTCCCTCTTAATCTATCTTTCCATATAGAATTAACATTTCATTTCTTAAAAAGAAAAGCATTACAAAACTTTAGAGTAAAATAAAATCCCTTGAAGACACTCCTATCTCCCTCAACTGCTCGGAATGGTCTCGCTTCTATCCAACATGAACGCATCTTAGTTAAGAACCAAACATTCAAAATCTTCTTAAGGAGATTAGGAGAAGAGAGGATTAAAATAGAATTAGAAGAGAGAGCTTCTTTAGTAGAGATTATAATGTGTCAAGCTAAAGTTGGTAATTTAGGTTCAAAATAGCCATAAAGCTTTGGCCTCTCACATATTACCTTTTAAGATCGTCTCGATATATTAAGCTTACAATAGATCCTCGAACACATAATTATTGTGTTCTAAGCAAGTGAACATTTAGGCCATTAAAGGTAGTTGTGGTACAAAGGATTACGCAGTCTAACTTCTTCTCTCTAACTAAACCCGATGAGTTGTGGCACCAACTTTCATAAATACAGAATCGATCATTCGGCCAGGAGTTCATTATATCAGCTTAGTTCAAGTATGAGGAAAATTCCGGTGGAAATATCTTTAAAAAAATTAATTAAAGCCAATTCTTCTTGGAGACATTTAACTCCATTAATGAGAAAATCCTCTTCTGAAACATTACTCGGATTTGTTCTGAAACTTTAAGTTATTTTAATGAAATAATATTTCCTATCTCTCTCTATCTGAGAGTGGCTGAATGGGGGAGGGGGCTTTTGCGTACAACTTTTGAGCCGAATACCATTCGAAACCATATTTTGTACCAACAATTTTTGTGGGCGAGGGGTTTGAACCCCCAAAATCTCCCCCCTGTGTGCGCCACTGGTGAAAGCTTAGAAAGCTGTAGGGAAGTGTATCACGAAAAAAAGCCCGGAACCTTAGACCTAATTTACTTAACTTAAAATTGATCTCAGTTACTGTGAACCTTAGTTGTAAACCTTAGTAGTAAAGTGCCCATTTTATCTCAATCCTGCCTATAGATAGGCTTCTAAGCATACACATATCTGTGCATATTTACACCTACCCAAATCTATTTGTTTTTCTGTCCTGCTCGTTCGGTTTGTTCAGACTCTTTTGAAATGAGTATTTGATCTAACGAATTTAAAATGTAAAACAATTCTGTTTTACAGTCTTCGATTCTCACTCTGTCTTAGTCATTCTTATTCTTTCTGTCCATTAGTTCAGACCCTTAAAAAATAGTTCACCTAGTAAACTGAACTTTCAAAATGATTCTAAAGTGATCGCCATGGATCAGTGGCTAATTTCATGAACATGTAACGTCTTAGTTTCATTTGTGAGTTCTCAGTATGTTTTAGTAAATCTTCTTCTGTCCGTCTGTTCATTCGTTCAAACTCTTAAATAATATTTGATCCAACGAATTGAAATTAAAATGATTATAAAGCGATTAGCATGGTTCAGTAGGTGACTCGATGGATTACATGCCACACTTTCAGTTTTAAGCTCTAAGTCCTTCTAGCTTTTCTTTCAGCAGTTTGATGTCAGTTCATTGTAAAAATCTCTAAAAATCTATAACTTTCACTGAAAGTCTGCAAAATCATTCGGTGTCGATAGTTACATCGTAATATTTGTATAGTCTGTAAGAATTTGTTGTTCATAGACTGAATTAAATAAATAAATAAATAAATATCTGTATATACTTTAACTTTCTGTGAACGATCGGCCATCAAATAATTGTAAGTAAATATGTCCTTTTTGTTTTATTTTTACTCTTTGAACACATTCAACGTTACATTTGATCCCTTCGTCATTTTCACCCAATTTTTTGTTTCATTAATTTCATTGTGTTGTTTGTGGTTTAATTTGCTGAAGAAGTTCGAGTTCAGCTCGGCTTGTACACATTTCGCAATTTTCATGAGCGCAAAATAATGTAATACAATATTTACAACAGAAACAATGCCGGTACTTACAGTGTTTGCTCTTCTCGGCGGCCACTTGATGTGGTGTTTGCGCCACAACGGCAAAAAGCATCAGCAACATAAGCAGCCATTTTGCAGTAGCACATGTTGTTGCTTGCCCAGCCGTTGTTGTTGTTAGTGTTGTTGTTGTAGCTGATGCTGCTGTGGCGACTGTTGATTTCGAAGCAATGGCAGTTGTTGTTTTTGGTAGTTTTGAGCTCTGCATAGACCAGCAACTGCTGTTGCCACTCTGCTTCAACAATGGCAATGTTTGTTGTTGTTGTTGTTTGCATTTGTTTTTACAGTTTTCATTTGCAATTTTGCTTATATCGTTGCTGCTGTTGTTGTTGTCATTGTTGTTTATTATGCTAAAATCGTCAAAGCATTTTGCAACGCATTTCAATGCAGCGACCGTGGTGCTGGTTGTGCTTGTTGCTTTTGTTTTTGTGGCAATTGACTGCTGGTGCTGCTCCTGCTGCTGTGCTTGTAGTGGTGGTGGTGGTGGTGGTGGGGGCGGCGGTGGTAGCGGCAGCGTTCCAGGCCCAGGCCCACACGATGTTGGCAGCAACATTGTTGCGCCAACTGCTCAATCACTTCCCCCCTTCTGCGGTTCCTCCTTCTTTCGCGCTTATTTCTTCTGTGGCTGCGCCGTCCTTCCGACCTTCGGGTCTGCTCTTCAAATTTCGTTTAGGTTAATTCTTTCGGCATTTACTGCCAGCAATGTTTTTTTCTATCATGTTGTTTTTGCTATTTTGGTTGCCCTCTTATTGGCATATTTGCAATCTGTCACATTTAAATGCATCAAAATTGGACCTTGGTGGCAACTCCGTTCTCACCACATTTGCACGCATTGAGCTGTTGGTTTTTGTTGTTGTTGGCAATTAACATTCTGCAATAAAAAGGCAATTTTAAGCGTAATTCAGTTTTAAGTTTGTCTATTTTTAGATTTGTTTGAGCAAATGCAACTTTTTAGGTTAGTTATCAGCGCCATTCGCACTTAACGGATGCTTAGCGCGAAAATTAACCCGAATATTAAATGTAAATTGTGTGTTAATTTTACTCCGCATCTAAGAAATATCGGCACTGTTGGCTGTTTTGAAGGTCATAAAAAATAAATAAACTACAGTAAAGTAAAATAAAATAAAATAAAATAAACTACAATAAAATGAAATAAAATAAAATACAATAAAATAAAATAAAATAAAATGAAATGAAATGAAATTAAATGAAATGGAATAAAATATAATAAAATGAAATAAAATAAAGAGAAATCAAATAAAATAAAATACAATAAAATAAAATACATTAAAATAAAATAAAATAAAATAAAATAAAATAAAATAAAATAAAATAAAATAAAATAAAATAAAATAAAATTACAGTTTTCACTCGATGCCAGTGAATTTAAGTCGCAGCGCTTTGAAGTGGAGACACTTGAAACCTTGAAGTCCATTTGGGCCTTGAGTGACTCTAAGGGGTTTCAAATTTTCACAGCAGTTGGTACGCACATCCATTTTATTTCTAACGAACTGAAGCGGAGGTGTTCGGGCGTAAAACAAATTTGGTCTTTGTTGCCCACTGGTTAGGTTAGGTTAGGTTAACCCACTGAGGTGGACATGGAGATTGATTTAGCTGGGGGAGTAGGTCACCGTGAGACTTATGAGGCTAGTTAGAGTGTTGGCTTTGGGGTCAAAGCCTCGAGTGTCTCTAAGGGATTTCAAATTTGCAGAGCGGTTGGTGGGTCGGGCAGTTGAGCCACGGTGAAACAGCTTCGCAATTTTTTCTACCCGAAAGTTCTGTGTTTTGATTGGAAAAATATGCAACTTGCATCGTCACTGTAACGCGATATCTTTTGGTTTTTTTACAAAATACGATTTTTTTAACTCAAAATTCGCTGATAATTTTAGTGGACATAATTGAGCCATTTCTATAAAGCTATAAACAAATTACAACAAAATTAAAATCTTTTTTTTTGTTTTCTTCATTGTTTTGGTTTTTATATAATATTTGGCACATTTTCAAAGTCAAAAAAATTAAATTTTGTATTTGGTTGCACTTCTATTGCACATCTTTTAACATATTCTACTCGTACACTATTCTGTAGTAAGCATGAATTTTATGATTTAATTGAAATAATCTTTACACACTTTATGATTTATGAACATTCCATGTTAAGTTTTGATTCTTCACATTAATTTCTAATAAATTATTTACCTCAACTGATGTTGATTTTGGAACACTGTTGAATGATTTCTGATTTTTAGTATTTTTTTCAGGTCTATTTTATTGTAAAAACCACAAAGCCTGCGGTGTATTTAAATATATTAATAAAACTGCTTTGACTTTAGCAAAATCGGTGACTAAACTTTTTTTAAACGCAAATGTCAGGTGATAAGGGAAACAAGTTCAAATTGCGTTATTATTGCTTTAAAATTGTTGTTGGTCGCTTCTGAGTTGTAAGCATTCGAAAGCTATGCGCTTATTTACAAAAACAGTGTCTACTATTAGGAGCACTTGAACCTTGGCGCTCAAGAAATAAGTGAACTTCCAGACACCAAAATATCGCAAATATGATTTCACCAAACAGTTCACACTCAAAAATTCTCAGCAAATCTAACGTCGCTTTTTTGAACAAAGAGCTGAGTTTTAAATGTCACACTGGGTAATCACTCATCATATCCTATAAAGGAAACAATGGGACCAAAGATTGATTTCTTAGTTTCCACTCTAGTCTAGTCGTATCGAGGCTCTTCTTTTACACTAAATTCAATTTTTTTTTTAATTAGGTATTCACTTTTCAAAACATCTGATTGAGAAATTACACTAAGGTTGAATAAAAACAATAAAAGGACGAATCTTCTTACACTGTTCTAATTTATGTTAAACTCATGATCCTATTTTTTGCTAAAGTTCTAACAACCACAACGCCTTGGTTATGTTTCTAAATTGTACGCACTTCTTTTACCACAACGCGATGCACGAGATTCCACTCTCGAATGAAACCTTAGACTTTATTCGTCACCGTTTGCCATCTTTTCCGTCCTCCATCAGTTTAACATTTGAACAAAAGATTTGGCAAAATGTCAACAAAGCCAAAAAGTTCACACTTGGCGCCCACTGTTCGTGCTCCAATTTCGACGCTTATGGCCAGTAGGGTCAGACAGTCGGACGGCGCATGGGCGGACGTCTGCTCGGATGTCACTTTCGTTCTTAATTCGATGTTGGCTTCAATCGAGCGATGCGATTCGGTCGGTGTTATTGTTGGCTGTGGCCACGGGTCGTGGTCATTGTGATGACAAATACACAAACACACACACTCACCCATACACAGCCAAACTGCATTGAAATAGTGGCAGAAAAGAAGAAAAATTGAATAGAGCAAACAAGCAGCCAACACAACAACGATTCATTGAACTTTCAAGGATTTTGCAAGTGTTTTCTATTTAAATAGTGGAAAATAAATGACAGTCGTTGTGTTGCTGTACGAAGACCCAGTTGGCACACGTACCACACCGACAACAGCAGCAACAGCTACAAAAACAACAACACAAATTGCTTTGCGTAAAATGAAAAACGCTACAGACAGAACGACTGCAAGTGAAATCGTCTGAAGAATGAGTGAAACGCAGTTGAGGCGTTTGAATGCGGCCAGTGTTCCACTTGGGCGGCCGTCCGATGACATCACTGGCACTGCGACCGAAAACACGCCGGCCATAATAAATAAAAATAATTAGAGAATGAAACTACAAAAGGAAATTGTGATTTAATGCGCCGCATGCAGGA
This sequence comes from Melieria picta, assembly GCA_964056695.1. NCBI lineage: Eukaryota > Metazoa > Arthropoda > Insecta > Diptera > Ulidiidae > Melieria > Melieria picta. The sequence goes on from OZ057399.1 coordinate 48,583,310, forward strand.
AATTGTTCGACGACAATTTGACAGAAGCAAATTGATATAGTTTGCAAGTATTCATAATTTATTTGATTCAAGTTCTGATGCAACTTACAGGACATTTTCATGATTGTGGGAGGGATTCATCAAAAATTAGTTTGCACTTAAGTTAGGTTAGGTTCGGTTGGGATAGGTTGGAATAGGTTGGGTTAGGTTGTTAGGTTTTTCGCTTCACTTTTCACGCTAACCACACTTCGGGTAGTGTTTTATTTCTTTAATTTTTAACTGTTAGGTTAGGTTAAGTTATCTCAAATTACAAAGGCTGCAGTCAGTACAAGGCGCATTGCCACTCAGAAGCCTGGAAAATGCCAACTGCAACAACTTTGTAGGTGAACGAATATCCGAATGTTTCTTAGCAAAATTTCAAGTAATAAACCAATTCGACTTCTTCATGAACTTCGACAGATTCGATAACTCAGCTTCTGCTGCATTAATCATACTGAACCGGAACTACTAGTAGATCACAAAAAGCGACAGCAACGTTGATTCAAAGCTAAGGAATGGCTTAGGAAATATTTTATTGCCTTTATTTCTTCTTCCCTATCACAGCTCCCATAGATATCATTGGACGAATGGGGCCATTTATGACTGTAACTTACATCTGAAAGGAACCTTAACCCATTTCAAGCTAAAACCTTAAACGTATTCAACATTGTACATTACAGCAAAGAATGGCTAAGAATAGCTAATGGTAACAGTAGAAAATCCAGCTTAAATGACTGTTAAGAACATTGTTAAAACATAAGCGGTTCTGTTTTAAAGATACAATTTTGACAGCTCCAACTTTATGTCATCACTCGAAATCGTTTTCTGACAAACACATCCAAACACTGAAGTTCAGTCATAAAGAATGTAAGCAGTTTAACCATTTTGTTGTCAGATCAAGGCTTTTGTTTAAATATTTATTTAATTCGAGACTAAGATTAGTGGCTTTTTTCTAGTCTTTTGGACTTTCGAACCAGCAGTTGTTTTTCTAACTTTAACCATCCTAGTTCTCTAGTTCCTGGTTCCTTTCTTTCATTCTCTTCATAAACAAAGATTTGTAAGCAGTTTAACCATTGTGTTGCCAAATCAAGGCTTTTGTTTAAATATTTATTTAATTCGAGACTAAGATTAGTGGCTTTTTTCTAGTCTTTTGAACTTTCGAACCAGCAGTTTTGATCAGCAGTTGTTTTTCTAACTTTAACGATCAATTTTACGAAAAAAAACCACATAAAGTCCACCTAGCTCCTCTCTTTTCATCTCTTCATAAACAACGATTTTTTATGTCTTGTTTTAAAGGACACATTTTTATCCAACAATTTAAATTTTTCTGAAAAATATTTCACATAATGATATGCATATGAAACTTTATTTAATTCAACTCTGTTGGCATAGCGGAAATTTCGTTAAATCGGTTCAGCGGCCAACTACATGAAATGTGTGTGAAACTGTCGCCGTAATGCAGCTATTTGTTCAGGATGACTTTGCATGCAGGCAAATTATCACAAAATCATACCTACACACACACACACACAAACACACTCAAATGAGCTCATTGCACTCGATTTTTGCAAGCTTATCGAGTTACAATGCAGCGCTTGTGTGCCGAAAATGCGCTTTAAAGATTTTAAACGCCACATTTTAATTCGGTTTTATGGACATGCCACAAGCAGAAGCAACACAACACGCACAGCCATAACGCACACCGACGACAACAACAATAAGGCAAGGAACACGGCCGCACTACAGCAAAGTTTATGCCGCAAGAGGAGATCGACTGTGGCAGGATATGGCAGGATATGCGTTTCACTTGTGCGCCACACGATGTTGTTAATACTTAATGCGCTGTGCACGCCTGCGAAATTGCAAAAGCAACTTCGCCATCTGTGGCGCCTCGACGAATGGGCAGACGGCTGAAATTGATACTCCCGCTGGCTAATGGCGATGTGTGCGCTCGGAAGCGAACAGCAAAACCATATTGAAAACGAAATTATTTTTGTTGTGTGTCTGTGTGTGTCTTTTTTCACTCTTGTTGTCAAATGTGGTTGCCCACTGATGATTATTGGTTTGTTTATATGTTACTCATTAATTTCTATTGACAATTTGTAACATATCCAGACTCACAATGGACCAAAATGGCATCCGAATTGAAGGCCGCACTAACATAACCTAATCTATATTATTTTCATTCATTATTTCGTCTTGATATTTGCTTCTTTTATTTCACATTCGACTATGTTGTCTCTCATATATAATTTCTCTTCGTTTGTTTCTTTGTTTAGTTTGTCTTTTCATTTTTATTCTTATGAATCCTTTGAATTTTCCAAGTGTTTACAATGAACTTGGCCCATTCCTATTTGTCTAGGTTTTTTCTTTCATTAGTGGTTTTTCTACCCACACACACAATCATTTTACAATATCTTGCCTTTTTGTCATATTTTCTTCTTTTTTTTATTAAAGGTACAAATCAGTTTTTAGGATATTTACAAAAAATGGCGTGACTAGCATTAAATCGCATCGAGTCATCTGGCAGCTGTATTCATGTGAAAGTCACATCACTTCCCTGGCCGAGCAGCACTTCACTTCTTGCGAAGAAACCAAAAATTGGGTCATGGATTGCTTCAAAAGACAACGATTTTTTTAATGCTGAATTCATATGCTGTCTGAAAAATTGGGGAAAATTCGTAGCAAACAACATACAATAATTTCTCTGAATAAAGCTTCAAACTAACCAAACAAAACCTCAAAACTTTTTGGTACCACCAATATTTTTTTTTACTTTTCTAACATTCTTCATTTTGGTGTTTTCTTCTTATTCAAAACTTAACTTAAATTTATTTGGCCTCATTGCTATTCATTTACGTTTTGTTCCCTTAATTGTGCTTTTTATACATTTTTTCTCATTTTTTAATTTTTTTTGCTCCTTCTCCCATACGCTTGAAATGTCTGTTGTCACACATGTTGGAAATAAACGGTGTTGCAGATACATTAAAAAAAAACGCGTAAAATAGTTATGTGGTATCACAATGAGTCTCTTAATAAAACTTGTATAGACTTGTATATTTAAGGGGGTATTCTAGCCTAGAGGCTCGATTTAAAGGTGATTTTATGGGCGTAGTGAAAAAAACAGTAATGTTTTTTAGTATCCATGTCTTTAACAGTTTTGTATACCTAAGATCATTGTTGTATGCTTTTTTAGAATCATAGTTGCTTTTAAAAAATAAATGAAATAAATTAAATGAAACTTGAAAATATAAAACTATAAAAATATATAATAGTTGAAAAAATTCAAAATTGAAGTCGGCAGAAGATGGAAAAGTGGGGACTCAAAAAAAAGGTCTCTCCTGGTTGACGTGATCCTCCTTGTGATATGAAACATAAAAATGAGGTTAATTCTTATTAAACAAAGATGTAGAATTAGGATGTAGTAGAATTGAAAAAAACAATTTTTGCACAAAATGGCGGTATTTAATAAATGTATTTTTCAAATAAAAATTAAATTATAATATAATAATATATAATATAATATATATAAATAAAATAATAGTATATATTTTAAAATTAAAATAAAGGGTTTTGCCTCCTTTTTTCAACTTTGGTAATTTTTTAGTAATAGTAAAAAATAAATATTACAAGTATTAAGAAAATCTGTTACAAATTTCAAGTAAATCGGTTAATTAGAACTTAAAATATCATGTCAACCGTATCGAAAACAGTAGTTTCGAGAAAAACGTGTTTAAAGTTTACAGTCTCATTTCGGGCAGTCCGAGTGGCGCGTCACAAAATTAACTATAACTCCGAAAATAATTCGAATTTCCATAAATCCTCTTAGAGTGGCTTATTCTTAAAGGTCTAAACTTTGAAAATATGAAATGAAAAGAAATAGATTTTTTCGAATTTTTAGACTAGAATACCCCCTCAATACCCATCTAACCTAACCTAACCTATTCCTTTATATTTTGTTTTTCCTCTCTTTTTTGTATTAAAGGTACAAATATATTTTGATTGCTTTATAGAAGATGGTGTAACTGTTGTAGTATTAAATTGCATTTGACCATCTTGACCCATTACGTTTCCTTCTTTTATTTTTGATTTTTCATACTTCTTCTTTGTTTCTTCAACACTTTGTTCTCTTTCCTTCATTCACCATCTAGTTGCTTTTATTTTCATAGTTTTCATCTCTTATTTGTAGTTTCTCATATCTTTCTTGCTTCATTTCTTCCTAATTTTCTGCTTTTCCACTTCATTTTTCTTTTTTCTTCACTTCTCTTATTTTTCTTTTCTTCTTCTGTCTTCTCCAACTTCTAGTTTTCAACTTCTTCATCACAATTTACTTATATCGTTCCTTCTCGCCTGTCTCTTGTCTATCCTCATCCCTCCTCATCATCATCATGTTTTATTTTTCTCATTCAAGATCTATTCGCTTTTAGTTTCATAATTTCCATCCCTTAATTGTACTTTCTCATATTTTTCCTGCATCATTTCTTCCTAATTTTCTTCTTTTTTACTTCTTTTTTCTTCTTTTCTTATTCTTCTTTTCTTCTTCTTTCTTCTCCAATTTCTAGTTTTCAACTTCTTCATCACAATTTACTTATATCGTTCCTTCTCGCCTGTCTCTTGTCTATCCTCATCCCTCCTCCTCATCATCATCATCATCTCCACACTCCCTTCTGTCTTTATCTTCAAGCTCAATAACTTTGCTGTTGATTTTGCCGCTTCGTTTTCATCATCGTCATCATGTTTTCCACACCTCATTCTGCTCCTCTCTAACCTCGAGCACAGCTCAACAACAATGCTACCATTCCAATCCTCGCAACCCGCCAGGCATCAGCGTCCAGCGTTCCACGCTCAGCGTCCAGCGTCCAACTTTGTACGCGAGTTAAATCGCAAATACGCAGCGAGTATCCGCGCCGCGTGGTCAGCGGAAGTGATTGGCCAAGTGCCGCCCGGGGGAGCAGCGAGTTGGTTAGTCGGCGGCTGTCAGCACGCGTGTTGTTCAATGTTTTGCCATTCGTTCATTTATTTTTGTACTCGCCGACACAAATGAAGACGTGAGCGCAGCGAGGAAAAAGGCCAATTTAATTGAATTCCCCAACGCTGCACTGCGTCGCCGCTACAATATCGCTTTGCTTGCTGCGTTGCTGTTCGGCTGCGATTTTCTTGCTATTATCCTTTGATTGACCTAATTTCGTATTTAATTAAATTTCACTATTTGTGTTGTTATTATTATGTGCTGTTTTTATTATTTATTTGCCGCAGCGACAATCGACAGTGGCGGCTGGCAAAAGCGCCATCGCCAGCGAGGATATTTATAACGGAACGAAATCCTACTAGTGTCGAAGTTATTGCATTTGTTTGTCTTCATTTGATTCGGCGAACGTGTAACTGAATTGAATTTCATTTCATTTCGATTCGATTCGCTTCTTTGCCCTGCAACACTCACAAACACACACACACACAAATACATAGAAAACGTCTAGTAGTGGGAAGGGGAGTGGTGTATTAAATAAGAGCGAGAATGGTGGGTATTAAAAATGCCGCTGGTCAAGTGAAGTTTTCTAACGGAAACTTCATTCGAGTTGAACCTTAAACATTGCTTGTGGCTCTTCTTGTGTCTCTACTTGTGTGTGTGTGAGTTGCTGTGGCTGTGTAAGTGTCTTGTTGTGAATTTGTGTTTGTAGTGCAAGTCGCATTTCCTTTGAGTTGACCACTGCTGCTTTTATTTGCCGTCAGCACTTGACTCCTTGCACTTCTCACCACTTTACTGCATTTCACTTTGCCGCACTTGAGCTCTGCTCCGCCAACGCTCAACCGCACCGCATCAAATCTGCTCCGCTCGCCCGCAACGCACCTTCGGCATGCAGCTTCCTCGGCAATGGGTACTTTGTGTCACTTTGCTTGTTTACTTGCAATTTCCAAATAGTTTCATAGTTTAATTAGTAATTTCGACATTGCTGCTTTCAATTTCTTTTGCAACTCTTAACTATTTGTTGCCACACATGTTGCCATTGGTCACTCTTTCTCTTTCAAAGGAATAACATGGAGTGGCGGTGGAGTTCAAAAGTTTTGAGTTGAAGGCATTTTTAATTTCTTCTTTGACCAAAAATGTCTTAAAAATTATTGTAGGTATCAAAAAATAACTTAATTTCTACTAAAAATGTTAAATTATTCTTTTGCAAAAAATCAAAATTGTGCCTGTACATATTTACATACACAGATACATGTTTATATGTAACTTATTTCATGTACACGATACGAAATTTTATCAATGCATGCTTTCAATACGACCAACGCTCCGGTTGGCTAATTTTGCCAGTTTGCCTGCGTGCCGTGAATGCATGGACGGCTCCGGATTGTTGCTGTTATTGTGTTATCTAATGCGGTGCTGACGCCGCCTGCGGTTTCAGTCAGTCAAAGCTTCAAATGTGCCGACCGCAGGCGGCTGCCGCGTCTAAACGCAGCCATGTTGTAGCGCTGGGGAAAATTTTATTCATTTGCAGTGTTGCACGAAATTTGCAACAAATTTGACAGACAAGGGGAGCCTCAACCCGTCTCCCCCTGACAACTGCAGTCAGCGCTACTGATTCCAGCTACCACACACAAATTGAATTCAGTTTGTTAATGCCGCTATTGTTGTTAGTGTTGGTGTGGTTAGTGTATCTATTGTTGTTGTTGCCGTTTCGGCCTTTTCACGCACAATTTCAATATCAGATCGTCAATTGTTGCTGTTGTCACGGTTGTCGACTGCCCGAACGGCAACAAATGAACAGTAGCCACGAATCGACGCCGGCACGCAACTGACAGACTAGTTGACAATTTTTCGCTATTTTGCGCATTGTTGCACATTGGCCGGCAAACATTTGTTAATTCGACAATAAGTGCTCGGCAATTTGCAATCTATATGCATATTGATGTACATAATTAAGTCGAGAATTGGAGAAATGTTTGCGCTCGGCTGCATTTGCGCTGATTGAGCGCCTGAAGCGAGCGAATGCGTCATTAGGACGGCGTAGAATTAACGAAAAAGAGGCGTTCAGTTGATTTTCGTGCATTTGATTTTGCCACATGGAAACTAAATATTGTCATAATGCGAGTATGAGGAGGAAGTAAAATATGTGCTGCAATTCCTACTTATGCAATCAAGGCTTAACACAGAATGGCCGGCGCTTGCTTATACTCTCTTCGTTCATCGCAATGGGCTTTCGAAGCCTCCGAATGTAATTAGTGAGGAACCAGCAAAGACCTAACTTTGTTTCTTCAATGTACCAAAGTTGCGCCGCTCTTGGACGCCTAGTTTCAATATTCACCCATTTCTAACCTCAGCAGCTGAATCTCACCTTTAATTTTTCTCGACCCCAACAGCAAAGCACAGTGATTCGACTCCATACAACCGCGGCACAAAATTAGAAGAAGTGGTATGTTATTAATAAAAATTGGTGTGCTAGTTAATCGTGGTCTGCGGTATTGAAATCTTCATTTAGTTTTTCTTAAACTTTAGTAGTTTAGCAAACTTAAATTTGGAATATTCGTAATTTTTGATAAGCTATAGCAACAAGTCTGTTGGCTAGATTGTTCAGATATTACATTTAATCAGTTACGTCAACATTGATAATCGCAAAGAGTAACAGAAATTGTATTAGGACCTATTAGTTTTGCAATAAAAAATATATTACTTATAAATTTTTCTTTTTCAATTTTGATTGCTTACTTTCAGGAATGAATAAAATATATTTTGTCGAAAAATAAGTGTTTAGACCACTTTTCAAATTGAATTATTTTCCGAGATCGAAAAATATCGGAGGATATGTTAACATTATTCTACAAAGAAAGAACGCTTCTTAAAATTAAAAAAATCCAGGAACATACTTTCACATACTTTTTATAAATTTTGCTCTAAGTTTTCCCAATTTTTAATTTTTGAAAAATATTTGAAATTAAATTTTGCAAATTAAGCTTTACAAATTTTGAGAAAACATTAAAAGCCAAAATGCCCACATAGATTCTTAACCCTTTCGCTATTTTGTTGCCATATGGCAACATACTACTTTGTGGACGTCTGCATCCTCTATGGTTGCAAGAATACCTTTTTTTGTTGGTCGTTAGAATATTTTGAAGTTTCAGAAAAAATACGAAATTAATAAACTGAATATTTAAGTTTAAAGAAGAGAAGTATACACGTTTTTTTTATGATACATCTTGACATAGTAAAGGAAGAAGAAGCAGAAAAAATTTGAAAACTTTTTAATATGACGTTTTCTTTCAATTAAGATACCTTTTTTTTTAATTTTGGCTGAAGTAAATGAAGAAATATTTAAATTTTTGTTATGCGTAAAAAGTTTTATGTTTAAGTAATTATTACAGCCACAACGATGTGGTTGCTCTCATAGAAAAACACTCTAAAATACAGGGTCCGCGTATAAAAATTACAAAATTTCTTATGGAATGTTGCTAATATAACCACATAAAAGACTAAGACGTACAATTTAAAATTTTAGCTTTCCCCAGCAAAAACCTGTAGCGAAAGGGCTAATCATGAATTTTTACGAATTTTTTTACTCAACAGACTAAATTTTTTTGCAACGATTTCTTGGTGTTTTCTTAGTTGGAGTTTTACCTTTCAAATGACATCAAAATCGTTGAATTCTGAAACTATAAATTTTTTGAATTTTGTCTATGGAACATATCACTGTTGGAGAAAGGGAGAAAAAAGCCAAAAACACTTTGAACATGTAAATAGTGCGTCCGTCTTTCTTTCACTCACTCCTTTCCGTCTGACTTTCCAACTTATGCATAAAAAATTAATGACGCATGAATTACTCATTTCTAATGACGTTCTCCAATGCGTTAATTCGCCTACAACCTCGTCCTCGTTAGCGTGGACAGTTTTAATCATGAAGTACGGCCGTTATGTCTGAGTAATGATTCGCATTTTTTCTCAATTGAAATGAATTTAATTTTATTACATTTGTTAAGCAGACACAAAAACCAAACAAAAGCCGCTCCTAAGGCAATTAAAATGACAGCAACAAAACAAAAAACCCCAAACGCCAACCAAAGCAAGCTGATTCGTTGACAGGCTGTGCGCCCCGAAATATGCTACACTTTACAGCCAGCAGTGCAGCGCTGACAATTGTAGTTGCAGGGTAAGAAGAAGAAGTGAACGAAAAAGTGGGCAGGAGGGTGAAACAGCAAAACAATTGCGTTATTATTCTGTCATAGAAACCGAATTCGGCTGAATTGTGGTTAAATGCGTTTGGTGTTTTTTGTTTTCTTTTAGCGTTTCAGTACTTTTTGTTTTTGTGTCTGTTTGTGGTGCTTTTTTTATTTGCCTATAGCCAGGCGTATGTTTGTTGGCCTATGAGTATGTGTGTGTGTGTGTGTGTTTGTGTGTTAGTGTGTCTGTGCATTAGCGCGCCAGTTTTTCTTTATTAATTGCGCATAGCGAAGCAATTTAGAAAATTGAACAAAGGCAACACTGCCAACGCGCTTCTTTGTTGCTTTGCTGTGCGACTTTTTTTCCGCATTAGCGTTTTACGTTTGTATTTTTGGCTTTTTCACGGTCCATTCCTTTTGCTTTGTTATCATTTATTGTTATTGTTGTAGCGTGATTGTTCTTGTTGTTATTTCTGATAGCTTCAATTGAATTGATGGCCATGCAGGGCGGCACCGGCGGCTGCCAGTTGGGAGTCGTTTTTTTCATTTTGCCGCAATGTATGTAATGACAAATAACCCTATATATATATGATATATATACATATGTATATACTTATATATAAATGTGTTTATGTGTGTAAGTTTGTGCGTGTTTGGGTTTGTGTTTGCGTTCGTTTGTATTAGTGTCGACCGCTGAATGAAGGCAAATTGGTAGTTTTTAATGACAGGCAAAGTGAAAAATGATGGCGTATGAAAGCGCATACAAATACAACAAACAGTCGACAGGAAGCCATAAATTGCAACCGAATCAACAGCACCGAAACGCGACTGGCAACAGCAACCGAAACAATACAAACAACGCAGCACAATGTAAGAACAACAAATCCAACAATAACAACAACAACAACATCAACCATACAGCCCACAACAAAGAAAGTCCCTTTACGCTCCTTTCACGTGTAGCGACGCGCAGTTAGAATGACGAGTGGAAAGTGGGAAGTGCGGAGAGGGACGAGGTGAGAGAGCACTTTGTTGCCGCTTTTCTTGTTACTAATGTTATATTTGTTGTTGTTGTTGGCGTTCTTTCACTACTGCTGTCCATAATGGCGCAAAATGTACAAATACACAAGTTACAATAACAACAACAACAACACAATACACGCTACGCACATATAAAATCATAAACATAATTACGAATTGCCATTGTTGTAGTTGTTGTATTCGTTATTGTTATTACTGTCTTTATGGTTGCTAGTGCTGTTGCGGTTGCTGCTGTTACTGTTGTTGTTGTTGTTGTTTTTGTATTTATTGTTGTTTTTGTAATAGAGTGCACCCTAAACATTGATTGTTGATAGTAGGAATAGAAGTAACAACAACAACAAAAACAACAACCATGTCTGGTATGACTCAATAACTGCAACCAAACAAAAAAATCCAGTGCTGTGTGCTTTTGAATTCCTTTTTCAGACACAAATCAAGTACTCGTTTCTTGTGGGTTACTTCGTTACTGCTTAGGTTTGGCAATTTGAAACATTATGGTTATTTTTTTAAACCCTTTCCGGTAAATTTTCACATTTCTTGAGATACAAATTTTTCCTTCAAAATATTGACTCTTATTGAACATTTTAGCAATAAAATACAAACAAATTTCAACAAAATCATTTTGGTTGAGAATTACAGCTTCATCAATTTTGTACGATATATCGTACAATGGTCCGCAATGGAGTAAAAATTCATGAATTTTTGGTTTCGGTTTTTTAAGTTTTATGAACAATTCATTGATTTTTTTGATAGAAAACATAAATTACACTGCAGAACAAAATCAAATTTTTTTAAAATAACAAGGTTCTGACAACGGATTCTGGTGGAGGGGGCCAAAAAAAAAATATACGTGTATCGGCGTTTTGAAACTTTACGTCTGAATTTTTTTTAGGGGGGGGTCAAAGTTTTCCCCTTTTTGCACATTCTTATGGTGAATCGGCATACGAAAACCATGTAAACTCACATTTTAGGTATATGATGTGTTCAGCAATTTGATGTAAAACACTACGGAGAACATTTTTGTGGAGCATTTTAACCCTGTAGCTCCTATTTGTATGGGTCAATTTGACCCTTTTTTCTAAAATGCCAAAAATGTCCTGTAAAACAGGACTTTTTAAGGATAAAATGTACCACGAAAATATTCGCCATAAAATTCTACTATAGGTCTCTGAATACACCAAAGCTCAGAAATTAACTTGAACGCCAGAATTAAGCCAAAACTGAAAATGGGTTTCAGTGTTTATTTCGTACTTATTCAAAATTGGTACTCAAATGTCCTACAAAACTTGCACGTGGAATAGCAGATGGAAGGGCAACCAATATTCCAAAAAACAATGGGAGCCGAGAGCTGAAGGGACATTAGGCGAGCATAATATTCTCCATCCACCGCTTGTGCCACCAAAAAATAATTCCGTTGTCAGAACCTTGTTATTTTTTTTGGTGTTGTACAGTGTTATAACAACAAAAAATCAAAACGTGATTTCATTTTGATCGAAAGTTATTTAAATTATATATATAAACAATTGATTCACATTTATTCGGCCTTATATAACCGTTGTTGTTGTTGTAAAGCCCTTTTCTTCTCAATAAAACACAGAATCAATTAAAATTCGTACAGTTTTACAGAAAGGCACTGAATATAGCCCATTCTTATTATCGTAGTGGGAGTGGCAAGTACGCATGTCTAACATTACATAACCTGCGTCTGCCCAGTAAAACAGAAACTCGTCTAGTAATTCTTACTTTTAATCGAAAATTGCGGAATAGTCGAATTTTATTAGTCACGTGGTTTACATATGGGCGTGGCAGGCAAGCAAACGCAAAAAATCTGTTACTAAACCCATAACTTAAAAAAATGCAAACATAACTTGCAGCCTTTGCTTTCCATTTGTACGATATATCGTACAAAGCTTTGCAACCCTTGTGGTCATTTGTACGATATATCGTACAATTTTTTTAAAGACTCGGGAAAAATAGCTAGACGCAACAAATGTTAAATTTAGTAACTTCTATAAATCAACTGAGATTCAAACTTTGTTTCGCTTTTTGGTACCAAAAAGTATTACATATTTAAAAATTCCTACGCAGAAGTACCGTCATTTGCTGGTTTTTCAAATTCTTGCAAAAAGCTGCTTACAAAACGCACTCGTACTGTGTAGCCACGGCTATTATGATTTATATTTTTAAACAGAATGATACAACACAGCCTACTTAATGAAAATTAAAAAGCTGTTCCATAAAAAGTGCGTTCGCTGTCAAAAAAAAAATCTTCGAAGAAATTGTACGATATATCGTATAAATTTCCGGAAAGGGTTTTATCTTCAAGAAGAAGAATCTTCAAGAATCTTCAAGAAAGTCATGTCGGTTTTGTAGTGTGAAATAAAACTCAATTAATTTATGAAATTTAATCAATAAACCGTGAGTGCTCGTTAAAATTTGCAAATAACAACATTATGGTTATTTTTTGAAACCTTTTTACATATATTGGGTTGGCAAGAAAGTAATTTCGGTTTTAAATTTTGTATACAACGAAAGCACTTAATTCAATAATACGAGGAAATTGTTCATTTCGTGCGACAACTGGCAACTCCATGTTTTCGCTTTCATAAAACTTCTGGTCCTTGTCAGCAAAAACATTAACGAAGTCAAATTTCAGGTTACCATCATTAGTGTTTAATAAGTTTAACCATTCAAAGAGTTTGGTATGGTAATCTGATGATGTAAAGTCAATGCTTAATGGTAGATGTGACATTATTTCCCAACCAAGCTCCAATAATTGTCTACAAGTCATCAATGATTTGTGAGGCCTTCAGATGGAACACAATTCCTTTACAATTTGCCAATTCTGCCAGTTTTTGTGTTATTGCTTCATTCATTTTCATTAGTTGTTGACAGTAGACATTTAAAAATGTCTTTTTTTGGTGGTTTCTTTAAATACACAACAAATTTGTAAACCCACCAAATTGAGAGTTTGATCTTTTTTTGATGCAATTCATGTTTCGATGTGGTTTTTGCTGGTTCATTAGATTAGCACTATGATCTTTTTTATTAAATATTATTGTTATATTATTACCAGTGATGGTTTGTTTCAAAAAAGAGTTGACTTCATTGCTTATTGCAAACATTGATTCATTCTGTTAAGTGAATTTTGTTTAATTCGCACGGAACCAAATATCGAACTTCTCTACGACTTCAAGAAGTGTTTAAAACATTTAACCTCCCTGCAATCTCGCGCACAGTTTCATGATGATCCAACTAAAATATGGCTTGATTTTGTTGTCATCAACTTTGTTAGGTCGACCAACACGTTGGGCATCTTAGAGTAAAAACTCTTCAGAACGAAATTGTTTAAATCAATTCCGACAAATAAACTTTAAACATAAACATAAACTTATACATATCTCTTATTAAACATATCTCTTTGTTAGATTTAGTGGTTTTCTTGTCTTAATCAGAATATGTCGAAAAATCACTTTTTTGCACTCTATTTTAAAATTATGTACACTAAATTAACAGCTGGAACCAAAATTGCGGAATTTGCTTTTCAAGTTAGTGGCAACTATAAAATGTCAAAAAAAAAACATAAAGTTGGAAGAAGTTCTTCAAAACAAACCCAACGTTGTCTGCCAGTACATGAAACATGAAATACTTATACATATGTTTTTTATAAAACAAAAACTTTATCAAAAGTTAATGCTTCTAAAATTAATTATTTTTTTGTTTTTCAATCATAACAGCAGTCCCTATATTAAAAATACAAAACTCCTGAAACTTTGATCTGTTGGATTGGAATATGAAATTTTCAACTTGAGCAAAAATGTATGCACTTGACAGTATTTTTAGTTCAAAACTAACTGCAAATAAGCAATCAATTTCGAATCAAATCTAATTTAAATCTGTTAATGTTTGCTTCGATATTCTCCTTTGTCTCTTTTTTGTTTTAACCAACAATTTTACACACTTGATACACTGTGCTCCATCAGCGCTGCCCGCAAATGCAGAGAAAATACGCCATAGTTGTGGCGGCAAAAATTGTTATCCTATCGGCGCGGCATTTGTGCCGTTCTCGCCACACACTAACCGGCGCCCGGCCGCAGTCGGCCATCAATTTACCGCCGTTCGCCGTTGCCGAACTCCTACGCAAACAAAAACAAAATCATCGACAACTGCAGGCACGTAGGCGAACCTGATAGAGCGGAGCCGTTGGCGAGCTGACGTTAAGTGTTTTATGCTTGTGTGGCAACACTGTGCCGCATTGCTGTGTGTGTGTGTGTGCGTATTCGCTTTGTGTGGCTCGGTATGCGTGCGTTTCCTTGCCGTTTGTGTGTGTGTGTGTGTGTGTCTGTGCGTTTGTCTGTGGCGCGCTCTAACAGCCCGAATGAGTAATTTCACAGGCGAGTCAAAAAGCCGCGCCATTGTTTGATTTTTTTCGTTTTTGTTGCTGCACCAACTGCCAGCCCCAGCAGCTCGCCCCTCTCGCTTGCAGTCAACAGCGTTTTTGTTTTTGTATTTTTTTGTTTTAATGCTTTTTTTGAGATTTCATTTTGTTTTTGGTCTGCAACTCGCACTTATTGCCGCTGCTTTGCTGCCTTTTTCCAATTTTTTTTTTTCACTATTTCAGTACTTTATCGCCGTCGCTCCCCTCTTTTTCGGCGCTGAAAGCAGCAAACGCCGCCCACTACCAGCTGGCCCACAGCATTTTGCGGTCGAGGGTTACAGCGGATAATGCGATTAAGTGCGGATTGCAACAACTACAAACACATCAACAATAAAAAGGCACCTCAACACAGACATACCGACAGACACATTTATGTACAAACGAGTGGAAAGGGACCGCAAAATGGTCGTACAGGTGTGCGAGCACTCGATGCACGTAAAAGCCACCGACGCCGCGCGAAAGATGGGCGTGGAGCGCGGCGGCAGCAACGTGCAAAGCTGCAATTTCAACACTTTTAAATATTTGATATAAATTGATTGTGAAAGGTAATATGTATATTTTTTTTGTTTTTTTTTTTTTGTTAAGCACACACACAGTCTGGCAACGCTGCACTTGCTGCCACAGAGCGGTGCTTTAGCTGTGTTTTACAGCACGTTTCACGCTTCCTTTGTTGTTTTATTGTTTTTTGTTATTGTCCTAAATTGCTGAAAGTTTCAGCAAACAAAAACCCAACAAGAAGTTGTTTCACTCATTATTGTTGTTATTCGCATTTGTTGTTGTTGTTGTTGTTTTGGAAATAAATTGCACTGGCAGCAACGGCAACAGCGAGAAGCGTGAATTGTAATCGAAAAATACAATTAAATGTGCCAATTCCTCCTTCCCCTTTCCCACCCCCCCGCGCTCTCCCAGCTGCACCCAGAGCGCAGTTTAAAGCGAGAGCAATACAATTTTTGGCGGCATGAATGTGAAAACCCTCGCCCAGACCAGACTTATCGCCGCCACGAAATCAGCGACACAGAAAATTAATCCAAGTTGCTTAAAAGAAAAACCAACTGTGCCGACTCCATTGTTTTGCACATTAACGCGCTGCGAGGCAGAGGAGGAGCGAACAGAGCGGCGTGCAATAAGTGAGGTAACACCTTTTTGTCTGGTTTTGGTCATAAAAGTTGCGATCTCTGCATACTTAATGGATTTTTTCTGTCAACGACGAGGCGGCCTGACAATGCGGCCTTGTCTCGCTGGACGCCATCTTCAGTAACTACAAAATGGGGAACGAAAACCAAATTAATTTTTTTTTCAAACAAAAACTTTTTTGAAGCAAAAATAAGTGTCGAATGATTTTATAAATCTTGTGAACCAATCTTGCATAAAATTGTTTAATTTTTTTTATTTGTTTTGCAAAAATACTTTCATCTTATTTTTCGTTTTTCTGCAGATATGAAATTTCACATTTTTACAATTTTATTTGACCTCTCACACTAAATTGGCTTGTTCCTCAGTGCATATGTAAATATATATTAAATTTTTACATACAATTTTATACGACAAATCGTCATAAAATAAGAAATTAACTCCTTCGCTATTTCGTTGACATATCGTCGCCGCAGAAAACAAATGTCGTCTGTTCTATTGAATTTAATAGCACATACGACAATCGTTTTCGCAGGCGACGATATGGCAAGATGATACTTTGCGAATGTCTGAGCCCTGTTTGGTTCCAGAACTGTAAAAACTCAAAAAACTGTATGTTTTAGTTTAAAACAGAAAATGAAAGAAGTTTTTTGAAAACTATTTGGTTTTTATGATAACAATGTGAAACAATTTTGGGGTCATGGAATCTGATCTGGAATTGGTCAATACTTATCAGTAGTACTCATATAGAGTAAAAAAAGCCCAGCTCGGTTTTGCAAAGATAGTTTCCTTTTAAAAGTCACAGCCGTCTAAAGTTAGTGTGTTTTCATAATCATTTTCATTTATAAATCCTTAGATATTCAACATTTTTATTGCTGCCTTCAGCAAATTTGCAGCTAATGTTTAGATTACCAAATTCTATGAACATTCTATAGCCAAATAATTATACCTCACCGAAACTTTAGAAAGCTGTAACTATTAAAAAGGAAACTAACTTTACAAAACCGAGCTAGTTCTTAGTTATTCCACCGTGCGACAAAAACTAAAAAAATTTTTCACACCGGAAAAAATCCATATGGGCGTGAAACTAGAGACCAAACATAGTAATACTGCGTACTCAGTTCTTTATTTCTACATCTTTTGTCCTTTTAAAAGGACTTCAAAATTTTGAAGGGGATAAAAAATAAAAAAAAATATAAAAAATACTTAACCTCGTTAGAATATGGCGATATGTATATCAAATGAAAGAGGAAAGGCTCAAGAATTTAAATAAAATTAATTTTTTATTAATTTGTAATAAAGGATATGAAAAAGGTCCTTTGAAAATTGTAATCCTTTATATCCCTGAAAATTTACATCGAATTCAATATTCTCGCTGCATTGATTTTGTATCTTTTTATTATTTAAAATACTGATACTCAAATAAATTAGAATTTTTGAACTTCATTACAATTGCAGCTTTTTTTTAATAACTTTCGAACTAATAAAGTTAGATTAATGAAATTTTGACACGTGATCAGGGAGATTTGGGGTTTTAACATACTTACTTTTCAAGCAAATTCTATGTAAATTTTCAGGGATATAAAGGATTAAAATTTTTCAAAGGACCTTTTTCATATCCTGTTTTTACAAATAGATAAAAAATCAATTTTATTTAAATTCTTGAGCCTTTCCTCTTTCACTTGATATACATATTGCCATATTCTAACGAGGTTAAGTATTTTTTATATATTTTTAATTTTTTATCCGCTTCAAAATTTAGAAGTCCACAGGATGTAGAAATGAAAAACTGAGTACGCAGTATTACTATGTTTGGTCTCTAGTTTCACGCACATATGGATCTTTCCCGGTTTGAAAAATGCTGTCGCACGGTGTTCTATACCAATACTATCGACTAGTCAGGACATATTTCAAGTCATAAAAAGCTGTTGCGCAGTTTATTTTTTTTTTAAAGAAAGGAATTTTACATTTTTATTTCTAGCTTCAATTTTTTTTATTTCTAGCTTCACTTTTTTAAACAACTGTGGCTAAGGTACGTGAAGAAAACATTTGATTTTCATTTAAGATTCAAAAATCTAACGTTTAAGTAAAATAAAATAATGTATGGACTTTTTTAAAGTTTAATGTTTGGAATCCTAACATTTTCCAATACAAATCTGTTGCAAACGGTAGCTACGATATGGTTGTTGTCTATATGGACCTGGTAAAAACAATTTTAAAAATTACTATATTGTAGATATTTTCTTAAGTTTTCAATTTGGAATCTTAGCTTTTCGTTAAAAAACTGTAGCGAAAATGTTAAAATTACTTTAACTTTTTGATTATAATTTTCTTAAGGTCTGGGGTCGAACATGTTAAACCGAATAGACAAAAGTTCATGGGAACCGAAAGTATTTAATTGTTTTGTGAATTATTTAATACAGTTTTTGAACAAACTTACAGACCAGTTAACAAACCAAAAAACAAAGGGGAACGTTAAAAAGAGAAACTAGGATTAATAAGAATTTATTTTTAGGCATTGATAGATCAAACTACAAAGAATTTAAATAAACCGTTTAACTCAAATAATATTCGAGATATTGACGAATTACATCCGGAAACGAAACACGTTCAAGTGAAATCAACATAAAAAGCGTGAGATATCCGAAGACTTCTGGCGGGGAGATTAACGTTTATTTTAATCAAAAGAGCAGGACAATCTACTTACAACCCCAAAGATCAGATCAAAACTAAATAAGCTTCTAATTTATTGAGATTTCAAACCCATTAGAAGACATTTATATATTTTGGAATGAGACAAATTCACCACAAGTTTTGGAAACATCATTTTATGCAAACAAACTACTGGTTTGCATGTTAGAAGTGCCATCGGTCTTTGTGTTATACATACAAACTTCTCACCCATGGTTGACCACGTTAAATTTTGATTTAAAAAAAATTAAAAACTTGTATCGAATTATTTCTCACTAAGAGTGCTTTAACCAAGTTTGAAGTCAAAAGGCCCAAAAATCGTGTTTCTCCATATAAACTCATAACCCTCGGTTTACTCTGTTAAATTTCGACTGAGAATGAGAAAAATGAGAATGAGAGAGGAAAAAAATTGAGAAAAACGTGCCAATTTATTTTTGATTTCAAGTGCTTTCGCCAATTTTGAAGTCAATGGGACCATCGGTTCATGCTTTTGATTTAGAGTGTTTTCACTAAGTTTTAAATCAATAGGCTCATTAAATCAAGTTTACTCATACAACACTTCAACCCATGTTTTGCCTCTTTAAGCCACGAATTTTAAAAAATCCCGTCTAATTTTCTTAAATGTTTCATGTTTGTAGCTTTAGCGGTTTTGGCTGGAAGATGATAAATCAGTCAGTCAGTGCAAACAATTTTATTTATATAAAGAAATTGATCAAATCCGGTCAATCTGTTGAAGGCGAAAGAAGGATTTTCCAGTTTTTTTTCTAGCAGTTTAATAGAATGTTTCTTGTAAATCCGCCAAGAGATCAGCAAACAAAATCTCGGGACATAGGTAGTCGAGTTTTTTACTTTTCACTTAGAAGTATCAATGCAAACGATGAAATCATTATATCAAACGGAAATTAATAAAATTATATTTGTTTATTCCTAATGTCTACATTTTTTGCATTCAGTAAAAACAAATTAGTAAAAGTGTTAATAAAAACATCCTATAAAGCCATGTTTCTATGAAATTACAATAACGAAAATTCTTCGTCTTTTTGAGTTATTTTGATTATTAACGAAATCTTACATTCGAACTGAAATAATGAGATAAATAGAAAAATGCGTACTGAAGTTATAGACAAATTCCTCAAAATTCGCGTAAAGCCATTTTAAGGCAAAGCTCTTTGCTTTGGTTTACATAATTTTCCCGAACCAAATAAAATTACTTAGTAATTTCCTTTCCTCGCAAATCTTAACGTAATGAATTTTAATATAAGATGCAGTTAATTTAAATTTTCAAGTATCTAAATACTTGTTTAGCCATAATTGCATGATATACGTTTCCGCAAGTGAGTACGTAACGCAATATCAGCTCCCCACAAAAAAGACGAGCCAACAAAGAGAAAAAATATGCCTGACACTTCCACTCCAGGCAAAAAGGACACAAACAACCAACGGCGCATAATATATCAGCGCGTACCTTCCCGGCAGTCACTCAACTTTCTAAGTGCACACAGTCGCCGACTCATGCAGCTATTTACCTTAACTTTAATTTCTCTTAATTTTGCGCAGATTTTCGGCCGCTACTTCAATTACGGCAGTTGGCCGAAGTTAGTCAAGAAATATGCACAGACACACACACGCACAGGGCACATGCAGGAAAGTAAAGGACCAACGCTGACGGACATGGCTCGAAATATACTTTAAATAGAGCGCAATGCCAGACTGCAAGGAGCACGGCCGCCGTTTGGGGTGACCAACTGTAGGAGCAGTAAATATTTAGTTCTAGATTAGAATTTGAAGAAATATTTATTTGTATTATTAATATTAATGTAAATCTAACCTCTCCTAACCTAACCTGAACTGACCAAACCTAAATATGATATAATTTTTAATTTAGAAAATGATTCAAACAAATAGAACTTTTATTTATTTGTAATATTAATTTGAAACAAAGAAAAAACCTAACCTCTCCTAACCTAACCTGAACTGACCAAACCTAACCTAGAATTGTTATTTTGGAAAATGGTTTGAACAAATCGAACTTAGATTTATTTGTAATATTCATTAGAAACAAAGAACAAACCTCACCTCTCCTAACCTAACCTGAACTGACCAAACGTAACTTACAATTTTTAATTTAAAAAATGATTCAAACAAATCGAGCTCATATTTACTTGTAATTTAGAGACCAAGAAAAAACCTAACCTCTCCTAACCTAACCTGCACTGAACGAAACTAACCTAGAATTTTTAATTCATAAAATTATTCATCCAATCGAACTCATATTTATTTGTAATATTAATTAGAAACAAAGAAAAGCCCTAACCCCTCCTAACCTAACCTGAACTGACCAAACCTAACTTACAATTTTTAATTTAAAAAATGATTCAAACAAATCGAGCTCATATTTACTTGTAATTTAGAGACCAAGAAAAAACCTAACCTCTCCTAACCTAACCTGCACTGAACGAAACTAACCTAGAATTTTTAATTCATAAAATCATTCATCCAATCGAACTCATATTTATTTGTAATATTAATAAGAAACAAAGAAAAAACCTCACCTCTCCTAACCTAACCTTAACTGACCGAACCTTTAATTTAGAAAATTATGCAAACAAATGGAGCTCCTATTAACATAACCACGAGCTCCTTGAAACTCGTTCAATTAGCACAAAATTAGCCTGTCGTATTGATGATTGATTGATGATCATCAAATTTCGCTTCAGCTACTCAACTTCACAACCTATGGCCACCTCACATGCACGTCAGCAAACGAGCCAACAAATGTCCCAAACGACAAACTATGAACATGGACAAAATTAAGCTTACATACATCTCGACGCTGATATCTTCCACTAACGGGACAGACCGACCGCCATCTCGAGGCAGTGCAGCAGCGCTTCAACATAAGAACCTATCAAATCTTGCCGCAACACCGCGCGTCCCTCACCAAGCCATGTGAACTAAAACAGACAAGAAAAAAAAACCAATAAAAAGAAAACTGCCAAAGACAGTGAAGAAAATAAGAAAAGAAATATACAAAAAAATAGTAAATCAGAAAAAGAAAATCAACTCGCCGCGGCGACACAATTGCACGCGGCGATGATGCGGCTCGGCCAGACCGGCACCGAGCAGGGCGCAACGGGCGCGAACGACAGCTGACAAGTGACTGGTGCGGCCCGATTGGGGTGGCGCACGCGGCCAACGCAAGCAAATAGAGACAAGTGAAGCAACTTTTGGGAACTTGAAACTTTCCAAACAACAAAAGCTGAACCGAGGCGTGGGAGATCGAGGCAGCGGCAAATCTTAAGACAAACAGTCGAAAACTAAAGACCGAAATTAAGTTGAATGGAAAGGAGGGAAAAAAGGGAAAACGCCAAAAGAAAACGGCCCGAATAAACGGCACGAAAAGTAAAGCATACAAGAAAAATATGAGACAAAAACAGACAGAAATTCTTGTTTGAACTCCCAGATGAGATGATTTCATTTTCAGAACACTAAACAGTACATATACATATACATAAGTGTGTGTTTGTGTGTGTGAGTAGAGCATATGAAACACAAGCACTAAGGCGCCCGACAACACGACGAAGCACTGCAAAACTGTGCGCCAAGTTGGGAGCAATGGGGCCAAAGTTGTGGACAGCGCAGGGCCAGCACATGTAAAGGACAATCCGCAGCAGTTGAGCGGGTAGGGGCGGCATGGGCGTGATGTACGGTTGCAATAATGTGTGTAAACAAAATTAAAATCATAAGCTAAGCAATAGAAATTGTGGCCAGAAGGCTGGCAACTGTCAGCGTCAGCAGCCCAAAGGACGAAAGGCGAAATCGAAAAGTAAGAAGGAAACGAGAAAACAGGTAGGTAAGGCCGGTTGCGGTGATTGGACATGAGGTCACGCGCCGCTTGGTGGCAGACATGTGCTGGCGTGGCAGTTGGGCAGGAGGGCGACAGTGGCCCAAAAGCCAAATGACAGAATCAGTGCTCAGTTATCGATGTACAAGATAATAAAAGCGCTCACGATGGCAACAACAACAACCACAAGAACAAAGTCGATAGCACCAACATGAGTAGCCGGCAGAAGGAACAACGTAGGAGCTAAAAGGCCCAAACAGACTTCATGAAGTATTCGCCTGACGAGCATATTAAACGAACGGGAGATTAAGTCTGGCAAATGGGAAGAAAAGCAAAAAAAGGAATATGAAAAACAGTGAGCAGGACCTGACACACACACACACACACACTCACACGTACGTCAACCGAGCTTGCAGCGTGTGTGCGCCTACATCTGGCCTCCGCGCAGTCACTGTCGCCGCAGTCAACGCCAGGTGTGAACCAGTGTGGCCACACAATGCCACCAAGACGGCCCCACCACTGCCACTGCTGCGCGCATCTTGAAGGCGCGCGTACGCCGAAAAGCCAGCAGCATGAAATAATGAAGCGAACGGCATCGAGCCGCCTCGACAGTTCTCAATGCTCAGCTCAAGACCCGCTGCTTGGCTTTCTGAAACTTTCTTTTTTCACTCCCTGCCGCGTCTGTGAGCGCCAGCATGAGAATGCGTTTTAATGGTGAAAAAATTTACTCGCCTTTTTAACAGCAAATTTTTCACATACACATCGCTTTTACGAAATGCTGAAGACATTAAATATAGCCCCAAAAAAAAATACAAAATTACAAAATGAAAATTTACGACAAGGATAACACGAGCGGCGAGTGCATTTGCCTCAACTGCGCTGATGTTTTGCATACATTGGCGCAAAGAGGATGGCAATGCACTCGGCAACATTGACAGCAGCAAGAACAACAACCGAAGAAGTGAGTCAGAGAGAGAAAGAATGAACGAGAGAGCGCGCGCGCGGAGTAGAGAGAGAGTTTAAAAATTGTGTAAATTGAGTTGCCAGAATGACCGCTTAAAGCCAGTTTGACGACTTTTGTCGAGGCAAATTTACAAAATAACTTCAAGGTTTGCTTGAATCGATTATGTTGTAATTTCATTCAAAGAAGTAGTGACAGATTTAGTTTCAAAGTGTTAAATCAACAAATCAGGATTATAGATATTTCTCTTTCGACTTTGGGTAATAAAAGCCAATAGATTAGAACCGTGGAGCAACTATTTAGAAACGTGCGAGTTCAAGTAGAAAACTAAAACTAAAATCAAAATCAAATTAAACTAATCAAAGTTGACGAAAAGAAGCTATGAAGTTTACTTTTTTAACAAAACCTATAAACATTTTAGTATACAAATCATGAATATTGCTTTATAAATAATGAACATTATTTGGTTCAGATTGTAATAAATCATTTACCATCACAAATTCTACAAAAATTTTCATTTATGAAAAAAGCATTAAAATTTATTTATAAGGTGCTAAAAAAGAAATCTATAATTCAGATGGTTTAGTACTCATTATTTTACTTTGTATAAGTACGATCAGGTTACGCTTGATAGCCTTAGAAAGATACAATTTAGTACGAAAAAAACTTCTCAGACAGTTTTGTGATTGCTTGACACAGTTTTGTTTGAGCGCGCATCAAAGATGGATACCAGAAAAGAGAAAATACCACACTGAAAGGTCAATTATCGAAAATTTCAATAAAATCATGGAAATCGTCGAGTTCAATCATCATGTAAGCAGTGTTTCGATTGTCCAGGAGTTAAACATTGCACAACAAATTTTTTGGAACCACTTTAGTAAGGCTGGATGCAACAAAAAGCTCGATGTATGGGTGTCACACGAGCTAATGCAAAAAAAATCATGGACCACATATCCATCTGAGTTCACTGCGGAATTGCAACAAAATCCATCAATTTCTGAATCAGATGATGACTGGTAATGAAAAGTAATCACTTGCGACAACATCAAACGAAAAAAGGTTCTGTCGCAAAGGATGGCCAAGCCTGGATTGATGGTCAGGACAGTCGTGTTTTGTTGTCTGTTTGAATGGTATTGTCAGGAAATCATCTACTATGAGCTGCTCCCCCGCGTCCAAACTTTTAATTCAAATCTGTACTGTCAACAATTGAACCATCTAAAGGAAGCAATCTCCCACAAGCGGTTAGCTTTGGCCCATAGGCGAGGAGTTACATACATCGATAGTGACTCGCCAGAAGGTTCGAAGGCTTGGTTGTGAGAATGTTATGTATTCGCCTTATAGTTCGGATCTGTTTCTGTCCATGGCGAATATTTGCTGATTGTGAAAATCGACCATCCCAGTTTTTTCTTCTTTTGCTAATAATGACATGGGTTTCTAGGAGAGAGACATTATGGAATAACCTTCAAAATGGCAAAAAATTATTGAACAAAACGCTGCATATTTGACCTAAATTCAATCACTCTAACTATGCTAAGTAATAAATTTCAAGCACAAATAATGGTTTTTCGTACTACACCTTTTATTTGTAATTTAGTTAAAAAATGTTTGAAACTTACTGATGGAAAAATTTAGAATTAGAAGCTTATGTGCATTGGTACGTGCTGCCCAGATTTCTTTGAAGCTCAAAGTGGTTTCGGTCAGCACAAAAAGTGATCAGAAATGTGGAAATAATTTATCATTTCGCCATTTATTTATTTATTTAACCACCGCCCAAATCTTACTTCAGCAAAAGTAAATGCATGAGTTTGAAAAACAAAATTTTCAAAATTGTGCTTTCAATCATATTTGATGCTCTCTTTATTTTCAAAGTAAAGACCCAAATAACTCATAAGGTTTCCTACTTAACCACAGAATAACTAGGAATAATTATTAAAATTATTGTAATAATGATTCTTATTATAACTGATGCCGCTCTCTTTTCTTTTCCTCACAATAAAATCTCCACCTACGACCACAGTTCTGCTTACAGCTCAACTGTCTAACCAATAATTTATTATTTATAACCATCAATTTTGTGAAAGTTATGTTTTATGTAAATGCAAGCTTTCGAAAATCTCTGGCAACATTGTTTATGGTTGCCAACGTAGCACAATTTAAAATAATAGCAATTTCTCTACGGCCTCCATTGAGAGTCCTGCGCGCTGTCTCATATAACTGAATATGTATTAGTGTGTTTGAGTTCCTGTGTGTATGAGTGTATATATGTGTGTGTGACCAAGAAAGTTGGTTAACATTTTGCGCTGGTGCTGATGCCCAGCGCATGACAGCGTAATAGTAATTGGTGGAGTGTAGGGTGAAGGGTGGTTGCAACGGCGGCGGTGTTGGCGGCATTGAACGCACACTTACTCACTCACTCACTCGCTCACTTGCCGCACGACGGCAGTGATGAATGAGTTTTAGCGTTACAGCGTTGTTTTTTTTCCTTTTTTGTGTTGTGGTTGTTGGTGTATTGCTTGGGTCGGCTTCGACGCTACTATAGGTAGACATATATAGTATTGTATTTCCTTTCATTTGTGCTCATGGTTATTGTTGTTGTCACTGTCGTTGGCGGTGCTACGTACACTACCCAACTGAGCACTGAATCGAATTTTTCTATATTATTTTTGGTAATTTTTTTTTAAATTTTTATTTTGTTGTATATGCTTTGAAGCCATGTAGACATAATTTTGTATGCATAGTAAAAATATTTGAGGGAAAAATTACAAAAAGTAAATAAAATTAAAAATTAAAAATTTCCTTACAAAGTTTCGAGCGTTTGGGCTTTCAGTCTCCCCGCGTCTTAGATCTTTTGTAATGTTTTTGAAATATTCCTTTTGTGTGTGTATGTGTATGTATGTGTAAGTGTGTGTGAAAACCCTTTTCACAGTTTATTGTGTGTGTCTAACCCAATTCCGAGGCGCCATTCTAAAGCAATTTGCTTGATTAATGGCTTCATCATACCTGCTCATGTGCGCTGTGCGTTCGCGCTCGCCGCTGCGTCGTTCGGTGTGCAACAGCATAGCAGCGTTTTAGGCGTCGCTTAGGCCGGTACGCCGTACTCGCTCTGCTTTTGTTGGTCTGTGACGCTTTAATTGCAAATTAGAATCGACACTTTACTCGTACGGCAAACAGCCTAAAGTGCTGCTGCAAAAATGCTGCACTTTACACTTTTTCTGGTCAACTGCAAACAACAATTCAATACACTTTTCAGCTGCAACATTTAACATTTTCCTTTAGCGATTTCTGTGAACTTTTTCACGCAGCTTTTTTGCCTTTCTCGCGGAAACTGTTTGCGTTCTTCACTGTGAATTCAATGTTCAACACAAGCTGCTGAAAAATAATTGAAAACACTTATAAGCACCGCTTTTTTGTTGCTCCACTTTATATTCAATTTTTTGTTAATTTTTTGGAAAAGTAATGAAATTAAATTCAGAAAAAAATTCAGAAAAAACACCACGCGACGCTTGTCACTGGTCAACTTATTTCACCCGTCAATGCGTTCACACAATTGAGCGTTCAAGCGTCGAATACGCTGGCACAGCACAAGTACAGCATTGCACCAGCGACCAGCACTTCAGCCGCACACTCCGAACAATGGCGCCGTGGCAACTCTGGCACCTTAACGGTAGCGGCTTTACGCTACAGCAGTGTTGCCAACGCTGCGCGCCCAGCAGAGTGAGAGCGAAACGGTTTAGTTGGCGGAGCTGGCTCAAGGATTTCTACTACTTATTGATTATATTTTTGTGGTGGCCTTCTGCGGCGCACAGTGTTGCCGTTGCTACACAAAATACACTCGCGCTCGCACTCATTCACATACACAAACAAAGTGTGTGCGTAGAGCAGCACAACTGGCGCCAACTTCCGTTGCGTTTGTCACGATAGTTTGCCGTCTCGCTCTAAGCAGCAGGTATCAACTTTCGGTCCGCAACTGTCACGCGCCTAAAGTTGACAGCCTTCAATGCGAAATACCAAAAAGCAACAAATAAATTCTCTAAATAACTAAACAAACAGCACTAAACTGCACATAATTCAGGCTCAGTTGTTGTTGTTGTGCTGCTTTAGCAGTTCGATTTTTGACTTTTTTATTGGAGCACTTTGGCGCTGTCACTCTGACACCTTGTGTACAAATCCATTTTGCAAATGGCGCTTTGACGTTGTGACACTAATTGGCAATTGGTCTGCGCTATTAATTTTTATTACTTCAGAATGGCAACTTTTGCCTTCAAACCGCCTCGTTACTTTCACGCAACTTATGCAAATTTAATGCCTATTGACACTTGACAATAAAAAAGCTTATTAAACTCTTTTTTTCTCAGTTGTCCTTAGCGTCCTGGCTGGCCATCGCCTACAGTGCAATCCACCCTGCGCGCACTCGTTGCACTCTCTGCAGCGACTGTTTGGCTGTAAGCGTTGTAAGCGCTCAAGTCCCGGCGCCCAGCGTTTGTTTTACAGCCCTTTGTCGTCTGCAGTCACATCATCGTCCTCGTCGTCGGTATTGCCTGCCCACCGCCCCCCCTAAAACACTTCACTCACCGGTTCTTTGTGTCTGTGCGGCCCTGTAATGCACTCCACCCTGCTTTGTCGTTTTTTCTTCATTTCTCACTTTACTTTTTTTCAAGTAAAGCAAATTTTTTTGAATTAGAAAAAACAAATATTCAAAAAATATACAAAAAGGAATAACAAGAAACTAAACTGCAAATTTTATTTAAAAATGTGCCCCTTTGTATTTTCATTCAACATAAAATCATTAACATTCAGCCTTCAAGTTGTTTTTCTCATTGCTGCTGCTCTCCGTTTACTTTTTTCTTGTAATTACAACATCAATTTCAATGCTCATCATCATAATCATCGCCAACGTCGTCGTTGTCGTAGTCGTCGACGTTGTTCTTGTCAGCAGCTTTGTGTAAGAGCGCAAAACCAACACAAACGCCACCAATCAACCCCACTTCAAGTAGCCTTCAACTGCACACTTCACTCTCGCGCTGAGCAGCGGCCATGTTTGCGCTCCCATAACTCACCATTTAAACAATTTTGGAGTTTGGTTATTGGGATTAAGAAAACGCTGGCAACACTGTTAACTGTAACACTGTTAACTTGTAACAATGTTAACTGTAACTTTGAGCTGACTAACGGAAATTTAATTAATTTAATGAATATGATCAAACAAAAATTTTATCACGTTTCTGATTGATTCTGAATATGTAAATGTCAGCTGAAAGTGTTTTGAATGTTAAAGCTTGGTTTGAGTATTCAGAAGTGCCAGAATTCAGATTTTATCACTGTAGCTCACGATTTTCCGAAATAAAATTCTACTAAATGCAACAACTCTGACCCAAGAGGTCCAATGGTGATGGAGTTCTCATTGATTAAAGATTCTTAAATAGTAAACTTTAGGTTGAGGCTATGTTTTTAGTGATTTTCATTTAAAATTGTGGTGTTCAAAAGACATTCTCTAGGAATTTGAGTCTAGTACTAGCCATTTCCTCGCCTTTCCCTTCGCTTCATACAAACTTGCAGATCATCATATAAAATTACTAGTTAACCCTACAGAGCCATCAGAAACATGTGACAAGTTGGGTACCAATTCTAACTAACTAACTGACTGTATCTTTCTTGCGATATTTCTGGCATAAACAACTTTTCTTGTTTGCTACTTTCCGAGAAAATAGACACTAGTGAAAAGAAGCTCAGAAAATAACCTTAAATGTGTTTGGTTATATTTTTCAGCCAGAGCTTTAACTCTCTACTGCCTTAATGTTTATAGCTTGAAATAAAAGTTATAATCAACTTATTGAATCATAATTTATTGAACAACTATCCAAATAAAGAAACATTTGCTTCAATATGAAAGGTGCTTGAAATGTCGTACAAAATGGCCCATAAAGTTGTTGGAGCGTATTTCCTGACGAGTTTTTTAATAGTAAGTTTTTAATAGTAATTTCCTAATTCATTGATTCATGGATTCTATTGTGTTTAACTATCTTGACAAGTAACTGATTAAAGTAACTCAAGTTGATACAGTTTGCCTTTTTAACCACCTTTTGGTTCAATAAAGTTCCGATATTTTCTGAAACTTTTTTCCAGTTTTTACCATATCTTACTGAACTACTTGACCTGATCCATTTTGTGTAAATACTTACTGAGTATTATCACAATGGCTCAGCTGTGGACAATCGCCTGTGGACGTTCGTCACAACTTTTCAACAAACCTACTCAATTTAATGAAACCAATTGTCACTGAAAACAAAAATCTCAAACTTTAACATTTTAAAGCTTAACACTAGAAAGACCATTGCGGTCATTTTGCGGTTTTTCATATAAAGATATATGAAAATTTTAAAATAAAGATATTTATTTTCTTTAGTATTTCTACCAACTTTTGCTTTGATGACTTTTATTTTTTTATCGGGTTCTACAATTAGTTCTACAATTAGCGTTCTACAATTACAATTAACCAAATACGATGTGTACTTTTCGAGATATCAGCGGATATAATATGTATGCAGTTTATGTAGGTATGGAAAACTTGCGGTCTTTATAGTGTTAACCCTTTCACATTGTGTGCACTCACTGTTCTCCACTACACGCTGTAGTAGGCAGATTGTTTAATTAAGGTAAAATGATCCTGATGAGGAACTTTTCCACATTGGGCATGCGTTCTCACAGTCTCAAATGACCATAACCCTTTCAATTTCCCTTTTTAAGAATTTTTAATTAAACATTTCGATAATTCACATATTTTTACATCAGAAATAGTTTTACTCGAGTTTTTTTACTTTTTATTTGGTACCGAATAGTGTTGCTAAAAAGTCTTGCCCGCGGCACTGTTGCGTCTTTAGATCAAAGAATTAGAATTAGCTTTCCCGGCTTGGAGTTGTACAGCATTTGCGTTAATTTTATGCTAAGTTTAGGTTCTCAGCTGAGCAGCTCTGTCATTAAATTCGCAACATAGGCCATCATTTTGCTAACTCATTCTACATCAGCGAAATTTCAACAATTGATATCAAGAAAATATCGACTTTTATATTGGAAGTTACACCATCTTTTAATGCTTAAGGTTAACCCTTCCGAAACTACTGGTTTAATACGTTCCACCAAGTTTTTAATACCCCTCAAAACAATTATTCAAATCTTATAACCCACGTAAAATATTTATTCGAATTATATGTCCCCGGATAAAAGAGTAATTTAAAAATTTGTGAGTATGCAACATAATTTTCTAGCCCCAACTTTCATAGCATGGGAACATTTCTACGAAGACCGTTTTGGTTTTGCAAATTAAACTCCGTCCCAAACGGATTAAATGAGCTTTCTCAGGAGAAGGTAGCCATTTCAACCTAACCTAACCTAATCTAGCTGACTTGACGATTCCGCATAACATCTGACGCTCACAATTTTGATCTGAAAGTGTTTGCCTCAAAGACCACAATCCGAATATTAGATCAACCAATCAATCAAACGAGTTCAGTAGTTCACACTAGGCTCGATAAATGAGAACGACATCTGCAACATGTTTCGCCACGACATCATTGGCAACACTGCAACGCCACTGACACGTGCAGCCAACCATTAATCGTAGTCGTCATGCACGCCGCGCCGGTAGGTGAAAGGCTACACCTTTCTATTCTTATCAGATGGAGAGCGCAAAGCGAAGCGTAAACAGCGACGCAGACGTCGGCAACAACAAACCAACAGCCGTCACAAGCGCTTATCAGCCCGTTTGCATCGCGCCACTGCGGCGCTGGCTGCGGCCTCGACGCTGACGTTTTCACGGTTTCACCCCCATGCGTTCTACCTGGAACAAGCTGCAGCGAAGGTTGTGGGCGGCAGCCAGAGCCAAAGTTGGGGGTGTCAATTGCCAGTTTGGTGAACAAAATGTACAAAATCGATTTTACGCAGAACGTAAAACAAGCGAAGCGAAGCCGGTCCGAGGCGCATCGGGTGGGCAGCAGGAAAAACAGAGTGAAGCAGGCGCCGAGTCGAGTAGAGTCGGTTGAATACGATTCGATTCGAGTTGAGTCGAGTTAATTTGCGTTGAGTTGAATTGGATGGAATTGAGTCGCTTCGTAGTGTGGTGGAATGGCGCGAAAAGTATAACTAAAAAGGTGGTGGTGGGCTGCGATTTGGGGTGCCGAGTCAAAGGATTTGAAAGTTACAACATGCTACAACAACCATTACAAAGGCGAATACAAACAATACCTTCAAACACTTCAACCATAGCTCATAGTGGTAGTTGGTGTTGCTATTGCTTTTATGGTTTTTGTTGTTGTTTTTATTGTTATTGAAATTGTTACTGCTGTAATGGCGTTTTCGGCAGTGTGATTGTTGGTGTAGAAACTTTGCAATTTTTTTTTAATTTACTCGACGCGGCACAAAGGGCTTAGACGCATTGCCGAAAAGAAGCCATTGCGGTGCGTCTACATTGCATGTCACTTGAATAATGCGACTCGTTGCTGCGCTCGTTTACTGCTGCTCGCCGCTCATCAAGCTTTGGTACGACGAGCGATAAAGTGCCGCTGCCGCTTGGATTAGTTGCTGCGGCTTTAGTGGCGGCCTAAGTGGAGAAGCTACCCTGCCCAACAGCCCGTCCAAGGGATGTTGAAAGGGTGTAGCTGCGCGGTGCCGGCTAAAGACATTCGCCGCCGCTCGGGTGCAGAGCAGTGTGAAGCAACGTGGGCAGGGAGAAAACGCTGCACGATTGATTTTATTAAGGGATTAAAACGGGATTGTCGGGAAGAGCGCGTTCAACTTTATCGAATACTTTGAAGTTATGTACTCGTATGTGCTACGCAGTTAAACTTTTTGTATACATTGGCGCATAACTCACACTGGAACTTCTGGCTGATGCATGGATTGTGTATCATAGGTTAGGACCAAGAAGAGAGAAGAACCTTAGTTCAAGTTTGAAATTATGAAATTTTGAAAACAGATTTTAACACAGAAACAGATATTAACACATAGTCAGAGAAAACACTTGAGCGGATACCCGCCAATTCCTAAGGCACGCCAGTCTACACATAAACACTCGTAATGCCAAAAGTAAATAATAAAATAATAATAAAATAGAAATAAAAATAACAAGTAAATGTGTCGCTAATACAAAAAACTAGCTGACCACTAGCGCTGACCTGTGCAAACTTCTGCTTCATACTTAGGAGTACTCGTACATATGCAAAATTATGCATATAATCCTGTGAAAGGATTAAGCGCTGCACACACACACACACACACACACACGGCACTCATGTTTGGATAAACAAAACATTTCTTCTTCCACTTTCGCATTTCATTCCATGCTTTGCACTTCTCTCCGCATGTTGGTTTGAAAAGTAGAGCAGACAATAATCAGCTAATTAAATTTTAATGTACAAACTTCCACTTTCCAAGCGTCTTCTCCACTGCTTAAGTACTCGTGTTTTTTTTTGCTTTGCTTTTTCTTTCTGCTTTTTTGGTTTTTAGATTTATTTTTTCATTTTTCAAGTTTTACATGTTTGGCGCTTATAAAAAATGTCGGTTTACGCGTATTTTCGGTTTCTACGCCTAAATGTAGATTATAATTAACGATAACAACAGCAACAACAACAACAACAGCACAAAATCATTTGCCGCTGCCTTACTACCAACAACAAAGCAATTACAATTGTTTTTGTGCTCGCATTTGGGTTGTTTTTTTTTTGTTTTTGATTTTTGTTTTTGTATTCGGTTGGTTTGTCTCATTGTGCGTCCTTGTGCTGGTACTTGGCACAGCACACGGCCGGGTAGTCAGCCTGTGGGCGCGAGTGTGTGCGTGCGATGCATTGGGACGAGGACAGCAGATCAGTCGAGTGTAAATTTGAAGAAGGCTCCAACTCACAACCGACCAAAAAATTTCCCTCTGGTATATTTTTGTTGGCTTTTCGGCGACTCGCGACGCATTGCTTCATGCGTTGGTTTTTTTAATTTGGGGCCGTTTTATTTTTGCTGCTGTCGCTGTTGCGGTTGAGCTGCGCACACTGATATCTTACGCCAGACGCACGGCTCCTCGCGCCCCACACTCCGTCCGGATAATTACTTAATTGACTTAAATTGTGTGCTTGAAGGACACACGCCGATGGCAGCCTAAATAAGGAATCATTAATCGCTCCATTATACGCACAAATGAGCGAATGACCGCTAAATT
The DNA here is from genome assembly GCA_964056695.1 of Melieria picta. Taxonomy (NCBI): domain Eukaryota; kingdom Metazoa; phylum Arthropoda; class Insecta; order Diptera; family Ulidiidae; genus Melieria; species Melieria picta. The sequence goes on from OZ057399.1 coordinate 48,616,782, forward strand.
GGCGGTGTGAGTTCATGAATGAATGACTAACTAAATGACTACGGAAAGGGCCAAGGATGTATTGAATTCAACAGAACTTCAGAGATTTTGTATCTCTCTCTCTGGCATACGAGAAGGAATTAGTGTGAGGGTGTGTTAGAAACTGCGACTCGACCTCTGACCTCTGTCAAACCGATGGCCGATGGAGTCAGCAATGGTTCAAGATGGTGGTGTTTCATTTCGTTTTGCATAAAACCTACAAATGTTTTCTAAACTGTATCTTTTGGAGGCATCAACTCAAAACATCAAGTGGAGGAAGTCGTCTCTGATCCAAAATGCGAGGAAGGGAGGGAGTCAGCAATTGTCTAAGATGCTCTCCATGACATTTGTATCTTTTTGAGGCACCAAGTTGAGGAAGTCGTCTATGTTTTAAGATTCTCTCCATGACATTTGTATCTTTTTAAGGCATCAAGTTACGGGTGTGGCTACTCAGTCTGCGACCTGGTGAAGTGGTGTTTCATTACTCTCTGAAAACCTTTAGATGTTTCCTAAATCAAGATCTATCTACGATCCTAGTGACAACAACAGTACAGATATTTCAAAATAGTCATTGTTCGAACCTCTCCAGACGAAGATTGAAAACATTTAGATGTCCTATTATCCGAGATTTAGATGCGCACCGATTGGTCATCATAGGGAAGCTCGTTCCATGGTCCAACTGGCTTGAGGATTTTGTAGAAGGAAGAGACATCAAAGGTGCTTTTTTCATGGCTTCAGCACATCTTGCATTTCGTAGAAGGAAGAGTCCCTCCAGCGTGTTTTGTTATGGCCTCCGCACATGTTTGGCTTTTCTGCGCCTCAGACAGCCACCTTATCCTACTCCCTACTGTGTACCTCCCTTCTCCCAGTGCTCTGCTCGTAACCCACACAACAACTTGAACGCGTCAACCAGTCTACACGTTATAGATAACAACAATTAGCCAATTATTCAGCATGAAATACATTAAATCAAACCCACTGATAAGGAAATCAGATAACAAACTATTAACAGGGCTATCGTTGTTACGGCCACCTAAACTATTTTTAACTAAATAAAAAAGCTCTAACGCCGAACGCTGAGGCTGGTGATGTTGTTGCTGCGTCCAGAGCTTCTTGTGCGACCATTGGCCGCGTCGTTATCGTAACTTATGTGGCTCCGAATGTACCTGAACGTGGCGAGGAATGTGTGGTTTTGTGGTTCAAATCATTTCAATTGCATTTTAATTCCTCTGGTATTCGAGCCCCTAAGTTAGTAGCGTCGATTTTATTTTATCTTTTTGTTTTAATTTTTAACCTTTTCGTTCTTATTTCATTTTTAATTCGATTCACTCTCATTGATATTTGTTCAATTTTCAATTAGTTTTACTTTGGCATGGATCGTTTTTGTTTTAACAACAAAACGAACACAGGTGCATTTGTCATTGTTGTCGTTGGTCGGTGCTTAGTCTTGGACATTGGCGTATTAAAAAATGTCGCTGTCGATAAGATTTAAATAAACCTTGCACACCTTTCACCGACGCTGCGTGTGAAATAAGCGACTTTTAATTGTCTAAAGGCACAAACAACAAACAAATAAGAATATCTGCTAATGATGGCTATATTGATTTTCATGTTACCAATACGAATCGATTCAGTGGAGGGCAATGACTGTGAGCGCAATTTAAAAAATTCACTTGTCATGCACGAATCTATATGGCAGTATGGTAATTTTAGAGTTTTATTTGCGGAATGTCTTAATTATTACTTTTTGTTCGGAGTCGGCACAGATCTGTAGATCTCTTTCATTTCTGAATAAAAGTCTTAAGCCCAGGACGAATGGGGATCAGATGCTACCCATAGAGTTGCCTTATCAATTCTATATTTGAATATAACATGTTATATCTAATCTATATGACAACATAGCGTACCAAAGTCTGAGTACGAATGTGTTGGGTTAGATTAGATTTAGGTAGATTAATTTATATCGGCAGCCAAGAAGGTCACACATGGGCCCTATAGAATACTTAGCAATTTCCTTTGGAGTTCCAATAAAAGTGGAGTGCAAATGTCTTGCAAACATTTCTTTTCAAAACATTTGCCCTACGACTATAATAAGACAAGTTTTATTCATTATAAAAGTTGTAATGTGCTGAATTTTGAGCTCTTCTTAACATTTCAATGCTTGCTTCCAATAAACAAAATTTGCTCTGTAAAGATTTGAACAATTCTTTATTTTATTATTCACATCACATGTGCTGTTAATCGCACAATTTCAATTCGAAATAAGAAATTGAATTCGAACCGTTTTCAGGCAAATGTAATTTCAAACGATTTCAAATTCATAGAACGATAAAACGTAATGGAATCTTAATGAAATTGTGAACACGTCATCACATTTTCAGTTCGAATTTGCACAATTTGCAGTGCATGCCCGATTCCCTTCGAAATGGTACATGATACAAAAAATAAAGGTAGAACCGTCGTCAAATTTTTTTACACTAAACGTGCTAATTGACGTTCTTTGTATTCGTAAAAAGCTTGAGTCGTGATGCCACTTCGATATAATATTAAATTATTGTTATTTAAGGTTCTACAAATTTACAGATCATTTTTAAAATAAACACAGAATAGACATTTCACTGTGACTAATTTATTTTGGGCGAAAGTATAAAAATGTTAATACGAATTCAGCAGCAGATAATACATTCAAGTTCTCAAAGGAGAACGGCAAAAAATCGTTTAGTGTCAGATGCGCAACATGGTGGCTGAGAAGAAGCATTGGCTCCACCTTTATTTTTTGTATCATGGGAATGCACAGTGATTCGACTCCATACAACCGCGGGACAAAAATAGAAGGAGTGGTCCGTTCTTCATAAAATTTGGTATACTAGCTAATCATGGTCTGCATAACAGGATGTCTCAGGACGACTCCAACTGCAGCCCTTAAAGTTATATTGGGGGCGATGCCGCTGGAACTCATAGTGCAAATGGCTGCAATAGCCAGCACTCACAGACTGGTGCATAGCGGATTTATACCGAAAGATACACAGGCAATCGGTCACTTATCTCTGCTGAGGGACAGGAGGCGAGATGGAGGCTTTTGGATGCCCCTTGATCTGATGCCTCAGAAGCACCTCTTCAGAAGAAGGTACAAAACGTACATACCGCACAGGAAGGACTGGACCGATAATAGAATCAGTCCGACGTGTGACGATATTGTATGGTACACTGATGGGTCCAAGACGGAAGAAGGAACAGGAGCGGGAATTTATAGCTCTAGCTCCCATCTTTCAGTCAGTCTTGGGGACAAGGCCACAGTTTTCCAGGCTGAGGTCTATGCCATTAATGAATGTGCCAGGACAATACTAACACTCAACTTTAAAAGGAAGAGGATATTCATAATGTCTGACAGTCAGGCTGCAATCAAAGCTCTGAACTCGACGACATTGGACTCTAAACTGGTCTGGGAGACAGTAGATGTCCTCCAAGACCTTTCCAAGGACAACCAAGTGATAATACACTGGGTACCTGCGCACTGTGGACACGATGGTAATGAGGAGGCGGACAGATTGGCAAAGGAGGGGGCGGCAAGACGACCCTACGGACCTGAACCAATCATAGGTGTTAGCAAGACTCATTACAGACATTGTGTAAAACAGGAATTTCTGAATCGAGCTAACCACAAATGGTCGAACACAGTGGGACAACGCTGTTCCAAGCTTTTCTTTCCAGTTTACTCTGCAAAGAAATCTAATTACCTCTTGGAGCTAAGCCGAGCAGAGCTTAGATTCATGACGGGGATCCTAAGCGGACACTGTCTGCTAAATATGCATAGAGCGCGACTGGGAATCACGGACAACGAACTATGCAGATTTTGTATGGAAGACGAGGAGACTTCTGTACACATCATAACGGAATGTCCCGCCCTCATACACGCAAGAAAACGAGTACTGGGAAGGGAACTGGTACAGACACACGATCTGTCTGAATTTGATCTAAGGAAAATAAAGGAGTTCCTGGATAGCATCGGAGGATACGAACTCCTCCAGTAAGATAAAGGGACGTGACACAATAGTTCAACACTGGACGCAGTGTCTCGGGCAGGTGGTGCTCGACTCCCGCTACCCAATCTTAATCTTAATCTTAATCATGGTCTGCTGAATTGAAATCTCCATTTTGTTTTACTTAAACTTTTGTAGTTTGGCAAACTGTAATTTGCAATTTTCGTCATTTTTGGTGAGCTATAGCAAGAAGTGTGTTGGCTAGATTTTTCAGATTTTACATTTAATCGGCAATGTCAATACTGATAATTGCAAAGAGTAACAGAAATTGTTGCGGGACCCTTTAGTTTTGCAATAAAAATGATAATAATAGATGTATGTTTTGCATTTGTGCAGTTTTTTCAATTTTTCATGCTGATTGCATACTTTTAGGGATGAATAAAATAAATTTTGTCGAAAAATAGGTGTTTAGACCACTTTTCAAATTGGATTATTTTCCGAGATCGGAAGATATCGGAGGATGTAATTACATTATCTGACAAAGAAAGAATGCTTCTTAAAATAAAAAAATCCAGAAAATTTCCTCTAAGTTTTGCCAATTTTCAGATTTTTAATTTTGAAAAATATTTTTAATTAAAAGTCAAGTAAAAGCCTCAGCTTTGCAAATTTTGAGAAAACACTAAAAGCGAAAATGGCTACATCATTTCTTAATCTATATTGAAAGTTTTAGCAGCTTCTTGGTAACCATGTATTTTTACAATTTTTTTTACTCAATAGACTAAAAAACAGAAAATATGTGTTTACATTTTTTTGTGAAAAAAGTTTCAACTTTGAGCCGCTTTTGCACACACACTAATTAATTTTTTGCACAGATTTGTTGTTGATTTCTTAGTTGGAGTTTTACCTTTCAAAAGACATCAGAATCGTTAAAATCTGAGACTGTAAAGTTTTTGAATTTCGTCTTTGGAACGAATCACTGTGGAATGGTATGAAGCATTTATGAAAATTTTTGAAATATTTATTCAGGAAAACAGTCAGTCTGCAATTGTTTTCAGTGTTGTTTCAGTATTGATATAAAAAAAATATATATAAAAGCCACCCGGGAATGATGCTGCTAGTCAGTTTGGTTAGTATAATAATATAGTATCAGGTGTACAACTTTGCTTCCGCCGTTTTTTTCCAAAATTAAAAGCTTTATTGCGAAAAAGTGCTTACAGATGTATTATTCAAAGTATTGTCCGTCGCTAGCGACAACTTTCTCCCATCTTTCCGGCAATTTTCGGATCCCGGCTCGAAAAAAGGAGTCCTCTTTTGACGCTATCCATGAAGCAATCCATTTTTCCAATTCTTCGAAGGATTGAAAATGTTGATCTGCCAGGCCGTGTGCCATCGAACGGAATAGGTGGAAGTCAGAAGGGGCGACATCTGGGGAATACGGCGGGTGGGGCAAGACTTCCCATTTCAGCGTTTCCAGGTACTTTTTGACCACTTTTGCGACGTGAGGCCGAGCATTGTCGTGTTGGAGGATGACTTTGTCATGTCGCTCTTGATATTGTGGCCGCTTTTCTTTTAGCGCGCGACTAAGGCGCATCAGTTGCGTTCGGTAGCGATCTCCTGTGATGGTTTCACCCGGTTTTAAGAGCTCGTAGTAAATCACACCGAGCTGATCCCACCAAATACCATGTTTGTCTTCGACATCGAAATCACCATTTTTAAAACGTTGAAACCACTCTCGACACGTTCTTTCACTCAGAGCAGCATCACCGTAAGTTTCTGAGAGCATTCGATGCGCTTCAGCTGCATTTTTTTGCGAATTGTAACAGAAAAGTAAAACTTCCCGCAAATGGCGAGAATTGGGCACATAAACGGACATTTTCGAGCGTGAATAATACGAAAACAAGAACAACTGTCACTGAAACGGCGATGACAATTCGTTAGGCACTGTCCACACTCACTTTAAAGGCATTACCATCTATGTATTTCAACCAGCCTCAGCCGGTACAGCCACCTATCGGAAAACGGCGGAAGCAAAGGTGTACACCTGATATAATAATAAAGTAGTCTAATAAAAACTCTCCCGCTCAAAGAAAACAAAATTTTTTGAGATTGTGTCAATTTTGATGTCTGAAATGTGTCAGCTCAAAAAATGTTCAACCACAGTCGCAACTTCATTCAAATAAAATCGTACTGAAAGCAAAAGGGAAATGCTTAGGTATATGTTAATACAACTTTGTTTACCCCGTCCACAGTTTGAAGACTCTGCTGATGGCTTTTTTTTACAATATTTGTCAATCAAAATAGAGGCACATTAGGGGTACTCTCTTTTATTAGACTACTTTATTATTATACTATGGATTTGACAAACAACGATGTAACACAGATAAGAAATGTGAAATGAAAGCAAATCAGAGTGGCCAGTGAATTAGTGAAGTAACATTGAAAATACATAAATAAAGTGTCAACGGTGGTGAACTGAGTTAATGAATTACAGTGTGTTTTCTATTGGCACAATCCAGCGATACGAACTACGCCTGTCTTTAGCTAGCAAAACTAATTTTCGTAACAATAACAATGCTAAGAGAGAATAGAAAGTTGGAAAAAGAACTTGCGAACGCTTTGCTTAAATTTCTAAAAATTAGTAAGTAAAGCAACGGTCACTGTCAGTTAACCGGTAATGCGTGTTTTTGCCAAAAACTCTGGCTTTTTCACTACAATTAAGCCCACACAATGGGCCTCAGAAGCCTCTAAGTGCACTAGTCGAGCAATTGGCTAGCTGCCTGTCTAACCTAAGCCCACATTTAAATAGGAACATTTTTATTTCGACGACATTTTCGAAAACGTTATACGATTCCATCTGCATGCATGTGGCTTTAAACTGTGTGGTTCCATGACAAAACACCCAAAAGCCCAATCTTAAGCGCAACTCCCTCAGAGAGGTTGTCGTCGCAACACTCATTTTCGAATGTAGTCTTGGCCAAGTGTTCTTGTAGTTTAAGCTCTGCAATCTTAATATTTAAACACAATTCCAACAATGTTTTGCTTTATCTCAGATCGTTGTACGTGGCATAGGTCTTCTAGCAGCATACCAGAATGAGCTCTCACGAACGCACTCTCTCGTAAGAGAGCTGCTCCGTAAAGACCATACAACGTTCTTATATTTATTAGGCCCGACTGAGTCTTCGACTAATGTAATTTTTAATATCTTACATCACACAAGTTTTCTTAAATGGAATCTGCGCTATGTAGTAATGTGTCTGAGATGTCTAGGGACTTATGGCAGTAATAAAACTATACCTCTGGACAACATGGAACACTTTCTTTGTAGACATTCTATTTTTTGGTGTGTTCGATTTCAGACATTTGAACTTTAAGATGTAAACCCAAAGAATTTGTTATTCTGTCTACAAAAAGGCTTTTAATTTTTTACACAAGTTTTCTTAAATGAAATCGTCTACTTATGACAATAATGGAAAATTAACCTTCTAGTTCCCAACAACGCTTGTAAACATTGTAAACTTACAAAATTAAGTATTGAATATTTGATTTTTATTCGAGCTTTGTTGTTGTGGTTTTTATAGAATTAAAAACATAAGTATTTGAATTCATGAAATCGGTTGTGTATATTTCCGAATAACAGAAACTAGTTCCTAGAAAATTTAACTTGAATCTGCCTGATTAAAATTCAATCAGTCAGTTTCAATACGGTTCGATGCCTTCGAAAACTGTCTTCTTAATTTTTTCAAACTATTTATTCCTCTTCATCCTGCTGCAACTTTATTCAAACACACACAATTTAAATATCTTAATTTCGTACATATCTCTATATGTAAATAAGTAATCGCAAATACATACATATTCATATACATAGGTATGCGTATTTCTAATCTACCAAATCCATGTCTTATCTCATTTATAACACCGCACAATCGTTGGTGAGCGGTGCGTTATACGAAAAAACAAAAAAAAAAACTGCCAAAATTACAAATGACCTCATGCGTTGGTGCGGCAAAAATTTGCATACAACCGAAAATACTGCATTGGCTTGAAGTGGTCTCGAAACTACCCTTCGCTGTGCCACGAACCGCCCAACGTTCAACCGACCAGCGTCCGGCGCGGCGTTGGGCCATTGCTGTACCACAGCGGATTCCGCGTTCGCGGCCAATGTTTTTGTACTCGGAACAGCGCTTCGTTAGCTAGCGAGACCATTCCAAACACGATAACAATCGCGCCGGCTGCCCTACTAATGCGCCACATGGCCAAAGCACAACGTCGAGTGCGTCCGATGCACCTGGCGGCGATTAATTGCAGTTGCACTTTTCGCCTGGCGGTCTTATCGAAAAAGTTGCCTGTTGATTGATAAGTGCGAAAAATGCTGACAGCAATGCAGTCTAAAAGTTTAGGCAATATTTACACAGGTAAGTTACATGGCGAACGCAGACAATTGTTTACATTTGTCGAAGCTTAAAGCTTCTGCTTTGTTGATATTGTTCGGCCGGCGCTCGGAAAGCTCAACTACGATCCCAGTAATATAAACACAAATAGCCACAATGTCCAACAATGCTGACATGGAAAACGTACAGATTAAACACAACAGCCTCCGACTCTGTGATTAATGCAAGTCTAAGGATCGAGGTTCGAGCATCAACTCAGCCAACACCAGAAACAAAAATTGCTTGCCTTCTCAGCAGGAAATGACAAGCCTCTGAGTGTAAAAAAAATATTGAGACATGAAACAGCTCCCAGCTTTGAAGGTATTTGTATATTAGATAGTTTACATAGGTGGAGGAGTCTGACTTCAGCCAGATTTATCTCGAAGGCACATGTATGGAAATTTGGTTATTAGAATACCTCAAGACTTAGTCCTACTAGAGTTCGAACTATGCAAAACCTAGAATTAGTTGTATCAACACTGGAATGCCCATACTCTATTGAGGTATTTTATTATATTCTGAGAGAAAATCTTTGGTGACTTATATTATTTTTAAAGGCCAAATTAAATACAAAAACTAAAAATATTCTTAAAAAGTTTGCCCCTATTTTGTAATACACCAATACCTCACTTTGCGTCGTGGTTACGTTCCAAAAAAACACGACGCAAATTGAAACGACGCAAAGTGAATTATGATTTTCTATAGCAAACCATGTAAAGATCGAAGAAAGGTTCCAGGGTTACGAAAATACTACTTTTTAAACAGAAAATTTAACAAAGTAAACATTTAAAAAACAAAAATAATATAACTCTGCTAATAAATAAATTGGAAAAATATTTACCTTTTTTGTAACCAGAAATAACCCGTAAAAATTTATAAAAATGTATTATTCTCTTTTAAAAAAAAAGCAAAACACACTAATTGAAACGTTACAAAAAGCACAACACACTAATTGAAACTGAATTCTAAAATTAACAAACAAAGTGAAAATAAAACTGTATTAAAATTGCGTTGATTTTCAGTTAGAAAGGGAATCCCCGAGTTTTGGTGGCATGGCGCAATTAGAAACATAAATCGTGCCATCTTTTAGAAAAAAAAAGAAAATTTAAAAAAAATTAAAGACAACCCCTAAACAACGCCACTTCGAAAATCGAACGACGCACAGTGAAAATTAGTACTAATTCAGCAGCGACGCAACTTCGAAAAAACGCAAAACGAAACGACGCAAAGCGAGGTATTGGTGTATAATTCTTCATGGGCATTTAAGGAAATTTGAATTGACCGAGCACTCTAGTGTTAAACCAATTAAGTCTGCGTTTGATATATCAATGAAATTCTCTGAGTAGAAGAACCCAATGTGTCGCCTATGAAAGAGTTACCAATACTCACATTTTAGTGCCAGTCTTTTCGATTTGTTGTACCGGAACTTCACATATTGTGAACTTTGATAGAAAAGTGCATGAGAACAAGAATTGTAAAGCTGTATAAAAGTAATTCGAGATTCAAAAAACTGCAAGGAAAATCCACAAATTACTACTCTGATGCTCAACAGTTGCACTTGGCGGTTTGATATGTAAGGCCGATCCCCAATAATTTCGAATTCCCACAATTTGTCCCGCATATACTTACCCGCTGTTGTCAATTCTCAAGGGATCACATATATACTCCGTTGAAACGGGTTCAAAACCAATTAAATTTGAAAAATTATTATAAGATAAACTAAAAATGAGGCCCTGCAGTTCTTGGCCTGAAGAGCTCTCTCAAAATTGTCCCCAATAGTGGGCCCAAGTAGACATTAAATTTCAATTACAATGAATTACCAAGCCTGAGTTTCCAACTGCCTTCCAAAGACCAGTTTCTCAACTCCACCCCACATCCCTTCAGCCCCTAAGAAACCAACCATTGTTGAATTGATCGTTGCATTTGTGTGGGCGATGAAGCTCCATCGTGAAAAGTATGCATTGTGAAAGTCGGTGGACTATCATAAATACATGTAAGCAGTGGGCATGCAAGCCAATGTTCGGGGTTCAAACCCCCCGCCATATATCTGTTTGTTATAAAAATTGTGCGTGGCAAATATGCTTTGAAATAGTATTCGACTCAAAATTTCGAAACCGCCCTCCAAAATAAAATCCTGTTTGCGCGTATCTACAATCTGCATCTGACTCGTCTGATCCATTTGTTCTATAAAATGGACTCCCCAATTCAAATTAATTCTAATTTATTGAAATCTACTGCTATAAGTTATCTGCCATTATGCTTCACTTCGTTAAGAAGTTCAAACGAATTTTCAGTAGATCTGAGTTTTCATCTCCTACAATTAATCACTACTTTTTGCTACTAAATGACGTACAAAATTACATGCACATTTAGATTAATATTTCTTAATAGCCCCCTGCAGTCGTTTCACAATTTGTTACATTATTCAATTATGGAAATTAATATTAAATCAGTTTAATCAGCCATCCACAATACACGTGGTTAATGCAAATTTATATGATTTTTATTGCATTTCATATGGTTTATTTATAAGTGTAAATACTTAAGCATTATCGAATTTAAATTACACCATAAAATTGTTTCACATTTTCATCTTACATCTATATATATATAAATATATTCACGTATGTATAGCTCATTTGTAAAATGCTTGCAGAATGTGGTTTCGCTTTATGATTTAGCGTTGCTTTATTTCACATCAAAATTGCGCGCGACACATGCATTCCAGATTTGTAAATAGTATAGGTTTAATTATTGTTGCAGTTAGAGTTGTGATTTTCAAAATATTTAAACAATCATCAACTGCAGCCGTAGAATTTCAAATATGAATTTCTATAAAACGAATTATGTGTGTGTGTGTGTGTGTGGGGTTTTACATACATATAGGTATTAACAATTAACAGCATTGAATGCTGACATCAAAATCCAACACATACTTGTACAACTCCATGTGTACTACACTGTCACGTACAGAGTGCATTAGCGTTTTTCTCTTTTGACTTTTTTGTATTATTACTTCCTTATTGCCCTGTTAAAAAGTATGTTATAAAAATATATATAGTGTATATGTACTCTATATATGTATGTAAATATGCATTTGATAACGTTTTTGCTACTCCACTTAATTGCATTTGGTTATGCAGCTCATTACAAAAACATCTGATTGTATGCATTTAAAAATATTAAAGTGTATATAAAGTGTAAAGCGCATTTTTGCATTTGATTTTCAGGCTAAACTTAATTTTTGTGTTTTTTTTAATATCTTTTTCTGCTATGTACAATGCTAATGAAGCTACGGAAATTAAGCATAATCCATTTCTTAAGCAATATTTAAGTATGTGCAATATTCAATTAAAATTGTAATGTAGTAATATAAATAAATTATTATCAAAAATATTAACAAAATTAATTATTGTAGGGCATCATGTATGCATCATAATCATAAACATTAATTTAGACAAAATGCGTGCGCACTATTACAAAATAAAGTTGCAATTGGAATATACAATAATAATCGACTAATGTTACAATAATATTAAACTAACAAGTTATAAACATAATAATAATAAAGATACAATCGGTTGAGTGCGCTACTGCACAAAAAGCGAAAAGCCATATGTGCAAACGCCAAGAAAAAATATGCACAATTCCATAATTATTGTTTAGAAAAATATTGTATATTGCTAAAAATAAATTTGTGCATTAATTGAAAACGGCAAGTGGGAGAAGCAGCCGAGTGTTGGACGAAAAACAGTGGCACACCCAAACTTCACATAGCGGCAACTTTCACTACTCAGTGCGCTCTTCACACAACTTGGAATGTACAATCATACAAATGTAAATAGTAGGCAATTAATTGAATTGTAAAACTGTTTAGAAAATAGTGGTACGTATTTGCATTCGTTGAATAAAATTTAGTAGCAATTAAACTCTCTCAGTTGCAGTTGCTGATGCGGCAGCACTTCTTGGCATTGCATTCGACCACTTTCGCTTCATTCAATGCGTTTTCAGCTTTACGCAATTGTATCCCTGTATTTGTAACTATGTGCGGAAGAAATACTGTTGAGTTTTTGTCGCAGTTGTTCTTGCTGTCGGTTTAATTGCGCGTCATTGGACCCAAGCGGAACCAGTCTATCAGCTCCTTGCGCAAATCGTATTTGCTCAGATCGATCTGAAAGCCGCCGAGTAGCTCGTTCTCCTGCAGCGTATCGTGTGACCAGACGGTCACGTGTAGACGTCGCGTCTGTATCGCCTCCACCGGCATGCGGTACTCGAGCTGCGGGTGAAGAGCAAATTATAGTTACTGCTGCAATTCGGAGTAGAACTGTATGAAATTACCGTTTCCATAAAACTGGGAACGCATGTCTTGCGCACCACTTTCGTTTTGCGTTTGGTCACTTTTGTGGGATCTGGCTTCAGGTAGCATTTCACATAGGTGTTTGGCTCTTGGCTGCCCTGCAGCATGGGCAGTCCCTTGGCGTGATGAATCTGAAAATTCAAAAGTTGAATATTTGAATTGAATGCCACTCAATAATACCACTGCCCACTTACCATCACCGTTAAGGCACCACGGCGATATTGTAAGGAGATTTTAATCTGTCCCACTTCGTAAGGATTCTCGCTGGGCTGCTGTTTGATTTCTGAAAACCAAATTACATATGAATACAAAGGAGAGGAAAATTAAGTTCAAGCTAGGCTCACCTCTAACTTTGGACACCTCCAGCTTGGCCTCCTGCTGATCGCGCAACAACGGATGAAAGAACGTGTACACCAGATCCGAATGTGCAATCTCGTCCGCCGAATTGAAGAGCGAAATGAGAAAGCGTTGAATTTCCGGTGAGCGACGCTCGGCAACCGATTTTACATTCGAACGGCCGACATGCATGCCACTAGGTAAACTACAAAGAAAGCAGCAACAAAGAGACCATCAAATTTGTTTGCACATTAAAGTTAATTCTTAGCTACAGTAAAGAGTTAAAGTTGTAAGCAAAAAATTCGACGAAATGAATATTTATTGGGACATATCTGCTCGCACCGCCATCCCGCACCGACACGGCAAGTGTCTCGAGTGCTTATCGCGCGGCACTACGCAAGTTGATAAAGCCAGAAATCACCAATCAAAAGATATACATTAATTTACGCCACCGACGGTGTTGCGGCGCGAAGCGGGCATGGCCAGGCCGACGACGACGACGGCGACGCTGCGGCCATAATGATAAATTAGCGGAAAGAAGGGGTGCTGATTTCTAATTTATTAGAAGCAAAAACGAGCAAAGTGGCTTCAAGTGGAGTTGCGGCAAAACAAAAAACAAATAAACTGCCAGTACTCGTAATAAGCGAGCGGGGCAGGCTGGGCGGCTGCGTTGGAAACAAAAGCACCACACCACAACATCTGTAACGCACACCAACACCAACACCAACGCCAACAGCACCAGCCACACCAACGGCGACGGCAGCAGTCGGCAGCGCTAGACGTAGTCATTTGATTTGATAAAGAGCGACAGTGAACAACGCCGCATAACGCCGACGCGCAAAACACAAAGCAGAACCATTTTTAATTGATTTCTGGGATACGCGAACGGAAAATGATAAGAAAATAATATATGAAAAAAATAAAGTCATGCACAAGAAAAAAGTACATTAACCATAAAAAAAGCACCCAAATTAAAAGAGTGAAATAAAGCAAACAAAATAGCCACCAGGCGAGCGAACAAGTGTGAAATTTCGGGCAGGAAAATGCCACAATTATATTGCAAATAGAATTTGCTAAGCAACGACACGCAACTGAATTTCAAACAAGGAAAACAGGATGGCAAAGTTGGGCCACAGTGGGCCGAGCATATTGGGTAAAGTTGGTCGAGGCGTTTTCGATTCGAGCGACGAATGTCAATGCGTTTCATGTAAATTTCCCATTGAACAGGAGGAGCGGCCTTCGCTGTGCCGGCCACGCTGGGTGCGCTGCTCTGCATGATTGTCGCGCTGCTGGGCATCAAGATTTGGTGGTTCAAGCATCGGCTAACCTTCGATCACAGCAACACGAGCAACGGCGCTGCCGGTGGTGCACGTCCGATCGTGCCAATGCGTTCGCGCAGCTCCAAAGACAAACGCCTGTCGCAACAGGTGAGCAAACCGTCGTTTGTCCACAAAGATGTTTTGGACCAACAAATGCATAGTTAAAATCCACAAGCACGCTTCTTCGAACAGTGGCCATTTCGCACACAGCAATCACAGCTCGCGCCGCACTGATAACACCGTCGACGCAACGATAATAACGTCAATCGGCTTTACGCCAATGGCCAAAACGCCAACACATCGCCAGCGCCCAGCGGAACGGGCGCTGGGCGCGTGACGCATACGGACGCACGGCCGTTGTGTTGGCTACTGCCCAGCGACTGGCGCGCGCCGTTGCGTGGTGTGTGCGCGACAAATTCACAGCTGCCGCTAATCCAGCCGCGGCCTCAGCTATTGAAAACATATTTTCTTAAAACGCTGGCCAGTTGATCTTTTGTTTTAGCAACAACAACAACAACCACGACAGCAACCACAGTTGTGCCAAAGTACTCCTCCGTACTAGTCGGTGTATTGCAATAAGTGCTGTTGATGTTGTTGTTGTTATTGTTATTGTTGTTGGCGGTGCTGTTGGTGTTGGTGCCACTATCTACACATTTATTTGTCAGTTTGTTTCTTCTGTTGTCGTTTTTCCTCAATGCATAACTGTTGCTATTATTATTTCATATTTGTTGCTCACTGTTTAGTTATTGTATTAGTTTTATTTTGCTCATAGTTTCGCGAACCTGTTGAGCTACACGGCATCTTTCGCAAAAGGCAAGAGGATGAATTGGACATTGTGCCAACAGCACATTTGCCACGTAAGTACACGCTGTAAGAATTTTTCTTTTTCATGTGACTATGCTCCGAAAATAAATCCACACAATAAGGACATTTTATAATTTAACTCCGATAGCCCTGGCAGCTAGTGCTTTTTTTAATTATAATTTTAATTGTAATTAAATATAATAAATAAATAAAAATAAATTAACTATTCAAATTATAATTATTAAATAAAAAATATAAATAAATCAATTAAAAAACCAACATTAATTATAAAAAACGTATAACAGTAATTTTAAAATTAACAAACTACTACTTATTTAAAGTATATTTAAAAATTAAAAAAAAACTATTAAAAAAATATAAAAAACAAATTAAAAAAATAATTTACAAAAATATAAAAAATAGAAATTAAAAAATAAAATTAAATAAATTATAAATTATAATAAATACAAATAAAACCTATATTATATTATAATAAATAATAACAATAATAATTATAATTATAATTGATATCAATAAATGAAAAATAAATTTAAAAAATTAACACTAATAAAAAATCAATAAAATAATTAGTCTGACCGATTAATCGGCACCGGCCAAAAAATTTGGTACCGGTCGGACTCTAAAAATTATGTCAAAATTAATAAAATTATTTAAAAACATACAAAACTAAATTTAATAAATATTTACTAAAATAGTTATTTTAAGAAATAAAATTAAAAAATTAAATAAAAAAATAAAATAAAAAAATAAAATATATTTAAAAAATATATTATATATTTAAAACAACTTAAAAAATCAAAATTACTATTAAAATATTAAAATTAAATCAAAATTATTAAGCAAAAACTATTAAATATGATATATATATATATAAACTAACAATAAATATAAAATTCAAACAAAATGGAAAATAAAAACTTAACCTAGTAATGGTACAAATAATCTCACCCACTAGACCAGTCTCACAATGGGCAACTTTTTTTTCACAAAAAATACCAAAATAGTTTATCAAGAAATAAAATTAGAAAATAAATTAATTAATAAAATTAATTTAAAAAATTAAAATAAGTGAAGCAAATTAAATAAAAAGTCAAAATTAATAAGCAACAATTATTACAATAAAAAAAATTATGGTAATAGTAAAAAGTTTAGTGAAAAAACGCAATAAAATAAAAACTAATAAATAAAAATTATTTAAATAAATTAAAAAATATGAAAGTCATTAATTAAATAATTAAATAAATACAAAAAATAACAATAAAGTAAATGAAAAACATAAAAATAAATCAAATAATTCAGAAAATGATAACAAATGAAAATTAATGAAATACAAATCGAACTTAACAAATAAACATTAATGCAATAAATTTCAAAATTATTGAGATAACTTAAATAAATTAATTCATTTTTTCACTAAAGAGTTTAATTGTTTAAATTGAATTTTGTTTCAATAAATAAATTCAAAATATTAACAAACATTTATAAACAATTTTACAAATTACAGTTAACACAAACAATTAACGAAATAAATTGTTATTTTGTCAATAAAACTTAAATCAATTTAATTAATTAAATTTAAATTTAATTAATTAAAGTAAAATCAGAGTAAATAAATCTTTTATAAATCACAATATTTTTTTTTTATTTTTTCTCTCTATTCACTACTATCTCTCTCTACTACTCTCTATTCACTTGGAATTGCCTCAAGGCTATTGCTTTGGTTAAGTTAATCAATTGAAATGCTGCCAGAGTTGACATAACGAGACAAACCTATAAGAGAAATGTGACAAATAGCTTGTGATAGGTCTGCCCTGAAGAGGTTAAGACCATATTAACCCTGAAATACTAATATTAGTCGCTTTGACTAACATCGTCAACGTTTTGTAATACAATTGCAAAGTCAGATTGGTATTTCAGGGTATTCGAACAAAGACCGCCATTAGGGCCCGCAGAGAGCCCTAAACTTGTTTAAAAACCTAAACGAATCGTTTCAAGTTTTTGAATAATAAATTTACTTAATTATAAAGCACAACAAAAATTAAATAAAAAGTTTTCGGACAGTTGCACGGTCAGTTGACACAAATGTGACATATCATCCAACCAACTAACCATTTGAACTCACTTAAGTTTGATATTTTAGTAAACTTGACTTTTATAACATTTTTAATAGTAAAAGTAGTTTTGAAGAGAACTTGTCAGTGTTTATATAATTGAAAAAGAGAAAATCGCGTCTTGAATCTGTGATTAAGAATAAACGCTCAATCGATACGATTTATAAGCACATTGGAATTGTCACACGACAACATTATCTGACTGAAGGTCAGCTGTTTTACAAGAAAATAATACCTCACACGGAATGTGCAGTGTACACAGCAGTTTAAGGGCCGGTTGTGGCTAGCAAAAGCTAAATATTTGTACAATTTTATATTCGATATTGTCTACCAGGTGTGTAGTAATATCAATATTTATCATACGGAAAAATAATTCGCAATACTCGTAACTCAGTGGCTTTTGTGACAGGAAAACAATTTGTATTTTTAATATTTAATGATTTTCACAACCAAACTCCCACTGTAGTATTTTTTATATATGCAAAACAAAACTGCTATTTAATAAATTTGTGACAAATCTAACTGGAGGGTTTAAAAATTGACTAATTCCCCTATACCTAGGAACTCCTGACATGGCATTCCCACGAATAAATAATTGGTATACGAATCTGATTGGTTCCTCCTTCATTTACACTCTTATTAGTTAGTAGTCTGAGTTCGTTGGTGTCATAAGACTATCCATTTCAATATGTCCACGATTGTGTCATGAATTGTCAGAAACTGTCAAGTTTAGGTATGTAGTCGAAATTACACATAAATAAAGATCAGATTAGAAGAATAGAATCTAACTCAAAATCAGATTTAATTCCTAAATTTCTAGTTTTCGAAAGAGCAAACTTAAAGCTGCCGTTTAAAGAATCTCTAAATTTCTGCTAAAATCTAGAAAACATATACCTACGTTAATGCAATTTGCCTAACAAAACACAAACTGTTTACACATTTTCAAAAACGATTTTATAACGCAGCACTCTTTCGTTTTAGCTGTGCGCGTGCGCAAAATCTCTCAAAGCACACCATCGCTGTGGCTGCCGAAGAAAAAACCTCCAGAGGCACAGCCGACAGCATACGATAACCTCGAGCCGCCCACGCGTGAGCCACCAAGGCCGCCCATATCGCCGACAGAATCACTGCCCAGCTTGCCCACACCCGCACACAGCATGGAATTCGACCAAGCCGCCATGTTTGCCGACTTCGAAGAGCAATTTCAGAAAATGGAAATCAACAGAATGCGGCCGCTCAGCATGGACGCAGCACTGCTGACAGCACCACAACCTCCAAAGCGACAAAATCGCAAAACCTTCACTAGGACCGAAGAATCGCGTCACAAGTTCGTCAAATCGCAATCGGTGCCCGAGACCGATACGAAAAAAGTCTCGGAACGCCGAGCGACTGGCTATGTGCGACCAAGTGTCGAAGACTTACTAGACGAGGACGAAGATCGCAAGACGGGCTACATCAAATATGAGGAGATCGATAACGATGGCCTGGCCGATTTCCATGAGAAATGGCATAACTTAAAAACTAATATGGCCGCCAACGATGCAGCTTACAGCTTTGAAAGCTATGCAAGTGAACGAAAATCGTATCGAGCGGTGGTTGATCAGCACTTCAATCATTTCGGCACTTTTAAAACAGAAACATCGCCACCGGCGATAACGCACAGCAGTGACGTGGCGCCAATCTGGCCGACAGCGCAAACACAAATTACAGCAAATGCGGTGAATATTGAGGCCGATAATAGTGACAAGCAACGCCAAAACGGTGGCACACCGCAGTCGCCGATCAGCGTGGAGTATACCAGCGAAGAGGATGAAACACAGCGCTATGTGAACGATTTTGACTGGAAAGTGGCGACAGAAATTGTGACACAGCGCAATGTAGAATTCGCCATGGAACCGCTGAAGGAGGACGATGAGAACGAACCGACGCTCAAGAATCGTCGTCCCACCGGCTACATACGCCAGTCGTGGGAGGATCGACAATCGTGGGAGGACTTGGAAGCTAACATTGGGCCGAACGACACCGAGACTCGGCTCTGGCTGGAAATGGAGCGCGATGTAAACCAGGACTTTGCTACCAACATTGACGATGAATTCAACAAAATTCGCAACTCTTACGAAGAGAACGAAGGCGACTTTTTAGAGACCAAATCTTTGCAGGCCGGCTACAGTGAGGAGGATGCCGTCTTAGCTGTGAGGCCAAAAGGATTTGGTAAGAGCATCGACGAAGACTGGGAGAATTTCGAGCGATTGGCTGATGCAAAAGAACCACCGGCCTACAAGGACATAGTAAGCAAATTGTCACTCAGTGACGATGAGGACTACAAAGACAGCAGCTTGGTCACATTTAATGTGCCCCACACGGACTATGCAGACGACAAGGAGTCCAGCTTGCGCACGGCACGCCGACCCACAGGCTATGTGCGCAACATTGAGGAAATACATGACGAATTGGACCTTAACGACAGCGCAGGCTTGCGCCAGTTCGAGTACACTGCCAGCGTGGAATGCGAGAACGCCGAGTTGACGGCGACAAAATTCGAACACACCTCCATACTCAAAGAACGCAGGCCGACCGATTACGTGCAACCCAGCGAGGAAAGGCTGCTGCCGGACGACGAAGTTGAAGAGGACCACATGAACGAAATATTTGAACCTCTTGAAGAGCGCAAGCCGGACCGGCGTCCAAAGGTCACTTTCGATTTCAACACCACCGAGCACAGCTATCAGACGCAACTAAGCGGGACTACGCACACCGATTCCGAGGTGGAGCCAGCCGGATCGGACGATGAAACGTGCAGTGCCTCGCCGCCCGAAGTGCCAAAGCCTATGCAGCGCATCACCAAGACGCAATACACCGAGGAATACAGCAAAGTGGAGCCGTCATCGGCGTCGCCGTCACCGCCAGCGCTGCTATTCAACACGCACATCTCGCTGGAATCGGATATGAACGACAGCTGGTCAGCCATACGCCAGCGCCGCTTTCTGCACGAAGAGCTGCGACAGTTTTCGTCGGAGTCGCCAGCATACGAACCGCCCAAGCCTGCCTATCGGAATCCGCTGGCACAAGTGGCTGTAAGTAGTCGAACTCAAATCGAGGAGCGATTTGTGCCAGCGCCGCGTACAATGCGCGAGGATACAAAACCGCAACCGCAGTCGCGACATTTTTTTGCGGAAAGCACCACGGAAGCTTAAGCATTGTTGTTACTGTGTTTACAAATCTGTTGTGCACTTCTAATGTAACGAGTATTTTAAGAAAGCGGCGAGTAAAATTAATACAAATAAAAATGTTGATGCCAAAAATCTTTAGCAATAAAAGTATTAAAAAGTGAATTTTTTTCGTGGGAAAAGACAGGCCATGCTTGTTCAATATTTACAATTCCGTTAAAGAAAAAAGAAATTTAACTATGTAAAATATTACATTGCTGACTAGTTTGGGTGTTGAGGAGTTAGCAACTAATAAATCAAAGTAGGAACAATTATTCAAGGCAAAATAAAGTTAAAAATTTTTAAAATATAAATTGAAAAAAAGGTTTAAGCAAGGTTAAACAAAAAACTGCAAAAAACTAGAGAATTTAAACAAAAAATGGGAAAATAAAAACTACAAAAATTTACTTCATCCATTCTTTGATCGTGCAAGTTCGTTTAATTTTTACTTCTACCAGAATCTCACAGAGTGCGGACAGACAGATCCAGTTGGTCGAATAAATTTCATCAATTTCTCTCAAGCCAATCATTTTCACGTAACTTCTGGCAGACGGTATGACGTAAAAAATTCTCACAATTGCTTACAGTGAAAAAAATCATTAAGAAGTGAAACTGTGTTAACTTCAATTACCCCAAAGCAGGTTTCTGAATTCAAAACTACGTACTTAAAACGTAATCAATTGTGAACTTTTTTCCAAATACCTTAAAGACATTTGTCTTCGAATATTGCGGTACCATGTTTATAGAACTCAATCGAATTTGCAACTAATGTTTCAATCAATAAAAATCTGAGTCAATCAATCTGAATCAATAAGATTGTCTTACAACTTACCTATGCAGTTTGGCGAGAGGAAAGTGTAGACAAAGTTTCTGATGAAATTCCGTAAATTCCTTATACGATCTAAACAGATGAGTGGGGTCAACCTGGCCATGCCGTGTCACCCTCAAAATATATGTATAATACTTTTCCATGTCGTAGTGCTTCTGACAACGCACCACCATCACACTTTTAAGGCGCCCATCTTGCTGCATTCTGGAATACAAATACAATAAACACTCCATATCATGTAAAATCTCTCCAAACACACAACTCTGACTTACGTATATTTGCGTGGCACAAACGACAATAGCTCGCCGCTGCCTTCATCATTGGTGAAACGCATTTGTGCCAGGTTGTGCAAAAAGAAATTAAACTGCGTGAACCAGCTTTTTAACGAGAATTGAATCATTTTGGCAAAGGAGGCAGCCGCCTCGGGGTTCGACTGTTCCGGCAGCAAAGCAACGCGCACATATGTCACAGCGTCTGCAGTGACACCAGGAATGCCAGCGGTTGCCATCAACGCAAGCATGTGCAGTATCAGATCACCGTGTTTGCGTATAATGTTGAAGGCGCGACAGCAAAGATCGACGAAGTAATGAAAATCTGTCGAGGGTTTATCGCCACCATTGATGACGTACGCCATGTCTGAGGTGAGCACAAATGGGGTGCGATCTCTGCACAAATAAATTGATACAAAATTTAGTAAATGAAAAATTCTATTTAAAGTGAACTGGTCACCTTTTAAAGTTGCCGAACATTTGCGCATCGCCCAGGAATTTTCCGAAATCAATGTGAAATAGATGCCCTGAAGTCTTCAACATTATGTTGTCATTATGACGATCACAAATACCGAGTATATATGTTGCAACGCTGTAGCCCGCACAAGACACTGAATAGAAAAGAGCAGTTAACAATTAAAGTTTACCACCGTCATGAATTCACTGAAATACCAGTAAAATTTTTCACTGCGCGCTGGTACTCCAACTGGCTCGGATTTTGTTTGGCCAACCATTCAGCAATGGGCCGATCCTTGAACGAGCCTGTCAGTCCGTACTCCACTTGTATCTTGCGCAAGGTCTCCGCATCGGAAACCAACTCAATCATGCCCTTCTTGTAGCCAGTGGGTACACAATTAAATGTCACCATTTTCAAATCCAAACCCTCAGCTAGCCACATTTTATTCATCACCCGTATCAGTTGTATGGTCAACATATCTTGTTGCAAATCATCGCCAGACTGAAATTATATATAAACATATTAATACGACTTGCATTTTTTTTATCAAATATATAATTTTTAACCTTAAAAATAGCGGGCAACATTTCCCCATCCGAGCCAATGTATGAGATTTTCAGCGGTAGCGTATTGGAGTTAAAATAGCTGCAGCTGCGTGTATTCACGCCAGTCACCTCCAGCTCGGGCCCCAGTGGCAGTGAGGTGGGTTTGTCCACCAGCTCTTGATGCACGACGTCCATACCATAGCATAAAGTCTTCTGTCGAAGCGACTCCTTGGCCTCCTTTACTGACTCGGCAATATTTGCCAAGTTCTAAGATTGCAAAATGCAAAAAAGTTACAATTTATGTACAAAAAACAGTACATTTTTACTCACCTTGCACATCATATTCTGACGCAGAAAACGCGCCAACAGCTTTTCCCCACACACCGCCAACAAGGCACGCAACATCATTTTATTGCGCCGATAGTAACGCGCCTGTGTGATTAGCGAATCATCGAACTCATTCGCCACTGATGACGAGTCAATTGAATTCTGCGGATCATCGCCGGGCAGACTGTGCACTAACAGCCAGTACATGTGGTGTGCTATGCGTGGCGATTCCAGGCATTTGCAGAGCAAAAAATGCGCCATCGATGAGGCCTCGTAGGTGTCGTGTTTCAACGCCTGCAGCAGCTGCGGCAAGTAGTCTACCAGTTGATCGTTGGGCAAATGGGAAATCCAATCCACCGCTTTCTCGCGAACCTTAGCGTCGGGATAGCGTGGCAGTAGCAGTTCCAGCGCTTGTAGTGGCGAGAGATGGGACCATGAGTTCAACAGCGAGTGGAGATCCATAAGGCTGGCATAATCCCAACTATGAGCAGCGTGCAAAACCTTTGGCAAGGCATAGGGGAAGTTTTGCAAATAGAGACGTTTCTCCCAGAAAACTTCACGCTTATCCTTCGCACCAGAGTAGCCTTGTTCGGCAGTGTCCAGTAGTTCTTGTTGCAAATTGGCATCCAATGAATAGAAATCGTACCTGCGATCAAATAAATATAAATTAATTTAAATTTTATTTATTAATTATGATTCAAATCATTTCTTTTGTTGATTTTGGTTTGTAAACGCTTCTGATTACCTCGGTGCTGGTGGTGGACTCTCTAGCGGCTCCGGAAATTGTATGCGTCCTCCATAGGGCGGTATTTCAATACTCAATACCGGGCAGCTGTCTGGCTGTGGATGACAACCCCTCGCCGGCGCTGGGCCCAGGAACTTATCGGTCGTTGCCGGCCACACCGACAGCAAATACGATCCGCAAATCATTTCGCGCTTATGATCAAACAACTGTATGGCGCACCAGCCCAGCTCAGTGGCCACATGTCGGCGTTCGCCACTTGCGTCCGTATTCTGATCATTTTCCGCAGTCTGTGAGCCAAAGAGCACGAAAATTAGCCGCGATTCACGTGGCAACGTGCAAATCGGATTCTTTTCGAATGTTATCCACGAGGAGAAATTCAAACGGGGAAACAAACCGCCACTCATATCATTCGAACACTTTGTCACCACCGGATCCGAAATAAAACGTGTACCATAATTGATTTGCACGCCCAGCGAATAGTCATCGTATTTCCAATTCAGCGGCGGACGATGCAGACAATTGATGCTCACCACAATCGGTTTAAGCACTACCGAGATCGGTATGGGCGCTGCAATGATGAAAAGATCATTTTAATTAATGTAAACAGAAAAAGTGCTGATTGCACAGTGCCGACGTACTTGTCGAATAGTCGATGCTCTTCACTGAGAAGCCCACACGAAACACATGCGAATACAGCTCGATCAGCTCCTGCACAGCGTCGCGCAGTTGATTGCACTTCAGCTTTACTTGTTCCAGCGTAGAACGCGGCCGCAAACGTACCTCAGCATAATCGCCGCAATCACTGACAATTTCTGGATTTGATTCGGCACCCATGGCCGCTAATTTCGTTTGACTATGCTCGCATATGTGCTTCAAGTCTGCCACACAGGCCGAAATTTCCAGCGTATCGATGGAGCCGAGCAGCGCACAAATGGCTTTCACACCTTGCACCACACCGGAGCAGGATAGTATTGAACGCGAGTTGGTCTCGGCAGCGGCCGACTCTAATTTATCGATTTCTGTTTCGAGCGTCTCTGAAAGTACATATTCAACATAATAATAAATGCTTTCGAGAGCAACAATTTTAATACTAACCAATTAGTATCATCATATCGTCGTAGCAGATGGTGGCTGCCATTTCATTGGGTAAAATATCCTCCGGACGCAGTTCGGCATCACGCATATCGTCCCGCTGCGTACGTGCTATCACTTTCATATTTTCCGCAGACTTAATGCAGAGCCCCAGCTGAACATCCCTTTCCAATTTCAAGCTATTATGCACACACTCCAGCTGACTGAGATTCGATGTGGGTGAGAGCCATTCGGAGACGCCAATTGGCTAAAGAGAAAGCATACAATTAGATAATAGCCAAAATAGAAATTGCATGAACAACTTTTCACAAAGATTTTGCAACTACCTTGACCACATAATCATTGACAGTGCCTATTATTTGGCCCTCTAGCGAGCAGAACGCCTGTCCGATTACCATTTCCACAGCCGTATTTACTGCAAAACGAATAATACGACATCACATAAATCTATTTGCGGCAACATAAATAACACAGCAAAGCTTACTATCACAAGTAAAGACCACTGGCGCGCCGTATCCCTCGACAGTGCCGCGTCCGTATGCCTCAGCGTCCGTGTGCAGCGCCTTCAATGCTGGATACACCAAAATCTTGATGCTTGTCTCCACCGGATACTGATAGTTGAACTCGGAAGCAATGATGTGGCCAGCATTGGTAACATCGTCGTTGTACAGGTAACGCATACGCAGCTCCTTCACCATAAAATAGAACTCCAAAAGCTCAGGATCAACGGTGCGCTGATCGGTGACCATCTCGTACAGACGTGTGTACGTTTTTCGTCGATCCAACGCTATGCTGGTTGGCACAGCGTATGTCGAGTAGCCTTCGTAGGTGTGTTCGCGCGGCACAAAACGTGGCGCACTGGTGCTGGCGGTGTTGTTGCGCGGCGGCAGCGGTGGCGGTGGCGAACGCGAGCCACTCGGTGCCTCACTCAGTGGATAGTACTGGGAACTGCCGCCGTCAGCTGTCATGTATTCAGAGCGCCAGCCAATCAAGGACACTGCAACGAGCAATTGAACGTTTTTATTTTCCTTCCTTGCTGCTTAAAATTGAAACTGTTTGCTTACCATTCGGGCTAACGGCGGACTTGTCCAATTTATTGACAGCCTCATAGACCGGGTCCGAGTACTGCGTACCGCCGCCACTGTACAAATAGTCGAACGGGTCGTATTCCGCATAGTAGGAGGTGCCATCCGATGCATCGTCACAGTCTGTAAGCAATGAATGCAACATTTCAACAATTTCACTCTACACTTAGCTGGTTACTCTGCTGCCCAATTTTCCTATTTGAAATCACACACAGATTAATAATAGCGAGAATTTTGACAAATCGCTGCATGAGCGAAACATTATGAAGACCCCAACGCAATAAAAAGCTCTCGACGCTCGCTGCCTGCCTTTCCACATAAGCGCTCATACTACATGAGCATTTTTACCCAAAATTACAACCACACAACACAACATTCTCACATGCGACGCTTTTGATTCGCTTTCGATAGTTTCAAAATAATACAACAGAGTAGGACGAATTTTATGCACAAATTGTCGCCTGAGGCCGGCGCTGTGTCAGGGTGATGTGGCGGATGGTGGACACAATATTTCGATCGTTGCAAAACACAACTAAAGCGCCACCACGCATTTGTATGTGACTATGTAGGCCTGTCTGTCGGCAGCCAGACGCCAGTCGCCGCCTCAAAGCGTGAGTGGGCATGTTGGCGGTCGCTGTGGTGCCGTGATAATTTTAGCTTTCACCGCTAAACGGGGCTGCCGTTGGCTATTAGCGCATCAGCACGTCACAATGGGTTGGCATCAGCCAGAGCGAATAATGTCACAGCGGCTGCTGCTAATATGTGGGGGGTAGCAAGGCAATAATAACAACAGGGAATTATGCCGTTCGAATAGGATGACGAAAAGCGATTAGTGGCCAATGTGCGATAAGTGGTTCATAATGTATTAAAGCAAATAAATCTCAAAATCTTAAAAACAAATTGAGGACAAGGCAATGCATACTTTTAGGAATGACATGAATGGCGATACGAGTATTCAAGGATGTGGAAAGTCGAATACGGCCAAATAAATCTTAAAAACGTAGAAACCAATTGTGGATATAGCAGAGCATACATTTAGGAATGAAATGTATGACTGGACGATTATTTAAAGATTTAAAAAACCCAAATGAAAACACATTTTATGAAAATTACATACAAATTAATAACGATTTCTTAGTTTCATAGCAGCAAAGTTGTGTAGCAAGCAAAAACCTCAAAATCGTCAGAGCGAATGGCCAAAGCATATTTTGAGGAGTAAAATGTTCGACACGAGTACGAGTTGGTACAACCTTCTGCGCGAAAGACACTTAAACTCACATTCGCAACTCAATTTGGTATTAAAAGATGTTAAGAGATCAAATTTATAATATTTATAAATTCTTTGAATTCGTTGAAGTGTAAATACACAAAGCGCAAGCAACACAAACAATTTGTGTATATTTCGAGGGAAACAGATTTAGTATGCAAATACAATAAAAGTTAAAGAGAATACAAAATTATAAGAAAACAGATTAGCTGGATTTTTGGACTTTTTTCAAGAATCCGAGTGAAAACTCATAAACAGTTTTATTATTATTTTTATTGTGGCGGGTGCCCATGGACACTTTATTGTAGCCCAACTATTCCTTTCGCTATTGACTAACAAGTGCCGGAGCTCGGCACTACTGGCTACTACTTCAGTAGATCTGGCTAGCCCCACCATTGGGTTGGGTGGCGGTCTTCAATAGGCAGCCCCCAAGACTTTGTTCAAGTTCCCCATAGACTTTGGATCTCTTTTAGCCAGTCAGTCGCTTTTGTCCGGCAGTTCGATTTCCAGTAACTAATCCTCCAAACGAACGTTCGAAAGCTGGGCACTCAGTAATATAAAGAGCAGCAATCTCATTGCTTTCTCAAGTTCCTGAATTCGTTTGGCGTAGATAAATCCCACAATGATTCTCAAACCACGTTTGCTCAGCCTCAATAAACATCTTCGACTTCTTACAGGCACGAGGTACAGGTGCCTCATCAAGAGAATATAGATTGTTATACAATTAGTTCCGATAAAATATTAAATTTGAATTTGGTGAGTTCATAAGCAAAACACAAAATACATGCAAGAAGCCGATTAAAATCTTGGGAGACAAGGGAGCGAGCATACGCGACAATGTGCAGTAAAACATTCAGCGAGAACTTTTAAATGCTTACTGATGTAGATAATCTGATGTAGATAATAAAGTTACTTTCTAGATAATCCTCTTGCTGGGGTAAGAAATCTTGCTGTGTGGGCAATAAAAAACCTCTGACACTAAAATCACTTCCTACAACATATAACTGTAGGTTTGTGTTCAGCAAGTCAAAGAAATTTAAAACCAGATGTTACCCACAAACAAATTTCAGCTCGGTTGCTTGAAAACGGAACGATTTCTTAGGAAGGGTTATGGGTTTATTGAAGCTAAAATGTGTCTCATGCTTGAAATTGCCTTTACCAATTGCTTTTACAATGGAACGTGGATTCCGTAAAACTATTCTAAACGAAAATACAGTAGCAACCTGGTCAACAATCCACTAATGATGCAATGTCATAAAATATCTTTCTAGAACACTAGAAATAATACTTGACTTGAATGTAAAAAATCTCACCCAAAAACCAAAACAAAAAACTATATCTTTTCAGTAATTAGTAGTTTCAGTGCAAAGCAGAATCTATTACTACTAAAGCTAATCAATGTTTAGTATTCATCAACTTTAATAAACATAGAATCAGTAACAAAAAACAAACAAAAAAATAAATAAAAATTTTGCGATTGAAAATGCAGCTAAGAGCTAAGAAATGTTTACAAAAAATGTACGCAACGCAATAGCAACGGCGAAATTATTTCGAAATTATCGAATGAAACGATAAACATTGCAAACGCTTACATACCTACATAACAACGGGCCACAGTGTGGAATAAAACAACAATTTCATTTTTGTTCATTATTTGCTTCTCGACGAATTGTATTCATTAGCCGAAACGCTGCTCTGTGTGGCAGCGAGTAGCGTTCTAGTACAAACGTCTTTTTTTTATTGATAAACTGATTAAAAAATATATGTTTGTCAATCACATTTTATGCTAAAGAATAATACAATGAAATGAATTTGCATTAAATTCAAATTTCAATGGATTTGTTCGTAATTCATACAAATACAAAGGCAGCAACAAAAATGTACTTTAACAATGCAAAATTCTGGGAAAGCAAGAACATAGGATTACATTTATGTAAATTTGATTTAATTTCAATTTTAATCATTATTTTTTCTTTTGCAAAAGAAAGCAAAACAAATATTGCGTACAGTTTTAAAACAAATTATGTATGTATATTTAATAAGTAAAGTTTTGGTATTCGCTCTCCAATTTTAATACTTATAAATGTCTATGAAATTACTTGCATAATTGCGTTACTTTAGGTTAAGTCAATTTTTGATTGTTGCTATTGACGGCACGTTTTTGTTTTCAACACATTCAACACTCTTCTGAACAGTTGGCAGCATGTACAACTTTTTTACTTTGACAGAAATTCGAAGGAAGCACGGGACAGACACATCGTGCGACAAAAGTCAGCTTTTAGCTTGAGACATGAAAGTTTCAAAATGTCAGAGACACAAAAATGTATACAAGGTAACAGTGGTGGAACCAGGTATTCGCTTTTTAACTATGTTGGGGACTTTTTATCAAGACTTTACATTTTACATCTCTAGGCAAAGGGCATAGAGAGCATAAAATAACAACTGAACTGAACAACTGAACTTAGTCAGCTCCATGCAATGTAATGATCATCAAAAATAAGACAATAATTTAAAAAAAATAGACATATTTTAGAGAGTTAATTTTATAATTTAAATTTGTCTTAGCACTTTAAAATTTTGTACAACTTTTTCGTAACAGAATAATATTAAAAACGAATTAGCATATTTAGGTGACATTTGGAATCTTTGTGGAAGTTGATTGTATCAAAACTTTATCAAAAGTTGATCACTTTCTTTGCCTCAACTTTCTTAGTGTCTAAGACTTGCATTTTTTAATATTTTAACACTATTTTTTTTGTGATTCGGCTGATTTATTGAGAAACCCAATTGCGATTTTGCGATTAAAAAATACTTGAAAATATGGAAATCATGCAAACTATGGTTGGGTCATTATATCCCAACAACGTGAATGTAAATATTTCAGAAAACATTGGACGTACCACACCTTCAGGTCTATGTATACAAATTGATTTACGTATGAAAACCGTCGCACGATGACACGCAAAAAACTAAATTTCCTAATAACATTCAATAAAATACATTTTTAGTAAATTATAATGCTTGTCAGTCGTTGCTTTTGCATTTCTCTAACCCTCGGCTGCATTAAATAAACCAAATGAAAAGACACGTATTTTGTTTCGGTTAGTTCAAAATTTCTGCAGTACTAAACGCAACGACACGCTGTTCGTGGCGGTATGTCTGTGAAGGTAGTCACAATTCGAACAGTGGTGGTGGTGGTGTTGATAGAAGTAGAAGTAGTAAAAATAGTGGTAGTAGTCACAGTGGTGCCGATAGTGGTGTTGACAACAACAGCAATAATAATGGCTAAAGTGTATCAACAGTTCTTTTCGAAATCTGCATTTCAACCACAGTTATTCCTACTCCACGTGTTGTTTATATTTAAATACTTAATGTACATCGTTTACGAATACTTGTCATCGGTTAGGCCATTTTAGTTCCTATTTAATACGTATTTATGTTTGCATTAGTCGAGTTAAGAAGTGTGGGTGGTGTAGTAGAAGCATTTGTCATTGGTTTTTATCATTGTTTTTTACAACAAAATGTGCTGGTTATTTTTTCCGTACTGGAAGAATAGAGAAATAAAAAAATATTGACATGAAATTAAAACGTATTCTTACAACACGCACACACACATACACACAAATGCACAAGAAACAAACGTATTAAGTCAAAGATAACGAGTTGAAAAGTGCGCCTAAAAGTACACTATCAACAAGGAGTTTTAACGCAGCTAAATGTAATTTCTCAGAGTAT
The DNA here is from genome assembly GCA_964056695.1 of Melieria picta. NCBI lineage: Eukaryota > Metazoa > Arthropoda > Insecta > Diptera > Ulidiidae > Melieria > Melieria picta. Next base: position 48,647,715 of record OZ057399.1, read on the forward strand.
ACAGTTGGGAGTGTAGAGAGAAGATAAGGAAAAGAGAGGATAAGAAGAAGCAAACGATTGGCTGCACTTTCACAAATAGCAAATACAATAATGGTGATGAAACAACAAATGTAAATTACGATAAATTAACTAAAGGGGGGAAATGATGGAAATGATAAAAACAAGTGACACTAGTCAAACTGGTTGAGTTGTATTAAAGTGTTACTTGTTACAACCGAATTTTAAAATATTTTTACAAATAGTTAAAAAATACTTCTTGGCTATTAAAGGATGGTTCAAAGTTACTACTGGCTACTGTGCTGCTTAATCAATGATTTTAGAGAAGCTTTTATGGATTATTACCTCAGGGGTTATCCTTGATTTATTTTAATGAAGTTAAATCCTTAAATTTCGTAGAAAATGAATTGGAAAAGTAGCTAAATTTCTATTGAAATTCGATCGATTTCACAAATCTTTACACAGGGTATAATTACTTGAAGACTGACATAGTAGTTTGTTACTTGCAGCTGCTTAGTTATTTGAGTCATATCCCCGGACCCCCGTATCCCCGGACAGACATAAATAGGAACGATTTACAAATTATATTTGGTAAGTAGGTAGCAGCGAACTCGTTCAATTGTATTGTTTTTTGTTGCTTTCTTTAATGGGTCTTCTTTACATGGGAGGGAATAGTAATTAAAGCCAATCCGTATCGTCAAGATTGGACTTGATGCAATTCAGTCTTGTCTCCGATAGACGCGTAAAAGAGCTAATTATACTATTTCGCAATGAATTTAGTCTTTTCAGTATTTTTGCTGATTGACTGTAATTAAAAATCTAAATATAAAAAATTTATGATTTCTCGCATAATAATTGGATCAATAAATTTACTTTAAAACACTGCAAAAATTGCAATACTCCTCAACTCGACTAATACTGGTTGGTATGATTAGACATGGTCAATGAATTTCAATTAAGGCCACGTAGGCCATAGAAGGCCAACATTCACAAAGAAAAGTTATAAAATTAAATAAAATAACTAACCAGCCTAACGCCACAAAACATAAAAATCGTTTGTATTCAAAAAAAGAGAAATAATAAAACATCAAACATCCATCAAAGGCAAGAGCGCAGTAAGGGAAAGCAATGATTTTATCAGCAAAAAATTACGCATTCATCATTTGAAATACTTGGCAACGATTAAAAGCAAACTCCGTCGTTTATATCAACAGTCGAAACAACGCACAAGCAATACGATTCAAATAATCAACAAAGAAAATTTAAACGCTAATTCAAAATCCTCTTGTAAAAAATAAACAAAAACAATGATAATTTTAGTGGCGCTCACCTTCTTCGTCTGCGTTGAGCAACGGATCAAAGGCCTCCAGAACGCTGACACGCGAACTGTAATAAAGTATCAAACAGTTGGTCAATTAAGCATAATGAAAATCACAAAGAATTCACTGCACGTACTCATCTTCCTGACTCAGATCGATGAGATCGTCGCCAGTACGCTGGGGCTTGCGTGGCGGCGGAGTTTGCCTACGTAACGATGCTGCACCGGCGCCATTTGTGACGCTCACCGCGGAAGCAGATTGCGATTTGGCGATTTGTTGCGGTACAATACTGGACGACGCCGCCGAAGGCACCGAAGACTGCGGATAGTAAGTGGGTGTGGATAGGCCGGATGCCGCCACTGCATTGGCCGACTGCATCACATTATATTGGAATCCATAATGCGCCGTGGGTGGATACTGCGGTGCTATGTAGGCGGCAGCCATGCGATGATGCCCATACGGAGGCGCATGCTGCTGCGGCATGCTGTACAGCTTTTGCAGTTCCGCCTGGGTGAGCGGCACCTTTTGCTGTTGCGGTGGCGGCGTAAAGGGTACCAGCTGCATGCAACCAGCACCGTACTGTGGCATCATAGCGCCCGCCGGCGGGTAACTGGCAGTGGGCGGTGCCGAGTGATAAACTGGATGCACCGGCATTGTCGCCGGCGCCGCTGCTGTGGGCCCGAGTGGCACCAGAGCCGTTTGCGGATTGGTGGTTTGTAGCTTCTGCAAATCTTCAATCAACTTTTCGAATGTAGAATTGTCCGGCTGCTTGGAGGTGGGACTCGAAAAGGAGATGAGATCGCTCTCGAGCAACGTTGGCGGTGGTGTCCTCGAACGCTCACGCGATGCAGTATTCGCTGATGAAGTGGATGGCGCGCTGCCCACCTCCGAGTAACGACGCTGTGGTTGCGATGGCGGTTTGGCCAATGACGAAGGCGTACGCGTCGACGCACTATCAGCGGAATAGTCCTGAGAATAATGCTGGTGTCGGCGTCTGAAGGCATCAATTTCGGCGGTGCGTTGATCCAACAGCGACTGCGAGTGCGCCAGTGCGGACGACTGCGAGTGTGAACGTTCATAGTACGCAGAGTTGCCATATTTCTTGGCACGACGGTAGTCGTCCAGCGCCTGTTGCTCCAAACTGAGTGCTGTCGCTTTGGCCAAATCCTCCTGAAACTGCTTCTCATAGTCCAGTTCGGCTTGACTGGACATTTTGCTGCTTATTTTTTATTGGTATGATGCAACAATGAACAGGGCAACTAAAATTAAATAGAAAACGTAGTGGTTAGTAAAACGGATGCATTTAATGTGAAATTCAGTTACTTTGCGTACGAGTTAACAGTGCGCCGCGCAGAGTGCTTTGATTACAAATTAACAACTGCTAATTTCTTTGTGGACACATTTGGCCCGCCTGGTGCCTGCCTGTGTGTTGTGCCTTCAAAAACCCCCCTTAAATCAAAAAGCGATAAGTTGTTTGGCTCGATAATGGCTGTAGTTATCTTTGGGAATATTGCTATCGATAATGTTCGGCAATAGACCAATAGAAAATAACAGTCAAATAGGTGTAAGCGCACCTACGTATGAAGTGCCCTACAATATAGATTTATCATAGTATATGTCATTTTATTCTCATTAAAAACGAAATAGTTGCAGTGAGTGTAGGGAGTGTTCTTGTTAGCTTTACATTGCTTCAGACCCCGACAGATGATTTTATGATCGCCTGACCGTCTGTGGATTAGATATACAAAACAAAAAAGAAAAACCAGAAGTTGTTGAAATATCTTTCCTAGAACATCTCAAAGCGAATCAACAAAACCGTCTAAGATTTCGTCTGAGATATGTAGACACAGCTGGAGAACAGCAAAGCTTCGAATTTAATTTTGATTGTGTGACAATACAATGTAAACAACACAAACATTCTCATTCCTACAACTAAGAACTAAAACATTATTGTGAAATATATTTTAAACATTCTTTCTGTTTCGCTTTTGTCGTATCGCAGTGACCGCTTTATCGTATTTGGAGCGCGCCAAATCACAATCGGTGCTTGCAAACCGCCTATGTGGATTAGGCAGTTGGAAAAACGAAGCTGGCAGTTCGTACAATTTCATTTCTTTTGTTATAACGATGTTCTGCGCCAAGATACCAGAGTTTATTTACTTCGGTTGTGTACAAAGAGCGGCGACTTTGGTATATATAAATCATATATATTTCAAAGCAGTGTCAATAGAAACATTGAGGTAGTAACATCTGTCAATCAGCAACTATTGATCATCACTTTTGAAAGAGTTTACTCATCATAAAGAATTTTTATATGAATTATACCCCAGCAATAAAACTCCAATAGACAACAACAATAAACTGTTAAGCAATTGTGTCATATAAAGCTTTTACGATAAATATTAATTTTTATGTGGAAATTTCAAATAGAAATGTGAACTTATGAGGCTATTAAAACGTTGAACAGTAACAATTGTTAAGTCTTTAGGCTTTCAAAACATTTTTAATGCAAGAATTTGCCCATTTTTACATTCGATATGAACCAAATTCAATATATTTAGATGAAAAATTAATCCAAAAAAAAAATAACCAATACTGCTAAAAAGAACAAGTAGTAAAAAAATCGTTTGAAGAAGAGTTCATTAAAATTTTCAAATGCGTAAACATTTGCAATCAATGGCGCAAAATGAATCTGAATGAATTGCAAAAAGAATTATTTTTAGACAGTACATGGCACCGATAAGAAAAATAGCAACAAAATTTTACGCACACATTGTTAGTTGTTCTGTTCTGTAAAATAGGGTACGGCTGTGCTCTTGACCTGTGTGCGAGTGTGCGCAAAAATATTTAACTCAAGCAGTTCAGTTTTTGCTCAAATAAATGAATAGCAGTTGAAGCATTCCGATATATCTACGAAATGGAAAAAATCAATCAACAAAAACGTATTTTTGTGTAAAAACGTTGCAATAAACAAATGCGGTCGCTGATAAATGCCGGCAAAATGCTTTGAGTTCAATGAATTCCAGCACAAATTCAATCGAGTACATATTGCAGACAGAACAGTGACGCAGAAAGAATGGCAGTGGTTGAATTTCAGAATGATGAATTTCCAAAAATATCTGACTAGTTGTAAACACAATTTGTTGTATGTATGTTTGAATACTTTAGAATATGTAATTCCATATTTTCATTCAACAAGAACACAACAAACAAAACTCAGCACGTCTTCTGTGTTTGGATGAAGTTGCTGGTGGTTTGGCCAAGTTTGGAGTAGTTTACCATAAATCTGCGTCAACAATCCTCCTCTCGTTTTTTTTCTGTAGAAGTTAAATCAAGCGCTCACTCATGAGTTTGCCCATTGTTCCCAGGTTTTGAAGAAAACGAATATTTGAAAATCTTTTAAATATCAGCAAATCTGCATAAAATCAAACAGAAAAATTTTAACGATCTGCCAATAGTTAGTAAAAATTACGCTTTCATTTTTGTTAAAACATAATCTATATACATATAATTGTTTGTCCTGACTGCCTGATTGACTGATTATCATCGCCCAGACCAAACTGCTGAAGCTACAAGCATGAAATTTTAACTGTAATCGGATTCGAACTGTAAATCCGCTAAGATGTAATTTTTTTGAAATTCTGGTTCTAAAGGGACTAAATGCGGGTTAAGGTGTTGTATGAAGAAACGTGATTTAATGGTGAAAATACTCCAAATCAAAAATAATTCGATTATTTATTTTTTAATATATTTTTAACTTTTTCAAAAATTAAAATTTAACGAAATCAAAAATTAGTTAAGATTTGCATACGAAATTGCTATGAAAAAAACATGAACCGATGGATCTATTGACTTTAAAATTGGTGAAAACACTTTCTTTTTTTTATTATTTAAAAACTCAAAATCTGACGGGTTCACCTATGGGTTAAATCTTATATGGGGAAACATGATTTAATAGATTTGTTTACTCCAAATACGGCAAAACTGTTCCAAATGCGAATTCATTTGACGTGTTTTTCATTTGTTCGAAAACAAAAATCTGACTGAGTCAAGAACGGGTTAAAGGTTTGTATGGAGAAACTGTGAAAAAAAATGAATTAATGGGCCTAATGAATTTAAACTTGGTGAAAGTAGTCTTAGTGTGAAATGATTCAAGAAACATGAAACATGATTTAATGACTTCAAATATGGTGGAAGCATTTGAAATGATAAATAATTAGACAAGTATTTTCAACAAACGTCAACAAAGGGTTAAGAGAAACTTGATTTATTGGGCCCATTGGTTTCATAATTGGAGGAGGTACTCAAAATCTGTAATAAATCAACTCGTCTTTCAGTGTTCGTAAACATCAGACGAGGTTAACAAACGTTAGAAGTCAATGCTATTAAACATTACTTAAAATTAGATAAAATCATAAAATTAGTAAACATTATTTCAATGATTTTATAAAATTCGTGCTTGGAAAGCCGCCGGGCCCTGTTAGTTTCTAATATTAATAAAATTAAAAGCAAGTCTCAACTCCAGAAAAATAAGATTACCCAAATTTACAGTAATATAGCCCAAAAATGGGTTGAAAAATGGATGATCCATGATCACCTATTTCTGAAGGAGACAACCATTCATCAGTCTACAAAAATCACACGATTGTGATGCAATAAAACACGACGCTTCTCTTTGCCATAAGTTACGTATTTCTATTGTTTCGCGTACGATAACAGAAATATTTGCTTTTGCTACCGGTAGCAGTGCCTATAATATTTATGCTTCCCTCAACTCCACTTCTTATTCCCATGGGACAACCTACAATAGATATGGCAACAATAATATATTCAATTGTTGCAACATAGTGCGACATAGCGTCATTTTCCCGAACGGCGAAATGCGTTGCGGTTTTCTTTCTTGCCCACTACTCGCCTCTTTTTTGCATGTACACAATTACAAAAAGAATTTTACCATTTTCGGCATTAGCGATGTTTGTTTGGGCAGAAGCCTTTTAAGCGGTGACAGCGATGGCGTCGACAACGCGCTGCTGCCGACAAACGCAGCTGGCCCACGATAGGAAGAGCGAGCAGCGCCCAACTGACTGCCTATATGAAACTCGCCGCATTGACACCCACATACGAAATATTTACTTCGCCGCCGAGTGCTAGCGCTGTTTTAGGAATTCAATAGCAGGTAATCGATGGCTATGAAATAAGCAACTCGAAAGAAGAAACAGCAGAACACTGTATTAAATTACGATTTTAGTGGAATATTATGTAATGTCGGCGAACTACTTGGCGAACTCTGTGCGGCGGGCAAACACGAAACGCTGCTAGGCACACAGACGACGCTAGATATGGTTGCTGATAAAATTGTTTGCGCACTGTTCGCGAGCAGCTGAAGCAGCATGAGCGAATTTTTATTGCACTACAACCATATACGGTTTCATGCTGCGGAATCGAAGTTGCACAAAAATCGATATCGATCGCTGAAGACAGCGCATACAGCTCGAACTATTTATGCGAAAAAATACTCAGCCAAAGCAGCAACTTGCACTTCGCAAACAGGTTTCTCCCGAGCAAAGATTCCCTGGAAAAGGGAATTTAAACATTTTCAACACTACATGCTTTTGTCATTGAACCAATTGTGATACTAAAACTACACACAGAAAGATTAAATTGAAAATATTCCATTGTAAGAGAATTTGTCAAATATATCCATATTTCAAACCAGAAACAATCATCTTTGTCAAATTCAAATCTGAAAAATTTCCATTTCAACCTTTTAAAGGATATCAAAAACTTAATCTTCAACAATTGTTAACACTTTCTTCATTGAAAGCAATTTTAATTTTAGTTTGGAAGTCAGCATTTTAAGATTTTAAGTCCTAATATTTGCAAAAAACATGTTGTTGCTAAATAAAATATTAAAAAGCTCAAGTTATTATTTCTTTCAACTTTTAAGCTTGAAAATCTTATCGTTAACCAGTTCCAAAACTGCTCCAAGTTTATATTCCAAATTAAATTTAAGCTTAAGTTCGAAAATTATAGCTTCTACACATGTTTAACCCTTACTTATCCAAACCTAATTAATAACAACATTTGTATCGACAATTTTAATGTGAAAATTATGCCATGTGCATATTTTGATCCCTTACTCCTGCACAATAAATTTAAGAAACTTCAAGTACAAAAGTGCATACTTGTTGTTGGTTTTAACACTGATTCCATTAACTCCAATATTGAAAAGAGTCAATTTCAAAAGCGGTTCCTCAACTCTTGTTATCTCCGAAATAATTTAAGCTTCTATGAGTGAAAGTTCATACTCCGAAATTGCCTACGTTGAGCTTCTTCAAGAACATTCAAATTGCGTAACGGAAAGCAAGTTAGACAGATAATCAACAGGAATCAATTCTGGCACAAACAACCATGATTAGAAAATTCCAAAGCTATTATTGTGTCATATAATAGGAAAAGATTCATGGAATGTATCGCCGAACGAAGCATAATCTGAAGATTATTATAGACATTTTGCCAGGGTACTGCTGGTTGGAATGTTACCTGACTAAGGTAGGAATTCGCGCAGGCGAATGTTACATATACTAGGAGAATGCCCTGTACTTACATGTGCTCGAAAGAAGCATCTGATGGATTACTTCATAGCACATGCCAATGGGGAATTCAGAAGTTACGAAGCTATAATAAAATTCGTCTCGGAGGCTGGACTTATATATAAATTGTGAGTTCACGAAGGGGGTACAATGAATATGTTAAGTCAAAGTGAACATTGATAATAAAAATAAAGCATGTAAAGGTGGATAATGTTGGGTTATGAAGGGTGTAATACGCCATTTTCTTTTTTGGTTTTGAAGACCTTTTACGTTATCCCGCAAGTGGTTAGTTGATATAGAAGTATATTTGCTCAGATGACAATACACCAAATTAAATCTGTCAAACATTCGAAAAGGTAAATTTCTTATAAAATATTGAAATTCGTACTTCGTGCCCCAAGGCAAAATTTTAATGGCTCTACAATCTTTACTCCACGATTAATACGCAAAGCACTACTTTTTATTTATAGTTCTTCACGAACAAATGTAAAGCTTACGAACGTATTTCACATACTTGCACGACCTCTGCGTTCCACTAAGGGTTAACTCAGAATAGTTGTGTTGCTGTGAACGCAAGCAGCAAAAAATGCTAAAACGTCAACTCGATATCAACAGCAACAACAACATCGGTGAAATTGCAAACATGAAATTCATGTAAAACGTACAACTACAGTAAAACCCCATCACAAAGGCTGCTGCACGATTTTGATGGCGCTGCAGTTGAAGGAAGCGCAGTCATAAAGTGCTGGAACTAATAACCCAATATTTAAGTTCACTTTTGTTAGTTTTTAATTTGCTTCGGTAAATTTGACAAAACGTGAACAAGAAGCCAGCAGCGATTGAAGCCAAATATGACTTGCATTACCAGCCGAATTTGGAACTCGCCGATTTCGACACCTCTGCAATAGCGCCCCAGCATTTCAGTCGCTAACTAAGCTGGCGCCTTTGCGGGTTTCTTCTAACTCGCTCCATTAACTTACTTAATCTTTGGAAAACGTCACCTCCAACTGCACCGCTCTCCGCGCTGCTAAACACTACCAAATAGTTGTTGCTGCTGTTAATGTTATTGTTGTTAGTCTTGCTACTTTTGTTGTTTGTTCGGCCTGTTCTTTGCTTTTCGTGCCTTGCAAGTGTGACGCTCGATGCCGCTCTGCTATGTGCTTCTTTTCGTGCTCGACGGAGCTCCAGTCAAATTTTCTTTCTTCTTTCTGTCGTGTCTCCTGTGATCCGCAACTATTGGCTGCCTTTTCTTTTGCATGCACTCATTCACTTGTTTCTCTGCGCATTTCTGCTTTTTGGCTTTTCTCGTGTTTTTTGCACTTGCATCATTGCTGTGCAGTGAAAATTAATATTCTAAAAACTCACGAATTTATGACGATATTATAATGGAGCTTGTAAATTTTTTAAGCGTCCGTTTTTTCAGTTCTCTAGAATGTACCGCGACACCAAAAAGTGGATACGAGTAGGGGACCGAAAATGCAATGATGGAGCCGCAACACAACTGGCCGACAACTTTCTGCTCCCACTTCGTTGTACTTAGTGATGACAAAATCGACTTCTATTCGTTTTGGGGACCAAATGTCAATAATTGGCAACTGCCAATGGTGTTGCCAGATTTTTGTTCTGCACTTTCATTACATTCACAATATTACCATTTGACCATGGTGGAATAATAAAAGGAAACACCGAATTTGACACTCCCTTAGCTCAATGATGTATTTTATAAGAATGGAAAATGGGGAATAAAAAAGGCCCTTTCAATAAAAAGTATTAAAACCACTACACAATTTTATTATTGCCCACTTTTTTTGTGGGAGATTGTAGGATTTTTAATACCATTTGTTGTTTTTTACTTGTAAAAAAATAGTATGGGTTTAAGAAGCATTACTAATTTGCTAATGGAGCGAATATTGTCAAATTAAGACGAGACGGCGTTCAAAGTACATCACCTTTTATTATTGCATCATGCCATTTGACTAGCTTTGACGCTAGTCTAAATTTATTTAATAGGTAAAAAAAATATTGTTTTCACAAGTTTTAACGGAATACCAAAAACATAATTATGTATAAAAAAATATATAAAAAAATAAAAAAACGATTAAATTGAAGCTTAGGAATGGAACTACCCGGTGATGTTTTCACGCAAAACATCTCATACCTGCAGGTAAATTGCAAACAGCTGACTGATAACTTCACTAAACAAAACCATAAAAGTTATCGATTAATTTTTCTTCCAAATGATGTGAAGAGTTCGGTTTTGACAGATCAAACGGTTTTCCTTCGAGTTGTTCCACCACAAACTGAAATGCGGAGCCCACCAGACGAGCTGAAAATTGGAATTCCTACGGAAACACTTGCGAAAGAGGACAAGCCGCGCGTCGTGCACGACTCCATTGCCACTGGGCCACTCACTCTACTGCTCTGCCATACCATATTGATTCTGCTCTGTCTGGTGAGCTATCATCATGCGTTGAATGGAACCTTTGTGTTTGATGACAATGTGGCCATATTAAAGAACCAAGATGTGACGACACTACCCACCAACTTATCCGCCATCTTCCATCATGACTTCTGGGGCGCCCCACTGCAGAGCGCTGATTCGCACAAATCCTTCCGTCCGCTGACGACGCTCATGTTTCATTTGGAATACACTCGCTGGGGTCTGGGACCAAAGCATTTAAAAGCCATTAATCTGCTGTTACACTGTGTGAACACGCTACTGGTGTGGTGGCTGCTGCGCGGCATCCGGTCTGGTGAGTCGCATGGCGTTCAATTGGCCACTATTGGCGCAGCTCTATTCGCAGTGCATCCGGTGCATACGGAAGCTGTGTGTGGAGTGGTGGGTAGAGCGGAGCTCATGTTCTGCCTGACCTATTTAGTGGCGCTTCTGCTCGCCAGATACCGGAAGCAGTTGCCGGGTCCGCTGGCTGACGTGCTGGTTATTGCACTCACCGCAACGGGAATACTGTTCAAGGAAACAGCCGTAACTATACCAATTGCGTGCGTGTTTCTAGACTACGCACACGAGCGTTTATTTTTGCATGATTGTAAGCGACAAGTGCAGGAGCTGTGCACGATGCGCAACATAACGTATGCCTTTGCGACGATCGGCTTAATCGTCTGGCGTCTGTGGCAACAAAATTTTGAAAGTCCAAAATTCAAGCCAATGGATAATCCGGTGGGCTTTAGTCCAGACCCGCTCTCGCGATTTCTCTCACAACACTTTCTCTACGCTGTCAACTGGTGGATACTACTGTGCCCGCAATGGCTCTGCTTCGACTGGGCTCTAGACTGCATTGAACTCATCACCAATATCGGGGATCTGCGATTGCAAGCCGTATTCGCCATGTACTCGTTGATGATTGTGGCCTTTATTAATCATAAACGCAATTTTGAACCCATAGTGGGATTGGCTTTGATGGTTATACCATTCCTGCCTGCATTGGGCATCATTCAAGTGGGATTTGTCATTGCCGAGCGACTGCTGTACGTGCCCTCTATTGGCTTTTGCTTTCTGGTGGCCCAATCTTTCGTATATGTGCGCAGTTTTGTGACGGAACGCTGGCTCCTAACAGCGACCAAGTGGGCGCTGATGTCGGTACTTGCTTGTATGCTATTGCGTACACGTGAACGTGCTGCCGATTGGTTGTCGGAAGAGCGCCTCTTTTATTCTGCGTTGCAAGTATGTCCCAATAATGCCAAGGTAACGTTTCATAGTCGCACCTGCTTGCAATTTAATTAATTTTAATACTACTTTACTCCCGGTAGGTTCACTATAATATCGCGCGAGTTGCCACAGACAAGTTCGAGCGTGAAAGGGCCATTCATCACTATCACAGAGCTATCGAGTTGTTTCCGCAGTATGAGTCAGCGCTAATGAATTTGGGCAATCTGTACCGCGAGATGGGAGACCTGAACTCAGCGGAAAGATACATAAAAGCGGCATTGGAAGTTATGCCCCAATTTGCCACCGCTTGGATGAACCTGGGCATTGTGCAGGCAACAAAGAAGAACTACGCCGATGCACTCAAAAGCTATCAGAACGCGCTTAAGTATCGCAAAAATTACGCCATTTGCCACTACAACATAGGCAATTTGTTCCTTGACCGAAAAATGCACAGTGAGGCAATCCACCACTGGCAGGAGGCGGTGGCACTTAATCCGCACCAGCCCAAAGCGTGGGCAAACATCCTCACAATGCTCGACAATCGCGCTTTGTACGAGGACGCGGTGCGCTTGTCAGCCAAAGCTCTGGAGCACTTGCCCAACGAAACGAGCATCATGGCTGTGCGAGCCAATGTGTTTGGCAAACTCAAGCATTACGTGGAGGCGGAGACGCTGTACAAACGCGTGCTGGCGGTCGAACCGAACAACATGTTGGCGCACACCAATTTGGGCGTGCTATACCATCGCTGGGGCAAGGTGAGCGCCGCCATTGAGAGCTATCAACGCGCGCTTAAGTTGAACCCGACAAAAGCCATAACAGCGCGCGATAATCTACGCAAACTGCTACAGCGAAAACGGCAGGAAGACCTGCTGAAAGGCAATAATTGATAGAATTTTAGTTTAAGCTTTTAGTAGGATTTTATCTGAAGCACTGATCTCCTTAGCGTACTTATGCCATAGGATAAGGAGGTGTGGCCACGCCTCAAATTGATGTATTTTGAATATTAGTGTAAGTCAACGACGCATTTTCACCACTTTCGTGTACAGCACTTTCAACTAGTTTATCAATAAACTGTTTTAGCTACATACAGACTTAGAGAACTGTACATGACATCATTGAGCAGCTTTGTTTACACTAACTATGTCAAAAGATGACTTGGACATAATTAAGATTTTTTTTGTTACTGTGTGTCGCGCATGAGTGAAGAGATTCAAATTCTGCAATCACTTTTTTGGACTAACGACCGTCGAATGATTTGGAATGGACTAAGATGCTGCAGCATCTTATAAATACAACTAGAAATGCCAATAAAATAGCAATAAATTAGTCAAGTGGGCATGACACCGCATGTTCGACTGAATACTTTAGCAACTTGTAATATGGATTGAGTTGGGTACAAAGTACTAATGAGAGTATGGGTCACATCCATGCAGGGTCTACTTCACAGTAAATGTAATTTTTATTAGTATTAGAATTTGCCTGCTTAAGGACATTTAAAGGTGGCATGCACTCCTCTCTAACTAATTTTTCATATTGGAATTTTAATTACAAACATTTGGCCTCAATAAACATGAGTCGGCCACGACCGACTCAAATACTATTACCGATTTATCTTTAATTAACCTGAAACACTGCCATTTCAACATAAAAGTAAATAAAGATATAGTCATGTTTCGATACCAATAACATTATATTTATTAAGGTAATTTGATTTTCAATTCATTCGATTTTTTTTAAGACGGCTTAACTAGATTGACATTCTCTCGAGTATGGATTGGTAATAACATTAATAATTTAGTGCAACTAGTTACTTTTTTAATGTGTTTCATTGTTAGAATACTTAAAAGTGAGTAGTTTCGTTTCTTTCTGCACTAGCGAAACATTTATACACACGACTTTGGAGAGAAGCGGATAGCTTAGCTAAAAAGGGACTGCGTCGATTAAAACTGTATGTAATAATAAAGATTGGCAATAGAACACACAAATAACTAGCATTAAGTACTATTGAGCCTTTATGGTTGAGGTTGTGGTGGGGGATAGCGGTGCACAGAGCTTGTGAATGCGTATGCGGGCGTGAGTGCGGGTATGTGACGTGTGCTGCGGTCGAGTCGCAATGTGCGTAGGCCGGCGCCGGCGCCACGAGTTGCAATTCGGCTGGCACTATTCACCAGGCCGATCGGCTGATTCCTGCTTCGTGGAGATCATGTTTTTATTTGCCTCATCGACTTCCAATGCAATGGCGACATCAGACGTGCTGGGCGCAGTGTTAATGTCACGCTCAAATTGGTCCAGATCAGCAGCGTCAGCATCGTCAACGCTAGCGCTGTCATCAAAGGGCTGCCAATTTTCTAACGAGCGAGAATCAAACTCTGAAGACAGCTGCTCGCCTGTGACTTCGGATAATCTTGTGCGCAAGCGCTGCGAAATTTGTTGCAGCTCATTGAATTTACTCTGTATTGCTTGATTGAGAACACTATCGAATTGAGCAATGATGGCTGCCTGCTGCGGTGGCGCCACATCATTGAGACTACTCTTGTTAGTCTGCTCAAGCTTCGGATCGCACAGATCGAGAGCCCTCTTGAATCGATCAGTGACTGCCTCTACAGAGCGTTTTACATCACCAGCAACGGCTGTCTGTTGCTGCGGCGACACATCGTTGACTTTACTCTTGGTGACCTGGTCGAGCTTGGGATCGTACAGATCAAGAGCCCTCTTTAATCGATCAGTGACTGTCTCTACAGAGCGTTTTGCATCGCCATCAACAATTGCCTGCTGTGATGGCTGCACATCGTTGACTTTACTCTTGGTGACCTGGTCGAGCTTGGGATCGTACAAATCAAGGGCCCTCTTTAATCGATCAGTGACTGCCTCCACAGAGCGTTTTGCATCGCCATCAACAATTACCTGCTGCGGTGGCGGCACATCGTTGACTTCATTCTTAATAGGCTGGCCGAGATTAGTATCTGTCAAACCGGGAGCCTCCACAACGGGCACTCCATCGCCAGCAACGGCTGCCAGCTGCTGTGACGGCCCAACGTTGACCTTTCTTTTCTTGGCCTGATCGAGATTGGGGTCGCTCAGATCGAGAGCGTTCTTGAATTGATCAGTGACTGCATCTACACTGCCAGCAACAGTTGCCTGCTGCGATGGCGACAAAGTTTTGACTTTAGTCTTGTTGGCCCGGACAATCTTGAGATCATATTGATCGAGAGCTCTCTTGAATTGATGAGCGACTGCCTCTGCAATGCGTTTTGCATCGGCAGGTGCCACTTTCAACTTTTTGGCCTGGCACCGATTGGGATCTGTCGAGCAATGAGCACAGTCGGTTGAACTCGCAGTGAGCACTCCATCGCTAGTACTGCCTGCCTGCTCCGATGATGGCAGTTCGATAACCTTGCGCTTGTAGGCCTGTATAAGATGATCAAATTTCTGACCGTGAAGATTCCTGAGCACAGTCACCATTCCCATGGCTGTCGCCTCATCAGGGGTCATATCTTTCGGCAGCTTGAGTAAATCTTTGAGCCATCTGGCACGCAAATGCAACACACCATTGATTTTATCTTCGCAGTCGACTATGTTAAGGTCGCTGGAAATGGTTTCCTCACACAGAAGCGGAATCAAATTTAAAGCAGCAGTGCCGATCATCACATCACGACTGGGATTATGATCCAACGGCTGTCCGTGTCTCTTTCTCATCACATCCAAAGCATAGTGTTTCAGCGGCTGTAAAAAAAGGTAAATTTGAATGAAATCTCATTGAAACTCATTTCCATATCAACAATTTTACATTTTTTATATAGTCCGCAGTGACGACGATGCGAAAGCGTTGCCGCCATTGCGGATGTGCACACTTGCTCACAATCTTACTGACAAAGTAACCGTTTTGAAACTTTGGGCTTCCATGGCAGCTGTGCGCCTGAAACAATACATACGCGCTGGGCGGCTCTTGCGGCAAAAAATAGGTTACGGTTTGCTTGCCCTTTGGATCCAGTGCCATTGGAAGTCCCGTAGCACCCAATAGATCCAGCTCGAAAGCGAAAAAATACCGCAGTAGGGGCGCACGCGGAATCGTTTCGGGCATTGGTGTTGGCACCGATGACTTTTGCACAAAGTGAGACATCTCCGCAACGGTATAAAACTCAATCTTTGGTACGAATCCGCGCGCTTTTTTTAAATTAGAAATTTGCTCCTCGCTCCCCATAGCCAAGAGGCATTTCAACTCTCCTGAAAGTTCCCCATCACATGAGACTATGGGCACCCAGCCATCCATTGCAATAACCGGAAGCTGCAGTCAAAAATCAAATCGAACGTTAGCCACACATTCTGCACAAATAAAATGCACCTAGCGCACGCTCACCTTTCCTTTGCAAAGATGATTGGTCATTGCCTCAGTTCGGAAGGCAACAAAGAACTTATGCAGCGGTATAACCGACTTTCCATATGTAAAACCCATAGGCCCTCCAGGTTTTTGGTGGCCCACTTCAATATTCAAATGCTCACGCTCGAGTGTTTTAATAAATGCCTCATCGTTGATCAAATTAAATTGCTGCAAAAATACAACGAAAAATTACATTACAAAAACAATTACATTAAAACGAACCAACTTGCCTCCTGGTAGTCGAAATTGCCATTCTTGTCCAGGACAGTAGCGGGCGGAATGCCATCCGTCCAGAAGGCAAGCACGGGACGCACGAAATATGTGTAATTCGGCACAATGTTTATGTTGCGCGACTCGTTGATGTAAAGGAAGCCGCGTAGTACTCGCACTTTTGCGGTCTCGGCGGCGAAACTGCTGGGCTCGGCGTCAATGTCCCTGTTGGAGCTGCTGCTGGGTTGCGGCGCTGCAAAATGTCAATAGATCAGTTATGAGTAAAATGAATTTCAGTTCGAATACAAAACAGGACTTGCTATTACTAGGTAAAGTATGTGCCTCATAAATATTTGCAATTTGCAAAAACGTTGCAAACCAGTCAATGTTGACTTTATTTAACTGACTATGGAATTATTATCCAAATCAACAAAGTTTGTCATATTTGTCAATTTTATTTTACTAAGTAAAAGCACTTTTAAATGTTATAAACGAACGTATTATAAACCAATTAAATATTGAATCAACCAACGCAATGAAAATTTTTTAAATATTTAATTTAATTAATATCAATGAATCTTATAATCCCTGTGGATGGTTACAATTCATTGAAATTTCAATTAATAATGCTTGGGAATTAGCCAATTATTTTCCTTTTGTATTGAAAAACTAATTCAAATTGCAGGAGACTAGCACGGTTTCTGTTGAATTAATGTTGAATTAAAAATCAATGAAAATTGACAAATTAATTTTTAAAAAAATTGAATTATTGTTGAATTAAAAATCAATGAAAATTGACAAATTAATTTAAACCAAATTAAATAAACTTATGTTGATCAACAGTTTATTATAAATTGCTTTGCTCAGTAATCGATTGAATTCGATTAATTTATGCACTAAATAGCGAATCTTTAGGTAAACTTTAAATCAAATGACGTGTCAATTGTAACAACTAATCTGTGGTAAAGAAATTAGTAAGATCCATATATGTTTATGATTGGCCAGACTGGGGAAAATCGGAAGCCAAGTGCGCATCATAACTTTCGACAATATTTAACTATGCATATTTAATTAGGGTATCATTTAGAAATTTAAAAAATACAAATTGTTTTCATAATTCCGAAGGATTCCGCGCATTCACAGTTCCTGAATGTGCTGTCCCATTATTAATAAAACAAATTTTCATAGGCCTTGTGGCTCATTGTGTCACCACGTGGACTTCATCTACACACTTCTAGTTGATTAGATAATTATTTATAGCCGGCAGTTAGTTTTCGTATTGCCGTGTGCTCTCTTTTCGGTTTCCTTAAATAATAAAAATAAAACCATAGTGAAATCAATAAAGTGTATCAGGTAGATGACGTACATTTATTTCTCTGAGTAGCAAATGTCAATGTGTCAGTTCGATTAACTTTTATTTTTGCTGTCGTTAAATTTAAAATTTACTTTCAGTACTCCAGAAATATATATTTTCGTAATGTATTTTATGTTAGAAAAACATAGAAACTGCATTGCCGTGCTTTTTTTTGCAGAGACAGCACCTTTTTCCTGGCATGTAGTTGCGTTTTTAGTTTCGGTTTTGGTGCAGAACGTATTTTCGAACAACAATTTATTTTGAAATTTTTTCATACAGCACAGACGGGTTATGAACTCTGACAATTGTCAGCAAAATTACATTAACTGTCAGAAATTAAGTGTACGATCAAGAGGAACTCTCTCCTATCTGGCACACAATGAATTTCACTATTAACAAAACTATTTGTCCTAACAAACTGAAATCTCATTCAGATACTCAAGACATAATATACGATAATTTGAAAAACCAAAAACTGTCATAAAATACGGTAAAAATCAGAATTCATTGATTCAATTTGCCATTTTGTTTTTAACAAAATTTGTTCAAAGTTCATTCCACGACATTTGGGCAGATGTCTTGAATCATTTTGATTTTTAATTTCAGATCGTTCTATGGTTAGCAATCGTGCTCGACGCCTTTAAATTCAGTGCCACAGACACCAGAAGAAAAAAAATAAACCGTATTACAAATTTTTCTATTGACCAAATTAGTTTGTAAGCATTTAGTAGACACGGTTTAGTAATAACATTTATACTTTTTACAAGTAAAAAAAATCATAGAAAAATTTGATTTTTTTTCAGTAACAAATTTCTTTTATATTCTAGCTAAAACAACTAATAAACGTAACTAAATTTCACTTTGTTTACTTTGAGCTATTGAAAAATTTATATACGAATTTAGGCAGCTGCCTATTAATTTTTTTTCAATCACATTAATTAACTGGACTTGAACCGCCATGGCTAAATGATTAATGCGCTTGACGAATGATTATAAAAATATATGCCAAAACACAGCAATCTTCTTTCGATCATTGACCTCTTAATGAGAAATCGAAATTTTGTAAGTGTGTTCTATGTATAGGAAAAGCTCTCAACTTGCCGCTCGTAATCAGTACAAAACTGTTACTCGTTACGTTTTTCCCTTCCATATATTTCCAAATTCGCATATATGTACAACAGAGATTAATTACTAAATTACGCTTGCTTATGCTATTAGGTAATTGAGGTCCATTGCAATACTTCTATCTGTTATGACTTCTCAGAAAAAGTTTTTTCTTTGTTAGATAGGAATAATCTACTCATGAGCTAATATATAGATTACAAGTATTATTATTGTTGTATTGATTTAAAATATTGACTAATTCTCCACTAAATCAGAGACCATCTTTTGAGAACCTGTACACCCTATTTGGTCAAAACTTTCCGACAGATACTTTGATATTTTTATTTGATTTTATAAATTAAGTTACTATTTGTGAATAATAATAACAATATATACATTTCATTGGTCGATTAAGTTACAACTAAGCTTTGGGAGCCCAGACGGTTCCAAATTTCAACATACACTTCAATAATCGAAATATCTTCATTTAGCCCTATAAACCTAAATATAGAACCTAAATCTGCTCGCAAGTCGATTGTAAAATGCTCATCAATTTAAATATAGGGAAACACTTGTTGTTGTAAACAGCATTGTTGTTAGTCAACGTTGCAGCAATGAGCGTGAAAGTCGCCTAGCAGTCAGTTGCAGTCTCTGTCTGCCGTAAGGCGCAGTTTTGTAATGTGTAATTTGTCACACAATGACATTCACATGAAGTGTGAATCACCATAATAAACGCCAATTTTCACTATTTCTATGAAAACGCTATTTTTAATCTTACCTCCCAATTTCTGGCAATACCAAAAAAAAAGCTGCGAAATTCATAATAGTGACGTGGTGAAATTGTGAATGCCATAAATTTCACCACTTTACAACAATGACAATGTTTAAACAAATCTAACAAAAATGTGCAAAATGACGCCCATTTACTCGTTTTCCAGCTTCTAGCCCAGCCAATTTCTTTGCAAAACTACTAAAAATGTAATTGTGCTGAACACACAACAATGCAAAAAGTAAATTGTACAGAAAATAAATAAAAACTATAATAGAAAAATATGTTTTTTATGTTGTTTTCGTTGTTTATATTGATACAAAAGTTTATTGTGAAAAAAACAAACCAATTCCAAGACATTATAAAAATCAAAAGTTGTTGTAATTCTTCACAGAAAGCGGGAAATATGTGGATTGTGACGATTATAGTAGCGCCAGCGCCCTCAGAGGCACCAACGCACAAAACCGTTCTTAGTCATTGGATTTTGGTATCTTTCAGATACAGGAAACGCTCCTCATATTCACCTGCACTACCTCCGACGGCGCCGGCCATGTTGGCTGCCGCCTCAGAGCTAGAGTTCTGATTCTCTTGTTGCTGCGGCTGCTGGCTTGATTCCTCTCCGCCGTTACTGCCGCCTTTGTCGCCGTTGACCTCGCGCACGCCGTTCAACGGCTGCGCACCAGCGCACACGGCGGCATTGTTGTCGCCGGCCTGCAGCTGCAGACTAATTTTCAAGTACAAATTGGCCAACACTATGCCACGTCGTTTGACGGCAATGCGCTTGCACTGCTCCAACAGCGACGCACTGTAGAGCTCCTGCAACTCGAGCACGCCCATGCCCAGCAGTTCGTTGAGGCAAGTGCCCGGCTCGCGCCACCACACCGCAAAGTGAATGCGGCCAAAGTTGGGTTGCTTTTCATCGGCTCCAGCAGCGTCAGTCGCGCACTTTGCCACATCCACATCGTCCAAACACAATTTCACATCGCGTTCAGCCTCCTGCCCGAAGCGAGTGCATTGTGTGAGGCTATGAAACTTCTCCGACTCGAATTGCATGATGTGGAACATGTCGTAGCGCGGCACATTCTTAATCAGCTCATGCGACAACTGGCACTCGACCGTGAAAATCGGTCGTATTTCGCTCTGCAACAACTCCATGCGTCGGGTGCCCTCTGCCTCCAGTGTCAATGCCTCCATCTGCAGCTTGATGCTGCAAATGCTCTTGAATAGCTGCAGTTGTTGCTCGCGGAAGCGCTCCTTCACGAGCTCATCAACGCTTTCCTGCAAGGACTCCAAAGCCAGCTGACGCTGCGCTGCGGGCTCCACTTTGGCCGGCATATCCTCGCCGGCCAGGTAGGCAATCAACTTGGCATCCAGCTTCCGCATGGCCTCTGCAATTACATAACCACAAACCGTTGTGCATAATTAGTAAACTTGCTTTTAATTGGGACCACTTCAAGTACCCTCAATTTCAAATCACTGAAGCTAAGCAGAAAAATGAATTCAGGAAAAAGCGATTGATGCGTCCGTCACTGTCGCTGTCGGTGAGAGGAATGAAATCGAGCTGTGGCGACCGCTAAGAAATTCTTACGAAACGACACAGCGAAACTGAGAATTTCTTCGCTATCGACGCCAATCCAATGAGCGCCAGAATAGCAACCGGCCAGCCAGCACCGGCGATTACACGAGCAAAATCGCGCGCACAGCAACAATCGATCCATTACACGCGCTGCGATGGAGCGCGAACCGATCCAACAGAATGCCGAGAGCAAACATACGCTCGCACACACGCATAGGCGGTGCACAATGTGCGACTCAGAATTCGCGAGCCGCTTATTCATAATCGACAATCTGTCGGTCGGTGAGGGGTCAGATTTATAGTCGCCATGCGCCCAAGCGATGGCGGTTTCCGCGCCAACTGTCACAGCAAGGAAATAAGAAATCACTGATTAAGGACGCATTTGAAAGCGTTCGAGAGACTCACGCTCATGGAAAGAGCTTCGACAACACTCTCAGCGAGATAGATAAGACACGGCACCGCTAGCGGCCACATGTTTGAAAACCACAAACGGAAAGTTATTTGCAAGTCCGACGATGTCGTTGACACAATTACACACGGTGCAGGCGATTTGAAACTGAAGGGGAAGACGAGGCCAAGTGCTGGAAAAGTACAAAGTTTGACTTTATAACTCGACCAAAAGTCAGACTCAGGCAGTGCCGAACACGTGCTTCCAGTGCTCAACGAACAGATGGCGAGAGGCCAATGGACGGCCTTTCAAGCAGGGCTATGAGTTTTGAGAGGGGAAACTGTTTAAAAATTAGCAACTAACTTTTTGCATACAAAGGACAGTTTACTCAATTAATTAATAATAAATCAATCAATTCATTTCGAAGTAATAAATCGAATCTGTTTTCATGCCAACCAACTTTAAGTCAACTAATGAAAAATGTTAAAAATTTACTAATACAAACACATTTAATTTCTTTAGTAAACATATATACCCGATACCTAAAAAGCCTATATTAGACTTCTACTGATTACTGCAGCTGCAGAAATCATTGTAAATGGCCTCAGCTTTGTTTTCTACTATACAAAGTAATGCAGCAATCGAGTTGAAACATCGAGAACGAGGCAAACTTTTTTCAGAAATAGAAAAAGTATAATCTTACAAAGAATTTAATAAGATCTCAAAGAACTCTTTGGTGGACTTCACTACTTCTAAAGCAATATTTTTAAACTTGTTGAACTCTATTTTTAATTAAGTTATCGATTGTTACGTAATATTATTTTGTTACTTATCCATTGTGCTGTTCTTTATTAGTCAGTAAGCAAACAATTGTTCTTTGACTAATTATTAATAAATGAAATGAAATAAATGAAATTAAATACAACCCTCACATTCAGTTTTATGAATTTGAAATTATTCAGTCAATCAGCTGTTTTTTGTTCACACTCATTAGTCTATGTCTGCGTTGCAATTGTAGTTTTGGAAAATTTTCTTATAAACAAAATAAAAATTAAGACCAAATTTAAACCCTTAAAATCATTTATGTTTTTTCATATCTCGGACTAGGCGGCAATATTTGAACCCCTTTTTAATCAGCCTCTGTCAACTGCTGCCCTGGTTTAAACGCTCTCGCTATCTCGATTTGATTTGCTTTTTGCAGCGGTTAGCGAAATTCACTGCTGAACCTAATTTATAGCTAAGACATATTCCGCTTTTAGTTGCCAAATGAGTCACCAACATAGAATCTAAATGTTGTCCAATTGCCTCACTAAAGCTAACTACTTGCTAAATGCTGTAAAGCCTAAAAACAGCTAGTAACAGTTGATTTTCTTCAAGATTGCGATGCAGTTGTAGCACATTTCATTGAATTTGCACGCCAGACACATAATTTTCGCTGTTCTCTTGTCACCATCGCGTCGCTGTTCAACGCTCTGTACCCCATCGTAATTTCAATGTCAAAACCCGCTCATAATGCGAAAAAGCATGACGAAAATGTACCTATGCCAACACAATTGGAGGCCAGTAAAAAAAACGTCTCTGCATTTGCATAAATCTGGTATTTCTGGTATGCTAATTGAGCATGTGGCCGACAGCCACCACGACAGTAGTGGCAGTGCACGCTCTCGACGCTCTTTGTACGTACGAACGGGTCATTAAAAAAAGTAAAGAGGGTACCAGTATTTCTTAATTTATTTTCTTTTTGCGTTGACTTTTTTTTCGCTTCCCGTAAATTTTGCAAACGCTACAACTCTGTCACACAAAAAGCTGATCACGTCAATATCAGCCGAGTTGTATATAATTAGCCGTTTAATCATTTGGCGATACATTTTGGGTAGCAATTTTGATTATTTTGCCAGAAAAGCAAATCATTTCGTTTCGTTAGCGATCATTTTTGTTTTGGGCACTTCAGAGTATTCACTACTCGTTCAGATGTTTTTAGTCGTAAGATGAAACTTCGACCAGCTCAACAGAGAATAGACCACCAAACTGTCTTATGGCGAGTTCCGTAGCAGCAGGAACTATCACAGGTTTTTCTGCTAATAAAACTGGTGGCAACTCAAAGTTTAACACTTTACAGACGACCTTCGCTTTTAGCCAGTAGGACCTTAAATATATATTTTCGATTTTTTGTTCCGACGCGGAACATAATGTTCGTAATTAAAAAAAATATGTTTCTATAAAGACAACTATACAGAATTTTTAGAAGTTGAGTTACATAAATTCATATTGGGAATTCTAAGCAAATTGGAGGAAAACCAATATTGTACCATTGGGACCAGGAATGTTAACCGCAAGAATTAACTTTAAAAAAAAATTAACAAAAAATTTACGTAACTTAAAAATTTCACTGCTATTCAAAGTTAGTACAATTAGGTGGCCCATAACGCCAGCTGTAGCGTGCTCAAACAAGCCAAACATATGTACATATTAACAACTATTTTTATATTCCGATCAATTTTGCGTGTGTGTGCGTGTTTCACGTGTTTTATTTTTACTGCTTCTTCTCTACATTTTTCATGCCAAACTTTTATCTTTTCCCCCCTACTTTGCACAATCTGCTTTGGTACGATGGAAAATTTTTAAATGTAGTGTGAGATGCATAAGGGATAGCAGAATGCGGAGGAATTCCCATCGTTTCTAGCTTGAAGTGATTTTATGCAAAGTTTACAAATTTACGTTTGTCTTTTATTCTCATTTGCTATGTATGAATACTTTTTATTAATACCGGCTTATCGCTGGTGGAAGAAGGCAAACGAATACATAAAACAGGTTGAGTGGCGTATAACCATTATAAGGGTATGTATACATTTCGTAACTAGCAAAAAACCGCAGATCGATTATGAATTAGTGCAGCAGACTGCGGACGTGGGTTCGAGGCTTTTAGAATAAATTACTATTCCTAACAAATGCATATTTAAGATATTTATTACAGACTACACGGAACTAATAGCTTAAGTACCCTTTATTTTCATAAATATTATCATAATCTCAGATTATTTTGGGCCATTTCACTAACAAACATCAATGACATCACATCACTTACTATGTATATTATTATAACATGTTTTTACATCATAAAGCGGAAATACGATCTTCAGATGCAACGCGCATCTATGGAATAGAAATTTTTCGAAGCATAACTCTAACCTTGGAGAAGGCGCGCCTCACAGAGTAGCATGGATTGTCGCGCGTGAGCATTTTGCTCACATGAGGAATAGTGTCATTTTTAAGTATTTCGGAATTTGTAAAAAATTGGTTTTAAGTATTTGTATTTAGCGATAGTTATAGATAGATATTTATTTAAAACAATACATTAATTCATTGAACAAAAACATTTCTAGAAAATATAAATTTCATCGATTTAACAATTGTGTTAGCAAAATCCTCATAGCGCGTCAATTTTTTGTTTCTATTGAAACTATCTGTCCATCTAGAACCACAATACCCATTAATACACATTACTGGAGACATCTCCTCAGTGTTGCTAAAGGCGAAACAATTTTGTAAAATAGATCTGTACGGCAAGCAGTGACGCACACAGGGGCCGTTTGGAGTTCAACCCCGCCCATCCAAATACAAAAATTACTGGTGAAAAATATGGTTGCAAATGGTATTGGTTCAAAAGTTGTACGCCAACATTCGCCCTCCAAAATGAAATCCTGACCATACGACTAGCGTAGCTTATAGTTTATAATATTCAAGACCTGAAAAAGTGATTCTAACTAGAAAGATGAGCTCTTCGCTGATATTCATTTAACAGCGCTTACATATATTTTCGGTAAATAAGCCAACGATTCCTGTAAAATTTAACCTGAAACCATTTAGAACCTGACAAGTCTATGTGTGGCTATTCCATCTATCCTTTTTGTATCAGGATTGCAGTTACTATTGTTTTATTCATATTTCTTTTGTATACGTTTTTTTACTATTAAAGTTTCTACTATTAAAGTGTTGTCACTGCCAAGGCAGCTACCAGAAAAAAACTGTCTTCAAAATTGAATTGGGTGAAAATTCATATTATCAGAGTAAAATTATATGTCCATGTATGTTTTACTGATACCTCAGTAAACTGAATTGGATATTGGTGAGATGCTTCGAACACCGTGGATAGAATATATGCCTTAAGTTAATTTGCAAAAGTTAAGTTAAATTTTAAAAGCCAAATTTTGCTCACTGCCTGATAGGGGATGATAAAGAAAAAAGCACAAAAGTATACAAAATTTAGCAATAATTTTCATCACATGCGTCACATAAAATGTGGTGACGCTTTTGAAATTATTTACAGCACAATGTTGGCTCGTGCACGGCGATGTCTTTAACCTAAAGAGATATACACATGCACAACAGTGTACATATGTAGGTACATACAAACATAAAGACAAAATCAAATTTCAGGCAAATTGTACAAAAAGCTGTTTGCGAAATAGCATCAAAGCCAACACTGGGCAGCTGAGTGCTAGAGCCAATTTTTTTTTAAAACAACCAAATGAAAATATTTTGATAAATACGAGCAAAACAAATAAAACATGCACTAAAAGCTAAGCAAATCAACTTTAAATGCCAACGCCACTTGGAGAATGTTTGGCGTTTGCCGCCGCCACACACACACACGGTTAGCTGCTTTCGTGAGGGTAGTGTGTGCGGATTGCGTAATAGAGTAGTGGAGCTGCATGAGCGCCACAGCCGGCACAGCGAAAACGCCTGCAAAGAGGAACCAAAAACCACCCTCCCACAGCTCCCAGCCCCCATGGGTCGCCTATGGATGTGGCACTGGCTCCGCTGACGCCAACGTGAATGTTTACGAATGAAAGGGAGAGCGTTGATAGACGACCGCGCCGATGACAACGCGCGAGAGAGCGTCAGAGCCCGCACTGTGCGAGCGTTTCAGCGCATACGCGCACACGCGGGGGGGTGGAGAAAAAAATGTAGAAGGTGCTAATGATCGATAAATCAAAAAGTGTCTAAAAATAGCTGACGCCCGGCCCGCAGGAAAAGGCCGCCACCCACATGGTGGCCCACCCGAAAATGCAGAGCACTTAATTAGCTGGCACTCACCTCTGGCCTCTTCGTTGACCAGCGCCGTTGCGCCCGGTGCAGGCACCTGATGATGGTGCACCGACGTCGGCTCCTTGAGCGGCTGCAGCGAGGTCAACTGGTGCTGCAGCGCCGGTGCGTGCTGGACGCAGGAGGCGAAAAGCATGTTGAAACTATGCAGACACTGCACAGACGCAATCGATGTCAGTGTAGAGAACGCCGCCGTGGGCTTTTGCTGGTGCTGCTGTCCGTAGGCGTCCCGACGCTGACGTGCATCCACCGCTACCGCTGCTCCTTGCTCTGCACAACAGTTGCGCGCACTGCTCGCTGCACTGCCGCCGTTATTGCGGCACCAACAACTAATGCAAGACGCTTTGGCCGCTTGCGCTTTTCACCCGTTACACTTCGCAGTGCTTTTGCTGTCGTTGGGACACCTTCAATGCTTTAGGGATTTTCTATTTTTACTACTTTACTATTTTTTGGGCAAATTGTGCTCTCGCAGGCGAGGGAGTGCGTTGGTGTTTGGGCCGACGACAACGCCTTTTCAACACTTCCGTAACCAATAGCGCGAATCGGCTCACTAGCTATATCCCTGTCCCTGGGTTATTAACATGCGATGGGCATTCAAATAAATCGTGCATAACTAAACGCTGGCCATTTTTACAGCAGCACCACACACGCACACACTAGTGACTTTTTCTCACATTAATACGCAGTGTAACTATAATTACAAAATCAAATCGAATGACTTTCACAAGAATGCGAAAATTTTCCTTTAACTTTTTTTCCTGTTTTCACTTCCAGAAGGTTCACAGCCGAAGCAAACGGCACGAAAGGCAACCGATGAAGGAAAAGGCTTTTTTCGGTCAAAGCAGAACAAGCCGAGTATTCCGGACTAACGGCTGCACTGCAATGACTGTAGAGTTGCCACAAGTACACAAGGAATCACAACAAACGGAATGTAGACAAACGTGTGAATGGTGATTTAGTGCATTCGGTATTTAATCCTAATATGTGTATGAGCATGGGTAACACATTGTTACTTTCGCTGGTATTTATTGATTAGAACTTATTTTTTAGTATTTTATAAGACAACATTGGTTGCGATGGCACAGGTGTGTACAGGTATTTGTTGGTGTGACATGGTGGCAACTTCTAATTGGCATTGGGTTGACAGCTGAGAGCGTATGCACCAGGCAGCCGGGTGACATTGAAACTAAAGAAAACGCCAGGGTTGATTTGAGGGTTCCAATTGGATTGTAACATTTTCCGACAATCTCACAAGAAGTCGAATACTTCAAACAATAAACAATGAAAGTAACAAATTTGATAATAAATAATTTTGAGTTAAATTAATACTTTTACATAAAAGTTAACAAAGTTTCACATGTTGAATTTTTCCTGGCGAACCTAAAAAATGAAGAATGATTTTAAATAACAATTTAAAGTATACAGCTAAATCCAGAATGAAGATTTCTACTAATACCCGCAATTCGAAGAGATTAAGATCAATTCAGCTTTTGTATTATATTTTCTCTACGGAGACTACCCACTCAAAACTTGGAAAAATTCCAAAATACATTAGTCATACATTTTAAGTTAGGTCGGGGTTCAAATTTCAACTCAGTCTGTCGCTTTCGATTCACACAGCAGAAAATGTCAAAACTGAGTAAAAAACTCGCTATACGGAATCAAGAAAAAACTGTAGATAACTTCCTATCGTGTACAAATTTGCACACATAACACGAATGTTAGCAATACGCTAAATATCAGTTTTGCCCCGACCGGGTTAAATATGTACAACTACTTAAAAATTCTGTAAACATATACATGATTTTAAAGTATAATTCTTAGTATCCCTAATGTAAAAGAATTTTGTTTCGATTTATTCACCATTCCGTTTATTTTCCACAATGCACTGGCCACAATAATAATGTCAGCTTTTGCATTCAGCTCGAATCGGGAAAAATGTATTCATGTGTTTAGTTGTTAGCCTTGACGATGTCATCCTTATCATTAAGAAATGGAGCAAGTTCGTTTGAAGAAACTCCGTACCACAACGAGCGGCCAACAAATACAACAAACAATAATTCACGCACACTTAGCCGCTTCTTCTTCAGTTCTGCGCCGACATGCCACCACCGGCGGCCACTGCTGTTACTACTCCTACTGCTTTGGTTGCTGTTGTTGTTGCCGTCGACGCCACACTTTTATGCGAACATGCGCTTCTCGTCGCGTGGGTTAATTGTTTTGGGTGGCGACGGTGCTTCGAATTCGCCTAATTCGGCATCGTAATAGAGCGCAGCACGGTATGGTCGCAACTCCCATGGCACCTGCTCTTCCATGCTGGTCAGCTGTACGCCCAAATCTTCCAACGTCGGAATTTCCGACTGCACCTGATCGGAGACGCACTCACGCTCGATGCGCTCCATATGCAATTCGCCGATGGGTTGGCCGGGGCAAACCATCTCAGTCAACTTGGCCTTCATGATGAAAGTGGGGTCGTAGCGCATATCGTAACGGCGGTAGCCCCACCATTTTTCGTCCTTACGCATCACCCGATGAAACCAGTCGACTAATTCGCTCAGCCGGTAACGTTTCGGGCTAAAATGAACACGACAGAGAGAAGCACGAGATTAACAGTGGCCAAACGATATAAAAGTGTCCGACGCAGGGCGTTCTTACCCTACGGCCTGATACACTTTGCCAGCCGTTTCTGGATCCTTGGCGCAGTTAACAATGGCCTGCGCCACATCAGACACGAAGACGGGCTGCTTGACCGTGCACTCGCCGGCGCGCCAAAGCGGCATACCGCGGAACTGGCGGCGCCAGATGTGCGCATAATAGCGTAGAAAGCGATCCTCACCGCCGTAAATATCTGCTGGCCGTATGATGGTGGCATTGGGGAACTCTTCGCGCACCGCTAACTCGCCATGGTATTTGCTGCGTAAGAAGTTGCTGCCACCCTGCAGCACGTGCCCCAGGGGATCACGCTCGGCATTCAGCGCGGATAAATGTATCAAACGATCAACGCCCGCATCTTTGCATATCCTAAAGTGGTAGTAAACAAACATTACATTAACACGCGAGTCTAGAGTTAAACATTTAAATCTGACGAAACTTGGCAATGCGACGCGCTCCGTCCACATGCACATCGTTGAACTTAAAGTTCTTCGTCTCGAATTCGCGGCCTACTAGATTGATGACCACATTCGAGTACTTCACGGCTTCGTAAATCGCCCGCTCGTCCTCCAGATGGTAGAAGTGGAACAGCACCTGGCCCAGATCGCCACACACTTTCAGACGAATGGCCTCGCCGTGCTCGCCGCGGTAGGGCAATATCAGTTGGGTGCCAATTTTTCCTAGTTTGTTGCAAACATAGCGACCCACAAAGCCGGTACAGCCGAAGACAGTGGCCACAATACCGTTGAAGCTGCTGCGGCCGCCTGTACCGCGCTTCATCGCGCTCAAATTGGTCGTCTTCAGCGGTCGCGGGGCATCACTGCTGGCATGGCGCACACACAACACACTCAACACTCCATTAGCCTGCTGCTCTGCGGGTGAAAATCCAAAAAATTATTGCAATTTTTTAGCTCAGTTGGACTGTCAGCCGCACTACTAATTTTCATTACATAATTTGCCGTACACTTTTTTGCGAACACTAATTTGGCTACATGCACAGCATACTTACTTGCGAATTGCACATTTGGCCTCAGCATTAGCGATGCCATTTTCGGTTCGTTCCGTTAGCAGCTAAATCCACCAGCGTCTTACTTCAATTCACTGAAAAATCGGTCCTCGAAAATTCGCTTCTAGTCGTATTGGAAGTTGGATACTTGGACGAAAAGCATAAGAAAAACACAACTACACGTCTAATTTGGAGCTGTCAAATATTTGACGTTTTCTTTCACACTAAATTGTAAGCACATATGGTTTTGGTGCGAATACACTGCGACAATTGTTTGGCAAAATAATTTCCAAAAGAGATTTGCCAGTCGTTTCAAGGTTTGCTTCTTCTGTCAAAAATAAACTGTATTCATCTACAAAAATGAATTGATAGATATTAATAGGGTTATATGCTTCATTTCGTTCATTTATATGCTCCACAGTGAATGCAAAAGAA
The DNA here is from genome assembly GCA_964056695.1 of Melieria picta. Taxonomy (NCBI): domain Eukaryota; kingdom Metazoa; phylum Arthropoda; class Insecta; order Diptera; family Ulidiidae; genus Melieria; species Melieria picta. Next base: position 48,678,269 of record OZ057399.1, read on the forward strand.
ACCTTGCTTCTAGTCTAAACAATTAAAAAACATTGATTAATTCGAATTAACAGCTTAATTAACGCTAGAAGAACCGCAATTACCTACAAAACGTACATGTTAGATCCGCTGATATCTCGAAGAATGCACATCGGATTTCGCTAATTGTAGTTGTAGAATCCTAATTGTAACAATTAATTGTAGAACCCGATAAAATATAAAAATCATCAAAGTTGTCAAAAGTTGATAGAAATACTAAATAAAATACAGATATTTAAAAATGCAAACCCGTCAAAATTTCCGCAATGGTCTTTCTAATGATAATCGGCTTCATAGTTTCATGCTCTTAGTCTTTCACATGTTTAAGGTTTTAGTCTTTTTAACATAGGTTAATGAATAATTTTTCAATTTCAAATTATTTTAACAATTCAGTATATAATTTAAACCATATGTCTGTGACTTAAATAAAAAGCATGAATGATATGCAATTTATATTATAAAGTGATTGCTTCTGGATAGCTTCTCGAAGTCACATAATTTTCCAATCTTATCTGCATGTATGTAAATTTTCGTAATTTTAGTGGCTGTTCTAATTGTGAGCTGGCAGCACTTTTCCAGTTCGCAATTTCCTCTATGGCTTTTCGTCGTATATTTTTTTCAGTCTGCGGCAGACATTTTTTCCAACGTACACACACAAACCGAGCGCTGAAAGAAAAATATTTTCCTATTGCACAGATTAAGTGGGAAAAGATCGAAAGGAATATTCGCAAAGAGCGAAACGCCGCGCATATAATTTCAGTTATTAATCTGTTTAAATAAAAGCAAGGTTAGTGCGTTGGGCATAAAGTGAAAAACAAAAATCGTAACGAATTTTTTTCGTCGACGTTTGTGCGTGTAATTTTTGGGATTATCGGCGAGCGAGTGGTCTAATTTTTTAGCATGTGTTGTACTGTACCTTTGCAGCATTTTCATCAATAAATACACGGCGTTTTTGAACAAGATGAGCACGACGGATGGCAGTATTGGAGCAGGAGGGAGCGGGGCGCCTGGGCCGGGTGGTGGTCCCGGTGGTGGCAGTGGTGGAGGCGCCACTGGAGCGCTGGGCTCCTCCAATGGCGTCAGCACAGCCACCGCATCAACAGGAGGTAAGTGTTAATTTTTTATTGTTAATGGGGGCGGGAGTGCAGTAGACTCTACAGCTGAGGTGATCTAAAAATGCAACTAACGTTAGCATATTTGTCTGATTGTGCCACTTTAGCGCTCCTTCAGCACTTCTTCCTCGCCATTCCGTAGTAATAATTTTCGAGTATATCTTATGTGGCTGCTATTTGCTTTATCTCCTTTAGCGCTCATCCTCCATATCATGTTTGTGTATGTTCGTCTCTTTTTGTCTTCGTCTTTTCGTCTGTTTCGCTTGCTTTTGTATTCGTGGCAGTGTTGTCTCTTTACGCGTTGGCACTGGTGAGACAATAGGCAATTTGTGATAAGGGCGAATTTTTCAGTAAATCGATTGGACAATTTCATCTATAAAATCGTTCTGTTTCGAAGTCGTAAATATTTGGCAAATAATAAATTGTAAACTTGGTTATCAAAATGTGCAAAATATACACAGGCAAACTAAAATATTGAAACCATAATATTTGCACTTAATATGAAATTTAATCTTAGACTTGGATTGGCATAAATACTTATCGCTGAATAAATCTTCATTATGTTTCATTATTGAGATTTTGAAACTACATTTTTTTCACTGAAATAGAAACTCAGTAGAGAATTTAAAAAAATGTGTGTATCCTAAATTGTAAAAAGCGTGCTTGATTTACAAAATTGAGAGTTGTTGAATATTTTAAATGTTAGATTTAAATGTTGTGAGCAATTTAAAATTTTTCTAAAATAAATAAACAACCAAAACTATCAAATCACAATACAAAACTTAGTAGTTTTTCCATTGCGTTCAAAACACATATCCAACCGCCTTGTAAAATGTTTCTACTGCAGTTCTTCCATTTGTGCATGTCGCGCTCCGCTGTGTTCTCTAATCATTAAAATCTAAATGCAATTGATTTACAATTAAACTTAATCGCACTTATGATTCAGCCATCAAAAGCCAAAACCAAAACATCAAAAATTTTCCCTTCATTCGCAGAAGCCTTAAAAGTCATTAAAACTCAATTAATACCTCATCACGCACTGCAGCATGCACACTCACCATCACTGCCATCGCCCGTATCGGCATCCGCATCCGCACTTGCGCCAACACCACTAGCCTCAACACTACCCACCACCACAACAACAGTCGCAACCGCACACCACCAACACCAACACCACCATCCCCCGCACACCACCGTTCACACAGCACAGCTAAACGCGAATGTCCCCCACCTTTCGCACGGCCACATACAACTCTTGAAAAGCGCCCATACCCATCCCAATTCATTTTCTCTGAATCCCGTTGCAGCCAAAATTGCACATGTTAAAACCGCCACCATCGATGCGTCTAGCGGCGGCGCCGGTGGCGGCAATAGTATCACCATTGGCGGCATCGCCGGTGCCGGCGGCAGCACCATCATGACCAGCGGCGTATCCACTGCGGGCGCAATCAAAGTGGCCACAGCAGGCGGCACGGTCACATCCATAGGTGCGCCCATAGCACTCAACGTTGCCCAATCGACTACGGCCACCGCCATACGCACTATAGGCGCCGGCGGTCAGTCAACACAGATGCGTGTGGTCATGCCCAACATTATACCGATCAAGCAGTTCGAGAGTGGCGGTGCGGGCCGCGCACAGATCACCGCCATTCCGGCGGCCGCAGCGCCGCGCACCATCTCCAACACATCGATTACTGTGACGCGCCCGATAACGCAGACCACTTATTTGCCGCGCGCCAGCGTTACCCCCACCCAAATGACGAGCATGACAGCAGGCCAACGACTCGTGACGCCTTTAAGAGCGACGCCGGCCAGCGGCACAGCTGGGGCCACTGTCTCGGGCCTGACGACAGCCGGCAGCTTTGTGCGTGGTACCGCAGTCAGTCGTAGTTCGGCTTCGCCAGCTACCACCGTCATCTCGCCTGCCACCAGCACCACCTGGATGCAGACGAACACCGGCCAGGTGCAGCTAATACGCACCATACCGCAGCAATCGCAGAAGCGCATCATCACCGCACAGGGCGTTGGCGGCGCATCGGTTAGCGGCACTGTTGTGGCCACCACACCGACCAGCACAGTGCAAACGGCTGCCGGACAAGCGTCCGCACAGCTGACACACGGCGCACAATGTGAGTGAAATTTGCAACCAGTGTTCTTTATTTAACTAACGCACATCCGTTTCGTTTTTAGCCACAATTCAGACCGTTTCATCGCAGGCGGCGCCACACAGCCAGCAGCAGCAAACGTACGTGGCCACGCTGGCCACTGTGCTGCCACCGCGCCAGCACCAGGCCACGCTGGTCTACTCGTCAAATGTGGCCGCTGGCACGTCACAGGCGCTGTCGCAGTCGCAGCAGTTCAATCCGGCGGTGGCGGCTGGCCAGCGTTACGCACTGTCGGCCACGCCACTGACCGCCGCCGCCGCCACCGGCACCACTCCACGCCAGATACGTCCCATACCGCTAGGTAAGCCCTTCTCCACCACTAAGCTGAATACGACTAGCATCAGCATTCGCGCGCCCAACATACCACAGCTGACGTCCACACTGGCCACCGGCGTAACAGGCACCGCGGTAGCGGCTGGGAATGCCGCTTCAGCGGCGGCCAATTCGCCGCGCAGCACGACTATGACAGGCGTCACCGGCTCCACGGGCAACGTCATACCGGCCACCAACTTGTCCACCACACGCATCATTCAGCTGCAGCAGCAGCCAGGCGGCAACACGCAGCAAATAATTGGACAGACGGGCCGCCTGCCGGGCATGATGTTTCAGCCTATTATTGTGAATGCCTCGGGATCGGGAAAAATTGGTGAGTGCGCTTAAGAAATCCTTTTAGATTTGCTGAGAGAAACATTAAATTGCCGAGATGCTGTTACTATTATAAAAACAAAAACATAACTCGCGGGTTGGTACAATTTTTCAACAGAATCGAAAGTTTTTCGTAATACTTCAAGTATTTTGTTATTGCTTTTTGTTGTAAAATGCTTTATCAGCATTTGCCACTGCCGTAGTTATTGCTGTCGGTATGTGGGGACGTGGGTTTTGAGGGGAAGGCAGTGCGCCGTTGCGCAAATGAAAACAGTTGCGGCTCGATGTCTTGTGTTACCGAATAGTGCGCGCGGAAAACGAAAACCGCTCAAAAACGTAAACAAAAGGCGCGTTCTTTTACATATAACAACAAGAACAAAGGAGGAAAAAATCGAAATCGCACTAAAAGGAATGAGAAGTGCGACATGGCATCGGTACGGAGGCGAGGAAGATTGTGCCAGCCCACTGCGGTTGCAGCGGGAATGGGGTCGATCGAACGTTAGCATGAACGGTGCAGTGCATGTCGCCGGACGACGACACTAGCATTGGTAATCGGTGTGTCGTCGTGGCCGCTTCGGTGTATTCAGTCTGAGCGCGTGAATCACTCAGTTCGGGGGAAAGCGCTATGAAACGCACATTCTGTAAAGAAGACTTTGCATCCACTCCAACGCTGATAGACTAAACTTTCGATCGAACTTATCGCTCGACAGACCCACGGACAATCGGCAGAGCGCACTTTTGCGTTTACGTAGCGAGCGCAGCAGTTTCTTAATTACTAAGTCGTCAATTTCAACCATTCGCAGGTATCCGGCAGCCCGTCTCGATGGCAGCAAAGGTGCAGCCCTCGCTCACCATTACCCCATTCGGCATAGGCAAATTGCCCGCCGCAAATGCGGCTGCGACCGCCATCAGTCACCAGCAGCAGCAACAAAACGTAACGGCGAGCATACAGACCATAACTAGCGGCGGCGGTGTGGCCGCATCCTCCATTTCGACCACACCCACTTCGAGCGTGACAGCAACCAACTTGTCCACAGCGGCCACAGCGCAGCTGGTCAACGTCTCACAGGCAGCTGCCGCCAACCAGCTGCTGACCGCCCAGAATATTGTTTCGTCGGCCAGCGGCGCCACGGTGGTACCGCTAGCAATAACAACGCGCGGCGGTACCGGTGGCAACATACTAACCGGCACTATTACGCCCATCAAGAACGCCAATGCCATTACGGTGGGCAAAGTAATGACACAGACGGCCGCACAAGTGGCCGCCGCCAACGCAGCCACCGTTGACGGCAGCAGCGTGGCAGTGTCCAGCGCCGCGCCCACCAGCGTCTACATACACCAACCGGCCGCAGTGCAGCGGTCGCACAACGCGTCGTCGGTGAGTGTCAACAGCGGTACGTCGGTGGTGACCTCAACAGCAGCTGGCGTCAACACCGTACTGACTTCGGCGGGCGGCGCCACCGCATCGGGTGCTTTTCTACCACCGGGCAGCACCATCTACTACGAATCGGTGCCGGCCAGCTCAGTGCAGGTGTCCACCGGCGTGCTGTCGCTGACCACCACCACCGCCACCAGCAGCACAATGTCACAAAATCAGCTGGCCAGCTCCGCCGCCAATCTGGCTATATCATCGCTGCCATTTGCTTCGCACGCCGCCAACTCGACGGCTACCTTCACGGTGGTGCCGTCCAGCAGCGGGCGCACCTTTGGCCAGCTTCAAATACCCGTTTCCAGTGCGGGCACGCAAATTCAGGCGGTACGCTTTAGCGCCCAACTCACGTCCGGCAATGTGGCTAACGCAGCGGCGGCAGCAGCAGCGGATGCTATCGCCGTTTCGCAGGCTACGCCACAGCTCATGCAGAGCGCCGTCCCCGGCCAGCAAATACTGATACCGGCGCAGCATCAGAGTGCCACCACGGCCACGCTGACGGGGCCGCAGGGCCAGCATGTGGTCATCCCACTGCAGACTTCGATCAAAGTCACCTCGGGCGGCACTTCGGGCACAGCAGTGTTGTCCAATTTTTTGCGCAAACGCGACGCCGAAGGTTCACCCATACGTGCCGCTAAAAATTTGGGCCCCACACTGCTTTCGATGGGGTCCAATATGACTAGTGCTGCTGGCTCGCCGGCCGCCTCTTCTGTAGGCAGCTCATTCAGCATTGCCTCGGCAAGCTCTTCGTCCAACGCATCGGCCTTAACTGCCGAGGCGTTGGCCAAGAAGGATCGTGCCGCTGCCGGTGCCGTCACACGTCCTTCACGCGCCGAATCGCCTGCTTCCTCCGATGGCTCGACGACAGTATCAGCCAACTCGTCTCCCGGCGTTGAACAACAAATGCAGGACGGCAATTTGGTGCTAAACCACATGCCCGGCACCAGCGACTCCACCCACTTCAATCCCATTAACGAGGTGAGTTGCTCTCACATTTTTGTACATACACAGATGCCCATAGTGTGTAATCCAATTGCAGCTGTATGCCAATCATCACGCAGTCACCGCCATGCACCATAACATGATGGGCGGCACACCGGTCAGCTCGCGCAACTCTTCACTGGATCATCAACAGCAGCTGCACGCTGCTTCGTCGTCAGCCGCACAGCGCTTGAACGGCGGCCCTATTGACTGTCTACCGCGCAAGAAGTCGAGGCGTTCCACGTATGTATTCAGTAAGCATTGTTGGTTCTTTGTTGAAATTAATTACATTTATTGTTATTCCCGGTTTCATGCAGCAATGACAGCCAACTGTCCAGTCAAAGTCAGGCCTCACTCACGCTACCTCCGCCATCATCGCTTGGATCCATGGGCCACAGCAGCAACAGCGTGACCAACAGCCACGGCCACAATATGGTCACATCCACCGACTCCACTATGGGCACTGGTAACGGCATGCTAGCAGCCGGAGAACCCGGTGCCGCGGCAGCCTCTCACGACGGTAACGGCAATCATGCATTTGCTGCACACAGCATTAACCACAAAGCCAATAATGTGACCCCAACTGCAGGCAACAAGGAGAACGCCAAACCGATGGAAATTGTGCTGCGCCGACCGCGCAATTGCACGCTGCTCAATGTGAGTTTACTGTGACGGCAAATTGAGAGGCTCTAAACGAATAATTCAAATGGTTTCTGTTTCGTTTTTGTCTGCTGCAGACCTACAAACAAAGTTGGAAGGCTGCCAACAATCATTTTCAACGCTATTCGGACGTAAAGCCGCGTGAAGAACGGCGTCCCACTGTAATCGACTTGGCCAATCAGGCCAATGTGCTGAGCAAAATCAACGGTTGGAAGATTTATCACTTGCGCTCCCAAATGGAAGATTTGGTAAGGAGCAAAAAATTGAATCTGCTAAAAGACACATTCAGAAGTTTGTCAATTTTATTACTATGTCATTATTTTATTTTTATTTATTGTTTTATTTGTATATTCATTTTGTATACATAATGATTTTTCTTTATTTATGTTATTTTGTTTATGATATTCGCATCGATGTTTACAAAATATTTTTTATTTCATTTCAAAATATTGATACCATAATTAATTATGATACAATACGCCGGTGAAGCTTAATGTTTAATCAATTTTTTTCTTCTTTTTTTCAGTGTGAAAATGAGTCCAGCGGCTATGATAAGCTCTCCACTATGTTGAAACAAATGGAATCGCATGGCAAAAATGCAGAAATGGAGCGCATTAGCGAATTATTAAAGGTATTTATTTGTTGCCTTCCAACTGACGAATTGATCAAATTACGCATTACCTCATTCCCTACACTTTTCCAGGGCAACATGCAACGCAGCAAGATTATCGTTGAGGGCATCAACGAGGCACAAAATCAGATCATGAAAATCTTCGAGCACAAGACACACATATCGGACATTATACACCGATGCGCATCAAAGCGCAATTTCAAGAAGCGCGAAAAATTCTAAGCAACAAGGCGCATGTACACATTTTACGTTTGCAATGTCGGCAACTGGCAATACATATTTCAAAAAGCAACACTAAAGATCACACTAACCAGTCACTTGCACTTTGTGCGTGCGCACGCTGGTGGCACGCACTGTAGTTTATAGGGCAATCGTGGATTGCAATAAAACAAGTTCTATGATTACTACTACCACATTTATTTTAATTTTTTAAGTGTTAAGCATTTCCTCAAAGTCTATTAAGCAACATAAAACATAATTGTTTGAAAAACAACCAAAAAAAAAAACCGCGGCTCACGCAGAGTTGCACTATAATTTGTACTCACTTTTGTCAGTGTTCCAAACAACAAACATTTTGAATGTAAGCTACTTCTTCAATACTAACAATGTATACAAAAAACATTTGTGCATATTTCATTGACTACGTAAATGTTTTACTTAAGTTGTGTAAGCGTACGGCACGAGTCAAATCTCGGCGAAGTTTACAAATTTGGCACAGTAAAGATCAACATTGATGTGCTGGTGGAAACGCGTGCGTTCTTCTTTTGTCGTATTTATAAATAGTTACTGCGTTAGGTATCGCCTAATTTCCTATTTAAGTACACATATAAACAGTAAGTTTAGTTAATAAGTTTGCTTATAATTTGTATTGCATTATGAACGCAACGATTAATGAAAACATTGATATAAGTTTGAAAGTTTTCAAGTAAAAAATAAAAATGCATATTTCTTTGATGAGCCATGATTATTAAAATATTGTTCTATGTACATAATTTCAGTCGCAAAGTGAGTGAGCTTTTAATAGAGTATTATTTCTGTTTCCGAAACTTGCAATGTTTGAAGAAGACTTGGCTTTTTAGTGTTAATGAGGCGGGATTCAACTCTCAGCTACTTGTAGCTAGGTAGGTATAACTGGCTGGCGAATGGCCACACAGAGTTATTGAGTCCTTAACAATGCCAGACGAAGATCCGTTTATGAGTTGTAGTAGTGATCCGTGAGAATGCGCGTGCTTTTTCTCTCCCAGTAATTAGGGCCCCGTTAATTCACCTACGACGGTTCTGCAGTCTGAACGAGATAGTCCAAACACGGAGTTTGTGCAGTTAAGTGATTTTTGCATTTCTTTTGGGAGCTGCTTGATCAGCCGCTTGTAAGCAAAAATAATTTTCAATACTGATTTTTGAAGGCTGGGGCCACAACTTGACATAGTGGTCATAGTTTATAATCAGCGAGCGAGAAAAACACTAAGAAATTATTTCATTGTTTGGTGTCTGAAAGTTGGCCACATAAAATTTTGTAGAACTGCAATTTTTGAATTGTACCACGAAATTTTGTAAATAAAAATTGAAGGCGATTTTAAGATTAAAGAAAGTTTTCAGTTTACAAGAACTACGCTTTTATTGTTTTTTCTCAAATATTAGACGATTTGAAAGTTGCCATTTTTTTAATTTGCAGTTAAGAATCTGTAACCACTTGTTGATTTTTTTTTAACATATGTTCAAAATTTTAAATATTTTGGTTTTCCCACAAATTTGAACAATTTTCTCCTAATAAATTTATTTGTAAAAATTTTTTGCTTGGAATTTTTAAAAGTTGAAGAATTATTCTCTCCTAATGAGCTTTTTATAAGAAACTACCCACATTAATTAATTAATTAATATTAATCGCTGGGCACGACAGCCCGCTTACGCGAGACTAAGGTCTAGCTTCCCGCAACCACCCGTGTTGTGCGTGTGAATTTTGTACGCGGGTGGAAGGGACCTACAGTTTATGCCGGTTCCGAACGGCAGGTTGGGAGCTCTTTCTCATAAGCATTTTTTACTCTCAGAGGTTTGCCATTTCCAGCTGAGAGGACAGCCACCGAAAGAGAAAACGAGTTTCCCCGTTATTTTTTTAAGGTGTTATTACAGGCAGTATTTGAACCTGGGTTGCTGCCTTCGACTCGCGGTCCAACGCACTAACCAACTGAGCCACGGCGGCTGCCAAAACTACCCACAACTTTCAACAAAACATTTATCGAGGAAGAATTTTCGGAATGCTTTAATTTTTGAATTTAATTTTCGTTTTATATAAACCTTAATTATTTTTTTTAAGTTGGATACATTGAATGTTCTCTGTTGTAAAAATTAAATCATCAGAAAATTACGTTCGTTCTTCCTTAAACATTTCGAAATTGAAAAGCTTAACATAAGTGTACATCGTTCTTCCACTGTCCATCACACTTTTATCCAGTGGAAGCGGACTCCTCCTCTCACATGGGCGGCGGCGGCACTGGCAGCACACCCATCGGCGGCGGTGGCGGCACTCCATTGAACATATGATGCGAACGCGGCGGTCCCGGCATGGGAAAGCCACCGGCTGGACCCAGTGCACGATGCAATTGCGGTGGTGGGGGCGGTATGATTTTCGGTTCGAATTTAAACGAAAATTGCAAGAAAAACTGTTTGGTGTCACGATTCCAATGTGTCCAGAATTTGCCTTCTGTTTTTTCCACTTCACGCGAGGGCACTTTGAATGCTATGGTCTCGTAGGGCTCGGCTGCGAACAACAAATACTGCCACTTGCGATCTGGCGGCTCAATCTTTTGCTCATAGGCGGACATAAAGCGATGGCGTGGTATGATGCCCTCAGTGATTTCGGGATAATCGATTTGAAAGAGCAACGACTGCTGACCGTTGTTGGGGTCGCGTTGCTTCGTCACACGATAGCCGGGACGTCCAATTTTTACAAATTTCTTGGGCTCAACGCGTGGTTTCTCGGGCGCCAGCATAGAAGGCGCTTCCTTGGCTTCTTTGGCCGCGCGGCGGGCCAAATTCTCCTGATGCTTCTTGCCTTGGGTGTGCGCCAAGTAGCTGCCCTCATTGTTGTGCAGTGTCAAGCAGAGTTTACATTCGTAGGAGCCGAGATGATTTTTCATAAAGTAGGGATCCTTGTTGAGATCGATGGTTTCCAGCGCTATAAGCGAGACAATATTTTGCATTATTAAAATTAATTTGGTGGTCACATTACACGGGCACTTACCAAGCTGACGCAGCCGCTCCTTGCGGTCGCGATTCGTTTCCGACCAGGAGGCGACGCCTCCACTGCCGGTCTTGCCGCCGGCACGGTTCTGAAAATCCATTTTGCAACGAAATGCAGTTCAACTAAAACGATTACAAATGAATTAAAATTGCAAATTTATAAGAAAATTCGTACTTATTGAGTTTACCAGCAAAAGAAAACGTTTTCGCGCAGTTGTCAAATTGTCTTCTTACTTTTCTTCTTGTATACGAATATTCGCAAGCGATGTTGCCATATTTCAATGCCAAAAATAGAGTTGTAGAGTATTTAACACATTTAATGCTGGACTCGACAAATTTTCTTTTCATAAAGATTTTTTGTCGAATAGGCCAAATAATTCTCGTCATCGAGTAACTTATAAAAAAGATTTTTTGAAATGGCAATTAACAAAATTAATTTTCAATCATGTGAATCCAGTTTTACAGCCTGATTCTGTGTATTCTTGACAAATTTTTTATCAAGGTATTGTGTCAAGATTTTTATCAAGCAAAAGCTTTGTTGGCATTCTGATGCAACATTGATAAAGTAAAAAGTTAATTTAATTCAACATAAGGTGAATATGCGATAGCTGTCAAATTGTCACAAAATAAGACAAATGGAAGAAAAGTAAGTTTTGAAAATATTTTTAAATTTTTATTGAAAATTCTTATAATTTTGTGAGACAGATGATTGGTTCATAGGCAAATTACAGTTATTATCAACGCATTTTTTGTAGGATCCATGCCCAAAAAAATGCAATGCCGCCAGAACGCGTATGGGTAAAGATAGCGATATTCTCTGTGTGTCATGTGGCGCCAAGTCCTCAATTAATCGATGACATACGGATCGAGTCAGCCGAAAATTCTTCATGAATTCGTCTTCGCTCAACGAAGGCAAATTATTTGTTTTCTTCTGCTTCTGATTTCTTCTCTTCTATTCTCCTCAACCGCTAAACATGCAGAATTCTTCAATTTTCAATTTGCAAAATTTCAATTTGTAAGCTGTTGTCAATAGCATTCACACTTTTGACAATTTATCAAGGAAAGAGCTTTTATTTTTAGTAATAGAATGCAAATTCTTGACAAATAATGAAAACTTGACAAATAGTCAATATGGTGAATTTATCAAGTGTACAGAATTGGGCTGTTAAGATATTCAAGCATTTTGTCAATATAATTTATAGTTATAAAGGGTTGCCTCATTCGATGCTCTACTGTAAAAAGTAGTCTTTCATATACAGTGCAAGCTCGATTTTCGCGACTAATTAAAAACCAGACATGTCGGGAAAACCGAATTTTCGCGATAACAGAACCCAAAATTTTGTTGAAAAATTGTATGTAATTTTCAAAATTACAATTGTTTTAACTGATATATTTACATTTTAAAAATTTTAAAGAAGTTGGAGATTTTGAGTTGCTTTTTTGGCAAATAATTTTTAAAAATAACAGCTGAATCACGTAGTTCATATAGTGCTGTTGTCGGCTTAAAAATCCAAAAAGGTTAATATACCAAAAGGCGGGGATTTCCCTTTTTTGGTTATAGACATTGTAATAAAATTAAAAAAAAACAGATAAAAGTCGCGAAAATAGAACCTCGTTTTTCGTAAACTGTCGCGATTATAGAACCTGCAATGTTAAAAATTAAGCCGTCGCGGTAACCGGGCCGTCGCGATAATGGGTAGTCGCGAATACCGAGCTTGCACTGTAGTCCAAATTTTGCATTACAACGTAATGACACAGTTTTGAAAAATGTATTAGTGTCAGACTTTTTCTAAATTAAGTTTCAACGTCTGAAATTTACTGTTCCAATTTACGAGCTAACAAATCAATAATAAATTATTAGGAATGATAATTAACAAACCTGATACATTTGAACTGATATTTTGATATAAGATCCATCCAATGCAGACTTAGTGTTAAAGTGAGATTAAAATATATTTGAAGAGCTTGCAACACTGGTCTTACTGTGATCTAACGAAATTGTACGCAAAGCAAAAGGCAATTTTTACCATTCACAGTAATTCCCTGTAAAAGATAAATGAAAAATACGTTCAGTTGGCAGCGCCGTGCGAAACGCATTTAATTTTCTACCGCAATTTAACGAGGTGTGCTGTATAAATTAATAAAAAAAAGGCAAAAAATGCTAATTATTTGCAAAAAATTATATGCAAATGTAAATAATCAAATCGAAGGAAGGATCTGAGCATATTTTGATTAATTAATTAATTTTATTTGGTGTGCAAAAACGTGTCGAAATCGCATGTCGCAGTCGAGACAACAAAGCATCAACGAGGGAGGTCAGTGCTTAGAAAACGTGCCGATGAAAAATACGCAAGCTGATGCAATTGTGCAAATTTCTTTAAAAAAAGTTGTGTAAAAAATATCGAATTAAAAAAAATGAGTGAAAAAAGTGCTAAAGCAGTTGCAGCAACGGAGCAGTCCACAGTTGCGCTGGCCACAACGTCGACGAGTTCAGCGAGCACGACGCCCAAAAGCGTTGAGGCTGCCGAGGCATCCACATTAACGCCAACTAGTTCGGTCAAAAGCAGCACTTCCGATGGCAAGCAACAAACGGCTGCCAGTGGACCGAAGCGAGTCATACGCACTATCACGGTGATTGATCCGCGGAAATTGCAGCAGGCGGGGCTGGATCGCAAATTGGCCGAGGCTATTGGCAAGCAGCGGCTAACGGCAACACAAACAAAATCAATCATAGCTAAGCCTGCAATATCCAAAACACAAACGTCAACAGGAGTGGCTGCAGTTTTAAAAGTTGCAACCAGCACAACACCAGCAGCAGCAACAGCGACAGCAGTAACAACAAAGGCAACGGTAACAACAACTGCACCAGTAACAGCGACAGCAACTCTTCTTAGTGGCACAGCAGTGACGCCACGGCCTGGCGGACATGCAGCAGCAACAAAAAATGCTACAGGTTATGTTAAAAAAAAATTATAAGTTTTATTTCTTTTAATTAGTATCGAGTGCAGGTGGGAATGTACTTTTTAATAAGTGGCGTTTTGACATGCTGAACATTTGTATCCATATTCCTTACTTGCTTTATGGCGCAGTTGTTAGCGCGTTAGCTCCGCAAGTCGCTGGTTCGGGGTTCAACGCTTCGATGTGGTGTTGTAAAAAGTGTTCACGTTGAAACTTCCATTTTTGGTTTTATAGCCAAACCACGTACGTTTTGTAAAAAAAGTCTTGTAGAATGAAAAGTTACATTTTAAAAATCTTGGCAAAACGGTTTCATGTTAATGCGATTTTTAATTTTAATGAAAGAGTAGCACAGTTTTTACTTTTTTCTATATATAAAATTTTTTTTTATTGGGCATAAAACAGGGTCACACAAAATACTGCTGGTTGATTGTTGACAAGTGTAATTGAATATGTGGTTTTGACTTTCGACTTTGTTTAACAAACGTCGATACTGCTTCACATTTCAGTCTTGAATGGAAAAGTGTTCTCATTAACGCAATCAGTATGAAAATATTTAAAGAGCAAATAAATGCATGATCTGTGTAATCTTAATGAAAATTTGCATATTTCGTAATATTATTGTCAACCCTAATTAAAAGCCTCTGTGTTATTAGCATACGACTTATTTTTAAATTAGATTACATTAATTAAAAAATGTTCGTGTATAAAATGTATAAATATCATCCAAAGTGCGCTATAGTGGTACATACCATGTAAATACATATTCAAAAATCCGATAACATTTCTTGCTTAAAACTAAAACATTAGTATTTCGCAGAATGCTTAAAGGACATACCATGTCTGCTTTTTAATAAGCTCTTCGAAAGCGTTTGATTGTAATCTATACAAAATTTACAAAACCTTGTCAGGCATATTGGGTTTTGGTAAATATTGACTACGTTGGGTTTTTAACGACAACCATAAGTTGGGCTTTCTTTCATAAATCAATAAAGTCAGCTGGAATTCCAGTCAGCAGTAAGGTCAGCGAACTTCAATAAAGATTTAGTAGTTGGAAAATCTCTTCCTGCAGCGCAGACGCTCAGTTAATATCCAAACTTCTTTGATAATTTATTTTGTAAAATAGTTTTCTGCTGCAGTGATAAGAACAAACTGAGTTATCTTTACCCATTCCAAATATTAAACTTGAAGCTTATGTTCTTAATGTATTTATGGATCAAATTTTGCCGAGTGTTCACTGGCTGAGATTGTTGGTGTGTGGTTCAGTCGCGCGCTGAGTTCTTGAGTTCAATTCCCATTGTAGCACAAAAATGTCAACTTTTGTGTGAGCTTTTTTTTTCAATATACTTTTTAAAATAAACGAATTTTCGTTTTAAAATGATCAAAAATATTTTAAGACGAAATTAACAGCTAAATTTAAACTTATACTAATATTTTGTAAATGTACTTCTTTTTATATATATTTATAGTTGTCAAACCATTGCTAAAGGATCAAAAACTTGTGCCAAAAATTACAATTACAAGCCCAATGGACTCGTCAACACACTCGGTTTTGCAATTGCCAACTCAAACCGAACGTCTGGCACAAGTGAAACATTTGCTGCAGCGCAAAATTCTAACAAAGCTACAACCGGGCACAGCATCGCCCCTTCCAACAGCAAAACCCCAAAAGCCAGTAGCGTCGCCAAGTGCATCGCCTCTTCCAACAGCAGAACCACAAATGCCAGCAACACCGTCGAACAGCACTAAACCAGGCATACGTGTGATAGCGATTGCCAAACCCTTTAACCTCGTCACTTCGACATATCAAATTCCGCCGCCCCCGCTCGTCGCCGCGACTACCACTTCCACTGCAGTCAGACAGGTGCCCAAGCAGCCAAACCAAACCAATATCGAGGAAGCGAAGAAGTTGCCGTTGGATGTGGCGCGCATTAATAAGCACGCTGCCGCCAACGAGAAAGCCAACAGCCAACAGCAGCCAGCGCCTCGTACGCATGTGCAAAGTTATGAGAATTTTCTAAAAAATCGGCTTCCGGGCGCAAACAAATCTCGGGTGGAGGACAATAGTGCTGCCGAGGGAAGCCTTGACGACGACATACCGAAAGCTTCTATAAAAGCGCGCGTTTCACTGCCGTCACAAAACCAATCAAAAACCTCGGCAACTGCTGTGAAGTTAACAGCGCTGGAATTTGCACAAATGTCGCCCTTAAAGCAGCCATATCCCATTGTTAGTCTATCGCAAGACACACCTCTGCCCCATATATCCAGCTTCAAGAAATCGCCACCAGTCACGCAGACACCCACAATCAAAACAGAGTCGTCCGAGTGCAATGCGCAGCAGCCCGCCATGAAGCAGTACGTTAAAAGCCTGATTGTGTTGGAGAATAAAGTGCTCTCGCAAGATGAGAAAATTGATATTACAGCTTTGCGTTTGGCCAAGCCGCAGCTGGAAAGCACCGTAACCAGCTCGGCACAGGCATTTGCGTCGGCGCCTACCGATGTCGTTGTCAAAGAGGAGGAAGCCGAGGAATTTCTGCAGTGTAAAAAGGAGGTTTCGCTGCCGTCGCACAAGTTAAAGTTGAAGCAGGACGTAGTGGCCAAAAAGCAGCCAGTGAAGGAATTGAAAGCTACATCACAGCCCAATGTAGAGGAGCCGCAAGATGCGCTGCCTTTGCACAAACCGACAGTGCCAGAAGATCGAGCTATGAAGAAAGCGAATGTAGAGGAGCAAATTGTCAAGCCGCAGAATAATGCAAAGAAGAAAGTGGTTTTAGTTCCTACCCATAAATTGAAATTGGAACTAAAGCAAACGAGTCAATCAACAGCAGATAGAATTGAAGAGATACCAGCAAATAATGCCAAGGAAGCGAAGACAGTTTGTCTGCCTTCGTGCAAAGTGAAAACGGTGCTGGACAAACTTAAAACGGCACAGGACAAAATTTGCAATACTGAGCCAGCGAGAAAACTTCTGCCCGTTAAACCGCAGCTGATCAAAGAGAAGAAGGTTTTTATATTTTCGCCCAATAAATTGAAAATGTCTCAGAATAAAATTGCTGCCTTTGCCAAGGAAATCAAATTACAAGCCTCCACCAACAGCAAAAAGCCAAATGACACCGAACTAAAAACACCCACTCCAAGGGACACACAAACAGAACAACAAGAAAACTCTAAAAAAATATCAGAATCGGTAGCAGCAGATAATGCTTCGAAAAGTCCTTTAGCGAAATTAGAGTTCAAGGAGCCGCTGCCGCCTGCCGACAAGCCGCTGTGTGCCTACTCGGCTCTATTTGGGCCACGTCAAAAATCGACTGTAGAAATTGTTGAGCAACCGCAGCAAGAGTCCATCTTGTCGGCGGTTGATTTCATTGCTTCGCTGGCAACCACTAATCCAATAACCGAGGAAACCGAACTAGAGCTCTCGCCGGAGGAGTTGAACTTGAACGCATCGTTTGCCATGAATCTGTCGCCCATACGCATTCCCTATCCGAATGAAAAGCCACTGCGAAGAGAAAGCATTGATGGCAACACAAAAGCCAGCGAAATGTTGGACGACATATTCGACAGCAATGCGGACGTAGAGATCGGAAAAATTATAACCATTCCAGCCGATAATGTGCTGAACACTGTAATAGCAGCAGACAAATCCGGCAAAGTACTAACCATAGCGAGCAATAAGCCGTTGACAATACAATCTGCCGCTGTCGATGTCGAAGAGGCACATGAAGATCACAGTTATCAGCAGAAAGGCGCAAAAGACAATATCACTGTTGCATCGATTGATGGCACAGTGGAGGAAAAGTCCAAGCAAGTGGTTGCGTTAGAGCAAAAGAAACTTGATGTAAGTGCGCAGCAAACAAGTGAAGCGCAATTTGATGAAATAAATAGCAATGAAGCCAAACAGCATCTTGAATTAAGCGCCACTGAGAATCAAGAATCAAACGCTGACCTGAAACAACAGTTGAAGGAAGTGGAGACAGAGCGGGCTGTAGAAACGAACGCTGCAGTGAAGCAAACTGTTGTTGCTGCTGAGACGAACAAAATCGCAGAGGAATGCGCCAGTGAGGCGAGGGGTGATTTCAGCAGCTCAGAGAAATCCATCTCCAATAATGACGACTCAGCTGCAAAGCGTCAGCCACGCTTTCGAAGGGGAAAAGTCAATTTGGTGCAACGCAAACGAACGAGTGCAGCAACTACTACGCCGCCGAACGCTGATAGAAAAACCAATGAAACTGTGGATGCGGCTGATGTTTCACAAGCGTTGGAGGAGGCAGCGCCTTCAAAGCTAACTGTTGAGTTGCAAACTGCGAAACCAGACACTGCCCCTGATGCAGGACCGCAGCTCAATGCCGATGATGTGCTCAAGAGTCAGTCCTTACATCGAACCAGTGAAGAAGATGTTTTTGACACTAATAGTTCACATAGTTGTGTAGCAGCTGAAATAGTTGAAGATACAAATATTCGTAGTGTAGCACAAACTAATGAAGATGAGGTCTTGTCTAAGCCGACAGAAACTGAAGCCAGCGAGGCTACTCGAATTTCTAGAGTAGCTGCAGAGCCCGTTACAGATGACGCCGCTTCAAATGAAAACGCAACTGGAGCCTTTGAAGCTCGCGCCGAATTAGTGCCAAATGAAACAGTAGCTACAACCGCCGAGACTTCTCGAAAGCAGCAACACGTATCACAGATGCTAAATCCGCCAAAGCTTCGTAGGCGGAAAAATTCCGAAAAGCTGGAAACTCCTGAAAAGCAAAGTGATTCTACTGCGGCACAGAGTTCAGCTGCACCGACACCAATCGACAAAACTGTTTCACTGATACAACCAAGGAACGACGAGAGTGAGCTTGTACTGACACCAGCTAAAAATCCTTTTAAGAGCAAAGCTTTGAAACAGCAAATTGAGAAGCAGTCAGCCATTGGCATTAAAACGCTATTGAGTCACATGGAGCTGGCAAAGTTGGACAAAGTACGCGATAACAGTAGTCAGGCATCATCAAATGAAACTCAAGCAGCAACTGAAACTGTCAGCGCACAAGATGAGACTCAAGTGCAACCGGCCGCAGTGTCTTTGTCCGAGACCGATGCAGACACGTGTGAGCGTGCGTTAGTTGCTGATGAAGAAAAGCTGCAAAATCTTCCCAAACAAACATTGAAAAGACGCGCTTCGACGCGTTTGCTGAGCAGTGCGGAAGATAAGCTATGTGCCAAAGAAGAATTGGAATTGTGCGCTGCTGCCTCCGCTCCCAAAAAAGCCAAATCAGTTACTGAAGCTGCCGAAAGTCCATTCGACAGCGTGCGACTTAGTGCTGAATGTTCGACCAGCTCTTTAACGGAGCAACCACAATCCAGCAGTGAAGCGTCGCCCACACAAAATGAAACTCAACCCGTCAGTGACACTGCTCACGCTCATGTTTCACCGCATAGTGCTCCCTCCGAATCCGACCAATCCTCCGAGCATTTATTGCCCACAAAAAGAAACTGCAAACGAAAGCGTAAAGTGTTAGATGACCGCGCACAAACGGAAACGGAATCGGAAGATGATCGCGACATGTGGAATAATGAAGAGGCTGCAGCCTTTTTGGGCTTTGATGATCAGTCGCCTGCGAAAAGTAAAATTTCGAATAATCCGGAATTACTGATACCAAACGCCAGTGCCGAGGAGGGGAGCTATGTGGATTTGAACCCCACAGACAAACCGAATGCGCAAGCCGTCAGTGGTGCGACAATGAAAAGCTGGCTAACAACGGGCAAAGCTATTGCGCCAACGTCGACCAAGTGCAGAGAAAAAGAAAAGCCGACGACAACGCCGATTAGCAGAGCAGCAAGTGCCAGTCGCCGGAGCAGCGTGCCGTTGAAAAAACGTTGGGAGTTGTTGCAGAATTCGCCGGAGCAGGACATCGAAATAACCGATGACACATCGCCCATTGAAGACGATGAGGAGGTCGATAAACTGCACGCGGCCGCAGCTAAGCGCAGTCTTGGTGAAAGGGCCGCTTACCTGAATATTGCAGCTAAAAAGATTAAATTCTCAGAAGCAAGTTTTGAGGAAGACAGTGCAGTTGATAAGACGTTGGACATTGTGGGCAGTTCTGACTTACTGGGCGACAAGAAGCAGAATACGGAGAGCTATAGAGCAGTGGACACGCCAGTTGCTGCAGACTTGCCTCAACATAGCGAAAGTGACTTGAATGAGTTTTCTGTTGAGCATGGCAACGCAAAATTGCAGCCCAAATGCAAACGCGTGGAAAGACAAGAAACTGGAAAAGCAACATCATTGCCTGAGCCTACCCTGCAGACATCCTTAGTACATAAGTCACAAAGTCGACGCTCAGACGATACCAAACTCAATGAAAAAATCCCAGCTGCTGGCACGAAATCGAAAGCTTGTGGTAATTCCAAGTCAATAATTGAGTATTTTGAGGCACATGAGCGAAGGAGCGCTAAAAGCGTTGTGGCTGCCAATGAAAAAACTACACAACAGCCAGACTTGGTTACTGATTCCGACTCAAAAGATAATAAAAACATAAAAAGCGAAACAGTTGCAGAGAATAAGAAGCCTGGCAGGAAGTTAATGTCTGCTAGTGTGAATCTTTCAGCAGCTTTGAAGCCAACATTGCCCGAGACTGCGGAAAAGATCCTTCCAATAAATAAAGATGGCTCAGAAACACACAATTTGAGTGCATTGGTTGTGGAGAAGAAGAAACCTGGACGCAAGGCAAAGTCGCCAGCGGTCGCTGCTACAGTTCAGTCCAGAGCTATTTTGTCGGTGAGAACCGATCTTATGGAAGATCCAGAATCGGTGTCCAGCGATTCGGTGAAAAAGTCTCGCAGAAAAACCAGTGCGGAGTGTCTTGCAACGAATGAAAAGAGACCAATTGCTGAAAAGGCCAAGTCTACGACAACGCGTAGTAGTCCTATGAGTTCTTCAACGCCAGTCATGTCTACTGATATTCAGATAAAACGCGAAAAATGTGAGGAGATTTCACCAGTTAAGCTGAAGAAAAAGCCTGGCCGAAAACCGAAATCAATGTCAACGCCTTCAGCTCCTGAACAAAAAGCAGATTGCACTTCAGACACAAACCCTCAAAGAGACTTTTCCCCTGCAGTGCAGGAGAAAAAGAAGCCTGGACGAAAACCCAAATTACCGCCAACGGTTTCAAATGCTGAGCCAAAAGCTGTCTCAGCGTCATCACCACCTGTTACTCCAATAGTTGTGGAAAAGAAACGGCCGGGACGAAAGCCCAAACTGAAGCCCGCAACACCTGTTCAAAATGCTTCACTGGACACTTCTGCGCTTTCACAGTCAGAAATGTCTGCACCTGTTGTGGAAAAGAAAAAACCAGGTCGTAAGCCAAAATTAAAGTCACCGTGTGCAACACCCGTTCAGAATCCAGATTCAAGCACACCGCCAGTGGGCACTTCCGGTTCCGAACCAACGGTTGTGGTTAAGAAAAGACCTGGACGCAAGTCATTGCTTCCCGAATCATCTGCATCAGCTCCATTCAATCCACGTATTTTGCTCATAACTAATCGATCGCAGCTGGACACCGACGAACCACTAACGGAAGCACCCGTTAAAGTCGCAAAGCCGGGAACAGTGCAGTGTGGTCTGTGCTTGGCGCGCGTTGTACGCGGGCAGTGGATGCAACACTTGGCCACACATTACGGCGTTGGCTGGATTGTCGGCGAAATGCCAGAGATTGTAAGTTGATTTGCTTTTTAACATTCTTTCACAGTTGGTTGGTTGGTTGTAGTGGCTGCCTCTGTATGAGACACACTTAGGCCTATTGGCCCGTTGTGATACCACAAATTCCACTCGTTTGAAATTTTTTTTTTTTTTTTAAACAGGAACAAACGCGCAGGGGATGACCCCTATTAATGCGAAGCATTGCGTTGGTTCAGGAAGGATATAAAGGTTAGGAGATAGGGTTATGAGTAAAGTGTTTATGGGCTCTTGCCTTGAACCCATCGAGATCATAAGTGCTGGGGAAAATATCCGCAGGGAGACCATTCCACAGCCGCGCTGTACGAGCCAGAAACGAACTTTCCCTGTAGTGCGTAGTGCGCTGGAACATCGTTTCGACGTGGAATGCATGGGCGCCAGTGTTCAAACGGGTTGCCCGGGGGAATACCCGGAGTGATGGCATCAAGCTGCTCATCTCCACTGAGCAATTACCGAAAAAGTATCGGTAAAATAACACCACACATGCCACGTTTCGACAATGCTCCAGGGAGTCAATAGAGCTGGATGCCCTACTGTCCCCTATAAGTTTAATCGCACGGTTTTGCACCCGATCGAGGAACTCCAAATGGGTTTTTGAAGCCCCCGCCCAGAGGTGCGAGTTAAACTCCATTTTAGGTCGGATATAGGTAGTGTAAATAATGCGGAGATCAGACGGAGTGTATGCAACACTGTCTTTCCAACATATGTTACAGCACACATTTCAAACGGATGGGGAAAGGGAGGGAGGGACCTACAGTTTATCGCCGAATCCGAACGGCGATTGGCAGTTTTTCTTTCACACTTGGAGGTTTTGCCAATGCCTGCCAAGAGGCACTTGTGCGATTCTTGTAATTCTCATCTGCATTCCGAGCCAGGAATCGAACCTGAGGCGCTCGGTATGAAAAGCCAGCGCGCTACCCGCTGGACTATCGAGGCCGGCTTCTTTCACAGTAGTCAAATAAAGCGTGACAACAACGTTGAACTGACTGATTTTCTGAATTTTGAAAACATGCTAATACTTTGTGCCTTTCACTTTCAGAATTTGACTCAGCGCAATGCTGTGATCAACGTGATGGTTCTCTTCGTGAAGAACTCGAACATCAAAGAGCTTACCTGCCGCATGTGCGGACGGCAGTTTCGGTCCGCACTGGGCGCTTTGCTGCACCTTGAAGGGTGTGGTGCGCCTGAGGTGCGCGTAACTTGTGAATATTGTTCAAAGGATTATTCGCACCTGACCATAAATAGTCATAGGCGCACGTGCGCGGTCCGGTGGGAATCGAAGATAAAGGACAATGAACCAACCCAAAACAGCGAGACGGCGATCACTGACGAAGTATTGAACAATGTGGGACGTGTAAAGCGCGCCTCGGTGAAAAAGTAGGTTCACAAAAATTTTCACCTGCGCCAATGTAATTGTCATGCTTTCCTTGTTTTACATAGAGCTGAAAAACGCCTGAAAGCCATTCGGCACGAGCTGGTTGGTGCACCTACCACGATGAGCATAGCCGATGCCAAAAGTGTGAGTGCCAGTCAAGGTTTTGCATAAATCAAACCCTAGTCTAATCTTTTAATTCTCTGCAGCATATCAAATTGGAGTCGCCAGGTGGTAGTGATTTGGACGCGAAATGGAATGATGATTTGCAAAGCATGGCCGTAGCACGCTGCTTGGCGAAAAACTGCAATTTCGAGTGCAAAGATGTGCCGACAATGAAATCGCATTATGAAAATTGCCAATGCAAAACTGAAGTTTTCTATTGCGCGCTTTGTAGCAATGGTAGCATGTATTCAGATGAAGAGGCTGCACTTAAGCATATAATGCAACAACATGCTGCTAATGCGGGCAACGACTTTGATGGCGACAGCACCGATTGTGGCATAAAAACGGACCAAGAGTCCAGTGGCGAAGACGATGACGGTTCGTCGGGTGTGGACTCAAATGCAAGTGAAATTGAAATTGAAAGCAACACGGGGTCCGGTACCACAGGCAGCAGGAAAATGAAATCAAAGCCAAGGGTTACATTGTTTAAACCGACACGAGGTCAAGGTAAGCTGATTAAAACTGAACTTGGTATGAAAATATAAATTTAGTTTAGAAATAAAGAGTTGCAATGATACAATTTGAATATTTGTAGTGTACTCGAATCGCTCGCATCGAATTGCGCAAGATGTTGCCAACAACTGGAAACAATTGTAAGTTCATTTAGCTTTCAGGTTTACTATTTTCATCCTACATGTTTTCTTCACTTATAGTGTATCAGCAAACTATTCGAAGTGTGCTTTGTTTCCCTACGCACTTCCAGTTTATGAAAATTGTTGTCTGGAGGACATCAAAAGATATTTGCCCACTCAAGAACCCTCAATGAAGTTTAGTTTTGTTCAAAGGCTGAAGTTACAAAAAACTTTTGGCTGTGCGGAGCGGTTACCGTGGACAGAACTGGATCGGTTCGGAACGATGAATTCTAAACGTAAGTAGACGATTACACAGGACAACAATATCGCACTTTTTTCTGTTGCATGGAGTTTTTCTACTGTTTCTTACTAATTTGGGTGCGCTGATTTCGAATCTACCTTTAGATTTTTTGTAGCAGCTCTAGTTACTGAGATACAGGTACCGTGTCACTTTTTCAGTTTTTCCTCTACTTTTTCCATATTTTTGATTGTAATTTCTAAACCAAAAAACCGATAGACATGATTTTCACCTTATCACATTAACAACACCGCACGGCTTCTTTTTCGATGCAATTTATTTTTATAAGTTTTAAAATGCCGCGGTAATTGGACCTCAAAGTCGGAAAATATGGAATTTTATGGCGTTTTCTGTGATGGTCAAAAATATACACATTTTTTGTAAATCAATTAGCGACAGTGGAGGATCCAGGGGGGTTTGGGGGTTGAACCTCCCCCCCGAAATATTTGGATCGACTATAAAACTACATACAAATTCAAAGGCATTTTATAAATATTAAAGAATTACTTTTTGAAACCCCTCCCGAAATATTTTTCTGAATCCGCGCCTGATTAACGAGTTAGGTGTATAATGAAAGCCGACACATCAAGCAATACAACACAGCCAAATTATTTAGCGGAATACACATTCGCATCGAAATAATAGCAAAAATGTACCATAGCCATTTTCATCACTTTTCATACTTTTTCTTTAAAAAATTAGGGTCCTCAAAATATGCTCTTTTATGGTATATGTTTGAAATACATTTATGGTCTGAAATACAAGCAAAAAACAAAGAGATTTTGAATTGCTCGAAACAAAAAAAAATTAAAAACTTTGCATAAAATTGATTAATGTCAGAAAAGATGGCGTGAAATGTTGTAAGTGCAACGATATAAAAATCATGTCGATAGGATTATTGGTTCGGAAATTACAGTCGAAAATGTGAAAAAAGTCGAGGAAAATTCGAAAAAGTGACACGCTCGTTTTTTGCGAAAACTAGTGCTGTTACATAAAAACGGAATATGGTTTTGAAATCAGCGCGAACAAACTAATCAGAATCATGTAAAAAACTTCATGTAACAGACATGCTGTTGTCCAGTGTTATCATTTGAAGTGCGATTGTCATCATTTCAGAGGCTACAACAATACCAATTGAAATCTCTTATCTTTAAGTTGAATCTCTTATCTTATTACTAAAATAATTTCGTTTTGATAATTTCCAGTTGATCATCTGCTGCATTTGGGCGGACCTGTTAAAACTTTGGCTTGGGTCCCGTTGCCCAGCGACGTGAACGAACAGTATCTGTTGCTAAGTTATCGTCGTGACTTTCAAAGCTATACACGTTTTCAGAATCCCAAAATCGGTACCACACTGTTGTTGCTGTTTAAAATTACTATTACGTCCCATGCTACAGCGCCAATACAATCACAACTGCACTACGCGGTTAGCATACCCGACGGGCCGGCACATTGCACCACTTTCCTGCCCAGCGGTGGCTACGACGTGGCCATGAATCGTTTGGGTTTGTTGGCGGTGGGGACTGCAACCAACTCGATCAAAGTTTACGCACTGCCACTGTCTGTTGAAGAAGCCGCCAATCAATCGGCCCTTCAAATAAATGTGATTGAGCTGAAACCTGTGATAGTACTTTGTCTGGGTTTGGACAGTGCCAGTTTGCTTGGCCACACACTGACCGAAACACAGTGTGTACAGATTTGCTGGTCGGAGGTTGGTGTAAATGTGTTGTGGAGTTTGGTTCAATTGGATCTCTATCATTCTTTTTGCTGTCCTTTGCAGACGCTTTCGCATAAGCACATTTTTGCGGGCTTTTCAAGCGGGTGTGTAGGCATTTGGGACATTAGCGACACCGGGGAGGAGGATAATCTGAATTGTTTTGTGGTGGACGGTGTGCGACACTTTGTGCCTTTAAATTTTTTCTATTTGGGCGAGAAGGGCGTGCGAGGTATGTGGCGTTTTCGTGTAAAGCACACAGATTTAGATAAACATTCACTGGTTTCTGTAAATTCTTAGCAATGGCAGTGCACTACGACACAACGGGACCGCGTTGGTTAGCCGCTATTACAGGCATACGGAAATTGCTGTGCTATGACTTGCGCGACTTTACACAGCCCGTTCTGCTGCTGGATGAAGGCAACAAAAATGCTTTACAATCCCTTGATTGGTCGCCGTTGTGGGAGCCGTTGGTCATCACCGTTGGCGACAGTATGTTTACCTGTAAGTGCAAATTTATGAAGTTTGCTGCGGGCATATTGTCTAATCGTAATTTCTTCCTTCCACAATTTCACAGATGGCCGCTATTTACAGGCCGTGCATGTGAACAATTTACAGGCGCGCGGCCACAGCAAAATCGATGGCACCCTCTGCGCGGCTTCACGGCTACACTATAATCCAACGATCAGTGTGCTCGCCTGCACCAGCGACAACGGCGACCTTGTGTTCCTCAATACGCGCGAGCTGAACCAATGCGATGTGCTGCCCAAGTCACAAAAAAATGCTCGTGCCGTCTCGTCGATGGACTTGAAACATTTAGATGGCACAGCGTTGCCTAAATTTGATAGCAAGACACAACCGCCGGCCGGTTGGCAACCAGTCGAGCCCGACTACAAACACAAATACGGGTTGACGTTCGGACCAGTGATAAAGGTGAGCGAGAAGACCAACAAACTACGCTACTTACGATGTAAATAAAAACTGGTGTGTATTTTACAGTGCGAGGCAAAGGACAAAACGCACTATTTTAATCAGGAGCGCATGCCGCATGTTAGCATGGAGCGTTACCTGCGCGCCAGCAGCTTGCGTTGGAACTTGAATAGCAGCGCCGGGCAGCTGCTTGCCGTGGGCTACGACAACGGCTTCGTGCGACTGACGATCTTTAAGCCACAGCTCTATTTTAAGCGCTAGCAGCATTGCGCTGTCTAACTTTGCATGTAAATAATTCCAATGTTATTAGGTTTAGATTATTGCTGTTTTTTTTTTAAACGTTAGTCAGCCATTAAAGTGTCACACTTTTTTGACATGCCTAACATTGTGATTTGTAGTGCATGCAACGTAAAATACTACTTGAGATGAGACTTGAGGCATAGCTGCGCCTATGCGATTTATACGCTAGATAGTTTTAGTATTCTAGATACCTAACTGTTGTTATATTTATAACTAGTACTAGCATTGGACCACATAACTTATTTCCATAATAAATGACAACAAATTACAAAAATAAAAACCATATACACGAAATTCTTACTGATCTTGACTGACTTTGCAATTGATTTATTTTTACATTTTTTTGTGAATCATTTTTGTACAATTTACTGCGAAACAACATAACTACGATTACAATTTTTTGAAGAGTATGTGTAATTTTGTTGTTGAGAGAAAAGGCGCCATTCATTGCCGCCCAATTAGCGAAACCTATGTGAAAATGCATCAAAAAGCAACGCGTGCAACTGCCTCGTTGTGTGCATTCACCGCCGTACGGAGTCTTCTTTGGCCGCTTATTCTGCTGGTGGTTCTTCTGGAGCCTCTGCTGGTTCTTCTGCTGGCGCTTCTGCTGGTGCTTCTGCTGGCGCTTCTGCTGGAGCTTCTGTTGGCGCTTCTGCTGGCGCTTCGGCTGGTGCTTCTGCTGGTGCTTCACCTGGTGGTGCTGCCGGTGCCTCGCCTGGTGCCTCTCCCGGTGACTCAGGGGATGGTGGGCCTGCCTCGCCCTCGATGGTAGCGGTGGTGGGGCGCCCAGCATCGTCTGGATATTCGTTAGCACGCTCTGTATCGAGACCGGCATGCGATTCAGTCGTGCGCGATTGTTTCCTCTTCTGTTTGTAGAAAATGAACGAAAGGTTTAAGTATTTAGTCATCAACAGACTGCCAACAGTTTTGTTGCGTACCTTCTTCTTCTTCGCTTCAGCAGCCTCGCGTGCGGCCTGCTCCTCTTTTTCCAATTCCTGAGCCTTGTAACGGTCGGGCGGGAAGAATTTCAGAGCCTCCTCGCGGCCGATTTCGGTATTCGGGCTGACATAGCTGGGGCCGTAGGTGGCCAGCGACAACATGGTTTGCGAGGTTTGCTTATTCACTTTGAGGACTAGTTTATCGGTGCTGTGAACGGAAAAGCAACAAAGCAAACATTATATTATTTCGATCCATTGTTGGAAAACTGCCAGCAGCCGAATGCTTGTAGCACAATTTTATATTTCGAAAATTCAACTTACGCGGTCTGCTCGCGCTGCGCGTAATTCTGTGCCGTACTGGCAATGTAGCGCGCCTCGTCGGCATCGTCGCTGGTGAAGAATGAGTACAATGGCACGTCTTCCTTATGCCGTTCGGCCATATTGATCAGGTCGCGTTTCTTGTACACTTCGAACGCCATGATGACGTGCGGTGGCTCCGGTACCGGATCGGGCGGCAGGAATGGATTCGTTTGCGACCGGAAGAACACGTAGATGAGAGCGGCTTGTGCGCGCGCTTTTTCCGCCACCCAGATGGGCGGTAGTTGGACTTTTTTCTTGCGCATTCGCGGCTTTGGCGCTTCTTCCACTACCTCCTCGACTTTGGCTTGTTCGGTCTCGCCTTCCATATCGAAACCCAAATCAAGGCCCATGTCCATGTCGAGGCCCAGATCAACTTCGCCGCCTTCACCTTCGCCTTCCTCGCCCTCGCCCTCTTCACCTTCGAGCCCTTCCGTTCCAAAAGCGGCTTCACTAGGCTCGCCCATCAGCGATTTCACGGGGCGCTTTTCGGGTGGTGCTTCTTCGGGTTCTTCGGACCATTCCTCGCCCTCTGCAATGGCAACGGAACGGAAATAATTTCGATATTTTGAAAATAGTTTAGTGTTATGGTCGATTATTTCGTCAAGGTGGATTCGATTCGATTCGATTATTTTCAAATTTAATTCAATTCTATTCAATCACATTCAATTCAATATTATTTCAATTATATTTATTATTCAATTTAATTCAACTAAATTAAATTATATTCAATTCAATTCAAATCAATGCAATTCAATTTAAATTTAATACAATTTGAATTCATATAAACTCAATTTTAATTCAATTCAATTTGAATTAATATAAACTCAATTTCAATTCAATTCAAGTAAACTCTATTCAGTTTAACGGAATTTTACTAAATTCAACTGAATTCAAATCAATTCAATTCAATTCAATTTAAATTTAATACAATTTGAATTCATATAAACTCAATTTTAATTCAATTAAATTTGAATTAATATAAACTCAATTTCAATTAAATTCAACTAAATTCTATTCAGTTTAACGGAATTTTATGTGTAATTTTTGGTCATGTCCTTTTAACCCTTTAGTTGTTTTTTTTTTAACTTTTTTCAGCGACTCCTTTCAATTCGATTTTATTTCAACTCAATTTAATTTCTCTTTAATGCAATTTCCATTGCATTCAATCTAAATTCAATTCAACTGAAGTCAATTAATTGGTCGTGAAAGATTTCAATGACACTCTATTCACTTTTTTATTGCATTCAATCTAAATTCAATTCAACTGAAGTCAATTAATTGGTCGTGAAAGATTTCAATGACACTCTATTCACTTTTTTATTGCATTCAATCTAAATTTAATTCAACTGAATTCAATTAATTGGTCGTGAAATACTTCAATTACACTCTATTCACTTTTTTCATTGCATTCAATCTAAATTCAATTCAACTGAATTCAATTAATTGGTCGTGAAAGATTTCAATGACACTATAGTCATTTTTTAATGCTTTCAATCTAAATTCAATTCAACTGAATTCAATGGTCGTGAAAGATTGCAATGGTACTCTATTCACTTTTTTATTGCATTCAATCTAAATTCAATTCAACTGAATTCAATTAATTGGTCGTGAAATATTTCAATCCACTCTATTCACATTTTTATTGCATTCAATCTAAATTCAATTCAACTGAAATCAATTAATTGGTCGTGAAAGATTTCTATTCACTTTTGGCACAACTACTTAAGGGGTTAGGTCCACTCATGATTTTCAAAAAATCGATTTTTTGTTATTACATTTTCTAAAAGTATAACATTTCAAAAATATTCCCTGAAATTTTTAGATTAATCGGACTATTATTCGCCGAGATGTACTGCATTGAAATACATCTCTATTGTATTTTTATCTGCATGTAAACTATACTCAAAATTTTAAACGCGTTTTTCTCGAAACCACGTTTTCGAAGTCGGTGATCACTGTAACTCGAAAACGGCTGTATTGATCCTCTTGAAATTTTAACGACTTATTTTACATATAATTGTCCTCCGGATGGACGAAGGATTTTTTTGTACGATGACATTTTTTTTTTATAGCCGAAAAAGTGACGAAAATTTGGGTAAAAAAAAAATGTTGACTTTGAACGTCCGCCATGTTGCGACAAATCAAAATATGAACAAACCCTTCGTCCATCCGGAGCATTAACTGATTTACTAAAGTTCGTTTTTTTGGTTTCAGATGATCCAGACTGCTGCAATCGTGATCACCGCAAAACGTCTTTTTTTTTTGGTGTCTCAGAAAATTGACTATATCTCTTAATATTATGAACATTTTGACATGAAAATTTTTTTGTAACTTCTTGAAATGTGTATCTTTAATGTACAAAAAGATTTATTCATAAATAATAAAACCGTCTTCAGAAAAAAATTGCAAAAAAGCGTTCTTTTTTTGCCTTACAAGTGGACCTAACCCCTTAAGTCAAGTGCTGGTCATGTGTCCTCTGAATCCATTTACTCCTGAACCCATTACATCCTGCGTTAAAAAAACAAACAACAAAAAATTGCATTGAACCGCGTCCAACTTACCCTGCAGCTCGACCTCGTAAACAACCTCCATGGGTGCAATTATCGGCGGTATAATGCGTTCCTCTTCGTTGAACTCGTCGGGCGGCTCAACGTGCTGTTTGGTCAGCTCGACCGCGTACGCGTGGAGCACCTCGTGCACGGGCTTGCGATTGTCTTCGGGCATTTTCCAGAAGCAGCACATCAGCTCTTTGCCCTCGAGCTGCTCGAGCACCTCCTGGCTCATTGGATTGGTGGCCACATAGTTGACGGTGTCGAAGTCGGCTGGCGACATCGGCAGGACGCGCCGATCCTTGCACTGGATTCTCAGCTTCTCGGCCGGCTCCAAGATTTTCTTGTACATGTCGCGATTCACTTGCGGACCGAACACGGTCACACCGATGTCCGGCAGATTCTCCATAATGGTGTCCGTCACGTAGGTGAGGTAGTCGGAACGCTTCTTGTCTTTTGCGGCGAATTCGCGCCGCGCCGCCTCCGCGATGGCGTCCTCCTTCTTCTTCTTGCGCACCACTTCCTCGGGCTGCAGCTCGCTAATTGCATAGGTGGCGCGCGGCTGCTTCGAGCCGAGCAGTTGCAGTTCCGCGGCGATCAGCTTCATTAGTTTGGGCACGTTGGTGCCGAACATCAGATTGACCGCGCGGCCGCCCTGTCGCAGCGAGCAATGGAGCAAAGCGGAAAACAATTCGTGAAAACATTGCAAAAATGGCGAGGCGATCACGTACCGTCACAAAGAGCCAGGTGGGCTCGCTTTTTCTCTGGAAACGCTTCAGATACGAAATGCCGTCCGCTTTGCACTTTTCAAACGAAACGAAAGCAGGTTACATGGGTGCGAAATGTTTAGGCTGCGCGCTGTGACTCACAGTGGCCAGCTGCAGATTGTCGCCGCCGATTTCCAGTTTGATTTTGCGCAGACTGCCAACCATGCCGAGACAGGGCCCACACCACTCCGAGTAGACGTCCAGCACTGCAAGACAAACAAACAAACACACACACGCGCACACGTGTCGTTTAGTGAAAATGATCGTTGGCGAAACGCTCGCTTTGCACTGCACCCAACAAGCCCGGACGGTCGAGGAATCGCTCAAACTCCTCGTCGTTGTGCAGCTCGGCCTGCAGCTGCTGTGCTCCGCCCTTCTTAGCCATGTCGACGGCTGTGTGCTGCGATGGCCTCTAAACGTTTGCGGAATCAAAAAGAACACTGTGCACGCAATTTTGCGTAATTCGAACGAAATGTAAACTTGTATTTACAAATTTTGTTGTTTTTTTTTTAAATAATTTTTATGTTATTTATTATTATTATTGATATTTTATTTATTTATTTAACTTCCATTGAAATCTAATTATAAATAAATATAATTATAAATAATTATATTAAACAATTTAATTGTTAATTTGGAATTTTGATTTTGATTTAATTTGAATTTTTTGATTTGGCCGAAGAATTTTAGTTTTCGTGCAATTCATGTTAGATCAAAAACTTTTACTGTTGAAAACTGAAAATTTTGCCTGACATTCCGTATTCAGTAGGAATGTTTTGTTGTTTTGTTTGATTCGATATCGATCAAACATGCCATGGTTGCCGTTGGAAAATTTAAACGAAAACTACATATTTTTTGTTTAAACAAACTGCTAACGGCACAACATCGATTGAGAGAAATGTCTCCACAGTCAATGCGGCAGGCTTGGCGAATGCTAAAATGAGAGCATCTTCTATCAATCATCAATTCAACTTATTTCCTATAGGTCTTTTAACGAGGTTTGCTCAAGAAAAACCAGGAACTTTTCAGATGTGGATTAAAGGCGAATAAATAAAAGTGGCCGTATTGGACCAGTTGATTTGATTTTTTCAGGGACCGGAAATAACAGTTATTTATGAAAAATATATTTGAAAAAATTACTATGAAGGAAATGTCATACAAGTAAATGAAATATACCAATACATTTCTTTTCGCACCGAGAATCAAACTTGGTAATAAACTTTTTTTTTGTAATTTTTATAGAAATATTAAAAAATAAGAATTATTTTTTATTTATATTTTAAAAATCTTATAATGACAATTATTTTTGATTTTTTCATAATAGTCTACAAATAACAGTTTTTTCGATTTTTATTTTAGTTGTCCTATGATAACAATTATTGGTGACTTTTATTTATAAAAATCATTCAGTGACTTTTATTTATAAAAGTCATCAATAAAAATCAGTAAGTGTAAATAAAAAAAATTATTCAATGACTTTTATTTTTTAAGTCATCAATAAAAATCATTCAGTGACTTTTATTTATAAAAGTCACGAATAAAAATCATTCAATGACTTTTATTTTTTAAGTCGCAATATAAAAGTCATTTTCATTAATGCATGCAAAAGTTATGATTCATCCAGAAAACAGAATTGTCAAGTCAGGTCTTGTTGAGTCGATCAAGAATATATATACATTTCGATATTTAGTGAATCCAGTACTGTGATTAATGTAAATGATTTTTATATTGCGATTTAAAAAATAAAAGTCCCTGAATGATTTTTATTGATGACTTAAAAAATAAAAGTCACGGAATGATTTTTATTGATGACTTAAAAAATAAAAGTCACTGACTTTTTTAAATAAAAGTCACCAATAAATGTTGTCATAGGACAACTAAAATACAAATTAAAAAAAAACTGTTATTTTTAGACTAATAAGAAACAAAATCAAAAATAATTGATTTTATAGGATTTTTTAAATATAAATAAAAAATAACTGTTATTTGTTGAGTCATAAAATAAAAGTAAAAAAAATAACTCTTAAACATTGATTTTTATAATAAAACTCATAACTGTAACGGTCCCTGGATTTTTTATGTTGATGTTTTTTAATTTGATTGTCAAAATTGCCATGTTTGATTGATTGATTAACTGGCGCTACAACCATTGGTTCGTTCGTTTTATAGAAAACTAGCTAGGCCCCGCGGCTTTGCACGCAAGCTCTCTTGTTTCCCTCGATACAAATTCTTAACCCATTGTTGACCCCGTCAGATTTTGATTACGAAAAACATGTATCTAATTATCTTTGATTTCAAGTGTTTTCAAAAATTTTATCATATGTTTTCACATTTACTCTAAACAAATTCTTAACCCTTGGTTTACCACGGCGCACAGTGATTCGACTCCATACAACCGCGGGACAAAATTAGAAGGAGTGGTCCGTTCTTCATAAAATTTGGTACACTAGTTAGTCATGGTCTGCTGAGTTGAAATCTCCATTTTGTTTTTCTTAAAATTTTGTAGTTTGGCAATGCCTGAGACTTAAATTTGCAATTTTCGTCATTTTTGGAGAGCTATAGCAACGAGTGTGTTGGCTAGATTTTTCAGATTTTACATTTCATCGGTAACATAAATATTGATAATTCCAAAGAGTAACAGAAATTGTCTCAGGACCCTCTGGTTTTGCAATAAAAACGATAATAATAGATGCATGTTTTGCATTTGTGCAGATTTTTTCATTTTTTATGCTGATTGCATACTTTTAGGGATAAATAAAATAAAATGGCAACAATTTGGCAACAATTTGGCAACACAATAAAATAAAATGGCAACAATTTGGCAACAATTTGGCAACACAACTTTGGCAACAATATGGCAACAATTTGGCAACACAACTTTGGCAACAATATGGCAACAATTTGGCAACATTGACATTTTGAGTTTTGTACGGACGGAGTTTTGTACGCAAACTTATTCTGCACCGTTTTGTGGGGGCTATTCAGTTATTCAAATTACTTTTCAAATTGAATTTTTTTCTGAGATCGGAAGATATCGGAGGACGTAATTACATTATCCGACAAAGAAAGAATGCTTCTTAAAATGAAAAAAAAACGAGTGTGCTTATGACCACACGACTGAAGTGAAACTTCTTTCGCTCCATCTGTATGTATATATATATATATGTGTGTGTACAATATATACATGTATGTACATATACATATATTAATTTTGTACAAATATTTAAATTTATTTTATGTTTTCATGTAACGCTTACGTCACGCGTTCGCCAGCTTACTCCCCAAGTCAAGCGTGCGTAAAGAAGTTTCACTTCAAAAAATCCAGGAACATACTTTTACATACTTTTTAGATATTTTCTTCTAAGTTTTGCCAATTTTCAGACTTTTAATTTAGAAAAATATTTTGAAATAAAAGTAAAGTAAAAGACTAAGCTTTGCAAATTTTGAGAAAATATTAAAAGCGAAAATGGCCACATCATTTCTTAATATATATTTTTTAATCAATAGACTAAAAAACTGAAAATATATGTTTACATTTTTTTGTGAAAAAAGTTGCAACTTTGAGCCTTTGCACAGACACTAATTATTTTGTTGCACAGATTTTTTGGGGTTTTCTTAGTTGGAGTTTTACCTTTCAAATGACATCAAAATCGTTAAATTCTGAGACTATAAATTTTTTGAATTTTGTCTATGGAACGAATCACTGTGCGGTGTGGTAAACCAAGATTTCGATTTTCAGAAAAATGAAATGACATTTTAATTATGTCCCGATTGAAGTGCTTTTGCTAAGTTTGAAGTCAAAAGGCCCCATAAATCTTGTCTCTCCATACAAACTGTTAACCCATTGTTGACCCCGTTCGATTTTGATTTTCAAAAAAGTGAAAAACACGTGTCAAATTATTTCTCACTAAGAGTTCTTTCACCAAGTTTGAAGTCAATGGGAACATTCATTCATGTTTTTTTCACAGTTTCTCCATACAAACTTTTAACCCTTCGTTGACCCCGTCAGATTTTAATATTCGGAAAAATGAAAAACACGTATCGAACATTGCACAAAAAACTGTTTGGAACCATTTAAATATATGGAAGGCTACTGATTTCAACAGCATGACACCACATGCCACACAGCTCAACAAACAATCTTCTTATTGCGGCTATTGTTCCCAGAACGACTCATATAAAAATGGCGATTTTGACTGGCCACCTACATATACATAAGTATACACTCGATTTAAAGGCACCAGGCTTTTATTTATTTATTAATTTTACATTGATTTGGCATACAAGATTGCTCTTGTAAATGCTACAAAAAGAGTACATTAGTAACGAGTAATAATAATAAATAACATTAAATATAAATAAAATTCAAATAACTTTAAATATTTAGAAAATAATAAGAAATACAGAAGAAAACAGAGAAAGAGAAGAGAGATATTTGAAGTCCAAGTTATACGTCGACAAGCCAACGAAAAGGTTGCCATTTATATGTCGTCATTTTTAAGTAGTTTTAATAAATTTCCTAAAAAATTTTCCTTTTTCCTACTAAAATACTAATTTTTTGTTTAAATTAAATTAAAAGTTTATTCACATGAACAATAAAAAAAATTGATTTTTTATGTTTAATTTCAAAATGAAATGCTTCCAATTTAGAAGGCTTTCCCTTTGGATGCTCTGATAACTTCGTCCGCTTTTATTTACTTACGTTAAGGACTTTAAAACAGCATAAACTTTGGTCTGGGAAATCAATGTGTAATACAGTGTTGCCAGATACCTGAAATGACTTTCTCCTAAATCTTAAAAAAATACCAACATTTCCTCCCAAAAGTTAAAAAATCTCCTAAAATTGTTTTATAATTTGCGTCATTTTAAAGGAATAAAACTTCTCATAAAAAATAAAAATATAATAAAATAAATATAAAATATAATATAATTTTTTTAATGCAAAGGCTGCATTTTATTCATCTTAAGCTTAACAACAAAAACGAAACATAAGTATAACAAATTAATTAAATAAAAAGTGCAATTTTTGGCGGTGTCTTCAATGAAAAATAAAAAAAGTTTCTAATAACTATTTCTGTATTAATGTTTTTATTGGATCCTTGGCTAATGCCAAAAAGTATCACTTTATTATTATTCATTCACATTTTTTTGAATGATGAAAGCACATCTGAATGACATACTTTGGATCATATTCTGTCAAAAATATCTTCCATTAGAGTAGAAGGAATACTTAGAACTGTTTCAAATTTCTGTAGGATTTACCCTCAAGCTCTGCCTTAATGATCTGTTAAACCTTTTTAATCGAATTTTCATCTGATGATTGTAGCGGCCAATAAATTTGAACATTTCCAGGGATCTTTTTCCATCCAGTGAAGCAACGACTTTTGTGTTTTGGATCATTTTCATCTAACAAGTAACTGGCAAACACTATTTCCGGTTTCATAAATGCTCATACAAATTACATATTCCTTTTGCATTCAGTATGCCAGTAAAAATTACCCATTTCATGATTCCACGGTTCCACGAAGTCACCTCACTGAGTTGGTATAAAAAAGCAAAGATCTTTTCCAGCCGTTCCTTTGGACTTTTATCAGTTTCTCTGTTCGTAGCTAAAGCCTTGTGAAGTAAAGTCCTGTTTAAATGATTGGCCGGTGGCTGCTAATTTTTCATAGAGAATATCTAAAAGATTTATTAACCAAAGATTTTACTACCTCTACTCTTAATCATTTTAAAATTCAACAAATGAAAACGCAAAATGTTTTTTTTTTTAATTTTTTTTAATAATTTTATATTTTTATTGTTTTTTATGGTTGTTTTGCCTTTTGTTTTTGTTTGCTTATTTTTAAATTATTTCATTACCATCATATATGTGTGTGTGTGTGTGTTTGTGTGTGTATTTATATTATATTCATTTAATATTAACACCATGTCACACTAACAACGACCTTTTGCTTTATACATTGAAATAAGTTGGCGCACATGTCGTTTGTTTCAATGGGGCAAAAAGTGCCGTTGCACGGTGTAATTATGCAATGTATGCGTATGCAGGTGTCTGTACGTGGCTGAGTCTTGAGTGTGTATGTGTGTTTGTGTTTGTTGGATTGTGTAAACATTAATGTGTTCAAATAGCGGTACGGCTAGGCTGCTCACATCATTCAATGCTTCACTTTTTTTGTTGTTTTGTTTGATTAATTTGACAAAATTTTGCGCAGTTTATTGTTCCATAATGTTGCATACTTTGCGGCTGCTCTGCAAGATTAGTGGAGAAAATTGGGTGTTGAGCTAGGAAGGTGCGGGGCCGGTGGGAGGTCGGAGGAAGGAAAGGTGGTAGGGGAAAAATGAGGAGCACTTGCTTTGAGTGTTCATTATGGGCTTTAATTATGTTATTGCTCAACTCTTACTTTGTGCTCTATTGCTGGGAGAGGAATGAAGTGTGCAACACACACATACATACTTTGTTGTTCATTGCTAATCACAACTTGAATACGGTATGGAAATTTTCAACTTGCACATTGTTGGCTGTCAGTGACTCGGTGTCGGTGTTGCATTTGTCTCTTCTGTTATTGCCAACATATCATGCTTTCTTGCATTTTTTATGCATTTTTTTTTTGTCATGGGTTTGTGTGTGTTGTGTATTGCTGTTGTTGTTGTTGTTGCTGTTTAAGACTTATGTTATATGTTTTCGGTTCGGTATTGCAAATTTATATATTTTGCCTTTTACTCATAATGCTGATTTTACACTTAAGACCTTTGCGGGGCAATTCGTTTTTCTTTTTGCTTTACTCAAGGTTTCAATTTTACTTTTAGTTTAATTTGTTTTATTTTTTATTTTATTTATTAGTTTTTGCTGTTTACAATTCATCTGTAATACAGTTACAAGTACACATTTACCATACCGCACTGTTGTTTCTACTAATTCTGCTTCTTCTTCTACTACTTTTTCATTTCTTTATCTTTTACTTTTCTTTCTCCTCCTCTTTGTCTACTGCTTTTGTTTTTCATGTATATGCTTGTATATTGTTTATTAATTAATTTTTAATTTTTTTTTGGTTTTTTTGTTTAGTTTTACTCTTTTTTACGTTTGCTTTGTAAAAAACTAAAGGACAACTTAAATAAATGCAAATAATTTTAAGTATATTTTATGCTGCTTACTATTTTAAACTAGTGGCTGCAATAATTCATATTTTTTTTTTCAAGTTCTTTGTTTTTTGTTTTTGTGATTTATTGCATTTTGTATTTGTTGTTGTGTGCATACGCATGCGTTAAGTCAAGTGTTATGCGTTCAATGATGCGTTCTCGTGTTGCTTTATATTTTCTTGTATCAGTCATAATTTTGGTATTCTTCATACATACACGTATTGTATTTGTTTTTGTTTTTTGCATTTTGCTTCAATCAGTAATTACTCACGCTTGTTGCACTTTGCACTTACTTAGTGTTATGCATTCTCGTTATTCTCAATTTTGTTTGAATTTTTTATGTTTTATTTGCTCTCTGTGTGTTGTGTGTGAAATTATTGCAAATTTTTTACAGTATGTGGCTTCCTATATTTAGTTGTATGTAGCTTATTTACTTTTGGAAATTTACATGACATTTTCTGTGTGTGCTCTCAACTTTAGCGCGAATCGTTCGCCTCATCCCATCCCACTGCGTCTCCCAACCAATGCTCTCGCTTTGCTGCCAGTTCCCATCAATGTTCGTCCCAACTCGCCCGCCCTCGACATTCTACTACGCTGCTACGCTATTGAAAATTTTACACAACTTGAGTTTCACATTTGTTACTACGCACACGTCCTAATGCTAGATTTAAACTTAACTATTCATAGTTGTAATTTCCCCCAATGCTTCTACACATTTCCTTTCACTTGCCATCGATTTAGAGATTTTTTTTTTTGCTTTTTTCGCTTTGCATAATTTTATTTAATAAAATTACTAAACACCTTAATCGTTGCCTATTAACTACGACGTTCGCCCATCTGACGCGCGCCACGCACATTTCTCAATTCATTAATTCTTTAATTTTCTTGCTTTAGTTTAGTTTTTTATTTTAGTATTTAACCTAAGAGTCTTAGCGCCTAACAATCAGAGCGTATTTTACAGGGTGTCCCTATAGCTAATAGTTCCAATAATCGGATAACACTTGATGCGTTTAATGGGTAATCAATAGTTAGGAGTGTCCCATGAACAAAATGCAATAACTATAGGCTGGACATTATATGGGCGTTAAAAAACACGGATTTAAAGCAAAACAAGGTCGGTCATAATAACAAAGGTTTGCCAAATGAAGCAAATGTCTGTACCAGAAAAGACAAAGACATGCTTTTTCATGGATTTTCGCGCGCTGAATTCAAATTCGTAGTCCATTTTGCACCATCAGGCGGGATTGCTTAGATTTCTCATATCCCTACGGCTGAATGCACTTGTCGAAAAAACTACTTGCTTTGTTAAAACATAAGTGGCGCATTCAGAAGGGGGTTGGGGTTCAAATCCCTCCTAAAATAGAATTCAAATGGTATTTGGCTCAAAAGTTGTGTATTAAACTGAATTCCCATAACAAAATCTTTTGTAGTATAAGCCAACTTATTGGATGTAAATAAACTCACAGTGAATACAAATTAATTGGCTTCACGAAATACTGTCGTTTTCTTTGCCTATGGGACAGTGGATCCACATAATATCTCTACTAAACACTGGTTAATTCAATTCTTAATTTCGGTTTGATGTGTAAATCAAACTTGGCCTTATGAAAAGTTTCGTAAAGGACTTACTTGAACTTGACTTGGTAAATCTCTTTCTCAGCATTTCCTATGCCAAAACCAAAGATGGTATATATTTTTGGGATCAGATATTAGAACATTGATGAATGACCACAACTTAATTAATTGCTAATTGTCAACGGAAGCATGGAAAGATGAAATGAAATGTGGAAAATCGTGTAAGAGTTCCATTGTCAACGACAAACCTTCCTCAAGAGCAACGAATACAAGGAAATATTGCAAATCTTTTGCAAAATGGGTATCCAATACACTGTATTTTTCTTAACTGTATTTTTCTCTAAAAACTTGGGCAGAACTCGTTGGGAGCAAGAAGAACAATTTCAGGATTTAAGAAGAAGTGAGAGAAATTACCACGTTTTCTGAGAATAGGATATGTTGAGTCATTGCTGTTGGTTTCTCATTTGAGCAACCAAAAACATATGAAACATATATGTATGTGAAACATATATGTGAGACGGACCCAGAAACATATGAACCATAGTCTTCTTCTGCACTCTACTTCCACTCAATTTAAATTTTTGATTTTTTGTTATTAAAATGATAATTTTTGGATATAAATAGCAAAAAATTTCTTATTCCATTATCTAAATAATCCAACCTGATAAAAAAAATGGACTGCTAACTCTTAATCAACGTCAAAAAATACCTTAAAAAGTGCATTCAGCTCTTCTGGTCCAAAACTGTGTACGCAAGTGTAATGGACGTCCAAACAAAGATATTGAAATTTGCAATATCGCACAAAAAAAAACGGTGAAATCAAATTGTAAAATGTAAAAAATTAATTTTTTATACATTAAGGCTTAAATAATAAATTTTAAACATATCAAAAATAAACATTTGAAAATGTTGAAAAATATTTGAAAATAATTAAAAATATTTGAAAATAAAAAAAAAAACTATTTGAAAATATAAAAAAATGTCAAAACATAAAAAAATGTTTAAAATATAAAAACATTCTAAAATGTTTCGAATATAAAAAATATTTAAAAATGTTTGAAAATATTTGAAAATATAAGAAAAATATTTACAAATATAAATATAAAAAAATATTTGAAAATAAAAACATTTTTCAAAATATTTGAAAATAAATTTGAAATAAAAATGTATAGCAAAATATTTAAAAACATTTAAAAATATTCAAAAGATAACAAA
Source organism: Melieria picta (assembly GCA_964056695.1). NCBI lineage: Eukaryota > Metazoa > Arthropoda > Insecta > Diptera > Ulidiidae > Melieria > Melieria picta. The sequence continues at coordinate 48,719,774 of OZ057399.1, forward strand.
AATGTTTTAAAATATTTGAACAAAAGTGCAAAAATATGTGTAAATTATTACAATACAAAATAATCTTTCTAAGAACTTTAAAATTTTTTAAAAAACATTTTCAAGTATTAAAAAATATTACGAAATAATGTTAATAATGATTTAAAAATATAAATTAGTTAAATATAATTTTAGAATATTATTTAACAAACTCAAATATTTCTGAAATATATTTGTAATATTTTCAAATATTTTCAAAATATTTTTAAACATTTTCATAAGATTTTCAAATATTTTCATAATATTCCCAAATATTAAAAAACACTTTCAAAAAAATTTTTTTACAAAAATGTATGCACTTAAAAAAATGCCCAGTGTACCAATTATTTGCGAATTATTTTGCAATTCATAATATGGCAAAATTAAAAACTATTTTAAATATAAGATGGCATTTTCCATTGTGCTCCATAAATATTTACTCGTAATTTACGTTTTAATGCATTAAGATTTTTTACAAATAATTATTTATTAAAAATTGTAAAAGTATAAAATAATCAATAGTAATAATGTAATGTTTAATAATAAATTGTTAAAAATAATTAATTTCATTTTATTGCATTTCAAACATTTATCCATTAATAGGCTTCTTTTATACAGTTTTTGTTTTTGTATTTCGAGTGACACAACTTTGAAAAACTTGTACAAGTTCGAAAGCGTTTGATAGCGAATAAACTAAATGTTTATGTTGCACAGTTTAACGATTCGAGGAAAACAATTTTGTGTAGTTTGAAAATTGTCATGTCATATCATACCATATCGTACGATGTGTTAAATGTAGCGTATAGAAATATATATCACAATTTGTAGAAAAAAATTGCTGAAGATGTAATATCCTACTGCGGTCTGTCAGGTGTGGTAAAGTAAAAAATTTAATAAAATCTTAGTTTCAAATCAAATAGAATTTTGTGAGTTTGTGTGAGCTTTCAACATTTCAATGAGTTTTGAAGAGATTGATTGTGATTGATGAGCATTTTGACGGAACAATTTGTGTTCCCGGTTAATTTTCTTGAAATCTGAAGAAAGAGAGATCTGAGTAGGTCCTGTGTGGTACCAAAAAGCTAAGATGGTTGCTTCCTAACACATCAGTGCTAAAGGGCTCATACCTCAGACCAGTGGCCTGCATAGGATATCATTTTGGGGAGATATTGTGAGATTTTATGAGTGATTTACTGTGCATGCCGTGAAGTTTTCTGTTTCTTTAATTGTCAGAATTTTTCAAATAAAATTCAACTACTTCAGGCATTAAACAATGCAACATACATGTTCCATTAGCCTACAAGATTTCAACCAAATCATGATTCTATGAATTTCCGTGCATTTCGTAATTTTTTCTGTTTTTCTCATTGCTAGAATTTTTCAAGGATATTTCACACATTTCAGTTCCTTCTGCCTACAAGCTTTCGATCCTTTCTGATTCTATAAATGATTTTATGAATAACTGACTGTTTACTGTTTTCTGTAGTTTTCAGAATTTTTCCAAGAGAATTCAAACAATTCGGACATTAAAAAATGCACCATGCAAGTTGCTTCTGCCTACAAGTTTGGACCAATTAAACAGAGTCCATGAAGTAATTTATGAATTACTGTGCATTCTGTACACTTTTTCTGTTTCTTTATTTAAGAGTTTTTTAAAGAAATTGTAGCCATTTTAGGTATTTTTAAATGCACCATACAAGTGGCTTCTGTCTACAAGTTTTCGACCAATTCTGGTTGTATGAAAGGTTTTATGAATCAAAGTAAAGTATTGTGTTTATTTAATTGTCAGCATTTTTAGAGGAGAAAACATAAATTTCAGATATTAAAAAATGCACCAACAAGTTGCTTCTGCCTACAGCTTTTGGATCAATACAGATTCAAGAAATGTTTTTCAAATTATAGTGCATTCTGTAAATTTTTTCTGTTTCAGAATTTTTCCAGGAAATTGTAACTGCAAATTTTTTCTGTTTCAGAATTTTTCCAGGAAATTGTAGCCATTTTGGGCATTAACAAATTTTGAATGTGCTGTCTTTTGGATCACATTTAGCTTTGTAATTCTGTTAAAAACTAAAAAAAAGTTAAAACTTCAAGTTTAGTTTTCTATCCCATGTGGAGAAGCCCGATTCGCTGCTATCTACCTCCCCATAACATCGGTTGTTTTCATTTGATTTTGTATTTTTTCTTGAAATACTCTTCAACAGCCTCGAGCATGTTAAAAATTTCCACACTAATTTCTTCACTTTCAATGTTTAATGCGTTCCAGCTCATCTCTCACTCTCAAATCCCATCGAAATGTATGAGCCAAGTTTTTTTGTAGTGTTGTTATATTTGTCAAATTTCCTGCTTCAACGACAATTTCAATTTAAGGCTAAAGCTTTAGACCAGTGATGACCATTCTGCTTTACACTACTCGTAAATAATATTAAGAACCTATGAGACACTGAACTTATGGTGAACGTGTTTTCAGTTGAGTGTTTTAAAAATTGAGTAGAGAACTGAGTATGTTTATGTATGTATGTATATATGTATGTAATTATATATGGCAACATAATTAGCAGACAGCTTGAGTTCCATCACATATTCTGTGTTCAGAGCATTTATGGATTTTTCACAGTCCAACGACAGTTTTCTTTTTTGCCAAATGAATTTTAATAAATATTGACAACAACTGATCGGTCGATGCTTTTATTTTGAATGTTTATTGCTGCATCTAATGTCGTTTTATTGTTATTCATATTTTTCTGCTATGCGATTAATGCTTGCAACATAATTCCATTACTGCACCATGTGGATTTTTGTTGTTGCTATTCTTGATATTTGCTTTTAAACTTAAATTGTTGCTATTGGAATCAATGACGTCGATTAATACTTGCTTAAGTTACTGATTACGAGTTGTTTTCAATTGTTGTTAGCACTCGATTATACAAAACCACCGAGTCACAGCAACTCGCGTTACATCGAGTCGACTAACATGCGACAGTTTCCTCTCAGTTTTAATTGTAATTTACGAATATTTACTACACTTGACTTTATACAAAACTATATAGTGTTTGAAATCCATGATGCCAACATTTGTTTGCTCACAATGTTCTACTCGTAATTTCTTGCTCAGACCTATTGAATGTTTTCACGTATTTCGTGTTGCTCTCTACACCTGCACACACTTTAGTTCGCACATTTGCCTCGAAATGAGTTGCAAAAATGTCTTCACATTTATTTAAACGTAGGTAAGTACGTATGTTTTCACACAACTACGGGTTCGTTTGCTTTCAAAGGTTCATGTCCATCTGTCGGTTGGTTGGCTGTGTTTTTAAAAATCGCTCATTTTCCATGTCGAGTTGACGGGGTTTGTTTGTGGTTTTCAGCTTAAGACTAAACTTTAGTTTTATTCATTACTCAATTTTACATATTTATGGATGCGCCCTCGTCATCAATCATCAGTTCTCTCTCAACCTTTTCGCTTCCTATTCGTCGTCATCGTCGTAATCGTCAACTCTATCTTCGGTCTTATTAGCAAATTGTTTACAAATACCGTTCACATCAGTTTAATAGTTTAATTCTAAGTATTACACATACTAATCATATAAGTCGTTTTCGTCTGTGTGCTTGCCCAGCGCGCTGCTGTAGTCGCCGTAGCTGTACGCGTAGTCCTCGCCATCGTACGCTCTGCTGTTCATGCTCGTCGTCTCGTATTCGTTCGATGTCTGCGCATCCGCTTCCTGCTCGACATCTGCGCCGCTGTCAGATGGCCGCCCGTGCGCGGAGTTCGCCTCGGCAGCCGCCCGATCGTCTGGCACGCTTACTCACGCGCTCAGATCGAGCAGCTTCTGTTGTCGTCGCGACTTGACCGAGCGATGATTGTTGCCGATCTTTCGGCGTTTGCGTTTCGCGTCGCGCTGGAACGCCACGTTGCCGGGATCGTCGGCCAGCTGCGGGTACTTGTGTATGCTGTGTATGTCGATGCCGATCCAGCCGTCGACGTCGCCGTGCGACACGAGCTCCTCCTTCTCCTCCTCGGTCCAGTCGCCGCGTCCCTGGAAGCCGGCCGCCACCAGCTGCTTCTCCAGCTCCCACGCCCGCTCGACGGCGCGCTTGTGCGCATGCTTGAGGATGCGATGCCGCTCCTGCTCGGGATCGACGCCGTACTTGATGATGACGACTGCGTCGGGTCCGTGCAGTCGCAGCTCCTTGGCCGCCACTGCGCCGCCGTGATCGGTGATCTCGTGCGTTGATATGTTGAACATGCCGCCCAGACGGCGCAGTTCCTCGTTGTCGTCGCGCAGCTTGAGCACGTTGTCCTTGACGAAGTAGAACACATCCTGATCGTGTATGCTAAAGTGCAGATCGAGGAAGTAGGAGTTGTTGAACACCGACGAGACCACATCCTGCACCACGCTATTCGAGCCGTCGACCACGCTGACTAGTGCGCGGCCGCCAATGCGCGACAGCAGCACACCCTCGCCGAAGACGCCGCGCCGGTAGCTGACGCGCGGCAGTAGATTGCGCATCTTCGGCTCCATCTTGAGCAATGGCTTCGGCACAAAGTCAAAGTCGCTGAAGCGCTCATTGGTCTTCTCGACAATGCACTCGAGGCCGGAGATGACACCAAAGTCCGGTGCCAGCGTATTCGATTTAATCGACGCTTGCGGCACATACTGTGCGTCTTTGGTGTACTTGGAGCTCTGCATGCTGCGCAGATCGTAGCCGAAGAGCTGCAGCCACGATTCCAGGTCGATCATGTAGTTCTGCGGCTGGTTGGGATTGATGGGATCGTTGTTGTGGTACCGATAGATAAAGACATCGGTCGGATGGGACATCTCGGTGGCGAGCGTTTCCCACAGCGGCGTCATCCACTGGCCCACGGTGGGATCGTAGTGTCGGGTCTCGGTGTAGATCAGCTTGGAGTTGGGATCCAGCAGACCGCCGTGGAAATCGATTGGTATGAAAAAGTCCGGATTCGTGTCCTTGATGATGCGGCCGAAGGGCGTGCGCTTCACCTCCTTCACAATGCTGCCGTTCAGATCGAAGAAGGCCAGCGGCGAGCCGTTCTGATCGGTCGCCACGTAGAAGCGCTGTTCGGCGCTCTCGACTGCAATCAGCATATCGCGATCATCGTAGAAGAACTTCAGCGTCTTGGACAATTTCGGGAAGTGCACGTGCGTGAGGAGCTTCGGTGTTTTCGGGTTGGCGTAGTAGTACTGCGTGACGTTGCCTTTGCTGTCGTGCCACGCCACCAGTCGGCTGCGGTCGTCGTAGTAGTACCACGCCTGGAAGCGATCGCGCTCGAAGGCGTGTATCAGCTGGCCGCGATTGTTGTAGCGGTACTTCTGTTCGCCGCGACGCACCACAAAGCCACGCGCGTCATAGTTGTTGAACTCCACATCGCCCACCTGTATGACACGATCGCCAATGTCGTAGCCAAAGTTGATCTTCTCGCCTTGGTCCACGACGCCGACGGTGTTGCCGTTTTCGTCGTACAGATACTTCCAGTTGTTGGTGCCCAGAATTTCGATTACATGGCCGTCGGCGTTGTAGTTGATCTTGTCGAAGGCGGTTGACCGGCCGAAGGTGGTCTTCTGCGACTTGATGCGATTGCGTAGATCGTAGTCGAGCTCCAACCGAAACACATCGGAGCTCTTGATGTTCATCAGGATGCTCTTGACGCGGCCGTGCTGGTCGTAGTCGACAATGGTGAAGAACTGCTTGGCCGAGTCCTGGATGACGGTGCGATTGAAGGCGTTGCGTGTTATCTTCAGGTCCTGCACCACCTCGAGCTGGCCCAAGTTTTGGCTGTACTTGTAGCGTATGGTGGGCAGCTCCTTGTCGTCGATGGACATCTCGATGCCACTCAGACGCGCATTGCCGTCGTACGAGTACTTGTAGTGCGCAGAGGCGAGCGAGTTCTTGGAGCCAAAGCGCACTTTCTCATCTTTTAGTATGCCTGCGTGGTACTTGAATTCGCGTCGCAGCTCAAAGCCCGGCTCCTGTACTTCGACCGACTTGATTAGGCTGGTGGTGTCCTGGTAAGTGTAGTGTGTGCTCGACAGACCGGCCAAGATGGTTTCGAGACGGCCTGCCGAATCGTGCACAAAGGCAACCTTGCCCGATTGGTGTGGATGGATCTTGGCCAGAATTTGTCCCTCATCGTTGTACAGAATCTCGAATGGATGCCGATTGATAGGCGAGAAGTACTGGTATTTGAAGAAACCAAGCGAAGTCTGCAGCGAGAACGAGTGTATGTGGCCGCGTGGCGTCGTCAGGCTCTGCAGCGCGCCAGCATCGTCGTACTGCAGTAAGTAGTCGGAGCGTCGCGGTGTGGTGACCTTCAGGGGCAGCGAGCCGAACATGTCCTTGAACGCATAAACCATGGACGAGCCATCGCCGTATTTGATTTCATTCAAGCGGCCGTTGCGATCGAATGTGTAGGCCTCCTGCAGCACGCCCCACTTCCAGCTGACCAGTCGTCCGAATCGATCATATTCCAGATCGACATCGGCATAGTCTCCGGACTGTGGCCGAAAACTAACTGCACGCGCCGAACGGTCATAGCTAACATTGAGCAGCTCCTGCTTGTCGTCGACTACAACCACCACTGACTGCGTCTCGCGATCGTATTCGAGTGTCAGCACGTTGTCCCCGTTGACGCGTAACTTGCGTCCGACCTGCGACACTGGCCGCTGTCCTTTGCCCTGTTTGCCTTGCTGCATGCGGCGCACAAAGTAGCGCCACTCGAAGCGGTTGGCCAGATCGCCGGCAATTTCGGTGCGCTGCTTAGCGGGCACCGGGTAACTCTCGCCTATGACGGGATTAATCTCGGCCAAGATGGCGTATGGCACCACTTCCATTTGTATGGTGTGTCCCCACGGTGTGACGCTCGTTGTGGAGCCATCCAGTTCGACGGACGTGCGCGATTCGGCCTCACCGTTGCGCACCAACACGGACGAACCCTGTATCAGCATGGACAATTCTTTCTGTGCGTTCTCAGAAACCTTGACTTGCGCGCCCTTGACACTGAGATCGAACACTAGTTCGATGACGCGCCCAGTGGGTGTTACAGCCGAGGTCAGGCGGCCGAATTCATCATAGCTGTAGACATACGAGCGACCGGTCGAGTCCAGTTTGGTTTTCAGCAGACCGGTGGGACCGTGATACTCGAACGTGACGTTATAGTTGTCGGGCGTGCTGAGTTCGTGCAACATTTTCATGCGCGTCATTCGCAGGCGACACTTCTGACCTTTCGTATTCTCGATGGAATTGACTTGAGAGGTGTAGTCGCGCAGCAGGAAGACCTTGTTGCCTGCCGCATCGGTCACAGTACTGAGTTTGCCATTCGAAGTGTTGACGTTGTAGGTGAAGACGTACGTTGTTTCGCCAGTGAGTATGTTTCGGGTGGAGACGTGCTGGCCGAAGCGATTGAAGATGTAGATCTCCTGCATGTCAGGCGCAAAGATCTCGTATTCGCGCGAAGTGCTTGCCTCGGGGATGCTCGACATTACCGAACGTATGCGATAGTTGGCCTGATCGGCAATGTGCACATGGCCATCGGGTGTGACAGAGAGTGCTGCGATGGTGTTGAATTTGGCGCTCGTGGCGAGGAAATGCTCCGCCTCGAAGCAGTCACAACCGCGCTCCAGGCAATTGCACTTCGATTCGGCGCCTGCGAAGGGCGCAATGCGTCCGTCGGTGCGTATGACGCGAACACGATTGATGCGTTGCGAGTCGCTCTCGGCTACGTACAGTTCACCCATAGGTCCGAACGAGATTGACTGCGGCATGACGAGGGTGGCGTGCGTGGCCAAGTCGGAGTCATAGGCCGAAGTGGTGGTGGTGGCACAGTGTAATGGTCGTCCAGAAATGACGCGCACGCGTCCATCCGGAGTCATGCGCAGAATCATGTGATCGTCAATAATGTGGAGCGTGTTGTCGAGTGGACTCACGGCCAGTTCGGTGGGCCAGCGCAGGTGCATCTCTTCGAGCTTGAGAGTGCCCTCGCACGGTATGGGTTTCCAGTGGGACTTGTGCATGTGATTGCCAATGAGGGTGCTGACGATGCCGTCACGATCGACCATGCGTATGTTGGTGCCATCGGCGAAGTAAAGTATGTTGTCGCTCGAGATGGCAATGCCCTTGGGATAGGCCAGCTTGGCATCCTTGGCCAATGCTCCATCGCCACAGTGGGCCTCGTCGCCAGGCAGGCAGCGTTCACCCGAACCGACAATGGGTTCCCAGTTCTTCTCCGGTTGCGAAAAGTCATTGGTGTCGCGCACGCGTATGATTTGATGCGATTCGGGGTCTGAGATGTACAGTGTGCCGTCGAGTGGACTGAGCGCCATGTGGTAGCGATAGGACACACGCGTGGCGTTTAGTTTGACCACAGTGCGTATGGTGCCGTCGGTCATGATGCGACGAATGTAGTTGAAGTCGCCCACATAGAGGCTGCCGTCGGGCGAGGAGGCCAAGGCCACCGGAGCCAAGAGACGCTGCTTGATGGCCAGACCTTCGCACTCGTTGCAGTCGAGCGGCCTCTGATGACCGTCGCCCATGGTGGTGAGTATGACCCGTGGCTTGTTCTTCAAGTAGATGTTCGAGCCGTCGCCCTTCTGCAAGATGCCCTCGTGGAAGTTGTAGCGATGGTGTATGTCCAAATTCCAGCCGCCGACCTCCGAGATGGACATGTCATGGCCGGACAGTTTGGTAGTTTGTATATCCCAGATGATGTCCTTGCAGTCGGTGTACTGGTAGCCCACTTTGACCACGGCCGTCGTTACACCATAAACGCGCTGTCTATAGATGTTCAGGCGATTCCAAGCGTATGTGAACTTAATGCCAGGGTCGGCCTCGAAGACGCGCTCGAACAGAATGCCCTCGATGGTGATGCGCAGATGTATGAGATGCAGTGTGTCGGGTATGATTTCTGGCGTCAGCTGCAGCTTTATGGTCGACAGATAACCGGCAGCGCGCGACGAATGATACACCAAATTCAGGCCAGTGCCGGGTATGGGTAGCGATTCCTGAATGACTTGCGACTCGGCCAAGATGGCGCTGCGATCGGGACAAGAGCCTTGAAAGCCGTGCTTCCACGAGGCCAACACCACCGGCTTCATGAGATCGTAATCGTGCGAGAAGCACGTATGCGGCGCTGGTTGCATGCTCTTCTCCTCGGACATGGACATGACTACAACATCGATGATGATCACCTCGTTCCAGGGCACTTGTACAATGCGCGATTGCGGCCGGAAGGGCGAGCGGCCGAATTGTAGTGTAACAGCGCCGCCGCCATTCACCATCAGATCGAACCAGCCATCGTCGCGGGTGAGCGTAAAGCCTTCGAGGAGAGTTGTGGTGGAGACGCGCACGCCCACTAGGCCCATGCCCAGCGAGGTGACGACACGGCCGCGTATGACAGCGGAGCGGCTGCAAGTGGGGTTAAGAGAGAAAAAGAGAGGGGAGAGAAAGATTAGTGGAGATACGTTGGCGTTGGCTGGGCGCAAACAATTTTCGAAGAGCGAGACAGAGACGTGGCGAATATTCGAAATAGCTAAAGTGTGTGGTGAGAGAAGTCCAAAAATATGTGTACACATAGTTTCGAATCAATCTTTTTGTATTGATCTAAGACAGAGAGTAGCAATAAAAATGTCTGCTGTCACATTTAGTGGAATTCTGACATAGTTAGTTCGTACCCATAAGTTAGCTTTGTTGCAAATATTCGCACGTCTCTTCAGAGGTTTTACATACCTACACATATTAAGAGTCAAACTACTAACTAAATAACAAGCATGAAAAAAATCAGACTTAAAAAATGATGACATTACGAATTGACTTAAGTAAAGAAACGAAATGCTTATAAATTATAAAAGACTTGACGAAATTATAATAAAATGCATACAAATACACACGCACAGAACATAAACGACTTTGTAGATTTGTAGACTAGCTGGTTGTGGTAGAATTTTCAACACATAAGGTTCACAATTGAAGGTGAAAATGAAGTACGCTTTATACAGGGTGTGCTTGTACCTATTTACAGTGTTCATTGTGAATTTTTTGTGGGCATTGTCAGTGAAAAGTCACCCTACACTGCTGAACAATTGAAATTTTGGCAAATTTTTTTAATATTTTAGGATGTTTAGGCATTTTTGTAATTTTGTATTTTTCTAAAAGTTACAAACTGCTGCAGCGTAGGGTTAAGCCTGGCGTAGGTTACTTGGAATTATTATGGTTTGTGGTAATCGCACGACTCTGGTGAAACGGTCGATGCGAATGTATAAACTTTGTAAAGCAAAACTTGAACAAATTATTGAAAAGATGGCGAAAGAGGGAATCACTACAGTAATAAAGTGTACTACAGACATAACCTCAAAAATGGTTTCGATTCTATATTATTTTCAATAATTTTTTTGTGAAAAGTGTTGATGATGAAATTGTAATGGTATGTTAAAGTAATTTTTAAATAATTTAAAACTTATAAATAATAAAAAAAAAATACGGCCAATGTAAATTATGAAAAGTCAATAATCAAAGTGTCAAATATGTGAAAGCTTTAAATCAAAACTAGAGTAGAAAAACAAATAATGTAGAAAGAAGAAAATTATTACCAAACAACCATCGAATCAGTAGTTAGTAGTTTTTTATTTGAGCGCTTTTGCTTACCTTGCATTGAAATAATTCCAAAAAATGCTGTTAGTGTTTATTGTTTGTTTTGGTTTGTTGTTTTTTTTTCAAATATTTTAGGTTAGTTTTCGAAAATTGTTATTTTTCAAAAGAAATTTGGCCCAAAGTTATGTACCATTGTGTGTGGCGCAGTTTTATTAATATTTTTTTGTAATTATTTTGTTAAAGCATTGATTTTTTAGTGCACACACACACACACACACATGAATTAGTAGTAGTGTTGTTTGTGTGAGTGATGGTGGCGGTGGTGGTGGTAGTATTGGTTAGTGGTTAGGGCGCGCGTGTAAGAGAAGAAAAGAGTAGAGAAAATTAATTGAATTAGCGTTGTTGCATTGCACTGTTCATTTGTTGCATTTGTTGTATTAAGGCATAACAAAAACAATTTCAAATTGATTTGGCTCGCCATACAAAATGTAGTTCCCTTCTTAAATAACGGACCCATTAGCTTAGACGCCTAACATTTAGTCAATCAATTAATTAAACAATTATCAACTTAGTAATTCATTAACTATTTATAAGCCTTAAATATTAATTGGTAAAATGCTGACGAATTTTAGTAAACGTACGCACACCAGTTTTGTTCGTTAGTGTTGGCATTTTTAATCACTACGTTTATTTTGGTTTCAAATTTTCGATACTCGTTGTGGGAGTCTGGTGGGATATATCTGGGTACAACAATAACACAGGACAGTTTTGGACAGTTTCTATTAACACATTACCAATTGTTGGCTTCGTTTTGTTGGGGGGTTGGGGAATAACGAGGATTAGGATTTTAGACGTGGGCACGAAAATCAAAAGATTAAACTTTAAACATAGAAAACAAAACAACTAAAAAGCAAACTATTTCGGGTTTTGTCTATATATATATATTCAAATTTACTATACACTTAGCTTATTCGAAAATGAATAAATTGGGCAATTTTGTTAACCGAAAACTTAATGTATCCCAATTACGATTGCTTTCAGTTTTTGTTTGAACTTAAACATAGATATACATAAAACTAAACTTGGGCTTTAAACGAACAAAATTGGCAACGCAAAATAACAAACCTTTCGTTGAAGGTCTCTAACTTGGCATAGTTTTGCAAACTACTCTCGTCGATAAGGAATTTCATGCGTTCGAAGAACGAAGCCGTAATGGCCGGCGGCTGTTTGCGTAGAAGAACGTCAATGGGTTTCGGCGCCGAGACGCACAATTGCGATGTCTTGCAGACATGACTGGCACAGCATTCGGGATCCTCGCAATCGACAAGACCATCTAAAATGTAAGGAATTTATTAAATATTATAAAAAAAAAGTAGATCAAATTGTAAAGCCTTAATAAAAATATTTAAACTCTTCTAAAGGGTGACCAGATAAGAACGGTAAAAAAGAAATTTAAACAAAACAACAACGATGTGTGAGAAATCAAATTGATTCGGGTTTTATTTTGAAGCTACATTCAAGTCATTCTTTATAGAAGAGCACATCATACCAGTGGCAGATTCAGGGGGGGTTTGGGGGTTGAAACCGCCCCCCCCAAATATTAGGATCGACTTTAAAACTACATACAAATTAAAAGGCATTTTTTGGCATTTTATGAATATTAAAGAAATACTTTTTGAAACGCCCCGAAATATTTTTCTGAATCCGCCGCTGCATCATACAAATGGTAGATTCGGCTTTGCTGGCAGTGCTTCAAGGGGTAATTTTTTGATGACTCTGCCCACTATTTTTTTTGCACCGTTTTTCCGACATTTTGGGTCTTCTTTGATACTGGTTGGTGGCTTCAGGTCCAAAGAATGTACTCACATTCAAACTTTTAAGCGGTGCAACGAATTGCCTGCGCACTGAAGCCATTATGACCACCGACCTCGGGTCGAAACTCACGTTGCATATTTACAACTGAGCCTGAATTTCCATGTAAACAAAAATAATTTTACACGTTCGGCAATTGTTAAACAATGCATGATGAAATGGCAAACTATCGTAAATATTTTAACATTTAAACGTCGTTGATATCTTTGAAAGTTGCTGAGACATGCTTATAGGAAAAACTGTTACTATATGGTCACCCTTTGTAGTAGTAGTTAGTGTAGTTAGTGAGTAAAATTGGGCTCAATATAAAAAATCCTAAAAAACCACTTTGGATAATTCATTGTATAGGCAATTTTAAGCCTTCAAAATTGCTCGAGTTACTTAGGTCACAGTTCTGGAAAACGTGGTTTCGTCATAGGAAAAACTATCACTATATGGTCACCCTTTACATAGGAATACTGATGTAGTGAGTGAGTAAAATTGGGCTTAATTTTAAAAATCGTAAAAACCCACTTTGGGCAATTCATTTTACAGGGGTTTTTAAGCCTTGAAAATTGCTCGACTTAGTTAGGTCGTAGTTTTGGAAATCGTGGTTTCTCGAGAAACGAGCGTTAAGTTTAAATGTTAAGGACAGAAGTCATATCAGGAAACCAAGGTTCAAAACTATTTTTAAAACATTTTTGTAGTCATAATTACATTCCAATATCATTGTAGATATGTTTAAGACATAATTTAAACTAAAAATAAAATGCGCCACATTTTTTTTCAGAGTAATGTAACCTCTTCAGATAATTTAACTTTAGCGTTGGTAAAATGAACTCAGAACAAGATAATAATTATTTTAAGCCAAACTACAAAAACCTCAACAATGATCACAACATAGCTCTGGGAATGACAAAGCCAAGCACAAAAATCAGTGCTTGAAGAAGAAGACGAATGCATGAGCTCTGAACTGTAGTAAAGTAAAACCCAGGCCTAGCCGCCTCAAGGCGGCCACTTGTTTTAATTGAGCCAGCGCGAGCCAACGAATTTTCTGTTTGTTGTAATTCAGCCAAAGTAAGCCACAGTACAACATTACTGTGAGCCAAGTTAGCCAAAAGAGCTTCGGGATGGGCATCACTGCTCTAAACTGTAATACCAATGCAACATTGTTGGCTGTTATACACTTTTTAGGAATCTTGCAAAAAAACACATATGGACTGCTTGAGGTGCAATAAAACTGTTATACAATTTTTTCATCAAACTGTTATAGATCCTTTACAGCTTCCAGCTTACCTTTATCGTTGTCCTTGCTATCGCCACAGTTGAGTTCCAGCGCTATGCCACAATCCGGTCCGTCCCAGCCCTCATAGCAGCGACACTCCCACTGGCCCTCGCCGCTGACACGGCACTGTCCGTGCGCCGAACAGCCGTTCGGGCAGCCCTCGATCGTGCAGTGTTTGCCATTCCAGCCGGTCACGCACAGACAGGTGCCGTTCTTGCACTGGCCGTGCTCGTTGCAGCGCGTATCGCACAGCTTCGTGTTGCAGTACTCGCCGCCCCATTCGGCGTCACAGGTGCAGGCATCGCCCACGCAGCGGCCATGCTGGCCGCAATCCAAATCGCACAGCTCCTTCGAGCAATCGTCGCCGCTCCACTTTGTCTCGCAGGTGCAGGTTTGCGTGTCCAGATCGAAGGTGCCATGGCCGGAGCAGTCGGGCAGACATTGCAGTGCGTCTTGGTCCATGGTCGCGCAGTCGACGCCCTTCCAGCCCTTCTTGCAGATGCAAGTGCCGTCCGCACAGAAGCCATGCCCCGAACAGGTGGGATGAGGACAGTCAACTAAATGGCAGAAGAAAAGACAAACAGTTAGGTGTTGGCTTTTTGAATGGAATTCCTAAAGATTTGCTAAGATCTATGAGTGACACTGATGACGTTCGATCCAATCGCGCTCGGGTGCGCCTACCTTCTTCGCAGAATTTCCCCTTGTAGCCGCGCATACACTGGCACTTGCCGCTCACGCAGTGGCCATGCCCATTGCAATCGGCCACTTCGCACTCGTCGTGCCGCAGCGAGCACTCCTTGCCCTTCCAGCCCGGATTGCAGATGCACTCGCCGTTGATGTATTCGCCGTGCTGCGAGCACAGCACCGGACACACGCTTTCGCTGCAATCGTCGCCGCCGAAGCCCGGATTGCACTGGCAATGGCCAAGCAGGCACTGGCCGTTGCCGGAGCAGCCGTTCGGGCAATTCTGTGTCATGTCCTCGGCGATGGCCGCGTAGAAGGTCACCTCCTGTACGTCGCCGTCGTCGTTGTACAGCGAGACAAACCAGTGGCCCGGCTCCATGTAGCGAGTGACTTCGCGCGTAATCGACAACTGCGCAGCGTGCCAAAAACAGTCCGAGTGACGATGACATGGTGTGGGAAGGGAGTTGGAGGTTGATGCAACGCAATGAGAACACAAAGCGCCATGTGACATTCGATGAGATGGAATGTGGCACATTTAGAGTGAGTGTGGATGTGTGTGTGTGTAGGTGTGTGTGTGGAATGAGAAACGAGAAAAACATAGAGAACACATTTTTGTTGTTATTCGAAGCAGTTAGTTTAGGTTTTAGTACAAAAGCGTTGAGCTAGTTAAAGCTTCAAAAGCGCCTCGACAGCCTCCAAAAACCAAAGCCCCGTACTTACGTGTGCGGCGCGCGCAGTCCGAGTGCTGGCACTGAAGCCGCTCAGCACCTCCTTGAAGTGGTACTGCGTGTGCGTGGGCAGCGCATTGCGGCGCCCGTACACGCCGATCGACGCGCCGCGCGGGATGGTGTAGTCGAACTTCACGTAGGCCGGTTCCGATTGGTAGAACTGCATGTTCCAGTAGCTGTACGGCTGAATCTCCTTGGTCAGCTTCTGGCCGAGCGTGATCTGGCCGAAGGTGGTGCCGTCCGGTGGAAAACTGCGGGCCGGGAATGTGCGAGCGCCTGTGCGACGCGGAAGCGAATGCAGCGCAAAATGACGACACACGAAAAGAACAACAGAAACAGAGAGGCGATGTTTGTTTAGACAAAAGTGCGAATGCGTACAAATATTTATGTGGATGAATGCGTTTATATATATGCGATATTGTATGTATGTATTTGTACATAATCGTAATGATGATATGTGATACATATATCATTTACATTACTACTAAATACCCTAACAAGGTCAAGAAAAATACAAATTTTGTAGATTTTTTCAATCTCGAGGGTCAGCTGAATCTTCTGACCGAGTCATATACGAGTATACAACACTGTTATTCAAAATGAATTCCTGAAAATGTCAAAATTTGTGTTTAATATGTAAAGTACAGTCAAGATGATCGCTCAGTTTGTTGTAATTCTCTAAAAAACTTTTAAATGGATAAGTTCGAGTATGTGTAATGATTTGTCCACTTTTCGCCAAGATTTCCCTCCTTCATAAAAAACAGATCGAAATCCTTTCACAATGACCTAATCTGAACATCTTTCACAACGATTTTATCTGAAGATCCTTCCCAAAAGTTTTACTCGAAGTCTGTTTAAAGAGATCTGATCTCTACAAAAACATGATTTAAAAACCATTCAAAAGGAAATCGTTCCTTTCAAAAAATTTCGTTTGCTTAAATTGAATCAAAAGCCCCTTTACAAAGATCATATCTGAAGATCATTTTAAACAGATCCGAACTGAAGTCTTTTCTCAGAGATCCGATCTCAACAAAAACCTAATGCCAAATCCTTTAACAGTGAGCTCATCTAAGGATTCTTCACAAAGATCTGAATTGAAATTCCTCTACAAAGATCTGATCTGAAGATCCTTCACAAAGGTCGTATGTCTATTTACAGAAATCTTATCACAAAAAGCTTCCTTAAGTACCCTTCACAAAAAGACTCTTCACAAAAACATTTTCTGAAAACTCTTCACAAAGAAGTGATCTGAAATCTTTCGCAAAGATCTGATTTGAAGTCCTTTCACAAAGATCTAATCTGAAGATCCTTCACAAAGATCTAATGTCTATTCACAGAAATCTGATATTTACCCAACCTAAAAACTCTTCTAATGCTTCTAATCTTCCTAATCTGAAGACCATTTAAAACTATTTGATTTGAAGACCTTTAACAAAAATCTGATCTGAAGACACTTCACAAAGATTTGTTTTGAAGATACTTTACAAAGATCTGGTTCACAGAGATCTGATCTGAAGACCTTTATCACCTTTACCAAAGATCTAATCTGACGATACTTCACAAAGATCTTATGTCTATTCACAGAAATCTGATCTCCACAAAAAACTTACCTAAAGACCCTTCAGAAAAAACTTATCTGAAGACCTTTCACAAAGATGTGATCTAAAGATCTTTCACAAAGATCTGAATTGAAGACCTTTCAAGATTGATCTGAAATGAAGACCTTTCACAAGGATATTATCTGAAGATACTTCACAAAGATCTAATTTGAAGATCCTTCACAAAGATCTCATGTCTATTCACAGAAATCTGATCTCCACAAAAAACTTACCTAAAGACCCTTCACAAAAAACTTATCTGAAGACATTTCAAAAAGATGTGACCTAAAGATCTTTCACAAAGATCTGACTTGAAGACCTTTCACAAAAATTTAATCTGAGGATCCTTCCCAAAGATCTTATGCCTATTCACAGAAATCTGATCTCTACAAGACCCAACCTAAAGACTCTTCTAATCCTTTTAATCCTCCTAATCTGAAGACCATTTTAAAAGATTTGATCTGAAGACTTTTAACAAAGATCTGATCTGAAAACACTTCACAAAGATTTGATCTGAAGATATTTAACAAAGATCTGATTCACAGAGATCTGATCTGAAGATTTTATTAAAATCTATCTATTATCTTTCCTAGATTGATCTGAACTGAAGACCTTTCACAAAGATCTAATCTGAAGATCCTTCACAAATTTATGTCTATTCACACAAATCTATCCCCACAAAAAGCTCGTCTAAAGACCTTACCTAAAAAGACTCTTAAAAAAAGTTATCTAACGATCTTCAACCTGAAGACCTTTCACAAAGATTTGATTTAAAGACAATTCACTGGGATTTGATGCCATCTAATCTCTGACAACCCTGTACAGATTCTTCACAGATATCATCTCTAACAACCCTATACAGATTCTTCACATATATCTGACTTGAAGATCCTTTACAAAAATCTGACCCGTAGGCTATTCACAGAGATCTGATCTGAACACTGTTCACAAAAATATGATCTGATCTTATCTAAAGACCTTTCACAAAGCTCTAACATTAAAAAGCTTCACAAGCATGTGTTCTCAACACTCTTAACAATTTTCTAATCTGAAGATCCGGTGACATATATCTGAACTGATCCTCGTCAACAGCTAATTTTTCGGTTGTCATTTAAACACTTTAATTTCTTAATTTTATGAATGAATTCGTCGGTGTTGATAATAGAGCGACTTCTTTATTCGATTTCGATTTTTCTCTTCTGCGTCTCCACTTCAAAGTTGCGCATCTCATTTCATGTAATTCCACTTAAGCACTTTGCTAATATTTCGTGGTTTTCAACTCAATACGTCACAATTGTTGCTAAGTATGATTGATTTTGTATTTTTAGTCAATATATAAATTTCATAATGAGTATATTTCGTGTCGTTCAGTCCATTTAAGCAGTTGTGGTTGAAATTATGCGGTTAAACGATGTAAACAAAAAAAATCCACTTAAAAGTTAGGTTAAGTCGAACATGCGTACGCAATGCAACTTGAATGTGATGCGTTTTTAATGAGTTTGCCAAATATTTTTGTATGTTTTGCCAATTTCTGTCCCTCAGGTGATTATGGTATGGTGTGTATTTATTGAAGTGAAGTTAATATTAAACGGTGAATAATGTATTTAACATGAAGTGAGGTTATGTTTGACAAACACAATTTTCAATTTAATATTTGATTATTGAAAAATTTTTTCGTTTATGTGAAAAGAGTTTAGCCAAATAAAGAAATTCAATGTACAAATAATTTGGTAAATTTAATGTTGCATTTTACAATTTAAAGTTGGGTTAAATATATAAAAATTTATGGTTTTCATTATGGAATATTTGTTATTTACTAGTGGACTCGTTGGTCGTTGGCTCGTTGGTTTTTACAATAAAATCATATATACAAAATTTTGTCTAAAAATATTCTTCAAAATACTTTGAAAATCTAACATCAAACATTAATATTTAGAAATTTATTGGTGCTTTAAAATCTTCTTGAAGAAAGCATAAAGCTTTTCTAAGGATAGAACTAACAAATACTTTATTATGGTTGGATTATGGCTGAAGAAAGCGGTCCAAAGTTTGAGCTAGAAATGGGGGCTCAAAACAAGCTGAATGTTCTCATGACTTTAATTTTCGTTGCATCACTTTCATTTGGATGGGTGGTCTATTTTGAATTTCTCAGTGGAGATAAGAAATTTCAAGCCTTCAGTCTTCAGCACAAAAATAAAGAAAAACTAGCTCTGTTACTGAAGCTGGAGCAGTCTAGAAAGTTACAGAAAAAGTTTATTTCTTTACTATTACTTTGGAATAGTGGAATAGAATAGTTAAGTAGTTCTTCTGAGGCAGTTTTTTTCCAGCTAGTTAGATTTTTTTGGATTCAAATCAAAATTTCTTTCTTTAAAGTTTTTCTCTTTCTCCAAAAACCTGTCTCCTGAGTAATCATCACATTTGTTTGGAAATTCATATTTTAATTATATTTTTTAAACTAATATTTTGCTATCAACGAGATTGGGTTTGTGTGTGACGTTGGTTTTCATTGGAGAGTCTAAAACCTCTTAGATGCCTTCGGTTTGTGTTTTATACCAACCGAAGTCTGCTTCTGTCTCCTGAGTAATCATCACATTTGTTTGGAAATTCATATTTTAATTATATTTTTTAAAATAATACTTTGCATTCATCAAGATTTAGTTCCTGTGTGACGTTGGTTTGCATGGGGGAGTTGAAAAACCTCTTAGATGCCTTCGGTTTGTGTTTTAGACCAACCGAAGTCTGCTTCTGTCTCCTAAGTAATCATCACATTCGTTTGGAAATTCATATTTTAATTATATTTTTTAAACTAATATTTTGCTATCAACGAGATTGGGTTTCTGTGTGACGTTGGTTTGCATGGGAGAGTTGAAAAACCTCTTAGATGCCTTCGGTTTGTGTTTCAGACCAACGCTTAGGTGAGTCCAATTCATGAGCGAGCATTGTGTTGGTTCTAGATCCGTGATGGCCATTCTGATACTCGCAAGCAGCATCGACGCCGGTGCTTTCTTACGCTTCCTTACGGTCATTTCGGGCCTAGAACCAATACAGTGCTCGCGAATCTATTGGGCTCCTCATGTGGTAAGTAGGATAGGTTAACCCCCATGTGGACCCAAAAACAATCTGGAGGCATCTAAGAGGCTTTTTCAGCTTTCAATTGCAAAGCATTTCCCCACAGACAAAATTTCACTGCAACTCGCGAGTAGTAGAATGGCCATCACTGTTCTACATGAATGATTTTTTGTTAGTTGTGACATTCAATTCAACATTATCAGCATTAAATTATTGTTATTTTTGTTATTGTAAATTATCATTAGCATTGGTTAATACTTTACAGCCGCATGGATTAGTTGTTCATGATTGAGAAGCACCGATAGAAGAAGCAACAAAACACCAAAACAATCACCTTCAAGTATCAGAATGGGCATAACATCGGGGCATGCAAATCGTTTGTTAGCATCGTTAACACCAACACCGTTAGCACTAACATCATTAGCGGCATCAAGAACATCATTATCACTATTACTAGCAAGCACATCGTTAGTGGTGCGAGCGGTGGTTGCAACACCGACGCTGCCATCACCGAGAGCGCCGGTGCGTTTGGTTAGAGGAGATGATGTTGGTGAGGCGGTGGTTGTGTGGTTTTGGGGATCTAGGTTTGCATGCGCGTCCAGGTCAAAGGGTGCGCGGTCAATGTCAACGATGCGCTCATGCTCGTCGGCAACAATGTCGGCCTCGTCGCTTTCGTTGTTGTCGGCGAGAGCGGTTTGCGCGCGTCGCATAAAATCGGCACAGCTGCACGGACACTCGGGTATGGGTGGCGGCGGCTCGGGCACACAATAGGCGCTGCTCGCGCCCAACGGCACAAACGAATGCGGCTGCTCTTGTTGTTGTTGTTGTTCGGTGTTGTCCTTTTCGTGGCGTCTTTCGTGTGTGAGCACTTGCTCGAGGCTTTGCGTGCCATCGTTGATGGGCACCGCCACGTGCAGCGTGTACACCGAGCTGCTGTCGCCGTCAGCGGCAATTGTCAGATTGACAAGTATGCGCTTGCTGGGCGTGTCGTATGTCTCGCTAACAATGGGCGGCTTGAGCGCGAATGGCGGCGCCGCTAGCGATTTGGGCGCCTCGTCGCGGCCCTTGACCACTTCGTTCTCGGCGCTGGCGGGCGCCGGACGCCGATGTGCGTACGCATAGCCGAATGGCGACGACGCAATGCGGGTCGCCGGAGTGTGCTGGTCTTTGTGCGGCACATCAACGACCGTCTTGTACACTTCATCCTCGCTCGAGTGTGTGTCCTCCAGTTTCACTATATCAACGTCATCCGGCGGCTGTGGCAGCGGTGCGTTGACAGCGTTATTTGGCAATATTAAACCGTCATTAAGCATGAGTTCATCGTCGGCCGGCATGATGGTTGATGCGGCTGCTGCTGCTGTTGTGGTTGTTGTATTAAATATAGTGGCAGTTGTTGTTGTTTTTGTTCGGCGCATGCTGTTGGCTGCACTGCTGCTGCTCGGCAACACAGCGAACGCTTCCTCGAAAGCGGCGGCCAGTGTTGTTTTTGCTGTTGTTGTGGCATGCATAGCGCCAGCAACTGCTGCTGTTGGCTGCTCATTTATCTCCATCGTTTGTCGCTCAGTTGTAGTGCGCGCGTTCGGTGGGTTCGCCGCCCACAACGTCTGCGACGGGCGTTGGTCATTCAATTTGAATTTATCAATTTTTATGATATCGCTTTCGGCTGCTGTCGCCGCTGGAGTACTCACTGTCGCTGCGTCTGTTACATCATCGTAGTTGTCAGCTAAATCATTCTCATTATTCTCATTATTTTCATCATTTGACGCATCATTTGCCACTTGTGCCCCATCAACAATGTCAACGACATTATGGCGATTGATTCGAAAATTATTTCCATCATCAGCGCGCACACCAGCCACCACATTGGCCGCATTGGCCATATCGCTGTCAGCGTTTTTGCCAATGTCCGTCGCAACTGCGCCATCAACGTTTTCGTTCGCGTTTGGGGATTCTTCTGCTTTTGATGCGATTTGTGCGGCTGGTGCTGGTCGCCTGTCATTTTGATTATCGTCATCAATAATGGCGACCTCAGCGACGTTGCCATCGTCGTCCCAGTCACTCGTCGCACTCGGCGCGTTGCCGTTGTGAGGTTGTAGTGGGCCATGGTTGTTGTTGTTGTTTTTCTTAAGCGTTTTACCTGATTTGGCCGTTGTGCGTAAATTACTGTTTAATGGTTTGACAACTGGCGGTTTTGTGGCCGTTTGTACGGCGACTGGCAAATTACGCAGCGGCGCATTGCTGGCGACACGGCGGTGTTGCGTTACGACAACTTCAGCTGCAGCTTTTGCTTTCCCTTCAACTTTTACTTCGTAGCCAACGTCTTTGGCCGCCATCGATGCCATCGATATCTCATTAATATCCGCCATGGCGCGCTGCGTACTACTTGTTGTCTTCGCTGTTGTTGTTGTTGTTGGTGTAATTTTTCTTTGTACTCGCGCAGTCGTGTCGTTGACAACTGCGCCATGCTGCGCCGTCGTCGGCGGCATTGCTTGTCGTCTGTTGCTAGTTTTAGCGGCTGTCGCCGTTGTTGCCACCTCCACCCTCATCGCTGCCATCGATTTCTCGAACGTATTATTAACAAGTTTTCCATAATCCAGCCAAATGCGCGACGCATTTTCAACGTCGCCTTCGCCTCCCTCGCCAGCGATGTCTTCATTTTTATGCGTTGCCTTCGCGGCGGCAGCTACCTTTGGCACATCATAAACGTTATCCTGCAAAGCCTTTGAGAAAAGTTTGCGCTGCTTCGGCTGCGACTTATCGCCGTCAACAGCAACAACATCGAAATCATCAACTGCCGCCGCCACAAACCGTCTCACCTTGGCGGCGCTTGCGGCTGCGTTGGCGGCATTGCGGCTCTCGTCAGCCGCCGCCTCATCAACGTCATCATCAACAACATTCGGCGGTGCGTTGCCAATCTCAACAACGCCAGCAACAACAACAATGTCGTGGTTATTATCATCAATTGCTTTGTCATTATTGCTCTGATTGAGATTTAATACGTTATTGATTTTCAAACTTTCATCAGCATGCAACGTTCTATTCATGTTATTCTGAAGGCGGCGATTGTTGTTGTTGTTATGTTTGAATTGCTGCTGGCGTTGCCATTCATCGCCCGCATTGCCATCGCCATCACCATTGGCAGCAACAGCAACAGCAACAGCAACATCAGCAGTGGCAGTGGCGTCGCTTTCGTCAGCTCGCTTGCCAACAACATCAGCGCCGGCATCATCGGCAACATCACCAACAGCAGCAGCAGCAGCAGCAGCAGCACCAACATCATCATCCATCTTGCCATGCTTCACCTTTAGTTGCCGCTGTGCTGCGCCATTGTCGGCATAATTACTTTCTGTTTTTGCATTGTCCATTGCTGTTGTTGCTGCTATTTTTGTTGTTGCTGCTGCCGTTTTATGTGTCGTTGTCGTTGTTGCTGTTCTTGTTGCCATATTTGCAGCCAATGTTCGTAGCAGTGCGCTGGTCGTACGCGCTGTTGTCCTTGTCGCTGTTGTTGTTGTTATTGTTGTTGTTGCTGTTGTGTCGTTTCTTGCCATGAATTCAAAAATGTCCTCTCTCTCAGCCGCCAACGCGCTTCCGTTCACAACATTTCTGTATACGTTTTTGTTGTTGTCATTGTTGTTGCCATTGACTTTGTTCGCTTTCGTTACGTTCGTAATTAAGTCGATGAAACTTTCGACTGACATTAAACTTCGTCGATATCGCTTCCGTCGTTGACGATGCTCTGATCCTGCTTGTCGTCGATGTTGTATTTGTTGTTGTTGTTCTTGTTGTTGTCGATGTGCTTGCGCTTGCGACAGGTGTGTCATCGTCGACGCGCTCGTGTTTGGCATTTCTTTTGCAAGTTTAGTGCGTTGTAGTTGTTGTTGTAGCCGCGTTTGCCGCATTTCGAATTCATCGTTTGCCGCATCAGCGCCGTCTCCGTCTATGCAGACAACAACATACACATACAAAATATCTCTATGTAGATTTACCCTGCCTTAGCCCCCACCTACCAATTCTCCCACCCCGCCCAACTCTCTCTGCACGCCCACAATCTATTGCAAAAATTAATTTTCCTTATTCACCAAAGTTTTTCGCTTATTTTTTCCTTCGACTTTTCCATTCGATACGAATTTATTTTTTCATTTTCACTCCAAGACGTGCGGACTGCGCTATTTATGTCCTTTGTCCCCCCCTGTTTTCTTTGCGTTCGCTCACTAATCTTCGACTGGGTGTGCCGCAGGTAAAATTCGTGCGCTGTACACAATTTATTGCTCCGCATTCTACATAACTTATCGTACATACACTTTGGTCCTTGATATACCGTCGGCAGTCGGGGTGGGGTGGGGTGGGTTCGTTTCGTCGGCGTTATGGCAAGTAAAATCTGACGCTGCATTTTGGGGCGCGGACCTGCCACGATTTTGCGCGTAAATTAAGTGTAAAATTCGTTTTTAATTCGATTTTGTTGCTGCTGCTGCTCCTTAATTCCGCTCGCTCCCTCCCCACTCATAACCGAAAAAACCAAAAAAACCTCCCCAACGTGTCATAAAGAAAGTGTCTACTGCTCTGTGACAACATTTTTCTGTGGGTGTGTTCCGCTGCCGCTGCCCTGATTGCGTATTGTGCTGGCTGCGTGGCTAAAATTGGCTTTGTTTGATTTTTAATTGACGTCTATTTTCAGCTGATTGCCGTCGCTCTTTTTTTCGTGCGTGTCAATAACGTAGCGAAATAAAATTTGACATTTCGCTGACAATGACTGTTTGTCATTTGACGCCAGGTTTTGGTTTGGCACCTCAATTGTTATGTAAAAATTAATTTGGAAAAGTTTACATTTTAAAGCCATTTTAAAAGCCATTTTTTTTTGATAATTACGAAATTATGTATATGTCACGAAAAGTTAAAGTAAAATTTCAATTTATTCTTGGAGATTTCTATTTCTTTACTGTTAAGAAATATTTAAAAAAAAAAATAATTAGGAAAATCTATTTCATTACAAGATTATAGCTCAAAATTGTAATGTAAAAATTAATTTGGAAATGTTTTCATGGAAGCCATTTTTTGAAAAGTTCAACATTTCAATTTATTCTTGGAGATTTATATTTCTTTAATTTTAAGAAATATTAGAAAAAAAATCATTAAGAAAATATTTATAAAAAAAATCTATTTCATTACAATTAATTTGGAAATGATTTCATTAAAGCCATTGTTTTTTCTGATAATTTCGAAGTTATATGTATGTCACGAAAAAGTTCAAAATTTCAATTTATTCTTGGAAATTTATATTTCTTTACTTTTAAGAATTATTAAAAAAATTATTAAGAACATTTTTATAAAGAAAATACCATTTAATGACAAAATAATAGTTCAAAATTGTAATGTAAAAATTATTTTGGAATATATTTGGGATAATTTCGAAATTATATGTATGTATGTCACGAATAAGTTCAAAATTTCAATTTATTCTTGGAGATTTCTATATCTTTACTTTTAAGAAATATTAAAAAATAATAATTAAGACAATTTTTATACCGAAAAATCTATTTCATTACAAGATTATATCTCAAAATTGTAATGTAAAAATTAATTTGGAAATGTTTTCTTGATAGCCATTTTTTGAAAAGTTCAAAATTTCTATTTATTCGTAGAGATTTATATTTCTTTACTTTTAAGAATTATAAAAAAAAAATTATTAAGAACATTTTTATACCGAAAAGTCGATTTCATTACAAGATTATAGATCAAAATTGTAATGTAAAAATTAATTTGGAAATATTTTCATGAAAGCCATTGTTTTTGATAATTTCGAAATTTCAATTTATTTTCAATTTATTCTTGGAGATTTCAATTTCTATACTTTTAAGAAATATTAAAAAAAATTATTAAGAAAAGTTTTACAAAGAAAATACCATTTAATTTCAAAATTATAGCTCAAAATTGTAATGTAAAAATGAATTTGTAAATGTTTTTTTGATAATATCGAAATTATATGTCATGAAAAATTCAAGATTTAAATTTATTACTGGAGATTTTTATTTCTTTACTTTTAAGAATTAAAAAAAAAATTAATAAAACAAAAATTATATTTCATTTCAAAGTTGTAGCTCAAAATGTGGCATGTAAAATGTGCAAATTTAAACCTCTTTGATTGAAATGTTTTATACAAACTTCGTATTCTTCTTCTTAACCCATTAGCGACTGAATGGACGGTTTTTCAAGATTTTTGTAGCGAAACGCAAGAGGGGTTTTAAGGTTCAAACCCCTCACATATCTGCTAAAAAAATTGTAAGTGGCAACAGGGTTTTAGGGTTCAAACGCCCGAAATATCTGTTTGTTACAATAATTTTACGTGGCAATAATTGCTTCAAATGGATTTGGGCTCAAAACCTATGTGCACCGCTGAAAGGTTTTATATATGAAGGTATATATTTTTTAAATAAAAACCAGTTTTTTACTGAAAAACATTTGTATTTACATTTTTTTTAATGCAATCGTAAAGAAGGCCCTCCATAGGTTCGATTCCTCGTTCGGGCTGATGAAACACTTGTCTACTTCTATTGCTATCCACATAAAGCAGATGAGAATCACAAAAATTCCAAATGTGAAAGGAAATTTATCTAAAAATTTCGTTCGGATTCGGCGTTAAACTGTAGGTCCCTCCCCCTTCGTAAAAAAATTAATGAAATAAATACTGAAATTTATGTGCCCATGGACCCTAAGTGTAAAAAATGTAGAACAGGCAGAAATGCTTAGGCTGACTTAAGCACCTTACTGAGTGCCAAGGATCGGTTGTTATAGCCTTAGACAACCAAGCGGTAACTTAGTGCCTAAAGTGATCGACACTGAACTCTAAATGGGCCCTGAAATGCGTCCATAAACTCTACAGGTGTGTCCGCGAAAAAAGGGTAATTCTGTTGTCTGTTAAACGATTTCTTGGAACAGAAAAAATAAGCTAAGAGATGAATTAAGCTAAGTGGGCCTACTTCTTTGGATTCAAACCTAAAACTGAATTAAATAATTGGACGATCGAAGATTTAATTGACAATGGGACAGTAAACAATTTCGATAGGCTTTAAAGAAGCCCATAAAAGTATACGATTTACATTTTGTAGCATTTTCTTTGTGTGCTACGATTGTTCTGATTAATAAAACTTATCTAACTCACACAAAGGGAGTACACGCTATCATTGTGAAAACAATTGATTTCCAGACCAAATCGTCTTCCGAAATTCCAATGTCTACAGGCAATTCAAATCGAGCAATTTAACAGTGTGCGATTTGTTTCTTTGGGGTTTTTGTAAAATTTCTGGTCCATGTGAGGAAACCATAAACAATTCTAGGGCTCAAAATCGAGATCCAAAGAGAATCGGTGTTTGTTAAAATATCAATGAATATTTTTAAAAATTCCAAAAGGGTTTGCGATTTGAACTGCGGAGTAAATTTGTTGGATATTTTAATTCATCTTAATCGGACGCTGTCTACTTTACAATGCAGTGAAAATATCTCCAATCGGTCAAAAAATATGGGTTTTATTTTTTAATTAAATTGTGCACTTTTATTGGAACAACCCATTCTTTTCTATAACAGACAGTCTACGAAAATAAAAATTTCTCATACTGATAAATATGACAACCAATTGGTTACTACTAACGATTTTTTCTTAGCTTTTTTTTCTAAAGTTAAAACATATTTCAAGGGATCTAAAGAAAAAAGAGCAAGAAGCACGGCTAGCAAACAAATTTAATAAAAACTAACTAAATAATGAACTAATCAACTAATTAACTAACTAACCAAGAATTTACACTCTGTCGCTGCTCGGCAGGAGACATTTCGAATTATTGCCAACTAAAAGAAAATTCATAAAAAACTGTTCCTAGTACTCGCAACAAATCCATTCAACAAACAAGCAAGAAAAAGCTGCAGTTGCGATTTTCAGCAGAAAATCCAATAACACAACGGAAAAGATTCTGCAATTATCTCATTCTGCTGCAGCGACATGGCGGAACGCCGAAAGCAGCAAAGCACAGCTGCGTTAATTTGTAATCTTTTTTTTCTGTATTTTGTGTTTCAATTTTTTTCCAATTCTTGTTGTTGTTAAAAAGTCAATCTCGCGATTAAAAACTTGGCACCATTGCGCCCCCGTTGTGTCAAGCGAGTGCACGCGAGTGTCATTGGAAGCTTTCAGCTTTTAGTTTTTAGTTCTTTGCGCTTTGCTTTC
This sequence comes from Melieria picta, assembly GCA_964056695.1. NCBI lineage: Eukaryota > Metazoa > Arthropoda > Insecta > Diptera > Ulidiidae > Melieria > Melieria picta. Next base: position 48,747,809 of record OZ057399.1, read on the forward strand.
TGTACGCCAACCGCATCAACTTGAAAAGTAATTAATAATAAAAAATTAAAATTGCACTGCAATTGCTGCAGCGGCAACTTCCGGCTGACGCGGTCGACCTTTGATAGCGATGCTTTGTTTGTGTTGGTGTTGTATTTGTTGTTGTTTATTTTTGTGTATTTTTATTTTAATTTTTAATCAAATTGGTTTTTGCGACATGCTGCCTTGGCGTTTGTTGTTGGTCGCTGAGGTCCATTTATGCTTAAACAATTTCACCGAAGCTGTCAGCGGCAGCGTTGTCAAAAAAGAAAAAAAAATTTACTCAACGACAGCATAAAGCCAACAGCAATAACAACAACCAACCAACCAACCACCACCAGGCTGAGATCAGTAGCAGCAACAAAAACAAAAGCTATGGCCGCATACAAGCCCATCCGCCAAAGTGCGCCAAACTTATCAGCGCGCGCAACCTTGCACACCCCCCGCCCCCTGCCCGACTCGGCACACTCGCCAACGCAACATTGCACGGCGACAATTTCATTCATTTGATTCGCGTCTTTTTTCTGCTGCTTTGTGCCATTCTACTTTTTCCTGGCATTCATTTGTGTATGTGTGTGTGTGTGTGCGTGTAGTAGACGCTTTCATTATATATTTGATAAAGCGCTCGTTCGACCCGCCCTGACCCCCTCCAGCCACTCCGCCCGCCTGTTTGCCACCCACCTTTCTGTCTGTCTGCAAGGCTGTCAGGCTTGTTTGCGCCTGCCGGCATTGGGCGCGTCGCGTCGCGTCGTTGTCTTTCGAATTCATTTGCGCCAGTTCGACAGTGGCACTGCGACGCTACTTGGCGTTGCGCGAAACTCATTTAAAAATAATTAAAACTTGAGAATAATTACCTCCATTATTGGCATTTGCCAGGGACGACGACAGCGAAGACGTTGGCGACGAGGCGGCCGACCCCGCGGCCGCTGCCATCGCCGCCGACGACGACGAGGCCGAGATGGATTGGAAGGCCGTCGAAGCCGGTGCGCCAATGCCGCCCGCAGCTGTTGCCGCTCCTGTGCCGGCGCCTGTTCCTGCTGCTGCTGCCGCCGCCGCCGCCGCTGCGGCCGCTGCTGCTGCCGATGCCGACGCCGAGGCGGCCGTCGATGCCGTAACCGTGGTGGGCTGTCCGAATTTCGATAGATCCGTATTGGTGCTCTTGGCGGCCGTCACTTCGGACGCCTCGTTGCCGACTAGAACGGTGCAGGGTGCGGTGGAGGACAAATGCATTACACCAAATGCTGCAAATGAAAAAAAAACAACAAAAAAACAGTTAAATAAGTGTGTGACGGTGTGAAGGCGCATTGCATTGTAAATAAAAAATTTAAAAATAAAATTAGAGACGACATTGTTTGGTGTCGTCTTCTCATTTGGCTAATGAATTGAAATCAGTTGAAAAGAAAATTAGTGAGTCGACAATGATTTGTGCGTTCGAGGAATGACTTTTGTATGCGATTTAGCGGCATATTTGAATTTCTATGAGATGAATAGTGTGATTTGTATTAATACGAGAGTCTTCTGATGACTTTTAAGGACGCAAAACATATTTCCACACATCAGCTTTGGTCAAAGTAAAAATCAAAATTTTTATATTTTACTCAGATCGTTTCATAGATCTGAAATTTGATGGGGAAATGGCATGTTTGCTATCGTGTTCGAAACCAACTCTGAGGTCTGTAGCGGTCTTTGGCGATTAGTGCGTTGCACAGTGATTCGACTCCATACAACCGCGGGGCAAAATTAGAAGGAGTAGTCCGTTTTTCATAAAATTTAAATACTAAAATAATCATAAATTTAAAAATACTAGTTAATCATGGTCTGCTGAAGTGAAATCTCCATTTTGTTTTTCTTAAACTTTTGTAGTTTGGCAATGCCTGAGACTAAAATTTGCAAATTTCGTCATTTTTGGTGAGCTATAGCAACGAGTGTGTTGGCTAGATTTTTCAGATTTTACAGTTAATCGGTAACTTCAACATTGGTAATTGCTAAGACTAACAGAAATTGTCTTAGGACCCTTTAGTTTTGCAATAAAAATTATAATAATAGACGTATGTTTCGCATTTGTGCAGTTTTCTAAATTTTTCATGCTGATTGTATACTTTTAGGGATAAATTGAATACATTTTGTCGAAAAATAGGTGTTAGACCACTTTTCAAATTGGATTATTTTCTGAGATCGGAAGATATCGGAGGATGTAATTACATTATCTAACAAAGAAAGAATGCTTCTTAAAATAAAAAAATCCAGGAGCATACTTTCACATACTTTTTAGATATTTTCCTCTAAGTTTTGCTAATTTTCAGATTTTTAATTTTGAAAAATATTTTAAATTAAAAACGAAGTAAAAGCTTCAGCTTTGTAAATTTTGAGAAAACATTAAAAGCGAAAATGGCCACATCATTTCTTAATCTATATTGAAAGTTTTAGCAACTTCTTGGTAACCATGTATTTAAAAAATACATAATACATAAAAATAATAATACATAAAAATACATTTTAGTCAATACACTAAAAAACAGAAAATATGTGTTTACAATTTTTTGTGAAAAAAGTTCCGACTTTAAGCAGCTCTTGCAATTGCACTAATTATATTTTCGCACAGATTTTTTGGAGTTTTCTTAGTTGGAGTTTTACCTTTCAAATGACATCAAAATTTTTAAATTCTGAGACTATAAATTTTTTGAATTTTGTCTATGGAACGAATCACTGTGCGTTGGTTCACAAGTTTGATGGCGGTGGGTTTGAGACTCGAATGAATCAAAACCAAATAAAGGAACACTATGTATAACACTTCGGATCACTCTTTCTCTCTCGGAATCCATTTTCTAACCGTTAAAGTCCGAACTTATTCAATCCCTGTTAAAGAAACTAACTACAGAAGGGAGGGGAAGTAATACTGGTTTTATTACGCGCCAAATCTGGCCCACTGACCGACAGCTAAGGACCATGATTGGTGTCCTAACTGATTACCCACGCAAATTGGTTAGAACTATTTCCTCATATTATCCTTTTTCTACAGGAGCTGCATGAACCAGAGAGAGGTAGAGAATACATTTAAAATTAAATGTAGTTCATCTTCCATGTGCTTCTCCTGCGTTCTCTAGGAGAAGAAAGATTCACTTGGGTGATTTCTTCTTCGACATTTTTGGGGCATCTAGTCGATAAGACCCTTTACAGTCTACTAAGATTCATAGGAAACTTTAACTATTTCTGCTAGCAGGGCAATATGAGTCCAACAATTATTTAATGTACCATATTTCCCATATTAGTTATGAGTCACTTATGTAGACTTGTCGTGCACTTTCTTGTGCTCATACTGCGGATAATGAAGAAAGAGAGAGTGAAGACTTAAAAAGTCTTTCCATGCTTCAAGATTCATTAAAATGGATTGAAGAGTTGAAGAATGAATATCCTTTAACCGGTCACGCCTGTTACCCAAAGTGTCAAAATCTTTTTGGTCCAGTAAAACCTATCAACATGTTTACTTTTTGCACTTTTACTTCTTATAATAGCGAAGTTCACTCTTCATAGCATTTTAGGTGTAAATTTGTTATTGTAGCAAATTTTGAATTTTCGCTATGTTTTCGAAAGAAGTTGTAGCGACAGTTTGCTACGATAGCAGCTTTCCATCTAAAATTCTATGAAGAGTGAACTCCACTAATGATTCCTATCAATGATTCCTATCAATGATTCCTTATGTGGTCCACTATTAGACAGTTCTACGAGTCGAAAATTACCCACCAATAAACCTAAAAGAATTTTCTATGCTGAAAGTCTGAATCTGTCTTTTGGAATTGGTAAACAATCTTAGATCTTTTCATATTCATATATTAAATTAAATTAAAAAAAATTTAAAAATTTCAAATTCTTACCAGTTAAAAATATTAAAATCACCGCCGCCACCACAGATATGAAAGCGATGAGTGCACACTTGACGGAGCAGCGCGCCGCCAAATCTTTGCGAAAGTTCATCGGCGCCGAATAGTGATGTGTCGGTATGCCGCCCATGACGCTGCGCGGTGGAAGCACGGGACCCATGCAACTGTTCGTGCTGCGCTCGTAGCCTTTGAGCGTGTCTTTTGTGGGTGTGGAGCAGGCCGAGCCGCTTTTATAATCGATGGGTGAGCCTTTGTTGATATCTGCACAAAAGAGAAAATGCAAAAAAAAACAACAAATAAATATCAGCAATTAATGAAAATGAACATTGATTTTGTGTGTATGTATATATATATATATAACAGACAAAAGGACAAAGACAAAAGGTTTTCAAGGTGTGGTCTACAAATGATGATTGCGCACACAAAGTGAATAGTTTTCAGTTTTAGGTTGTGTGGGGTTGAAGGGATTAGTTTGAAGAGTACTGAAAATAGCTTGGAAATTTAATAATAATTTAAATTTTAAGAATTATGAATAGAAGTTTGAAAGGATACTGCAATGTAGTTTCCATTGATTACAAATTCTCTGTAAACTTTAGCTTCAAAAGATATGAGACTATTTAGGGATTTGTGCACTAAATCTAATTGTGTTGGGATTCACTTATAATTGGAGTCTGATCCTAGTAAACATATGAAAGTGATAGAGAAAGTATTCTGCTTCATTACAAACTCAACGTGTAGTTCAACACTTCGCCTGTGCCTGTCCGATCTTATTAAGAAAGAGGTGGAACACGGTAGGCAAATCAATATATACAAATTTTGGAGAGCAAACGATAGGCATGACCTTCTTCGACTTCTGGGACTGGATAGAAGAATTACATAGTCCAAAAGAAACATCGCCACTGAAACCTACCAACCAACCATTTCTATGCCCGACATGTGTTTTTAGCTCTTCAGTGTTCGATCTGGAAACTCGTTACAAGTCTGATATCATTTTTATTAGGATTAACTATCTGTTCTATCTTTTAACTAAGCATCTGTCTATTTATTCCATTATATTTATTAGCTCTCTTGTTTTCAACTTTTTATAACATTCTCTGCTTCTGCATTGCCAACTCGAGACAGTCTCGAGACAGTCCTCTGAGTTCAATGGACTAGAAGAAGTCAAAGAAAACTTTATAGAATACTTTGACTTAGCAGTACAGAAGAAAGGAAAGAAGCTGTGAGTAACAAGGAAGTTTTGAAGCCTAAAGAAAGCTTAAAGTTTAAGCTTTAAAATTTGTCTGTTACTCAAAACTGCTTTCCTTTTCTTCTGTACTGCTTACTCGAGACATTAGTTGGCACTTGAGTTAACTGGACTTAAAGTAAAATTGCTACTAGCTAGACTCAAGGTTCTGGTATCAAAAGCTCTCGTATTCTAATAGATCACTACTCAAACTTATAAACGGATCTTAACCCTTTCGACCCCGAATTTTACCCTGTGTCTCGATATTACTTTTTGGTATTTAAATCATGAACATTTACCTAAGAAGTGTGCACACGACATTTGAAGTCGCCACGCCTTTTTGTTAGAGTTCTAGAGCTAGTTTGCTTTTGAACAATTTTAGCTTAAAACGGGTTAAATAAATTTTGTATCAATATTTTTTAATTACAGAAAAATTACTTAATATTTATGGAAAAATACAAAATTATCACTTTTTGATTTTATTTAACCATTATTGAAGAAACATGGTTTTGATCAAACGCGCCCAATTCGTAGACTTCAATTAGAACACAAACTATCAGGGAAAAGTAATTAAAAAATATTGATACAAAATTTATTTAATCGCTGCAAGTTATTGGAAATTATTTTGGGAATAACAGTAACATTTTTGTAATTTGCTTCGAATTCACTTCTAAAAATATTAATTTGTTGGTGCCTACTTAAATTAAACTCATAAATCAATCGTAGCTTTTGCTATAAGATGACAAATAGATGAAGTTGCTCTCAGGCAACTTTGGGGTCGAAAGGGTTAATTCAGTATTGTCACAGATAACTCATCGATTCAATTTTCTTCCTTCTTTTTGTACTGCTAACTCGAGAGATTATTGGGCCCTCTTGAGTGGCCTTTGAGTTCTGGGACTGAAAATAGTTTTGGTATTTGAATTCAAGTCTCTGTTAAGGTATGTCAAAAGCAGTCCCAATAGATCACTACTATAACTCATAAACGGATCTTAATTTGGATTTTTTAACACAGAACTCATCGATTCACTTCCTATCATTTCTTTCGTACCAATTTCTTTTGTGCTAACTCGAGACATTAGTGGACCATCTTGAGTGGTCTTTGAGTCAACTTGGCTAAAAGTAAAATTGGTACTGTACTCAAGGTTCTGATAATGTTCGCCAAAAGCTCTCGAATTCCTATAAACCACTACTAACTCGAGACATTAGTAGGCCATCTTGAGTGGTCTTTGAACTCTGAGACTGATAGTAGTTTAGTATTGTCACAGACAACTCATCGAATCATTCATTTCTTTTCATTTTCTTTTGTATTGCTAAATCGGGATATTAGTTGGAAGAACTATGAGTTCACAGGGCTGAAAGTAAAATTGGTAGTGGACTCAAGGACTCATAAACGTATCCCAGTTTGGTATTGTCACATCGATTAAGGTTTGTCAAAGCAGTCTCATTCAAAGCGACCACCGCTACAACTTATAAACAGATCCCAGTTTAGTATTGTCCCAGAAAGGACTGAAAGTAAAATTGGTACGGGGCTCAAGGTTCTGGAAATGTTTGAAAAAGCTCACGTATTCCAATGAATCACCGCTATGACTCACAAACGAATCTCAGTTTGGTATTGTCACAAATAACTGAAAAATTCGTTCAACCCTTTCTACTCATCAACAACTCAATGAGTTAATTGTTGTATCACTTTAAACCCAGTAATTTGTCATCTGGTTATACATGCCGCGTATTTTTGGTCTTTAACAGCTTTAAGAAAATTTGCTTCCGAATTATTTTCAGATATTTTCCAAATTGTTTCTGCATTTAAAATATTTTTTGTATAATTTTTTCATTGAGTTTTGCTTCGTCGAGTGTCCCAAGTCAACTTGTACGTAATCGGAGTCACTTGCAGTTGATCCAATTTTTTGGTTTTTTTTTATAAATGCAGTCGTATTGAAAGGATTCTTGCGATCCGCATGGCGTGTCAATTTACTGCGCGATACACATAAAAACAAGGGACAAAATCAATTAAATCATTTGACCATGAAACACGCCATAAAAACCGACTGCGACAAATAAAGTGTATAAAATATATAAAAACGGGCACGGAGTTAGTAATGAAAACGCCAGCAAGCGAAATGTAACCAAAAACCCAAACCGAAACGAAATTCATTACGTAGAAGAAAAAAAGGCGACGCGCAAAGGAACGAAAGGACAACTGAACGAACGAACGAACGACGAGTGGACGGCGACAGCGACGACGACGGCCATTAAAATCACACCTAATTTGCCTCTGCTTTGGGATGGGATCAAACGAAAAAAGGACGCAACTATTGGAACCGGAGCCAACAAATACGCAAACGGCGTCGCGCCGCAAAGCAGTCGGCCACCGCTGTGCAGTAGTTTTGGTGTTAATGGCGAACGCAGCGCAAAATTGACGGGGCGCGGAATGCGAATGTGGTGTCCGTTTGTGATGGCTGTCACAGACATTGGGCGGTATAGATTTTGTTTTTTGCTTTTGGGCAGCGCTTCGCTTGGGGTCGTTGGTGTGGTGTGGTGTGGCAGTCGCGCTTATCGCCTTTGGCTCAAGTTTCATTTGTATAAAAGGATTTGCAAAAGGATAACCAACTGACAACGTACATAACCTCAAACCAAAACAAAAACGAAGAGAATAAAACAGAAATCAGAAAAAGCAGCGGGCAATGGTGCTGACCGAAATAAATAAAAGCACAAAAGTTTGTGTGTGTGTTTGTGTGGCTGTGTGTGGGTGCGACAGAGACAGCACGCAAAGACGAGTGTGCAAAAATAATAGTTTTTTTTTTCATTTCTTTTCGCTTGTTGGGGTTACATTTTTAGTAGGTTTTTTGCTATGATTTTTAGCAAATCAAACGTATTTGCAAGTAGAAAAAATGCGGAAAATAATAATAAAGTAAAATAAGCTACAATAAGGTAAAACAGGATAAGTGAAAAAAGCGCCGAGCAAAGTCCAAAGAGCTCAGGGGGGCAGCCGGATAGCCAAAGCAGTGCAAATGGTCGAGACGGGAGAAATAACGACCGCCGGGCTGGCAGTGCAGAGGGCGGCAAGAAATCATTTGTTGACGCCATGATGATAATTCGATTATGCGACGTGTACAACAAATAGACCGGCGGGGCAGCCAGGGTGGCTGGGCGCTCGGCAGACAGCAGCACGACGCGTTGGCTGAGGGTTGGGGCCCGAAATGCGAAGTGCGTTGGCTGTGTGGTTGCAGCGGCGGAAG